>JAVSCE010013058.1:0-600000 GCA_032199065.1 Smutsia gigantea | reverse complement strand
TCGCTATTTTTATTCAACAAATACTGGACGTACTAGCCGTGGCAATCAGACACCACAAAGAAATAAAAGACATCCAGATTGGTAAGGAAGAAGTTAAACTGTCCCTGTTTGCAGATGACATGATATTGTACATAAAAAACCCTAAAGAATTCACCTCAAAACTACTAAAACTAATAACTGAATTCAGCAAACTTGCAGGATACAAAATCAACACACAGAAATCTGTTGAATTCCTATATACTAATGATGAACTATCAGAAAGAGAAATCAGGAAAATAATTCCATTCACAATTACATCAAAAAGAATAAAATACCTAGGAATAAACCTAACCAAGGAGGTGAAATACCAATATCCTAAAAACTACAAGACACTCATGAGAGAAATGAAAGAAGACATCAACAAATGGAAATACATCCTGTGCTCATGTATAGGAAGGATTAATATTGCCAAAATGGCCATCCTGCCTAAAGCAATTTACAGATTCAGTGCAATCCCTATCAAAATACGGACAGCATTCTTCAACGAACTAGAACAAATAGTCCTAAAATTCATATGGAACCACAAAAGATCCCAAACAGCCAAAGCAATCTTATTAATATATGCTATATTAATATAATCCAATTAATACATGATAAAGGAACCATGGATATACAATGGGGAAATGACAGCCTCTTTAACACATGGTGTTGGTGAAAGTGGACAACTACATGTAAGAGAATGAAACTGGATTATTGTCTAACTCCATACATAAAAGTAAACTTGAAATGGATCAAAGACCTGAATGTATGTCATGCAACCATAAAACTCTTAGAAGAAAACATAGGCAAAAATCTCCTGAATATAAAAATGAGCAACTTTTTCCTGAACACATCTCCTCGGGCAAAGGAAATAAAAGCAAAAATGAACAAATGGGACTACATCAAACTAAAAACTTCTATACAGAAAAGGACTCCATCAGTAGAACAAAAAGGCAACCTACAGTATGGTAGAATATATTCATAAATGACATGTCTGATAAGAGGCTGACATCCAAAATATATAAAAAGCTCACACACCTCAACAACCAAAAAGCAAATAACCAGATTAAAAAATGGGCAGAGGATCTGAACAGACACTTCTCCAAAGAAGAAATTCAGATGGCCAACAGGCACATGAAAAGATGCTCCACATCGCTAATTATCAGGGAAATGCAAATTAAAACCACAATAAGATATCACCTCACACCAGTGAGGATGGCCAACATCCAACAGACAAGGAACAACAAAGGCTGGAGAGGATGTGGAGAAATGGGAACCCTCCTACACTGCTGGTGGAAATGTAAATTAGTTCAAACATTGTGGAAAACAATATGGAGGTTCCTCAAAAAACTATAAATGGAAATACCATTTGACCCAGTAATTACACTCCTAGGAATTTACCCAAAGAAAACAAGATCCCTGACTGAAAAAGACATATGCACCCCTATGTTCATCACAGCACTATTAACAATAGCCAAGATATTGAAGCAACCTAAGTGTCCATCAGTAGATGAATGGATAAAGAAGAGTTGGTACATATACACAATGGAATACTATTCAGCCATAAGAAGAAAACAAATCCTTCCATTTGCAACAACATGGATGGAGCTAGAAGGTATTATGCTCAGTGAAATAAGCCACGCAGAGAAAGTCAAGTACCAAATGATTTCACTCATTTGTGGAGTTTAACAAGAAAGCAAAACTGAAGGAACAAACAGCAGTAGACTCATAGACTACAAGAAAGGACTAGTGGTTAGTTACCAAAGGGAAAGGGTTGGGGAGGGAGGGTGGGGAAGGAAGGAGAAGGGGAGTAAGGAGAATTATAATGAGCACACATAATATAGGTAGGTCATAGGGAAGGCAGTATAGCATAGAGAAGATAAGTAACGACTTTTTGCATTTTACTATGCTGATGGACAGTGACTGCAATGGGGTGTGTGGGGGGAACTCAATAATATGGGTGAATGTAGTAACCACAATGTTGCTCATGTGAAACCTTCATAAGATTGTGTATCAATGATACCTTAATAATAAAAAAGAAGAGAAATAGCTTATGGCATTCTTATTGAAAACATTCATTAATTTTCATGTTTGCATCATTGCTGTAAGATGGATAGGGCAAATGTTATTAGGCCCGTTTTCCTGATAAGCAAACTAAGTCTTCAAAAGGCTGTGAAAGACACGTTTGAAGAAGTGCGAATAGATGTAGAACTTCTTAATTGGGTCCATTCCTCCCTCTGAAACACCACCTTGCCCCCTCCATAGAACTCATTTTTTTTAGTGCTTTCTGTGTACCAACAATGTGGTTGGAATTTAATGTTGAATAAGAAAGACTGGTCTTTGAATGAGAAACTTACCAGAGTTAAAGCTATAAACAAGAAGCCAGGCAGCTATTAAGTTGTGATCGGGATAGCACACCGAGAAAGGCAGAGGCATTTCTGGTCCAGAGAAGATCCCAGGCTCACTGGCCCATGGGCCTGGTCCTGTGTGGCCAATGTCACTTCCGAGAGATGAAGAACTGGACAATAAGCCAGAATAGTAAGATGTTTGAATGTCAGGAGCTGAGTAGATGAGGATGACAGCGAACTTTTCTAAAGAATGTGCTTTGTGATCCAGCTTTCTAGACTCAGCTCAGGCAAGGGAGAGCCTGAACATGCAGAGGTCCAGATGAGACACCCGGGGCCCAGAAATGGCAGCACTCTTTCACTGGACAAAGGAAGAGGAGCCACACCGAGAATCCCACCAGTGGAGTTAGGGGCAGACAGACACACTCAGCCGTTGCATTAGCATACCCAACCCCTGAATCAGGGAGTTAATTATGGCTCTGTGCTTCTGCAGACCACATTCCAGAGGCTTTATGAACACACGCACACATGCATGCTGTACCATCACAGCTCTCCTGTTCCCATTCTGCTTCTTTACTCTCACCCCACTCTAAATGCACCCCATTTTATCTCTGGACCACCCCTTGCACATGGTGTTTCTGTTATTCGATACCGCATCCCAGTTCCACACCTCAGCACACACACATACACACTGCCCTCACCCTCTGCCTGACTCAGTCCTACTAAAAGGGCTGCGTGGCATGCCGTTTGACCTAGAATGTCTCTGACAGAGAACCAGGGTACGTCAGTGCTGGACGAGGGCCTTTAGAGAGTATCATCCAAAGTACCCACTTTGCAGATAAGGAAACTGAGGCCTAGTCCTAAACATGGCTTGTCCAAGAACATTTAAATAGTCAGTGGTAGGGCCAAAACCAGGAGCAAGCCTCCAGGATCCTTTTGCCCCTTCTATAGAATTCCACATCTTAAGACACAAATATGAAGTTTGAAACCCACCTGATCCCTTAGTCTATCTTCCAAAAATCTGCCCTTTCTTTCAGGTGTTGGGGTATGTGGTCTATACTAGCCCATTCAGCAAATGTTCCTGAGAAACTTCCACCTGGGAGGCAGCACATCTGCCTGTAGCACATCTGTAGAGACAGATGTAGAGTCCAGTCCCTGGACTGTTTCCCAGGCTCACACTCTTGGGAAAGACGCACCTGCAGCAAGCAGGCACACGTATGCTGTGTCGATGATGGAGCACGAACATGGAGCTTTAGAGAAAGGAGCTAACACTCTGCCAGGGGTGGTTGGAGCTGGTGTGATTAAGGGTTGCATTATAGGTCTTACAGTCTAACAGGTAGAGAAAGGCTTTTCAAACACAGAAGTATATACAAAGGTGGGAAAGAAGAGGTGATGTTCAAAGAAGGCTGAGTAGCCTTTGGGGTCGATATTGAGATGTTGTAGTGTTACTTGTAATAGTTATCATGTGTATATACTTACCACATGCCAGGGATTCTTACTGAATCCTCACAACAAACCTACAAACTAGGAATTCATTCATTTAACAAACATGTCTTGAGTGCCTACTATGTGCCAGGCAAGTTCTGGTGTTGGGGATATATCTGTGAACAAAACAGACCTAGACCTAGTCCCTCCGACATGAACAAAAGAGAACAGGTCCCTTTCCTTTGGGGAGTTTACATTCTGGGGTTGCCTCTATTTTATAAATGAAAAAGAAAAAAAAGAAAAAGAAACAGATAGGAGGAAGTGAAGGCACTGGCTCGGGTCACACAGATGGTAAGTAGGGGAGCCGGCTTGCTCTGAAGTCCCATGCTGCGCTGCATTCCAGGAAGCCTGGACTTGAAAGCTGGAGCCTTCAGGGTGAAGGTCTGGAGGTGGCGAGGATCTCCTACAGGGCTTCGAGCACAGGGGTGGCAGACACAAAATGGTGTTGCTTCCTTTTCGGCCACCTTCCCCCTCCTATTTATAATCTGAAGTCAGTTACCTCAATCTCCTCCTCCACACATTCACACCTTTCTGGACTGAGGCCAACCCAAAGTTCCCTGGGTGGGAGCCACACCTGGTTTCAGCGGATCAGCCGCAGCACACCTTCAGGACCAGAGCCTCATGCAATACCTGGCACCTCATTCAACTGGCCATGTGTCCCACCAAAGCTTGTGAGTGTGGGTGCCTTCCTGGCCCAACGGCTAGAAGTTGAAAGAGAGGGTGGTAGACAAAATGATAGTGTTACAAAAGTACTGGATGAGATTAATAGCTATAAACTTGAAAGAGGCCTCAGCTTTCAACTGAAACTCCAACCCTGGAGGAGGGTGCCGAAAAAGTGTGCCTTTGAAATGTCTTGGGAGTGGGAGTGCCTGTGCTCTGAGCTCTGGTCTGTAATCCTGACAAGGTGCACTGCACCTCACGGGGGTCGTCTCAGAACCTGGAAATCCAGACCTTTCCCGCGGTTTGGGGTGGGAGTGTGGAGATCTGGAGAAAGGAACCTGGTGAGTAAGAAGGTTTTATACGGAAGGTGGGAAATAACGAAGAAAGGAGAGAGGCAATGAATAAAGAAACCCAAAAGAGTGAGGACACAAGGAAAAAAGGAGGGGATGAGAGCAAGATAGGAACATCGGAGAAAGGGAACGGGCAAGAGGAAGACAAGGGCGCCGGCAGGGTCTGCTGGAAGTGAGCGCTGAGAGATGGGCCAGGACCCCGCGGCGGCCCAGAGGTCTGGAGCAGCCCCAGCTGTCAGCCCGGAACAAAGGCCGAGGAGCCGCAGGGACCAGGCTTCCGCCCCGCCCCGGCCTTTCCCGCCTCCCCGCCCCTCCCACTGCCTTGGTCCCGCCCCAACTCGCCCCGCGGCCCCGCCCCGCCCACCGCCCTGGCCCCGCCCCGGGCCCCGCCCCGGCCCGCCTGCGCCCGGGGACCCAGCGCAGAGGCCGGCGCGCTGAGAGCTGACGGACAGACCCGCGGGCGGCGGACAGGCGGGAGGCCCAAAGTTTCTCCGCAGCCTGGTCCAGCCGGCCGGCGCACGGTGCCCGCCGACAGCCAGCTCTGGGAAGGAACCGGAGGGAGCACACCGCAAAACATGCTGGAAAACTGTCCGGTCCGCCCAGCGCGGGGCAGGTAGGGTGCGGGCTCGCGGCCGGCGCCCGCGGAGAGGGTTCCGCTGCCCGGGGTGCCCGCGCCGGGGGCACCTGCGCTCCCCGCGGGCCGTGCGCGGCCAGCCGGCCGGCCTTTGTGTGTCTGTGCCGAGCTGCCTAGGTGTCTTTGTCTCTGCACGCAGCTGTCAGGGTCGCCCCCTCCTCAGGGCGGGTGCTGATGCTGACCCCAAACCCGAGACGAGGACGGTGCCCTGGCCTTCGTCTTTGGTCTGCGTGTCCCGCAGCCTGGGCTACCTACGTCCAGCCCCGAATCTGATCTCCATGGACATTAGTGTTTGGTGACATTGACGTGGGGGATGAGGTGTGCATGAGGCGGGAGGCGCCGGGCCCCAGAGAGTCTGACAGCTGCAGCCCGGCTGCTGAACTTCACCGCTTGGAACTTGGGAGTTGGGCTGTGTCCGCACTGGTTGGCAGGACTCGGGGCAGTTAGAGGTTTGGAAGGTTTCACTAAAGGAAGATGTCACGCGGTGAGGTGTGTGAGTGGCTGAGATGAATAGAGAGGCGGGTTGATGAGTCCAACTATTTAAGTGACCCCTGAAGCTTCAAGTCACCATGATCCGTCCTGGACATGCAATTCCGCCAAAGCAGCGAACACACACACACACACACACACACACACACACACACACACACACACAGAGTCTCACACCTACATACACCATATATTTACTTCTTTTTCTTACCCACCACAGGTAGCAGCCCTGCACTCCCTCCCGACCCCTAAACACACACACACACACACACACACACACACACACACACACACATACACACACACCTTTCCACATGCTTAACTCCAGCCTTCAGAGCACCACAGCTCAGCAGCAACATGCACTGAAACACTGAGGCCAGCTGATCTTTCTCCTTACTGCTCCAAGGGGAAGAATTGAACTGTGCAGCAAATGGTGTTCCACTCGTCTACCAGTGTGTCAGGCCTGGGAAAGTGCACCAGACTTGCTTACTCCAGAGCCCTCAATTTCCCAGGAAAAGGACCATCCACAGTTCCTAGGTGCTTCCCCTTCTGTTCCATCCCAACTCCTGCTGCCAGCAGCCCCTCTGCTCGGGCCTTGGGTGTTAGCAAGCCACTGAGAGGCACTAAGTTCTGGAGCACTCTGGGTGCCAGAAAAGGGTCTCATACTCTGCAGGAAGTAGAGCCTAATTCTAACTGGGGGAGCCGAGGAGCCCAGCCACACAGATGAGCCATCCGCTTGGCAGCTAGTGGCAGGAGTCTTGGTAGCCTGAGCTTCCTGGAAGTTCAGAAACAATTTTCTGTGGGCATACTGTTGTTGAAAATACAAGTGTGGGAAGTATGTATGTGTATGTACACACTGCAAATGGGTATCAGAAATGGCGTTTACAGGTGGGAAGGGGGTTTGTGTTTAAGGGTGGGGAAGAGCAGTCTGTAGGTGGAAGTCCATGGGCAGGTGCATGCACGCTAATCAGGTATGGCCTTCATACCTTGTATTTATCTGGTGCCTTCTTCTGAGGTGCTTTGTATATATCACAGACATTATCTCACTTGCTATCTCCTTTATCCTCACAACCTATCAGGTTGGCATGAAGCCAGTTAACTCTCTGTTCTACGAAGGAATGGAGATACCAGAGAGGCAGGGCTTTCCCTAAGTTCCACAGTTAATGGTGCAAAGTCAGGCTTAGCAAGAGGGAGTCCAAGTACAAGGTCTCATCAGGGTAGAGGTGAGTGTAGGGCACTCACTGTGCTTGAGGTGAGAAGATCCCTCCAGTGGAGAAAGGCATCTTTCGAAGGCATCTGTATGTGAACAAGAGAGAGAATGGGACATTTGGGGTGGTTGTTATTTAACATTTGGCAGCCTCTGTGTACTTCGTGAAGGAAGACCTGTTCTGACAATTCAGCTTGTGCATTTGTGTTTCTGTAAAGGAGTCTGTGTGTCTGTGCGTGCCCCAATAGATGGCTCCATCAAAGGTGTGCTGCCGGGGAGTGTGTGAGGGAGAGATCTGCCATGCAGTTTTGAGAAGCCATGTGTCTGCCTGTATGGATGAAGAGGAGGTGGGCTCCAGACATACAAAAATGGCTTTCTATTCCTGAAAACTTATTTATATACCTTTGTACTTATTTCATGTAATACATATTCATTGGGTGCCTACAATGCAAGGCTTTGAGCCAGGCAATGAGCTTACAAAGGTGAACAAGGTAATGAGGGCAAACATATGGTCAAGCAGCTCATAGACTCGTGCAATAAATAGGTAGTACTCAACATTTACACCATGGTTGGGTACACCGTGTGCCCAGCACTTTTCACTCATTATTTCATGTAATTCTCAGCACAGCCCTGCAGTGTATGCATGACAATCCAACAAGGAAAGTCAAGCAATTAGCTAGGATAGAAAATGGAGCAGCAAGGGTTTAAACTCAGCTAGGCACAGGCCCTGGCTCTTCCCAGGTTCTTCTGCTACCTTTGAACATACAAACACATGTTTCTCCTGTGTAAAATGTTCTCGTCCTGTCCCTCCACCTCCACCTAACTAATTTCTGCTCGAACTCCTGGTTTTAACCATGAAGATCAACTCCTCGAAGAAACCTTCCCCTCAGTTTTCCTTAAGGCTGGTCGCATGCCTTCCTCCGAGTTCCTGCCATCATTCTGTGCCATCCCAGTGTTTATCCACTGGATCACTAAGAGTCCACAAAGTTCTTAGAGTCAGAGATTGTATTTTTGAATGCCCAGCTCAGTATAAATGTTGGGCCACTATGAGTGGGCCCTTAGTAAGTCGATGTTCAATAAAATAATGGGAGAGAGAAGAGTTGTCAGAGACCAGAGGCAGGGAACGTGCTTCTGCATGGGCACACTTTGCTGGTGTGGCTGTCACTTTCCCGCCTCTGTCATTGGGCCAGCTCCTTCGTGGCCACTGCCTCAACAGGGCTTCTCCATCTCGGGTCCTTTCTCCAACAGTTTGGGAGCCTAAGGAAAACCTAGCCCCCACCCACCTTGCCAACCTATGCCCTCTATCTTCAGGTGGATCACCCAACAGTACATATGGTTCTTTAAGTGAAAGAGGTTAGGCATGATCTAAACTTGGAGATTTTAAATGTACATTTGCAACCCCAGGGGCAGTGGTTCCAGGGCAATGATGAGGTGTTTCTGAGGCTTTGCCAGCGAAGGAGTATCCAACTGCCAGGGGAACCTTTAGGCAAAGTACATGGTAGGTCTTTGAATTTGCTTTTGAATAGATCTTTGTGCTGCTAGTTTGAAAACTACTGATCTAAAATGGACACTTTTCCACCACTCTTGGGAGTTTGAATTGCTACCATGTTTTAAAACATGGAGTGGTAATCTGGCTATGATTTGCCCCAGGTCACTTGGCCACAGTCCAGCGGCTCCTTTCCCATGCCATTTGCACCACTGTGTCATTTCTCATATCAGGGCCATCATCACATGCCTTCTAGGAGGTCCACGATGACTTTGTTTTTCCTTTCAAAGATCATCACTCAAGTACAAAAAACTGCATTTCACTGTTTATTAAAGGTTTTCTGCATGCAGTGTGCCAGGGAGATGGATTTTAAAAAATGGGCTGAATAACAATTGAATGGCTGATAATGGAGACTCAAATTTGTGATGAGAATTGGGGAGAGGAACCAGTGCACAGAATCAATGGCAAAGCACACTGAGCATTGGATCGTGCTGACGTTGTGCACAGCAGCTGCTCAGAATGAGGGAGAGGGAGAGCTAGAAGGTACCGGGGAGGAGGTGGTCACGGACTGAAACTTGAAGGTGATCCTCAGGAGGATACAAAGAAAATAGATGTGGCAGCAGCAGGGTCATAGTCCCAAGATGCAGCTGAGAGCTGACGAGATGGGGCTTTCTCTTCCAACAGGAACCATTCAGGAAGCCTGCCACCTCCTTCCCCAGCACAGTAGGCTGTGCAGACCAGAGTCGGGGAATGAAGGGTGAGAGGTGACTCCCCTCCTGCCCCGCCTCCAGCCAGAGGAGCCTGTAGCTCAGCCTTGGGTCTCCTCCTCCCAGGTTTAGAGAAGTGCTGGCATGTGTCGCTCAAGCACGGCTGAGTTGGGCTCAGGGCTCCCTACCATTTGGCAAAGCTGACTGTGTGTTCTCCGTCTCCGTCCTGTTTCTCTCTTGCTTCCTGCCAGACACCAGATTCCACTAGACGGCCTAACACCAACTCTTTTAGGCTTCCTAAAAGAATGTTTTAATAGCCCCTTTTATTTTAAAAGGAACAGTGTTATTGTTATCATTTCTGTGAGATTTCCTCCACGATTTGAAAGATGAGGAAACTGAGTGGGCCTGTCAGAGGTGAAGACATTTATCCAAGATTTGCAGTGGCATGATGGGATTTGAACCCAGCCACCCTGACTCCCAGTTCAGAACTGTAATCACTCAGCCATCAGGCCTCATAATCAAACAGATTCAAGTTCAGAAAAAAGGGAGAGATTTAAAATGATAAAAACTTGGTCACTGTCAAAACTGTAATTCAAGCGTGATGAGAATCTTACAGAGTTTTACTTATTCCATGCCCTCCTTATCCCTAAGCACTTGTATGCATATACGTGGAGCTCAATAAACAATAACCTAAGAAGTGTACAGCACAATGGAATGCCTACTTGAGACTTTCTTTAAGGAATAAAATGTACCCTATGTAGTTTCTTTCTTTACAGCTAGTCAGTTCATAAGGCTTAGTCTACCCCATGTTGACATTACAGCAAATTTTGCCTTTAGAGAATCTTAATTAATGACATTTCACTGGAATACCAAACTTTATTCCATAATTTATTTCAGTGTTTCCACCTTATCCATAAGAAAAAAAGCTCTAAACTGAACCGGGATAGCAATCTTTTCACTGGTCACATAAGTAGTGTGAGGAAACCAGAATTCAGAGGGGTGATCACATATGGGGGCTGCCTCCTAGATGGACAGAGTGTTGATGGGTAAGAGGGTAGTGGGAAGGGAGGGTGGCAGAGACAGAGGACAGAGTGTGTGTGTGTGTGTGTGTGTGTGTGTGTGTGTGTGTGTGTGTGTGAGAGAGAGTGTGCATGCATGTTAGCTAATAGCTAAAACTAATTGTTCTAATCAATTCTGCAGAGAGCTGGTTTTTCTTACTAAGTGACAGGCCAAATTGGTGGATGAACAGATGTGTTGTGAGTCCCATCCAGTACCTGAACAAAGGCAGTAAAGAGCTGCCCTATCCAGGGCACCCATAGGTTTGCTTCCATGTCAGTTAATCACAGTGGAAGAAGGTAGCTGCCTTCAGGATGGCTGCCAGTAGACACACATACACGCCACATCCATTCATCCAGTCTTGTCAGCTCTCCCTCTGAGGCATGCTCTCCTCTGATGCATCCTCAGAGACTCCTAGAGGGCAGGACCTGGAATACCCGCTCCTATCTACCTAGGTTGGCATCCCTGTGGTATGATCAGAAGTGTGCTTAGCAGCCCCTTTCCCTGATGCCACCAAATCTCAGTATCAGCCATGCCCAGAGCAGTCTTTTGGGTTGCTATCAGCCCTGCAGAGCAACAGATGCTGCTAGGCCACAGCATCCACCAGAAGAAGGGTCATCCTAGGTGTAGCTCCCAGCCCAAGGAGTGTACCACGCCACAGGACCCTCAGGGTGTCAAAGGTGGAGCTGAGATCAAGGGTGGGGGTGGGTACTGATCTGAAAATCAGTTGGTGTCTAATTCAAGCCCTGCCCCACACAGTAATCTAACCTGAGTGCAGAGACTGCCAGGCAGCTGGGGCCATCCCCACCCGAGGCACCAGGGCAGGGCTGTGCACTTGGCTCACTGGTCTTTTGGCTTTGGGGACATCTTTACCCTCCTTGCTGTTGCAAAGCCATTTACTGCTAAACCACCCTTCTCTTGGCACCCTGGACTGCTAAATTGGTCTCAACTTGCTGTACTTCCACCCACCACCTTAGTCATTATTCGCTGGCAGCATTCAGAGAGTGGGTGTAAAGCAGCCGAACATTATATTCCTGATGAAAAGAGAGAGAATGGAGTTTAGGCATGCAAGGGAAGGAGGTAAGAGAACATGAAGGAGGCAGGGAAACAAAGCTTGGGTTTGCCAGCACCTTTCCCACGACTCCAGTGATGCTAGACACGGGCTGGTGGGCGACAGGTGCATGCATTCTGGCTCCACAGAAGGAGACACAGACATTCCCGAGTGAGAGGGTCAGGCTCACCATCGAGGGGCTACATCTGCCTGGTCTGAAGGCAGGAAAGGACATGAGCTGTGGGGAGAAAAAGACTCCCCCTCCACCAGCTCCCTGATCCTGAAATTGCCCACAGGCTCTGTCACGCCCATTGAGCATCTGCCCCATGTATTAGTATTTAGCTTCTCTCTACTCTGCCTCCCCGTCTAGATTAGAAACCCCTTGAAAGACAAAGTGTGTCATGCCTCAAGTGTAGAGCACCAGGCCTGGGACAGAGTCAGACAGCAGCCTCAAGGGCGGAGGTTGATGGTGGCGAGGGCTGTGGTAGCCTTTCCTCTCCAGCCATCTCAGGGCTCCCTGTGCTACCCTGTGCCTCCCTGCATCCGGAAGTCCAGGCAAGATGAGCAGGAGTAACAGGGGGCTTCAGGATTTACTCTGTCAGCCCTGCAAGGTAGCTGCAGGGAGGAGAAGGGTTATGCTACAGAGAGCACAGCTTAAGAAGCACACAGGTAGATTCTGTCCTGGGGCAGAGCCTCCTGCGTTGCGCCCCCACCAGATGGGGCCCTCTGGAGAGCAAATCCAGCACTGTGGGCCCAGAGCTGGCAGGAGGCGGAGGGTGGAGCCACTTCTCAAGGCAGACAGCAGAGACCACAGGAGCACAGTGACCTTGACGGGAGGTTCTCTGGGTCACTGATAACATCTCCAGGTTTGATCTCCAGGGAGAGGCTGGGAGGGAATGCAGCCCCAGCCTCCCCAACCCAGGGTCCCTCCTTCCCACCCTCTTCTCAAGGAAGATAATGGGAAAACCCTGAGAACAGAAGCACCCCCAGTGAAGGAGGTAGAAACACCAGCGAACTCACTGAGATCCTAAGGGGTAGGAGGCTGGGGTAACAAGCCCTAAGGCCCCTCCTGACCTTCTGCCAATTCCTAAGGGGAAGCCAGTCCAGCACCTGGAGGATGCCTGTGCTAGGTCTGCCTGACCACCTCGGAGGCAAGGTCAGGGGCAGCGGGGCTTCAGGACACTGTAAGCACGGAGAGCACCTCCCTTATTTATTGTCACCTTTAGGCCCCCCCAGCTCCAGCCCCTCTGGCTCCTCCCTGTGGAAGCGCATCTCAGCAGCACACTTGGAGGAGGGAGGGAAGGATTAGACTGTGCGCACATCTACAGGAGACAACCTCCCACTTCTTGCTGATCAAATTCCAAGCCCCAAGCCACAGTGGCGCCGGCAGACAAACCGCACTGCAGGCAGGTGCCGAAACAGGAGCCGCCAGGCAGACCCCCAGCCTCCACCTGCACTAGAAAGGGAGCGCTCCCCTGAAGGGGCCGGGGAAGGATTGCCAGCTGCCTGCTCCTGCCCCCTGGGCGGCCGGCAGCTGCCCCTGTCAAAGGCTCTGCACTGGCTGGGGTGGGCCCAGGCAGGGTGCTTGGCCCCCCGTCTACCTGGGGAATGGGAGCATCAGACTTCCAGCTTCCCTGGGCCCCCTGGCCATGCCTCAGCACCTGTTGACTTATGAACTTCTCTTGGGGTTGGACTTACTTCTGTGCTAAAGCTATAGACGGGACCTCTAAGTCCAGGGTTCCAAGATTTAGCAGGGAACTAAAAAGCCTGCATTCAAGAAATGTCTGGTACTCTGCAGAGAAATACAAAATCTCAGGGTTGAAAGGATCATTAAACTCCATTCTACCCCAAACCTCCAAAAATCTTCCCAACTTACTGTCCTTCCACTACCCACCTCCAAAAGCTCCTGTTATGGACCTCAGGAGCCCTGTCTTTCTATTTGCGTTCCATTCTTTTAAAGTTGTAGAATGCTAGGCTCATGTCAGGCCCTTGGCCAGACTCTGGAGGCACAAAGACAGGAGCAGCAGAGACCCTGCCACAAGGCTCCCTGGCCTAGTGTTGGGGGAGGAGACAGATTCATTAAAAACACTGTACACAGCTACATCCGTCTAAAATGTCCTATTGGGAGATAGAGAATTTGAAAAGGACCCAGTGGGCTGGATATAGAAGGATGGGCTGGCAAGGATAGAGGACAGTAAGTGCCTGGGAAACAAAGGCAAACTGAGTCAAACTGAGGAAGGCCTTGTGTACCCAGCTCAGAGTTTGTGTGTTGTTGGTAAGCAATGGGGAGCACTGGACTAACAGGCAGAGGAGTAACGTATAGCGGACCTGGGTTTAGGAGGTTAATCTAGCAGTGGAGTATAGGATGGATTTCAGGCACAGAGACTTCTTCCTAAAAATACCATTATTTATGAGAACACCTTCCTATCCTCCTCCCTATGTCCTTACCTGAAAGCACATGTTCTCAGAGACCTCACACAGCCTGGAAACGTAGGGTAGACAAAGCTTCAAGGAGAAAGAAGGTCCTCATCCAAGGTCAAAGGTCAGAGGTTAGTGTGCTGGGTCTAGGACTTATTTATAACAGGATACATGGGGAACACCTTGCTTTGGACTGCTTTGGACCTGGAAGGGATCACAGTGGACTTTTTTTTTTTTCTTTTTTTAACTGATGAAGACGGAGGCTCAGATTGGGGAGGGACTTGCTCGAGGTCCCAAGCTGGCTAGTGGTGGAACCAGAAAGGAGGCTGCCACTACAGACACTTCCCACTGCCCCACTGCTGACTGTGGACAAGGGCTGAAGGGCCAGCAGAATGCATCAGATTCTCAAACTTGAGTGTTAGGCAGGGTTGCCCCCAGGAACATGGGAGTGCTTATCCAGAGTGGATGTTCTCAGTCTTGTGGATTTCACCTGACCTGAGTCAAGGAAGTCTCTAGGCTCCAGTAGCAGCCGACACCACGGCCTCCATTTTTCTCTGCTTTTTTCTTGTTTCTCTGAGTGCTTCAGATGTTTTATTTCCTTTTTTTTTTTCTCTGAGAGTTCTAAGAAGCTCCTAGCTAATGTGACAGTGAAGGTCTACTATGCCAGTCACCGATGCTACCAGTTGGCACCTTTTAAAAATGAAAAACAAGTTCTCTTTCTCTGTTTTACATGTGCTCAGTTTAAACCAAACCCGAACGCAACAGGAGGACGGCGGGTGCCAGTCAGCCGTGCAAGCCGCCCAGAGTGTAGCTGCCGCATTGGGAGAGGTGTGCGCCCCAATGCCAGGAGACACAGGCCTCGCCAAGCAGGTATCTCCTCCAGTCTCAGAAGACTGGGGTGTCAGGGTCCTCCTGCCCACAGTCATGAAGCTCCCAAAACACCAGTCCCCATCTCCCTCTGGTGCCTGCCCAAGTGTTCATCCTCCCCTGTACGGCAGCCTATAGCCCCCGTAGAGAGAGCAGGTGAATCCTCAAGGTCAGGCGTGGGTTTCTTCATGCTTGTCGATGCTGTGGACAGTGGAAAGTTTGGGAGTGGACAGTGGAAAGAATATGGTTTTTGGAATCAGACAGACCAGTTGTTTAGATCCCAGCGCTGCCACCTAACAGCCCTGTGGCATCGAGTAAGTCACTTAGCCTCTCTGAGCCTCAGCTTTCTCATCTGTAAAATGTGTCGTGTCCCACGTAGAATTTTTATGAAAATCACACAAGACAATACAAGTAAAAGCATCTGAAACATAGTAGGAGCTCAATTTTGTTAGCTCATGCCCTTCCCATCAGCTCCAACAGAAGGAAAGCAGGCCTGAGACTGTGTTTGTGCAGGCGGGTCATGAGCCCTTGGGCTAGGCACATGTCCGGAGGACTGGGGAGGGTGGGGGAACAACTTTGAGGTCAGAAGTGCTGCCTGTGGCAACTTCCCCTGCTCTGCTTACTCCAGGGGGGAGCATAGTTGTAACTGAAAACAATATAGGAGGAAATAATTTGCACCTTTATCACTCCGGACCTCCATCTACACTGTCAACTTGGCTACATCAAACTTGACTTAGGAAATTTTGGAGAACAGTGAGTAGGTGGAAATGGCACTGAAAGGGGGTCTCTTGCTGACATTGGCTCATGCCAAATGTGTGTGAGGGAGAGGAGATCAGGGAGGGGAGGGCTCAGAGACTCTGCAGGTCAGCTGGGTTTTCTGCCTGCCCTCAGGAGGACCGCACAACGCCACCCCAAGGACGTGTGGCACAGAGTTTAGGGGAGGAAGATTTCTTCCCAGCACAAAATGTCAGGAAACAAGGGGTTCGTACTGTGCCTCTCTCTTCCTCCTGCCTTTTGCTTCAAAGTCAGTGTCTTTCCTATCTGGGTCATTTTCTGGATTATGTAGCACATAAGGTCAGGAAATGGGGAGAAAGAAAAACAAATAAAGTGCAACTTCTCTCTGCATTTAGTTTACAGAAAATGCACAGATGTGAGGGGCCTTAAGTCCTGGCTGAGTCTCACACAGGAGAAGGCACTGACGGCAAAGTCTGAGTCTGCACTCAAAACCAGAGACTCATTTATTCTGCCTTTTAAAGGGCATTGAATGCAATGGGGGCAGGCGACCTGGGTCGGCCAAGGAGAAGCGGCTCCTATTTGGACACACATTCTCTCCCAGGGACTAACCGTCCCACCTGAAACATGCCTTCTTTTCCTCCATGATCTTTCTTGAATGGAAGAAACCTTTCCACTTTAATGGTGTGGCCCAGAGTTGAGGTGATTACTTCCATAACATTGGGCTCATGGCTGATAGGTCGCTGATGTTCAAACCCGCATATGTCTTCAGAGTCCAGCAATTTCTCCTTTCTAGCATGTTGGTATCTACTGGGGAGAAAGAAGGCAGTGCCTCTACCCACACGGGGCTCATGGCTTTTAGGAACATCTGGGAGAGAGGATGTTAGTTCAGTTGCAAGGCTGTCTGGTTCCAGGCCTCAGAGAGCTTGAAGCAATCTCAGGTTGCCGTCCAGGAACAATGGGTGCCTGCTGGCAACCTCTGCCAACACCTTGAAAGCAGGTGGCATGGAGTTCAAAGAACAGCCCTCCACACAGTCCCTGGGGCCACAGCTGTAAACTCCCAATTGACTAGGTTTCATGGACTCAGAGGCTAACAGAGACATGGAGCCAGTTGAAGAAATACAAGGACACCCAGAATTAGGCCTTACTGTCATTGACATCAAGCAATTTTAGGTGAGCCTAGAGTCAGAATCATGGGGCTGTGTTGAGGTCCCTGCTAAAATGTCTGTGCCCAATAGGGCCCTGGGAAGGTGTGCCCCAGGACAGGAAAACAGATGAAGAGATGGCAACACAAATCCAGACCTCCTTCCTCTTTCTATCTTCCACCTTTTCTGCCAGCAGCGGAGGACTGTGCCCCATTGCCTGACCCCAGAGCAGCTGAGAGACAGGGACCAGGAGGCCAGTTGCAGATGGGTCCAGTGGCAGTGCTGTCTCCCTGCCTTGCCCAGACCTGTGCTGGCTGCACAACACTGCTGAGGCGGCCAGGGTGGGAGACCACAGGGGCAGAGTGGCAGGAGGACCCCAGTGATCAGTGCTTCCCCTGAGGACCAGAGGCGCTTTAGGATCTCAGTCTGCAGGCAATTATGTTCCCCCATCGAGTCATGGATGGGCACGGCAGAAGGTGGTCTGGTTTCTGAGTGCTGACTGCGAAGGCGTCTTTGCCAGAACACCACCAGGTATTGAATGTCCTGGGACCCATGTAAGACTGAGCATAGCACATGCACACAGCCCCTGTGCTGCTTCCTGCTCTCCACCTGCCCTGAGCAGCTGAATTGAGGTGATACCCTGATTCCCCGCCCTGTCCTTTCCTCTCCTCTTCCTGGGCTCAGGTGAAAAGGACTCCCACAAACGTCCTGCTTAGTTTTCCTCAAGGAGGTGGCAGAGAAAGTGTGGGCAGCACAATAGACAAGAGACATCCTGTGCTGCCGCCCAAGGTCACCAAGGTCAGACCCACAGCAATGCCCCTGCGAAGGCAGAGGCATCCGTACTCACCACACCCTGGGGCTGGGCTGCTGTGCCTCACACACGTGCAGGGGGAATGGGGAGATGGCTGTAGCCAAAACCACCCCAGCCCCAACCCTCCGTACCACCGGGACGCAAGGCTGGGACGGCTCCCTTCTGCATCCATGAGCTTCTGCGGCTGCTGTCCTTGAATATACTGAGCTCTTCCTGCCTGGCAGCCTCCATGCTAGGCCCAGAGAAGCATGGTATCTTCCTGGAGCTTACTACCAATTTGTCAGATCAGTGATTTCTAAGTACTTGAAGAGCAATTCTGACAATTGATAGATGATTAGTCGTCTTTTAAAAAATCTAATCTCTAAAGGCTCCAAATGGAAATCTCCCCAGTCTTTAGCCAATGAAGTAAAAGAAATAGAGCCCAATGATCTGCAAAGCTGGAGAAAAGTATATCAAGAGTTTGTCTAATGTTAAAGCCCAGCAGTGTTTTGAGTCACTGTGTCTCCTATGTTAAAAACAAACCTGGCTGCCATTCTAAGTTCTTAATTATATCCTAGTTCCTTTACAAATAACACCTCACCCACTACATTCAAAGACCCTGTAGGTACACCGCTAGCTCCAGTTTATAGATAGGTACCGAGGGGTGGAGCAGCTGAGGCAGTCCCCCTCCCAGAGGTGAGAGGCGCTGAAAGGGATTGCACACTGAGCCCTGAACACGGGATGTGAGGAGGGGCGGCGGGTCGTGGTGCAGGGTTCAGGTGGTGCCTGGAGGGGCAGGCACACCAGTAAGGAGAGGGGCTGGTGAGGGCAAATGTCATTCACCAGCAGCACATAGCAGAGCTCAGCATGCCTGATGCCTCTGGAGGTAAAGAAATAGTGTGTGTTGCTAGAGCTCTGTTGCCCTCAGCTACTTGCCAGGTATCAAACCAGAGGCATCACGTTTGACATATCTCACGTGGGGATAATAATAGTGCCCATTCTCAGGGCTGGAGGGCAGCCTGCTCCGGATCATGCATGTATAGTGTTTGCTCCCAACCTAAGGAAACCCTTGGCAGATGAGAGTTTAAGAGGAAGATTTGTCCCTTTCTGCCAGTTCAGCTTGGGCCTCTGCCTCCCGCCAGAGGTGATGGGAGGGGAGGCGAGCAGTCTCCCCGTAGCCTTTCCTGGGCAGCAGTCACTCCCTTCCTGAGCCCCAGAAGCTGGCCATCAGCCTTTTCAGAGGAGGCTCCTGACCGCGTGCGGGTCCTGATTCCTCAGCAAGGCAGGGAGCTCAGAACACCAGCTGTTGTAGGGAGGGAGGGAGCCGTGGGAGCAAACCCTGCTCAGCGATCCAGCAGCTTCACCCCCTCTTCTCTCTGGGAAGGAGAGAGCTGCAAGGCTGAGACAGAACCCAAGGGGTCAGGAGCTGTGGGATAGGGCGAGGTGGGGGTGAGCAGACACTGCAGGCTAGCGGGTGTCACCGGGAACAGCCTGAGGTGGCACAGTGCAGGTGGCCGGAGAAGGGGAAGGGGCCAGGGCAGTGTTCTCTCTCCCCTGCACTCACGCCCCACTCTGCCTCTGGGAGCACCTCCGCCCCCTGCCAGCCCTGTTCTGAAGATGGCACAGCTCTGCCAAGTAGGGAGGAAGTCAAGAAGAGGCAAGCTCAGGAACACTGCAGAACCTGGAAGGAAAGCAGAGTACAAGGAAAGAGAGACAGAAAGGGAGGGGGACAAAGAGTATAGACTTAGCTCCTAGCCTTTTCTTTCTTACTGTGTGACTTAGCTTGGGCTGCTATAACAAATACCCTAGACTAGGGGCTTATACAACAAGCATTCATATCTCACAGCTCTGGAGGCTGGAAGTCTGAGAGCAGGGTGCTGGCAGACCAGGGCGTTCTCACTGGTGCCTGGTGAGAGCCCACTTTCTGGTCTGCAGATGTCCCTGCCTTCTTGATGTAGAGAAAGAGGTTTCTGGTCTCTTCCCCTTTTTAGGGCACTGGTAGGGAAGCCATCCTCATGACCTCATCTAATCCTATTACCTCCCAAACGCCCCACCTCTACCATCAAATCGGGGGCTGAGGCTTCAACCTATGGATTCGGAGGGACGCACACCTCCACTCCATAGTGCTGACCCACGCTGGGAGACTGTGCAGCTCTGGGCCAGGAGTGCGCTGCCTTGGAGGCGGGAGCTCTGGTGAGGAGCTGAGCTGCGTGAGCTAGAGAAGGCAGCCCTGGGCGCGGAGTCAGGAGGCCGGGTTGAGGATGCTCGCAGGGTGGGTCGGCCTCAAATACCCATGTGACATCAGACCAGTCCCTTGCCCCCTGTCAGCCTCGTTTTCTCAGTGGCAAACTGGGAGGAAAGAACTACCTTGTGGGATTATTGTGAAAAAAGTTTTCATGATAATTTTATCGAAGTATAATATACCAACAGAAATGTGCTCGAATCGCGGCTGAACAAACAGCTAGATGAATTTTCAAAGTTTTCCTATAAATAAAAACCAAGGCAAAAGATAGAGCCTTAGAAGTACCCCCAGAAGCTCCTGTAGTCCCCTTACTAGTCACTTCCAGCCCTTACCCTGACACCATGATTTTTACCTCTTGATCTGTCTTACTAATAGAACCATGCAGCTGCATTCCTTTATGAGAGACTGGTCCGTGCTGTTGTATGGGCAGTTGTGCCATCATTCTCATTGTTCCAGAACATTCTATGTATGAATATACCAGGGCTCATTTATTCTACAATCCTAAATGATAAGATTTAGATTTCTAGGCATTTCCAGTTGGAACTCTTATACACTATGCTGCTAGGTCTTCTGGGGAACACATGTGAGTATTTGTACTGGGAGTATATCTACGAGCGGAGTTGCTGGGTCATGTGCCCAAAAGGTGGGCATGTGTCCAGCTTGAACAGATTCCACCAAACACTGCCCAGCATGGTTGAACATGTTTGCATTCCCACCAGTGGTGTATGAGAGCTACACTTGCTTTACTTCCTCAAAAGCCCTTGATGCCACCCAGCTTCTTCTTTTTGCCACGATAGTTGTTTCGTGGTACTTAATTATGGTTTTAATTTGTGTTTTCTTGACAAGTGATCATGATGAACCCCATATACATTTTTGGCCATTTACGTATCCTATTTATGAAGTTTCTAATTCAAGTCTTTTGTTCATTTTTCATTTGGTTTCTGTCTTTTTATTAGAGATTTGTAAGAGTTCTTTTTTTGTATTGTGATGTGAATCCTTTGACAGATACGTGTATTGTAAAGAACTTTTTTCCACTCTCTGGCTTGTCTTTGAGACCTCTGATGAAAAGAAACGTTATCAATATTTTCCCTTTATGCTTAGTGTTTTTTGTGTCATGGTTAAAAAAGTTTTGCCTATCCAAAGGCCAAGAAGTTAACTGTTCTTGTTTTCTTCTCGAAGCTTTAGTGGTTTACCTTTTACATTCATGTCGACAATTCATCTGGAATTAATTTGTGTGTGGTGAAGGAGGAGTCGAGCTGCACTTTTTTATGAATGGGTACCTGTTTACCCAGCAACAACTAATAAAAAGAACTTTATTTTCCCACTGTTCTGCACTTTCCCTTTTGTCACAAATCAAGTGACCCTATATGTGCAGGACTGTTCCTGGATTCTATTCTGTTCCATTGGTCAATTTTTCTCCTGTTACGTCAGTGCTTCATTATCTTAATTACTGTTACTTTGTAAATCTTGAAATCTGGTAACATACACCCTCCAGCTTTGTTCTTTTTCAAGATGGCCTTGGTTATTCTTGGCTTTTTGCATTTTCATATATAAATTGCTGGAATTTTGATTGGGATTATATTGACTCTATAGATACATGTGGAAAGAATTAAAGTCTTTAGAATATTGACTCTTCTAATCCATGAGCCTGACATACATCTGAATTTGTTAGATTTTCTTTAATTTATCACAATAATACTTCCCAGTTTTCAGTAGTGGTCATATATAACTTCAGTTGTTCCCATACATATATGTTTTTTAAATGGTATGTTTAAAATTTTTCTTTTTCTATTAATTTGTTGGTAGTATTTAGAAAGGCAATTGGTTTTTTTATACTGACCTTGTGTCAAGACTTTGCTAAATTCATTGTGAAGATTGGGCGAGGTAATGGTAAACCCCAAGCATGTTATGGGGGCTCACTAACCTTTTATGCAGAAGAACTGAGGCAAGTCATGGGCCTTCAGAGGTTCAAGAGACCTAAACAGATTGCAATGCTCGTACTGCACTTTACAATTGGTAAAGCCCTTCACATCCACCATCCACCTATGATGTCACCACATGTGAGGTCCTTAGGCCATTTTTAGAGATAAGGAAAGAGGCTCAGAGAATTAAGAGGCTTAGCAAAATTCTCTCCGTGAGGAAGTCAGTGGTGAGATAGGTTTGATTTCACCACTTAATGGGGAGGTTTTCTACACTAGCAGGTGCTAGCATTGGTTTTGATGAGACAGGCCATAGGTCATCAGGAAGATAAGCCATGCTAGTGTTGAAATCTGTGCTTAGAAGACCTTTGTGCAGCATGTTAAGGACAAGAGAGGTGGCAGGTCATCTGGAAGGTCATGCCAGGCATGAGATGATGCAGGCCCTGGGGAGGGCGGAGAGAGCGAATGCAGATGAAAGATTATAGTGGCCAGGTGCCTACTGGGTTAGGCCCACAGTTCCCCACTCACAACAGTGCAGGTAAAAATACTCCTTTGGGGCTTTTGGATCTCAGCTCCCCATTTAAAAAAAGAATAAAACATGCATGTCTTTTACCCTTTCTCAGGTAATCTCATGATTAAAGCCAGAACCAAACCAAAGCAAACAATAAACCCTTCCCTATCCTCTGCTATGCAGGACCCCCACCCCCAGCTCCCATCACACACTGACCTCATTGGTCAGCTCTTCAGAGGGCAGCTCTGCTCCAGCCTCTGTCTCTTCCATCTCATCCCACTCACTCAGTCCTCTCATCCGATGACTCTTTTCGATGGCTCCAGCCGGCCTGTGTTCCCTCGGCAGGAGGCTGCACTTGGTGGTGTGAGCGCTCCTACAATCCTTTCTCTCTTTTCAACGTATGTTTGCTCGCCATCTCACCAGAGTCTCTCAAAGTGTCTGTATCAGAGCAAACAGTTACCCTGCTGCCTGAGAACAAGTGATGAAGGGGAACCGGGGAGAGCACAACTCACTTGGGACCACACAGCTGGTCAATGGCCAGACCAGCATGTTCAAACCCCTCTCCATTGTCATTTCTACTCTACTGTAAACAAAAACAAAACAAAACAAAACAAAAAAACAGGAGTTGGGGTGTCTGTAGCTTGGACAACTCTGACATTCCCCGTAATGGCTCAGCTTTGCCTCTCACAGAAGCCTGCTGTAGACTTGGAAGATTTCCATAAATCGTACGCCTGAAGGACATATACCGTAGAAACCTGTCTCCTTCCCCTGGCTTCCTGCCCGAGAGGAGAGGCCTGAAGCTGGCAGGCAGAATGCAGGGTGGGCAGGCAGTCTGTCCTCTGGGACCTGCCTACTCTGCAGCCCTCCCTCATGTGCCCAGATAAGCCAGCATCTCAGCAGCGTAGCATCTTCCACATCCTCTTCTTGCTGCTACAAGCTGCTTCTCTACATAAGTGGTAGTCCCTTAGCAGGAATGGGCCATATGTCTCCCCAGAACAGCCAGGTGGGGAGGAATTGATTCAGAAATGGGCTGCCTGCTTTGAAAAGGTTCTCCATGGAAGTGCTAACCCCTGATCCCTCTCTGGGACCCCAGCTACACCATCCCTTTCCCATCAGACACTTTTGAGATAACACCTGACCATCCATGAACTGTCTCCTTGAGACCAGCAGAGCCACTGGTGAGCTCACTGAGCTCAGACACCTCTACAATCTCTTCTCTGGCGTCATCCCCACCCCAGCCCACTGCTGAGGCCCCAGGGATACTCCATTGGGAGCAAGGATGGAACGGAGCCTGCCAAATTCTACTTAGAATATCCAATGGGACTAACATTTACTGAGCATATACATATATGCTGATGTGTGTCAGGTACTTTACATATGCTACCACATCATCTAATCTTTAGGACAACCCCGGGGTGCATATATCAGTGGTTTTCAACTGGGAACAATTTTGCCCCCCATTCAGCAAAATCTAAAACATTTTTAATCAGCATATTCACCAAAGTTCTAAAATATTTTTAATCATCACAACTGGGTGGGTAGAAGAGGTGGACAGTGGCTGCAATTGGCATCTAGTATATAGAGGCCAGTGGTGCTGCTAAACTCCCTACAGTAAAGGACAGCCCCTTACCATAAACATTTATCTAGCCCCATTTGTCAATAATGCCCAGGCTGAGAAGACCAACTGCAATTTACAAAAGCAAACAGAAAACTGGGGTTCAAAGCAGGGAAGTAGATTCCCCAAGGCCTTATGGCTAGTCAATGGCTGAGCAATGTGGCAGTCCACATCTGTCTGACTTGAAAGCCTGTGCCCTTTTGGTTACAAAATGCCACCATTCAAGAGCAACTGCCCACCTGGTCCTACGAGTCCTGAGAGAGAACAAATGTCATCGTTTCCCACCAGGCAATCAAACGCCAGTCTGCACCGGCCGCCAGAAGCCCCGTGAGCTCAGGGAGGAGCTGCTGAAGTGCAGACTTTCCCTCCGGGTGCTCTGAATGAGCTGCTGCCTCTTTCCTCCAGGTTTTGGATCTCAGCTGAGTAGTCATGATGTGTGCACAGGCAGGGACCCCCGAGTGCAAGAAGGCCCTGGGCATCAGAAAGGCTGAAGGCTCTGCCAGAGTAGAGCAGGACAGGCAGGTCCAAAGGAGGTCCTAGAAGGCCTGGTAGTAGGATTCCAGCCCTCAGGGGAGACCTGGGGTCCTGAAGTCAGGAAGAAATGGCGTGATTCTGGGGAGGGGAAGGAGGTGGTACTGGACTGGTGGGCGGTAGCGGAATAGACCACATGAAAGCACCGCCATCCGGACTCTTCTCTCTTGTACCTCCTTTTTCGCGTTCTTTCACTCTGCTTCCTCCAGTGAAACTTCATAGTCCTAACAATCTTCTTGTTAACCATTATCTTAAAAATGTTGAAGACACTGTTTTTGCTGAGTCACTGAGGGAGAACAGCTGCTCTGACTGCCGTTGTAACTGCCTGGCCTCTGAGCAATGCCTGGAGACAACAGGGCAGCAAAGCATCAGCAAAGGTTCACAGGAGCAGGTGGACTGGAGTCCAGGGAGGAAGGAGGGAGCAGGGAGCAGGGAGCAGGGAGCCTGAGAATGGTCTCCCACAGAGCCTCGAGCATCAGGCCAAGGGCAGCCAAGAGGAAGGCAGAGATTGGATCTCCAGATCTAGCGGTTCAGTTCCTTCAGTTGTGGAGTAATGGGGGGGAAGCAGTATCTGTCCAGAGTGATGTAGCTCACATGTTTCAGAGGAGGGCGCTGCCGGGAACGGCCCGCCCCTACATCACTGCCCACCCTGCAGAGGCCGCCAATTCTGCTTCAGCAGACTCGCCAGCTCTGAGGCGTTGAGGGCAGCCCCGAACGCAGGCAGCACTGCTCTTTATTTCAAGTGTCCTCACTGCTAATGGGACATGGGGACTGAACACATGCGCACGTGCCTCCGTGCATGTGGCACTGGGAGGAATCATCCCAATGAATGTCAGTGAATAGGCAGGGACAATGGAGTACAGTAATGGGTGAGCTGTAAGGGGCCTTTCATGAAGCCTGAATGACAGTTGAATTCCCGAGGAAGGGTGCCCGCTGGAATGGTACCCACATGGAGGAGACGAGACAGGGCTTTATGCCGACAGCAGGCTGCAGAAGGAGCCCACGTCCCTGCAATTAGGGCTATTACTGCACAGATCAGGCAGGAGGAAGGGCGGGCCCTTCTTGGGGTGTTCTCTCAGATCAGGGCCAGTTCTTCCAAAGAACGGAGAAAAGGAGGGAAAGCCAACCTCACCTTCTCCGCAGAGACGCAGGGGTGTGACGTGCCTCAGGGGATGAGGGTGGTGTCACTTCTGCCTTCGGGCAGGACTTGAAGGGCAGGTCCCCAGTCCTCTTGCAGCCCACAGCAATTCTGCTTCTTGGGGAGGCAGCTGAATGAGAGAAGGAAATTCAGTGCTGATTACAGCAATTTCTGAGGCAAATAGGTAGATGGCGGCCATTGTTTATTTTCCCAACACCATCCCACTGGCATTTCTTCCTCCAAACTCTTTGAACCACTCTGGCCTCCCTCTCTTCCTCCCTCTCTCCTTTCTGAACAGTCAGTTAACTGAGTATGTGGAGAAGAATAAGAGTGAGTCTCCAGGAGGCCCAGAGACCAGTGCAGGGTGATGGGCAGGTAAAGAGCAAGCAACCTGAGATGGGAAGAAATCAGTGCTACAGTAGTGTCCTGCCTGGTTGGGAAACAACAGAGAGGCCTGCAAGGCAGTGTGGGAAGGCTTGCTGGAGGAACTGGACCTTGGAGAGTGGTTATCACAGGCTGAAGGCTGCGACCAGGGGCCAGTTGTACAAGAGATTCTAGGTTAAGCCAACAGCCTGAGCAAGGCTGTGGGGCTGTTGTGTACTGAGTGGCATTTGGAGGAAATGGGGAGGAGCTAGTGGGGGCTGAGTGGGGACAGACTGGGAAGAGGCTGGGTTGCAGGTCACGTAGTAGAGTTGCAAATGCCGTGGGAGTGCGGGTCTCTGGGAAGGAAATCAAGAGAGTATTCCTAAGGGGAGAAGCGGTAAAGGGCCTCCACAGAAACTACCAGGCCTGGTTTAGAAAGGGTCCTCTAGCCACTGTGCTGTGGAGGATCTATTTAATCCAGGAGCAACTGAAGGCGGGAAGTTTTCTCTCTCTCTCTCTCATGTCATTCATTCATTTACTCACTCAGTGAGCATTCACTGAGTTCCAACTGTATGCCAGACACTGTGCTAAATGATACAGAGGTGAGACACTCCGAGAAACAGCCAGTTGGTGGGGCTCCTTCTCCACTGCTTTCCCAGGCACAGAGGGCACCCCTGGTGGCAGGGAGGGGCTCTCACACATGGTCTTCTTCCAGCTTCTCCCAGACACAATTCCCCAACTCTGCGCCAAGCCAGAATTGGCAGTAGACAGATAGTCCCTCTGGGAAATTTCCAAGATGCCGACAAATCCTATTGTTTCAGGTCTTGCACTGAGATGTTTGGCTCTGCAGTGAATAGGAAGAGAGGAAAGGGTGCTTGTCAGTTTGCCCACACAGGGCTACTGGGCTCTTCTAGACCTCTCCCCTTATCTCTCCAACCCAGAAAGTAACTTCAAGGTTGAAAATCCCCAGGGAAAAGCCCAGCTCTTAAACTTCTTTATCTCAATTTTGTCCTATTAAATTAATACCAGCCTTATATACTTCCCTTCAATCCTGATATCCAATATTAGGAATAGCTTTAATAGCTTCAAGTCATTGTATGTTAAAATGAAACAGCAAATCAACCCCAGGATTATACCATTTCTTGGTAACCTACAGGCCTCTTACCCTTTTTTTTTTTTTTTTTTGGTGGTAATGGTGGTAATGAAGGAGGGGTAGGTGGCTACCAGCTTGACAATCTTCTCTTTCCATTAAAACATACTCTGGTCCCTGAAAGCTGCCTTCATTTCTGCAGGCTACATGACTTCTACCATTCTAGGATGCATCAACCATACACCTCCTTGCTGCTAAGCCCTGACTTCTTTTTAGTGAATAACAGCTCACCGGGCACGTGACATTCACACAAAAGAAATCAGATTTCCATAACCAGCAGCTATGATATAATGTCTGCATGCATTTCCACTGTGGCTTTGCCGAGTACCCTCACCCTTCCTTACTCAGCCCCTCAGTCTCTGCATTTACATCACAATGAAGGCCCCTCTTGCCCTGTCCCAGTCTGCTCCTCCCTTTGCTGTCAGACTGGACCAACCCACATGTCCTGACTCCCTCCCGACTCTCCTCCCTGCCCCGCAGTTGCCCCTTACCTTCGGGGCCCTCCCCTCCCCAATCCTCTTAGATCTCCTCAGGCCCTTCCCTGCTCCCTGCTCACCCCTCTCTAGGCTCTGCAGGAATGCTTGGGGTGGGGTGGGGGTTGAGGTTAGGCATACACTCAATCCTTCCTTTTCTCCCCCTCCTTCATGATTCTGCACTGTAACTCTGGGAAATGGGGAGGTGGGGGGAATATTTTCCCAGCCCAGAGCAAATAACCTTTGAAACTGAAATCAGTCAAAGGGAGAAATAAAGTGGGAGAAACCCATTTATTGCTAACAAGAAGTTATCCACTTCTGCTGACCTGTGTCTCTCACGACCTGCTGCAAAAAGACGGACCCCGTCCAACCTCTCTGGTCCAGTTATGCCCTCGCTCCCCCTTGTAATTACCTATTGAGATGGAGATGAACTACTTCTCTCCATCCCTTGGAAACGCCTATTGATATGGAGATGCACTAAGGCCAGGAGAGAGATTCTGGAAATACTGCAATTTTACCCACAGTCACCCTCTCCACACATACTCTGCTTCACCTACCCCATGGCCCTACAGACAATGCCCTCCAGGAGCCAAAGCTCACCCCTCTGAGACACACACAGAGCCAATCTGTCTTTGTTTTCTATCACATCCACCCAGGGAGCCACGCATTGAGGGGCCAAGGGTCAGGTCAGGGTGTCACTGAGGACTAATTCAATCTTCTTTTGTACTAAGCAAACTTCCTGACTGGATAAGGCCAGTAATTCACTCAGGTTTTACTGGGACTTTCTCTATTTTAGCACGAGAGCCTTGTATCCCAGGATCCCCACAGTCCCAGGCAAATCAGAACAGTTGGTCACTCCTAAGCCCCAACTGTCTACACAAAATGGAGCTCAGAGTGCAGATGCCTTAGAAAACATGTGCCAGTACAGATGCTGAGCCCCCAGCCGGCCAGGCACTGTGCTCTTCTCACGAGGAAGGCTTAATGTGCAGGCCTACATGCTCCAGCATACCCACAGCCCTGGGCCAGACCCTCAGACCGGGGGCCACCAGGGCACAAATGCCATGGAGAAGGCTCCTCTGGAGCATGGCAGGTACAGAAAGCCACGGCTGTGCTCAGGCTACCATGTGCATTCTCAAGAATCCCTGGGGTGGGCTTAGGGATAAAAACGTTTATAAACACCCACTGTGTAGTATTTGTGGTGTCATGGCTAGGAAAGGGCAGCTTGTGGAACCACAAAATAGAATATGAATATAATTTTTAAACACATGATTATCCATTCATTCAGCAAACATGTATTGAGCTCTGGGCCAGGGACTAGACTAGAAGTCAGGTGTGTAGTGTTGAATAAAGCATGGTCTTATAATCTGCTGAGAAAGAGCTGTGAACAAAGATGGCCTGCACTATGGGGTGAGAAGTGCCATTATAAGAACAAGCAGAGGGCACATTGAAGACACGCAGGCTTCCCAGTGGAAGCCCTATCTCAGCAAATTCCCAGGGACTTAGGCATGGGAGGCAGCATGGGAAAGCCTGTGAGCGGATCAGCAAAAGGATACGACAGTTTGCAGAACTGAAGCCTGGAGAGGCTGGAGAGTGGGTGAGGGGAAGGGCAGGGGGGTCATGTGGGATGAAGATAGAAATATGCATAGTCCTAATCAGGAAGGCCTTCCCTATCTTGTCAGGAATTTGGACTTTATTTAACATTCCAAGGGAAATATCACAGAGACTTAAACTAAGACATTAGAGTGGAGGAAAATGCTGGTTTTGAGGAAAATCACTAAAGAGACAGAACTTAGTGGTTGATCAGAGAGAGAGTAGAGGGTGAAGAAGGAATCAAGGGCTCCTGGCTTGGTCAGGGGTCTTAGAATCATATTTCTGGCTTGATCGCAGTTGGGCCATTCTCCAAGGGTAGGAACTCAGAAGGTCATGTTGGAGGAAATGGGTAATGGCAGGGAAGAGAGAAGGGCGAATCCCATTTAGACATGTTGACTTTGAAATGTGGTAGCCCATCCCAGAGAAGAGGGCCACCAGACGGCTGACTGTTCAGGGCAGGAGCTCAGGAAAGAGGTCTGGGCTACAGACATGGATCCAAAAATCATCAGCATGTGGATGTAGCCAAAGCCGTGGGAAAGGATGGGCCAAGCACAAGCAGGTGACCGGGTCCAAGATGGGGCCCTGAGGAGTGCCAGCACTTCAGGATAAAAAGAAAAAGTAGCAGAGGGAGGGGCCATGGGGGTAAGGAGGAAACCCACGAGATCATAGTGTCTTGTAAGCCAAGGAAAGAAGTTTCAAAAAGCATGGCGTGGGAAAAGAATATGGAATGGCTGGGAGGTCAAGTTAGACAGCTATTGAAAAATGTTGGCTGGATGTAGGAATATACCTGGAGAGCGTTTCCAGTGCACTGGCAGGGGCAGAAGGCAGACTGCTGTGGACTGAGCACATGCAGGAGGTGAGCAAGGGGCAGTAGTGAGTGTGGCCTTCTCTCTCTCGGAAGCCTGGTGGTGAACAGTAGGTAAGACGCTGTGTCCTGGAGGGGAAAATGGAGGGCGGGAGCTAGGATGCTGCTTTTCAGTTGCGTGTGTTTAAATGCTCACTGGAGAGAATAATAGAAAGCAAGAAATTGGAGGCATAGAAGAAAGAGAACATAATTCTTAGAGCCAGACCCCTCGGAATCTTGGAGCTGATGGAATCATACCACAGCTGGAAGGACTGGACTGATGTGAGGACCGTCCATTGTGAGGCACAAAGGAGGCAGGAATCGCTTCAACTGCAGGCAAGTATATGCATTCAGGGACTTGAAGGGGTTTCCTCCCAGTGCTTCTGGCAGTCTCTGCATTGTAGAGATGAAGGTGCGTGCCTGCAGGCAGTATGGTGCAGAGCTTACAGAACAGAGAAGGTTTACCAGATATGACCTGAGAAATAAAATGGCAGCAGTAAAAACCCCAGCTCACTAGGACGTCTGGATCCTTTGGTGTGCCCATCAAAATCGGCTCCAAAGGACTTTACTACCTAGTTAACAAAAGCACTACTCAGCAGTACAAAGTCTACTGAGCTGAGCAGGAGAGGGGCTGAGCCTCAGATGGGGGGAAGTGGCGTGAACAAAGGCACGGAGGAGGGGAAGGGCTGGAAGGGCCCTTGAGGGTGGTCAAGGGCACTGGCAAGGAGGTCACTCCATCAGGGAGATGTCAGGTGCACCGTGAGTGTCCACAACCTTGTGTACTGGGGCAGTGTGGGAAGTGCTCTGAATTGTGTAGCTCGTGGTTAATGGGAGGTAAAGAGGGAAGGCAGGTTGGGGTTAGACTGTGCAGGGCCATGACCTCAAGCTGGATTTGTCATTTTCTGGCATGATTCACAAGTCTATCAGGGCAGACTGTGTTGTGGTCAGTGCTATATCCACAGATCCCTGACAGTGGCAGCACAGAGTCAGTGCTCTCCAAGTACTTGTGAAGGACCCACAAGGGCAGAATGCTCCCAGCAGCTCACCCCTACAGTGCCGGCCTCTCTGCCTGCCGAAGTGCCTGATGCTCCATGTTCTCGGAGGGGACATGCAGCTCTACCCACCCAACCAGGCATGTCAGTCCTGCTTCCACCCTGCTGGCCGACGACTAGGCTGTGTGAGGTGACGAACATGCGCTGACCTATGAACCAGAAGTCCTGGGTTCTAGCATCAGCCCTTCCGGCTGTGACTGCGAGGACTCTGCTTATACCTGCCCAGGGTTGTTGGCAGGACAGGTGAGATAAGGATCCAATGCAAAAGTGCTTGAAGATATGCAGCACCCTACATCCTTATAGGTAAAGCACCCGGAACGTGTTCGATTCACCTGGACTCACGGCTTCCCACCCCTATCCCTGTGGTCAACAGACACTAAGTAGCTGAGGGGAAGGAATGCAGGCCAAGAAATGTCAAACATCCCTTCCCAACATCTTCACCCTGGCCCTCATGGGAACAAAGATGGCTGGTACCAGAGGTGACTACTCCCCGTTTGTGTGTGCTGTCCCGGTGTAGTATTAATACCGGTGTCCCCTTCACTCTTAAAAGTGTCAAGTTTATATGGTCACCCTGCTGATAGCCTATGCTGGGCTCACAGCTTCTGTGTTCCTGGGAAAGTTTCTTTGCAAATCAGTGGCTGTAGTTGGATGCAGAGAGAACCAAGTCTGGCTGGCAAGTCGGTTCAGTAACATGTTTGGCCACAGTCACCTGTGTCTTCCAGTTATGCTGCCCACAGGGCTGGGGGAGCCTGCAGCCAGGGCAGTGGGGATGGGAGGTATTAGAGGCAGCCCCTACCCCTTCCCTCCCCCACCTGGCTATAATGCAGTGGATACAACAAATGGGCTGCTCAGGGGGTCCTTGAAGGAATCTGTGTGCAAGGGGGTTCGGGCCAGTCTCCCTTGCCCTGGTGTTGCATTTTAAGAGGACAGCTTAGCCCAAGAAGCACCTAGAAGGTTTCTGAAGTCTTTGCAACATTACTGGGCAGGGATAATATCTTATAACCTGATCCTTCCTGGCATTTTAGAAGTGCCCTCTGTCCTTACTGGACACTCACTGTCAATTTCATGAGCCCTGAGGGGCTCCCTGGGAAGAAGGGAGGGAGGGAGAGAAGGAGTTTTGTTCTCTTGCTTACTGAGAGCAGGTAAAATTTTCCCCAGGGCCTTGGGTGGATGGAAAAGTTGAGGGGATGGGGGCATGGGTGAGAAATGGGACATTAGCAATTATTCAGATGACATCTAATTAAAATGCTTGTTCAACTCGAATTCACAAGCACTTAGCCAGCATTTGCTCAGACTATAAGACAAGGTACCCACCCTCTAGGAGCTTATAATGATAATTCGGGCCAGGCTATGATCAGTACAATAACAGAACACAAAAAATATACCAGAAGAGTAGCTCTCAACCATTAGCTTCCTCTGAGGGGCCCTGAATACACAGATTGTTGGGCCCTAGCAATCTGGGGTGGGGGGTCTGAGAACGTGCAGGACACATTCCAGAGTCAGAGATCCTGAAGGAATTTGAGACATCTTCTATCCAGTTCAAGATGCTGGGGTGTCTAATCTGCTGAAGGCTAACCAGGTGCCAACTGGTACCTGGGCCAGGGATGCCAACAGCATGTCGCTACTCCCCTTTCCCAAGCCCATGGCCACATTGCTAATTTATCAGTTTTTTACATACCAAACCTGAGCTTAACCTCACCTTAGAATACATTAGGCAGAGCCTGTTTCAGCCCCGGTCCAGGACCCTGCTGGTTGTGATAACCAGTCACTGGCCCTGCAGACCTAGTATCTTCAGTTCCCCCTTCCAGCACTCAGCTCAGTCTGCACTCTGGGGAGTCAGGGTTTGGCAGGCAGGGCGCCATCTGCCCTCTGCGTGCTGACCTCCAAAGTCCCAACTAGACCTAGGCTCCCGATGTCTGACCAGTAACATGGGAAGGAGTCTAGTGAGATGCCCAGCCCTCACCCGGGTGTCTCACCCACTCCCCAGTTTAAGTCTGAGTCACAGTTCTTTAGACGCCGGCCCCTCTGCGGGAGGCGAAGCGGCTCCCTTCCCTGGGTGCTGCCCTGCTCCTGTGGGCCCTGGCGCCCAAAGGCACCTGAGTCACGAAGGCGGGTGAGGTGCGCCTTCTGCTCTCTCACGTGGCAGCGGCACTGCGCTAACAGCAGGGCCTGAAACCTGCATGAGCTTTGCATGTAACTGCGACTGTATTTTTGGAAAGGGGAAGGGCAGGCTGGGATTGGCAGCTGAGTGTATTCCTCGGGAGAGGTGTTCCATCAGCTGAGACGCAAGCTGCCCACCAGGAAGGAGGCAGGCTCTGCCAAGAGCTGAACACTGCCGACCTGCACACAAAAGGCTGCCGGCTGGAGTGGCTTTTGATTCCTCCCAAGCAGTGGAAAGCAGAATTGCTTCCGATTGTTCACCCGATGGAATGACTCACCCTGCCTGCCAGCGAATTCCCTTCCACTTTCTGCCTTTCCAGGAGCCCAAGTGCACTTAATTAAGAGCTGCGTGGGCCCCTGCTCCCAGCTCACTGGCAGCCCGCTCCCCCTCAGCACCGCAGCTTCTCTTCATGCTGCCCACGCTCCCTCACCCCCTTCCTCCTCCTTCTTGCCTCTTTTTCATTCATCCATTCACTCGGAAAATATGTACTGATCTTTGCACACGGAGCCCCGGGGTGTGGAGATGCCCTCACAAATGAGGCACTGGGAGGCTTGCAGACTGGGCTGAGATTAACAGGCTCACAGGCTCACCGCTGCCCCAGCCTTGGCCCCAGCCCTGGCCGGACCCTCATCTCGGACCAGCAAGTGGGAGGAGAGGTCAAGGACAGGAACACAAAACACTGGAATTCCAGATAAGAAAAGCTGAATCAGGCAGGGTACTGGGGGTGGGGTGGGACAGAAGATCAGGGGCGAGTCATCTGGAAGGGAAAGTCAATTAACCATGGGCACGTGCCCCATTCAGCCCCAGAGAGGCCTCTGCAGGGAGCTGGCTGGGGACCCGCCCACCAGCCTGGCGCAGCCACAGCCCCCCAGCCCCAGCTGGCAGGCCCTGCGGACTGCCCTCACATCTCTGTCAGCCCCAGCTGCCTTCCTGGAGGCAGAGAGGCTGGCCTGCTGCTGCAAGTCACGGGGAACTAGCCCTGGCTGCCCGGGTGGGGAGAATTTGAGACAGCTCTTTTAACTTTCAAACATATGAGGACCTAGTCCTCGCATCTTTCCACACTGCTTTATCATTTCACAAGCACTCTGGTTTAAATTAATGCAGTGTGTACCATTCCTCTTACCCTGATTAGGTATTTCCATATACGTGATTTTGTTTAATCCTGCGTGGGTGTCAGCTGCGCTCATCAAGACGTAAGAAAACAGAGATGCTGGAGGTTACGTGTCATGCCAGAAGACAGAACAGATCCAGCCATCTGTGACCCTTTGCTGAGGACCAAATGGGGAGGACAAGCCCCAGGGTAGAGGGGTCTGATGGCTGGTACCTGGTGCTTCTCTCCAGGGGATCCACCACCACGCAGGCACAGGCCCTGCCATCCGGGAGTTTGCCTGAGGGGGCAAAGATGTCACAGCTGGCGGGGCCAGAAAATGAGTGGGCTTGCTGCTTTCCAAGCTGGGGCGACAGAAAACAAAATTTAACCAAGTCAATATGAAGGTCTAATTGTTTTTATTAAGTGATTAATTAATTGGGCAGCATCCCATCTAGCAAGTAGAGAAATGCTCTATGAAGTGTACAAAAGGGGAAAGTTTTATAGAAGGGGGGCAAAAAGTTATTAGCAAAGGAAGAGAGATTAGGTATTGTTTCAGGTAAGGTTGGCCTGTCTTAGGAGGAGCAGGGGGTCCCATGCAGATGGCCTAACTAATGGTCAGGAAATCCCACACTGATTGGCTTAAAATTGCACTCCTGGGAGAGGCTAACACTGCACATCAGTTGGGCATTAAGCCCCAGTTTGGGGACGTGGCCTAGGAGAAGTGACCCCATGTTGGGCCTGTATTTTCCTTTTTAACAAAAGCCAGTGCCAGAAGCAGGGTGGCTCACCCAGCCACGGTGTGTGGTGTGAGGGAGGGGGCAGCGTCCCTGTCGGCTGGGGCAGCCAGAACAAGGCACACAGGCCGGGGGGGGGGGCTTCAACGGCAGTCATTTATTTCTTACAGTGCCGGAGCCTGGAATTTCGGGACGAAGGCACCGGCAGATTTGGACGCTGGTGAGACCTTGCTTCCTGGCTGCAGACGGCTCCCTTCCTGCTATGTCCTCACATGGCAGGAACAGAGACAGAGGGAGAGAAAGGATGAGGGGAAGATGGAGAACCTGAGAGCAAGCACTCTCTGGTCTCTTCTAAGGACTCTAATCCCATCATGAGGGCCTCACCCTCATGCCTGCATCTAACCCAATTACCTCCTAGTACCACCTTACTGGGAGTTAGGGCTTTAACCTACGAATTTCGGGAGGCACAAACCTTAGTCCATAACAGGCAGACAAGAGAAGAGAACTCTCACCTCATTGGTACAGGCAAGAACATCCGATAAACCTCCGTGCTGGGGGCAGAGAGAGCTGCCCTCACCCTGCCACCAGCTGCCGGCCTGCCCTGCTTCTGCTGTGGCTTTTTAAGTGCTTCTTATTTAGCACCTGTCTCATCTCAACCAGGTCCTTCAAAGCAGAGGCCTTTTATTTCTGTCTTGGCCAAAGTCTTTGAATAGACCTGGGACGTGAAGGAGGGGGTTAATTTACTTCACTCCCAGGTGATCAGTTAACTCAAATGAAGTCTAAGTAAGAGACAGAAGTTTAGGCTGAACCAGGTTTGGATTCTGGTGTTGTAGACACTAGTTTTGAGTCCAGAACTGGGCAAGTCCCTTCCTGCGTGGGCCTCCATGAGCCTCTGCACAGGGAAGCAGTGGGGAACAGCGTCGGATGTCCTGCACAGCTCAGCATTTGTGGAAAGCTGACCATGGAAGGTGCTGCCCTCCGTGTCCAGCTGCCTTGGAGCAGGGAGGCACTCCATCAGCTGCAGCAGGAGGCCCTCTCTGTGTGGCCCAAACCCCTCAACCCCCGACCCATCGCAGGACCCTCCCTCCCACCTCCACTCTGCCAAAGGCACCCTTTTAATAACAGCAGCTCCCCAGCCCAGGTAGTTTGGGGAAGTATGAACTGGGGTCTCTGTCCTGCTCTTGCTGCCCTCCTTTGAGGTACTGGCCAGCCCTCCTCAGGGGTATCGATTTAAAGGAAGGGTCTTTAAACACTAGACCTCTTCCAAGACTCAAAGGAAATAAATCTGAGAAAAGTGTCCACACACGTGGAGAAGAGATCGTCACAAGAGGGCTTCAGGAACACATTGGAAGCAGTTCAGAAGGGAATGGTATGGGAAACATGGATCACCCCATCATGACAGGTGAAAGAAGGGACAGGCGTGGTTCCCAAATATAAACTGTTAAGTAAAACAATCAAGGTTGCTGAGGGACACATTCCACATGCTACTCTTTATACAAAGTAAAATGCAGAGCAATACCTGTAGTATTCTTAGGTGTTAAAAATGATAAAGATTAAAAAAATGTACCTGCAAAATTCATGGCAGGACTCCCCCAGGGGATAGGAGAAAGGGATAGGGAATGGGGATTTCAACTGAGATGTTTCATTTCTTCAGCAAATATGAAAACTTTGTAACACTTGAATCGGCAGTTACTTGTTATTTTTACAGTATTTCCATATTTTAAAAATTGATGAAGGTTAAAGTTAAACAGAAGCAGGAAGCTCTAATAGGGGCATGTCAGGAACCAGATGAGCATTCGGCGTTATTCATCATGATCCAGGGAGTCCCCTGACTGCCCGGATCCTTTCCCCTCATGACCCCTTTGAAGCAGAGCCCAAGTCTGTCCACATCTTGGGACCTACAGCTGCGGGGCCCTGGAGTCTGAATGGGGGGCGGGCTGCCCTGGGGTGATACAGCACCCCAAGTTTCACTTCCTCTCCTTGCTCCCATCCCAGCCCCTGAGGAGAAGCAGGAGCCATTATTAAGTCAGTAATCTAAGACCAACTTACTCATTCCTCCTGGAGCCCCAAAGCTCATGTCTGATCCCCCAACGTAGGATATATTGATCTTTGTAATCTGCGCTAGTCAAGGGGTATTCAGGGTCAAGGAACCCTAAGAAGTCATAGTTGAAATGTTGGAGGGGAGGCATTTTTGTGAGGAGGGGTTTGATAGCTCTCATGAAATCTTCAAGAGGTCTCAAAGGAGCGCTGGGAAAAAATCCAGCCACTCATGTCGTGGCTGGACACTGAGCTCAGAGTGGGCTCCAGGCTCTGAACCAAGGAAAGGGAAGTTACATTTTGCTCTCTAGTCTCTGCTGCTCTCAAGCTTAGGGTTATCATGAGGCCACGTGGTAATGCTGAGATCTCTGAGGTCAGGCTAGGTTCTGTTCTGGGAGTGCAGCCCTGGGGTGCTTCTCAAACTATCTAGCATATGACTGAGTATCTTGGGGAACTCTCCTAGAGAATAACGAGAGATCATACAACAACCAGCACTAATGATGTTTCCCAGTACTTCCTAAGCTCTCACTTCCATGTTCATCACAGAATCCTTGGCAAGGCAGACATGGTTACCCCCATTTTACAAGTTGGGAAACAGAGGTACAGAGAACTTAAGTCACCTACTCAAGATCACAATGAGTCAATGGAAGAACTGAGGTCCTAAATTCATAGTTTCTTCTGTTTCTTGAAAACCAGGTTTCTCACCCTAGGCACTTGACAGCTTGGGTCAGATAATTCTTTATTGTGGGAGCTGTCCTGCGCTCCACCCACTGGATGGCAGTAGCTCCTCCGGATGATGGGCAAAAACGTCTTGTCTTCAGATGTTGCCAAGTCACCCCCACTTGAGACCCACTCACTGTTTTACAACAGGGCCTTTGCCTGTCCTACCAAAAAAGACTTCATTGGCTGCTTCTTCCTGAATGCTGCCTTCTCAGGCTCCCAGGCCACTGCAACTGAAGTAGTAGACACATGCATGCATGAGCACAGACATGCACACACACACACGCACACACACAAACTGTGCCCCCCACCCCCATCTCGTTGGCTTTTCTTTTTTTCCTCCTGTGCACTAACTACTCTTCTTCCTTCCTCCCTCCCCCTGCACTTGACATAGCACTTGGCCCTCCTCAGATGCTGAACAAATATTTGTTGAATAAATGACCAGGTGAGCCCCCACACTGCATGCAGCCCATTGGCCAGGCTCAGCCTACAGGCTGCCTTGAGGCAGTTAGGACACACCTGCTGGGTGCTGGGTCTCTGCGGGCACATGCTGGACGGGGTGCCTCAGCACAAGGGTGCCCGGCAGAGCAGAGATGCTGGGGATGCCTGGCCTGCCCTCCCACCAGGACACCAAGAGATGGGGAGGAATCAGAGGAGGGAGAGAAGGCAGGGAGCAGGGGTCATGACCCAGGCTGAGGAGGAAGGTTTGAGGAGGAGTGGGTGGCTGGAGGCTGCATTCTGATCTTGTGGGTGACCTCTCCAGACTGCGTGGGGGGAGAGGCAGGGGGCCCGTATGGAACTTCACTCTCCCTAGGCTGGAAGTCTGGACTGGTGTGTGCAAGGCCAAAGCTGCTTGTCCCCAGGGTTCAGGATGGTAGGGAGAGTAGTGTTACTTCTCTCCTTCCTGAGCCCAGACAGACAGACCCCCTTTCAACTCCTCCATCTCCATATTCTAGAAAGGGACCCTCAGGGGAGTGCATCCCTCTGGTCTGAGCCCTGGTTTCCTTTGGGAAGGACAGTGCAGGGTGGTGTGGGAGAGAGGCAGCTGTGGTGGGATTAGAAGTGGCTCAAAGCTGAGGGCTTCCCAGATCCCACAGTCACTGCCTGTCTTGGTGCAGCGGCCACACCTGGTTGGGGGGTTTCGTAGGGGCGGGGAAGGGTTGGTGCAGTCCTGGGGGTAAAGCCTCCTGAATTCCCTGGGGCCAGAGGCTGAGAAGTATAGGCTTTTCCCAGCTGTTTTTGGCTCTTCTCTTTAGACCCAAAGTCTAATTCCAGCTCATTCTTCTGTAAATCAGTAGGAGGTCACGCAGGTCACTGCGGCACACTCTGTACAGGTTCTGTGGCTCCTTTCCGCTTTCCTCTCCAGTCCTTCTGTCTTCCTTTCTCCTTCTGGAATGTCCAAGATCTCTGGGATTGCTTATTTTCACCCAGCACTCCTGGGCAGTAGAGATTTGCTTCCCAGGAATGAAAATGCACCCCTTCCCCTTGTTCCTCCTGAAGGCAGAGAGGGTAAGAGGCCAGGCCTGGCAGGGCTGGGTGGGCAGGAAGGCCTTGAATTTTGGATGAGGATGGATCACAGTCAAGCATCTGTGATGCTCTCTCCAAATTGAACACGAGCAAGTCTAGACATTTAAAAGGAACTAGTTTAGCTTCAAGTGCATCTGGGGATAATCTTGAACTTCAAAGCTCCTCTGTGTATGCCTGGGAGGAAAGCAGGGGATGTGGGTCCATGACTAGACATGTACCCAGAGGGCTGGGGCCACCACCCTTCCTCGCCCTGTCCTCTGGCCCTGTGTTGTCTCCTCCCCTTCAGTCCCCTCAGTCCCCAGGGCTGAGCACAGTGCTTGTACATCCACAGGCCCTCCAGGCGGCTGCTGAGGGGAGCAAAGGACCTGAAACCTTGTTGTCAACCGCCTGCAAGGAAAAGGAGGCCATGGACCTGATTTCTCCAGGCTTCTCTCCCCCAGTCCTGGGCGCTCACTCTGCCCTCCAGGGCAGAGCCCGTAGCATCTTCCTGCCTCACCTACAGTGTGCTGTAATGTGCAAATCATGGAATTTGGGTCTAGGTCCAAATCCCACCTTGGTCACTGGGCAGTTGAATGACAAAAGCCACGTCTTCCAACCTCCTCAAGTCAATTTCTCATTTTCCTCCTTTTGTTTCAGGAGATTTACAGTCTTTGCTCTCACTGAGCTTATATTCCGGTGGAAACACATACAATCAGTGAATTAAAAATAAGATTATGATGAGTTAAAGCAAGTGTCAGGAAGGAAATAAATAGGCTGGAATAACAGAGTAATGAAAGAGATGGACTTCTACAAAGTAACCAGAGAAAGCCACCTTGGAGGTGATATTTGAGTTAAGAGCTAAAGGACGAGAAAGTGTGATCTGCGTGAAAAGCTAAGGGAAGGGCTCTGTCAGCAGAGGCAACAGTAGGTGCAAAAAGGCTCTGTGTTCAACCAAGAGAGACGAGTGTGGTGCAGTTGTGGATGTAAGGAAAGAATGGGCGACATGGGCTTGGAGCCGCAAGCCAGAGCCAGGGCCTGCTGGGGCTTCCGTCAAGAACCAAGAGAAGCCTTGAGGGGTTTCAGGGAGCATGACAATGGAGACCCCCAGATACTTAGGATGAACAGTTTGGGGTAAGACACATTTGGAGGCTGCCTGCAGGTCCAGGTGAGAGATGATGGTGATAGAGCAGGAGAGGTGCAAACAGATCCACGTGGCAGGCCTCCCTGATGTTGCAGTGGTCCCCCGACCATGGTGTATGCATCTGGAGGGCAGCACCCTCGTCTTGTCCTGGTATCGACCACGCGCACATCTGTGGAGCACCTGCCATGTACCCAGCATTACACTTGATTTCTCTTAGTGAGCTCCGTCTTCATTCTGGTCCCATGAAATAGTTACTATTTCCATTTTGCATGCAAAGAAACTCAGAGAGATTCATTTTCAAATCTGTCTGATGCCCCAGCCAACTATCTTATCTCTGCAACACTGTACGTATAGATGCTGATAAATGTGAATCAGCGGCTAAGGCTAAGTCCCCGGATGCCCAAGTGGTACAAGGTGCAAGTACAGGAGAGTCTTTTGGCCAAAAATAGCTTCTTTCATATGGACACCAGTTGAATTTTCTGCCCTATTGGACCTGAAGGCCTCAGATAAGAGACGAATGACCTGGGAATGGAAAACACACTTTGCTCTTGTCAGCTGTTAGATCTGCAGAGGAACGCACGCTCCTGGGCAGTGTGCCACTAGGGAGTAGGAGACAAGAAAGTTGCATTGGGAGGGTGAGGAAAATGAGGTGAGGTGGAGAAGACAATGTGGGGATGATGAATGCTGCAGAGAACAAGAGGGTGGTGTAAGTAATAGATGCCAGTGAGGACACCTGCCAGCCACGTAGCAGGCATTGAACACATGTGCCAGACTCGTTAGCTTATGGTGGTGTCTTGTAAGCTTCTCACACTGATCCTATGAGGTTGGCATGACTGTTTCCTGGATTCTAAAGGGTTGTCAATCTAATAAAAGCTTTTCATAGAAAAACATACATTACACTTTCACAGTGATGTTTGTTACACTTTTATTACTGGAAGATAGAATGTGTTTATTCATAATGTAAACACTTTCCTCTTCAGGATAACAATGCAGGCTTGAATCAAAGCCTTAGAGTCTGAGGAGGCTTCCGGCCGACTTCAGCTGTGCCCCTGAAGCTCTCTGTAACCCACCTGGGACTTCGTCCACACCCTTAGGGTTGACAGTATAATTTAGGGCAGAAATAAGAATGCAGGGTTCCTTCTGCATTTCCTATTTTATTAAACTTGTAGTTTTTTTCCTATCTTTTGACTGAATAACACTCAGTGCATGACAACCACACAGCCTTCCCTAGTTTTGAAAACCATGTGCCGTCTGCTTAAATTTGCCTAGATCTGCAATGTACCTGCACTGACAGCCTGCATATTCTGTCTGGAGACTGGCGAGGTCATGGTTATTGTTTTCAGCATTGGTTATGAGATTCATTCCTATTACTTGTTAAAAAAAAAGTTCAAGTGTGTCTTGGAATTAGTCTGTGAAGCTGAGAGTGAAGTTGCTGAAGAGGTTACATCACCTGTCACAGCTGCCAGGTGGTGTCACTGGGAACCCAAAGCGAGCCTGTCACATACTTCTCACCATTCAGGGTACAATTATTCCCCTCCTCCTTCTCTTGAACCCTCTCCAAGCAGGCCTTCTTGCACCACTCCACCAAATCTGCTCTTGTCAAGGTCACAGATGACCTCCCTCCACATGGCCTGTTCTCAGTCACCAACGGTCCTTCCTGAGGACACCTGCCCTCACTTGGCTTTCCTGGGTCCCCTGCACCAGTCAGAGCCAGTTCCTCTCCCCGACTCCTCCTTGCCCACCTGCCCTTCATGAGCCTGTCCCCAGACTCCTCCTGTGTTCTTGTCTTCACTTCCTCAGTGACCAGCTGGCTTTGACACAAATGACATTCACGTGGAGACCTGCTCCCCCATCCACTGCCTACACTCCAGCGCTCCTGGGCTGCCAATAAGCTTTGCAAACTCAGAGCCTTACCCCACTCCTGCCTCATCCTATGCTGGCTCCTTTGTGATTTTTTTGCATCTCAGTAAAGGGTGACTTTCTTCTAGTTGCACGGATAAAAATATTGGCATCATCCTTGACTCTTTTCTCTCTCACTCCTGTGTCCAATCCTTTAGCAAATCCTATCTGCTTGACCTTAAAATGACATCTAAAATTTAGTCCATAGCTACCACCCTGGCCCAGCCGTTAGCCACTCACCTAATATAACTGACCCACCTCTTTCACCCAGGTCCCTCAGCAGCCCCTTCCACACCCAGCAGCCAGACTGACACTCCAGAACCTAAGTCAGATCAAGTTGTCAGCTGCTTAAAGCCATCCAGGGGCTCCTTACCTCAGAGAAGCCAAGCCCTACAGGCAGCCAGGCCTACCGTCACCTGGTGCCCACTAGATCTCTGACCTCTGCTTCTCCTGTGTCCCCTGTTGCTGACTACTCTCCAGCCAAACTGGAGCTCTTCTTGCTGTTCTCAGGTATGCCATGCACATCCACTGCAGGGGCTCAGGGCTTTGTGCCTGGGGCTTCCCCTGAGCTGCTCTCTTTTCCAGACTCCTACGTGGCTTGCTCCCTCACTTCCTTGAGTTTTCTGCAAGTGATACCCCCAAGAGAGGCCTCCCTTGTACTCCCTGGATAAAAACACCTCCCAGAATTCTATCCCGCTCACTCTGCTTGATCTGCCCCACAGCACATACATCCCTTGGGACGGCACACGCTGCCTTGTCCAGGGCCCATGCACACCACACTAACCCAAGCCCGTACAATAAGGGACACAACCGCTCAGTCACCACTGTGTCTTAGCATAGCCCATCCCAAAGCCGCTCTCTGAGAACGACTGTTGCATTAGCAGCCAAAGGAGGAATGAGTGGAGAGCCCAGTGCCAGACAGGGCTGAGCTGTCGGGGCGACAGGTGTCCCTACTGCCCAGACCCAGGAGTCGGAACATGCCCCCTTAAGTCACACTGGGAACTGTCAGCAATGACAGTGCTAGGCTGACGTACCAGCCTCCTGTCCCTACAGGTCTGCGACTCTCGTGGGTGCCGTGAGGCCCTTGCTGTGACCGTAGTCTCTTCAAGGAGCCAGGACTGTCCTTTGCCACAGCAGTCGCACATCCCTTCTGCTCCGCCCTGCCTGCCCTCGGCCCCGAGCCACCATGGGCAGCGTCAGCAGCCTCATCTCGGGCCACAGCTTCCACAGCAAGCACTGCCGGGCTTCACAGTACAAGCTGCGCAAGTCCTCCCACCTCAAGAAACTCAATCGGTATTCAGACGGGCTGCTGAGATTTGGCTTCTCCCAGGACTCGGGTCGTGGCAAATCCAGCTCCAAAATGGGAAAGAGTGAAGACTTCTTCTACATCAAGGTCAGCCAGAAGGCCCGGGGCTCCCACCATCCAGACTACACTGCACTGTCCAGCGGGGACATAGGGAGCCCAGCTGGGGTGGACTTTGGCCCGTCCACCCCACCCAAGCTCATGCCCTTCTCCAATCAGCTAGAAATGGTAAGCAGGGGTCTCAGGCAAGCGGGTGTGTTGGAAAGGCAAGAGAGAGCAAAATGGGGGTGGAGAGCGTGGGAGGCATGTGGTGTGATCTAAACATTTAGATCTCCAAGAAGCCAGAGTAGCAGCGGTAAGGGTGGAAGTACCCAGCCACTGCACAGAGATCAAAGGTTAGAGGAGGGAGTGGACGCATCAACCGCTCCCTAACCCACTCGTGTTGGACAAGCACTTAAGCAAAGAGCAAAGAGGAAATAAAAGCCTTTCAGAACCCTCTAGGGATGTAGTTGGATGGTCAGAGCAGGACCAGCAGCATTTCAGGTGCATGGGAAGGAGAGGGAGCTCTCTTATCATCTGGAGGAGCCCAGAGGGAGCCCACTGGGAGAGAGTTAGTGGCTTCCCTCATTGGCAGACGCTTGGAGGTGGGCCTTCCCTTCACATGCTGGCCTGGTGGTGCGGCAGCCCTCGCTCAGGCCAGGAGTGGAAGCAACTTTGGCTTACCCGGGCTTTGAGTTGGTTACCATCCTTAATTTAGCAGAGGTGAGGGCGAAAGAGTCCTGCGTACTCAGGAACACGGCCCGTGTGCCAGCTCAAGCTCTCAGGTGTCCCACCAGAGGACGCTGGAAACAATTTCATGTTCAGTCCCCTGCCCCGTCAGGGAAAGGGACCCATGGCTTTGATATAGTAGGAAGTGGCCTCTGTATGTCTGCTTCGAGCTTTAAGCTTTCCAAGTGAAATGGCTTGTAAATTGCAAAGTGCTCTTACCAATAAAAATGGCAATTTTGAGAAAAGGATTGTCATTTCAAGTGATCCTCCCAACCCTTCAAGGAGGCCACGGTGAATATTCTTGCTCCTGGCTGACTGGAAGGGACAGTGACGGAGAAGAAGGGGTGGGCTTCTTCAAGGACACGCTCATGCAGCCTAATGTCCTCGCTGACGACATGCAGACCCAGAGCAGAGCCCTGGCCCAGGGAGAGTAGCCCATGCACCCAAAATCACAGTTCATCATCTTAGGAGAGCTGCGACTGCCTGCGGACAGCATAGCAGTTCATAACACAAAGTGCCTCATGATCATTAAGGACAGCCCCCAGCACAGGGGAATTTCTCCTACTTAGGAGGGATCCAGCACATTCACCTATGTCTACCGACCAAGAAGGGCAACACAGGCCACATGATTCCCTGGGTGAGGGAGGGCAGCATCGGGGGAGTGTGGACAGGGACATGGGGTGAGTGTGGTCATCTTCCTCCTCAGGGCTCAGAGAAGGGTGCAGCGAGGCCCACGGCATTCAAGCCCGTGCTGCCTCGGTCAGGAGCCATCCTCCCCTCATCTCCGGAGAGCGCTGGCCACCAGCTGCACCCTGCCCCGCCAGACAAGCCCAGGGAGCAGGAGCTGAAGCCCAGCCTGTGCTCTGGGGCACTGTCTGACTCCGGCCGGAACTCCATGTCCAGCCTGCCCACGCACAGCACCACCAGCAGCTACCAGCTCGACCCGCTGGTCACACCCGTGGGGCCCACCAGCCGCTTTGGGGGCTCAGCCCACAACATCACCCAGGGCCTCATCCCCCAGGACAGCAACATGATGGGCCTGAAGGCTCTGTCCTTCTCGGACGGGGGCAACAAGCTGGCCCACTCCAGCCAGGTGGACAAAGGCCCCTCGTGCGTCCGCTCCCCGATCTCCACGGATGAGCGCTCCATCCAGGAGCTCGAGCAGAAGCTGCTGGAGAGGGAGGGCGAGCTGCAGAAGCTGCGGCGCAGCTTTGAGGAGAAGGAGCTGACCTCCAGCCAGGCCCACGAGGGGCCCTGGCGTGGCAAGGAGGAGCTGGAGGGCCCAGAGCTCAAGTGCGGCGGCAAGCTGAAGCCGGCCTCGCAGAAGGGCCAGCGCACCCAACAGCTGCTGCACCTCCAGGTGCTGCAGCTCCAGCAGGAGAAGCGGCAGCTCAGGCAGGAGCTTGAGAGCCTCATGAAGGAGCAGGACCTGCTGGAGACCAAGCTCAGGTCCTATGAGAAGGAGAAGACCAGTTTTGCCCCTGCACTGGAGGAGACCCAGTGGGAGGTAAGGCTGGTGGTGTGGGTGCCCTGGTGTCCCTCTCCTCCTCCAGTTCCTACCCACAAACTGCACCGGGAGCTGGGCCGGTGTGCCAGCTCTGGAACCTAGGGAAGAGTCTCCCTGATAAGCCCTGTTGGGGTACACTCAGTCTGAACTTCCTGCTGCCTCCCCACCTCGGTGTGTGGCCCCCAGAATTGAGTTCACCAGCCAAGTTGTTGACTGGAATCTGGAACCAGGAGAACCAGGCCTGGCCGGCCTATCATGGGGCCAGCTCACTTCATTGCTCACAGGAGGCTCAAGTGATGCATAAGCCACACCTGGGCTCATGGTGGGCCGAGAGCCTGCCTGAGACACCAGAATCAGTTTGTCACTTTTGAGGGAAGGGACACCACCACTGGTAGGAGTGACCCCAGGGGTGGCAGATTTTGGGGGCTGAATGGGCCACTCCTCCCAGAAGTGTCAGTGGGGCTTCTGTCTGTGGGGCCGAGACGGAAATGTGGGAGACAAAGAAAAGGGCTCACACATGCACACACTCAGACACACCTGGGAACGGGGCTCTGGACCTGGCCTTGCTTGAGAACCAGCCTAACTTCCATATGGTACTTGCTGGAAAGTAGCTTTTCTCACCTGAGAGGCCCCAAGGTGGTGTTGGGGTAGGCAGGGGTGTGCTGGGAAGGGGTCAAGGGGTTCCTGTGCCCGGTTCAACCAGTGTCACCCAGGTGGGGGTGACACCCCAGCTGTGTGCTTGCACGGGAGCTTCCTGCACTCATCTTGGAACTGAGGATGAGTGTTGTCGGGAGCAGAGGGAAAGGCTCCTCTCTGTGGGACTGTACAGGTGAGAAAGGAGTCGTCACCTGCATGTGGCTCCCGAAGAGGAAAGGACATGGCCAGTTGCTCTTCTCATCTCTATGGGCATGGCAGCCACACCCCTGCCCTGTTTCTCCTCCCCGGCTAGGAGTCACTGGGCGTCTTACAGAGATGTAAATAGGTGCTGGCATTAGGTACCCGTCCTTGTTTGTCCATTCGGAACTAAGCTGGACTCTTTGGTGACCATGTCCCAGGCTGCCATTAAAACAAAAAATAAAATATAGTAAATGTTTATAATAACACATAAATATACTACAACATATCCATGAGAATAACAATAATTTGTTGCCTGTTTATTAAGGGCTAGGCTCTAGGTTCTTCCATCGAGTCTTTACACCCCTCTGAAGCAGGTATGGTTACTAACCCTCAGAGGACAGGGACTAAGGCACAGACAGGTTAAAATCGCAAATAGCTAGTTAAAGGGCTTGCCCACATCACCCCACAGTGCGTGTAAGAGCCAGGATTTGAGCCTAACAGTTTGGCCCCAGAGTTTACATTTTGAATCCCCACCCCACCGCTACTCTGCTCGTGCAGCCAGGCTCACCTGGGCCCCGGTGGTTGAGCCAGGACGCAACGCCAGGCTCAGGCTCCAGTCATGACTCCACGACACAGACACAGGCTCAGCTTTGGGAAATCCTAACCATGCCCTGAGGGAGGGACTGAGCAGTGTTCACAGGTGAGCACAGAGGTGCTAGAGGGAGAGGAGAGGACCAATGAGCGTGCCTCCCAGTCTCATTCCCAGACCTTGTTCTGTCGAGGCCCAGGCCTGGCTTCATTCTGGCCAGCTTTCCCACAGGACAGCAGGAAACGCTGTGATGGGCCTTGGTCTTCTTTTGAGCCACCCACAACCCCAAACCGCCAAGACCTGGGGACCTATGGATCTGAGTGAGTGCCTTTGGGGACAGGGCCCAGGAGTGGAAGCAGTGGACGAGTGGGGCAGGGAGCACACACTCGCTCATCACTGGGCAGACAAAACACCAGCTGGTGCAGTCAGTGAGCCAGACATGGTGCGAGGCACCGAGGAGCAGCCAGGAGTGTGCAGAGAGCCTTTACCCAGGAGGGGGAGGAGAGCTGAGTGTATGCAGGGAGAGGTCACAGGGTCTGGGCATGAGCATGGGTCATGCAATGGACACGGAAATTGGTGTCACTGATGTTAAACTGGATGATGGCATTACCCGCAGTGGGCAGATTAAACCACTGATCAGTTCACACCTTGAATTTGGATAATTCACAGCTGTGGGTCTGGGTAGATTGAGATTCAGACTCTGAATCAGGCCTGAGGCAGGCATGTGGACAGACCCAGCCGGGCCACACAAGGAAAGGAGCCTCAGAGAGGCTTGGCCTTCGTGGGCCATGCAGGCCACCAGCTCAGGAAGCCTCTTAAGGCATCGTGGCAGGAAGTGGGCAAAGAGCTCTCACCTCCTAGCGCTCACCTCTGGGTCTCTCTTCTTCCGCCTGCCCTCTGCAGGTGTGCCAGAAGTCGGGGGAGATCTCTCTCCTGAAGCAGCAGCTCAAGGAGGCCCAGACGGAGATCAACGCCAAGGCCAGCGAGATCCTGAGTCTGAAGGCGCAGCTGAAGGACACCCGTGGCAAGCTGGAGGGCGTGGAGCTCAGGACGCGGGATCTGGAGAGTGCTCTGCGCACCAAAGGCCTGGAGCTGGAGGTCTGCGAGAATGAGCTGCAGCGCAAGAAGAATGAGTCGGAGCTCCTGCGCGAGAAGGTGAGCCTGCTGGAGCAGGAGCTGCGCGAGCTGCGGGCTCTGCGGGCCCAGGCCGCCTTGCAGCGGGATGGGGTGGCCCTGGGGCCCAGCCTTGCCGAGGACATCCCTGTACTGCAGCGGGAGCTGGAGCGGCTGCGCGCTGAGCTGCACGAGGAGCGGCAGGGCCATGACCAGATGTCCTCAGGCTTCCAGCACGAGAGGCTGGTGTGGAAGGAGGAGAAGGAGAAAGTGATCCAGTACCAGAAGCAGCTGCAGCAGAGCTACCTGGCCATGTTTCAGCGGAACCAGCGCCTGGAGAAGGCCCTGCAGCAGCTGGCCCGAGGGGAAGGTGCGGCGGAGCCCTTGGAGATCGACCTGCAGGGGGCTGACATCCCCTACGAGGACATCATAGCCACCGAGATCTGAGGGGCCTGCAGGGAGTGGGATAGCAGAGACCTGGTGCTGGAAGTCAGGGGGCTGAGCTCCTCCACATCCCCTGCTCAGCACCGACCTGGGGGGCATGCAGGAGGGGGCAGCTCCACAGCTTCCCTCCCCTGTCCACCTCCCATCACTGCAGCCTGCTAGACCTCCAGCCTTCCTGAGAACTGGGTCCAGGACCTCCATCATTTGACTAAGGGCTCCCTAAACCTTGGCCTGTGTTCAGAATACTTAGAGACCCTCTCCCAGGGATGATAGGTGATGGCTGTGAAGGCTGAGGCCACCCCAGAAGCTGCTTTCCACCTCTCCCCTTGGCCCCTTTCCTCCCCCAGGCACATTGGGATGCCTTGGGAATAGAAAGAAGCCATTTGTGACCACAAGTCCTGGAAACTGACCCTGTCCTTACCTGAGCTGCTTTCCTCCAGCCGCAGAGGTACAGGGTTGAGTGGGGTGTGGAGAATCTGCCTTGACAACATCAGAGCCCCCCCAACCCAACTTGGGCTAACCACAGAAAGGAGGGGAAGGCCAGGGCTGCCCAGATTGGCTACCCTCAGCAGGACCCAGAGGGTGTCAGAGAGGGAACCTGCGTCCTCATGGCCAGACCCTGCTGGGCCCCTCTAACCGGAGGTGAGCAGTCTCTGGGTGGCTGGTGTCCTTTGACCTCAGTAACCACTCTTAAAACCATAGATATGGGGCCCTGGGCCAGTGCCAGGGAGGGAAGATTGGAGGCCCCCTGACGTGAGGGTGTGGCTTTCCAGTTGTCCCAGGGAGAGTCTCAGGGGCTTTGTTCTTTCCTTGGGCACCTACAGGTTGGGTTTTCCCTGTCTGGTTCAAGTTGGCTAGCAGCTTCTCTGAGCTTCTTTCCTTCCTGAGAGGCAAGCCTTTGCTGCATGCAGAATAACCCACACTCACTGAGACAGTGCAGGGGTGATAGGCACGTCCCCTAGGCTGCGGCTCAGTTCAGGTCCCGTGCCCAAGTCCAGCGAGAGTCCTTACAGGTCGGCAGGGTCGGCAGGGAACCCATGGGCCACAGCCCCAGGGCCACCACAAGCCTCCAGCTATAAAGAATCCACGATCCAGGGAGCTGCAGCTTATGGGGACTGGGCCAGCGCCCCGGGGGAGGCTGCGCTTCTCTCCCCAAGATGTGCAGAGCTGGGGGAGTAGAGAAATGGTGGAGTGTCCCAGTTGCTTGGTTCAAGAAATTTACTTTTTTTCTTCTTTCATCTTCTTTTTCTTGTCTTTTCAGAAGCAAGCCAGATCTAGCAGGCAGCCAGGCTGTTCCATGTTCTATTTTTGCCTCTAGCCACAGCTGCTGTTCTTAGGACAGCCAGCCCTCAGTGGGTTCTTGAGCTCCATGCCTGCCTGCTGAGCTGGTTCATGGAGGTGGGAGAAAATAGAACATAGAACGTCTGTGTCCCTTGCAGTCTGAGACCAATGTCCCACCCTGCTTCTGCCTCCCTGGCAGCCAGCCCTGGTAATCCCCGAGGTGGAAGTGGGGGGCTGTTTTTCTTCTTTTGGCCCCTACACCCCACTAGGGTCCACCGCATGCCCTCCGGGAGCCTGGGCCGAGGGCAGGCCCTTCCCTGCAGTGGGCTCTGCCTTCCGGGGGCCAGGGTCATGCTGTGTCTGCCTTCCTGCCTCTACCTGAGAAGGGCTTTTCTGGAATGTCTCTTAGTCATGAGCCAGATTTACCGTGGAATCCGGGCCAAGGGACCCTGACCAGGTATAGCACACACCCTCAAGTCAAAGATGCCCCATTCCTTGTGCCACAGACCTCAGCCCCTCCATGTCCATCAGCCTGTGCCTTGTCTGAGTCCTTCCCAGTGGGACTGCCCCACGGATGGAGAAAGGGGCTACTGCCCCCTCCCCAGGCTGGAGATACCACCCCTACCCTCAAAGAGCAGCCAAGACCCCAGTGCTCTGCCCTCAAGTCCTCACCTGAGAAGAGGGGGTGCTAAGCCCAGGGGAGGGGGCACAGGGGCAAAACCTGGGTCCACCTTGGTGTGACCATGACCGTGCCCCACAGCCTGAACCCCTGTCCCAGGCCAAGTCATAGATGCCCTCTGGGCTGCCGCAGGCCACGGCCACAGGGTGGCCACGGCGGCACCGGAATGCAGCGGTGTCCTGTAACATAGTGACCTTGCTGCCGTGCGGCTTTCTTCCCTTCCTGTGGAGAAACGTCCTTACTATTCCTGGACCATGCCAAACCCAGACTCCCTGGAGGGAGGCTCTGAAGAGCAGAGGCTGAGCAGAGACTGGGGAAGTGGTGACACTGGCCTTGGAACAGCGGCCTGGCCCAGGTCCGGCACAAGCTGCTACCCTCCCCGCCGACACTCCCACTGCCATGCTCGCTCGCTCCGTCAGACTGGCCCACTCTGCTCCCCAGAGGATGCCTGGCCTGAAGATGCTCTGGCTGTCTGCAGACGGGGCAGCACCCAGCACCACCTCACCAGGGAGGGGACTCTGCCTCTGGGCCTTACACTGAGCAGACTCTCACAGGGCACCCGCCGTGGCTGTGTCCTCATTCAGGGAACCCCTGCCAGGTGCACTCAGCCACCGGGGCCCTGGGCTCTGTGGGCACTGTGTCCCTCTCCTGAGACACGCACACTGAGCCTCTGCCCCTGGGCCCTGCTCTTGTCCCAACCCAGCCTGGGCCACGTTTGGGGCAAGAGGGATGCCCAGGTGCAAGCCAGCTGGCGCTCTTGGAGCAGCAGGAGGGAGGGGGCTCCCCTGCAGACACAGAGCTCTCCTGAGTCAAGCTGCCCAGCAGGAGGCCTGGCATCCTGTCCAAACCTACAGTCCCTCGCCTCTCGTGTGCTCGGTCTTGTGCTGCGTCTGCTGGCAGAGCTGAAGCCCCAGCTGGGGCTGCCTTTGGACGGACTGGCCTTAGGTAGAATGTGTACTTAGTTATTTTTCTCTTGGTTTTTCCTTGTTTTTTTGGTTTGCTTTGCTTTTGACGGCTTCGTTTTATTTTTGATGCCCCTTTTTAGCCATGTAAACTATTTCTGGTAATTTTATGATTTTATTTATGAATAAAGAATGCCATTTCTCATGCCCTCCACAAGCTACGCCATCCCCTCCCCATGGCGTGGCAACTCCTGGGGCCTCACCACTGGGAACAAGATCCAGCAGGGGAGGTGGGGGCCTTGAGGAGGGCGTTAGGGCTGCTGGGAAAGCACGGGCCTTGGCGTCAGCTAGGTTCCATCAGGGCCCTGCCACTCGGCCAGCCTGTGACCTGATCTGTGAGTGGCCCTGGGCTGACCCTGAGGTGGGGAAAGGGGCCCCAGGGGCATGGTCCTCTGCAAAAGGGGAGGGTCATCTCCAAAGGAGAGTACCCCCTGCCCCAACCTCCAGCGCTACCAGCCATTCCACCAGCTGCTCACTTAACCGGCCAACTCCTGGCCTATTGAATACGGCCTCTTTGGCAGGAAACCAGACTGGCTGTTGTTGCCAGGGCCTCCCAGCTGGCAAGGTGCAGTCACCATAGTGGCCATCTGTCCAACCTCCTTGGTGCCAGCCTGGCACGTTCACCTCGACAAGCATTTCCTACTGCTCTGGGCTCAGACCCCAGGCTCCGGTGGCAGGAGACAGAGGGCTGTGTAAGGAGAGAACTGAGAACAGGAGGCAGAAGCCCATGGGACACATGAAGTGACGATGCCTCAGGGCTGGGAAAGCTCAGGGTGCCCCGGGAGGAGGCAGGCTGCAAGAGTGGGGCATGAGATGAGTGGGAGGAGGGAAGATGAGGACCGAGTCCCAGGTCAGGTGTTCACACCAGCCCAGGACCCCTGCCTGTATGGGAGGGGACAGGAGCAGCAGCAGAGGCCAGAGAGGCAGGAGGGCCAGGGCACGGGAGCACCCGCAAGCCAAGGAAGACCAGGCCGCTAAGTGAGCAAGGCCCCAGCCCTGGGGCGAAGGGGCGTGTCAAGCCCAGGATAACCCTCCCTGATCTTTCTTCTGGGCCTGGCCCTGGGCTGGGAGGCCGTTGCCCTGGTGATGCCCTCTGAACTATGGCCCCACTAGCAGAGTGCCGGCAGGCCCTGGGGCTCCCTTTAATCAAAGTGTGTGATGCCCCCCCAGTTCCAGCCTCAGCTTAGGGGCAGCCTAAGCTTGACAGCTTCCACTTCTATACTCTTGGGGGCCTTGAGCTGCATGTACAAAGCCCCTCTAGTCTTCTGGGGAGACCCCACGGAGCAGGCTGTCCCATGGGCTCCAGCTAGCACAGCCCAGGGGGTGACCAGGATCCAGCTGCTCCTGCAGTCTGTCCTTCCAGAATCCTGACCTCAGAACCATGAGCAGTTAAGTGGCAGTGTTTTTTTTTTAATATAATTTATTTTATTATCATTAATCTACAATTACATGTGCAATATTATGGTGATTAAACTACCCCCCTCATCAAGTCCCCCACCCAAACCCCATTACAGTCACTGTCCATCAGCGTAGTGAGATGCTATAGAATCACTACTTGTCTTCTCTGAGTTGTACTGCCCTCCCCGTGCCCCCCCAACATTACGTCTGCTAATCGTAATGCCCCTTTTTCCCCCTTGTCCCTCCCTTCCCACCCATGTTCCCCAGTCCCTGTCCCTTTGGGAACTATTAGTCCGTTCTTGGGTTAAGTGGCAGTGTTTTTAAGCCACTAAATTCAGGGTGATTTATCATGTGGCATAAAAATAGGTGACCAAAACGCCTTTCCGCAATCACCCCACTTGCCTGTCCAATGAGCCTCTCTCCATCCAAGGGGACCAGGAACAATAGGAAAGCAGGGCCCCTGGAAAGAGAGGGGGCCTTGGGAAAGACCATCCCAGCTGCAGGAGGGCAGCGAAGGGGCTGCACAGGCCCTTCGCCACCCTACTTCCTCTGGAGCACCGATGAGGACGAGAGCCTTCCTTGAACTCCAAAACCTACTTATTATTTTAGAAAGCAAAAAAGGCAAAACAAAAAACAAACAAGTCAGATGAGCGAGAGGAGAGAGAAGGAGCTCCTCCTTCCCCAGGACAAGTAAGCAGTAGGAGCCTGCGCCTCGCCAGCACCAGGGGAGCACGGGGTCAGGGTGCTGTCCCCTCGCCTGTGAGGAGGAGGCGAGCTCGCCATCATCCGCAAGCAGCCTTCATAGCAGCTCCCAAGTTACATGAAGAAGGTTGTGGGGCCCCAAATTTCTCCCCAACCCAGGTGTCACATAGCCCGGGGCGCCACCATTTCATTCATGCACGTGTGCGTGCATGTATTCATTCAACAAATGTGTATCCAGCACCTACTTTGTGGGAAGCCCTGTTCTAGAGCCCAGAAATACAGAGGTGAACAAAAACAGCCAGGGTTCTTTCTCCCTAGGGCACCTATGCTCTGGAAGTCCACAAATCAATCAAACAACTTTCCATTGTAAGTGCTCTGAAGGAAATAAACAGGATGTCACAGGCCAGCAGTACGCAGGGTGCTCATCTGAAAGGGTGGGGGAATCCACAGCGCAAGGAAGGCTGGTGTCCTCTTATTTCAACATTTTGGGAAATGGCCAGTCACTGTCCCTTCCTAAGGTGGACCCCTTCTCCACAAATCCCACTGCCCCTGCCCCGTGCACCCTGGGTTCTCTGTGTTGGAATCTCACTTCCTCTGGGCCCTCAGCAGACACCTTAACAGGCTGACTTGCCCGAGGCTTCAACCTCAGTTGTCTTACTGCCCCCAAGCATCGCCTGCAGAAGAACCCTGCACAGCCCACACCCTCACCTTCCTGCCCCTAGGAAGCTACTCCGCCCATTACTTCCCTCGGAGACCACGGAAAAGACTGAAGCAGTAAACATCGTTTTTCGACGCGTGAAAACTAGAAGCAAAACTGTAAAATGACAGTCCCCATAGGGATTCTGAAGTTAAAACAGTATCTTTCCATGTAACTTTACTGTAAAATGTTCAACTTCAATTAATTTATCCATTTATAATATGTTTGTTGTTTGTTTGGTGGGAGGGGTCTGCTCTGCTGGGGCTCAGGGGAAATTTAGTCTACCTACCACGTAATCCAGCTGGTTCCCCAAGGGTGTCTCTTTTCTGCCATCTCTCCTTGCCGTTTGGAGTCGCTGCTGACCCCTGCCTTTCTGTCACCCTCTATCCAAGCAGATCTCAGAGCAGTGAAACCCACTGCTGGAAAGTCCTGCCTTCTGCTCTATGCTTCCTGCACCTGCTGGTGCAGCTGAGGACACCAAAGCATCACAGGATGCCCGACACATCTTAGGACATCTCCTGAGTCCAAAGGGGCAAAAGAGGGCAGAGGAGAGGACCTTCTCAAGACCACACAGCTGCTGGTCCCCACGCACAGGTTCCTGGGCTCCCATACCAGTCCACTAAACCCACTGACACACGACGTTCAGGTTTCTCCCCCAGCACGGCTCTGTCCATGTCTCTCCTCTGCTCAAAACCTTCAGGGGCTCCCCCCGGACCTGAGAATAAAGGTCAACCCCCTTAGCTGGCTTTAAGTCTCTTCACTTCATGGCTCCAACACCAACTTCAGCAAACCTGAATCTAACTGCAGGTGAAGCACGTCAGTAAAAGCCCAATAAATGCCGAGGCATTCCTGGTGCCTGTCACAGCCTTTATGGACACCCCAAGCTGCCGCCTAGTCCTGTGTTCTCCCCAAGTCCTGGCCACGGGGGCCTCAGTGGGAGGCAGTGTGGCCAGGGCTCCAGTGCTCAGACTGCAGCATCAGGGCTAGCTTAGTTCACCTCCAGAACCCAGCACTACTGGGCTGTGTGACATGGGATTAGGTACTTAACCTCCCTGTGCTTCAGAGGGTTGTTGGGACAATTAAATGAGATAATGCCCAATAAATATTAACTAAAGGGTTGCTATTATTTTTATTACTACTATCATACTTTATTGCTATTATAATAATTATTATTTGTGACCATCAGGTCACTGCTTCAAGCTGTGATGAACTCCAGTGGGCCCCAAGTTCCCGCAGCCCGGCAAAGCTCCACCTTTTGTGGAGCAGCTGACTTTGTTCTGGTCAGCTGTCTCGCCCATCCCCACCTCTGCCCGCGCTTTTCCTGGAACCCAGCTCTCAACCCCAGAAGGCTGGTTTGTGATGGAGCCCCTGGGAAAGAGGGCACAGCTGGGGAAGGCAGGAACAAAAAGGGATTTGCAGGGGAATGTGGTGGGGCCAGTCTGTGACACTGACTACACCCCAGGCCCAAAGGCAGCCAGCTAGAATTCTGGAGCCCTAGCACCACCTCCCTAGGGCAGCCTCTCTGGACTCCCAGCTCCCACCCCCACCCCTGCCATGCACACACACACGCATGCACATGCGCACATGCAGGTCCCCACTGCATCCTCCCTTCTGCTCCCCCACCCCCACTGCTTCAATTACAGCTAATTAAGCAGTAAATAGGCTCATGACAGCTTTTATAAACAGGTAAGGCAAATTAAATCCCTCACACCAAAACTAACAGGACAATTTGCCTGCCACCTTCATGTCTGCGATGGCTGAGAGTGGGGTGGTGTACAGTCAGCCTGAGGTTCCAGGCCTACAGCTGCCTTTGCTTGACTGGGTCTTTCAGGCAGGACGGCGGGCCCAGTGGAGCAGGCCGGGGGCGGGGTGAGGGAAGCTGGCCTTTGCTGGGCTGGGGGCTGGGGGGCTTCCCCATCCCAGCACTGGCAGTAGACCCTGCAATGAAGAAGCTGTGGCTCAGGGAGGCTGGGCCCTCAGGGTGGGGGGCCTGATCCCAGCCATAGCACAGCTCACTCTGACCCTGGGCTGCCTCTTCCTTTCACCCTTACCCCAGCCCGGGATCCCACTGTCCCTAACAAGCCATATAAGGCTGTGTTCTGAGCGGCTCTTCTCCACCTTCCCACAGACTGAGAGAGGCCCCAGCAGGCCCTTCCCATCCCAGTCCTGAAATTCTCCCCTTGGAAAGGCATGTCATTGGGCTGAGCTTCCAGAAGTATGTCTGCCCCAAGAGAGGAGCTGCCTCAGGAGAGGAGACCCCTGAGTAAGTGAGTGGGTTTCTGAGGCTTTTCCAGACCTGAAGAAAAATGGGGTCGCATGAGATTGCCAGCTCAGGCGGGGGAGAGCTGGGCATGGGCACAGCAAGGGAACAGGGGTGAGTCAAGCAGCCAGGGGCAGTGGACGCCAGCTCGCCCTGTTTACTCCCCCGCTGCTCATCACAGGGGCCCAACCTCTGCAAGGCCACCATCCTCCTGTCAACCGAGCAAGCTTGTGGTCTGGCCTGCTCTGGCCCCAGCTTTGGCCAGCCGCAGACCAGAGGGAGTGGGCTGCCCACCGAGAGGTCAGCCTGGGAGGAACCTCAGGGCCACCCACTCAAGCCTTTCACGGAAGGATAGGAAGCCAAGGGGACAGACCCGCCCCGGGACAGAGGGCTTGGAGAAGGGGCTGAGCGCATGTTGCCTGCCCTCCATTCCCACCAGCCCCTGCGCTAGTTTCCCGGGCCTGCCCTGGGAAAGCTGATGCTTTCCAGGGAAATGCTGGCTCTGGCTCCCATCTGGCTGGGCCTCCACGTACTATACTTAGAAAGCGGGAGGGGCTGCAGCAATACCAACCCGCCGGCTGCAAGCAAGAGCTGACACCATGGAGAGACACAGACATGGGAAGACCAGAGTCACCCCCCAGCCCAAAGGCCTGTTTCTCAAAATCTGGTTACCATCTCCCCTCCACTTGCTTCTCAAGTCTGAGAAAAGCAAAATGTTTCCAGGCTTGATTTCACACTACCATCTTTACAATATCTTAGCTTGGTAGAGTATTTTCCTAATTACAGACTCCCAAACGGCACAGCTATGCCAGAAAAGGAAAGAGCGTATTAAGCTAATTTCTTGAACACACACACACATACATACACACGGTAAACCCGTAAAAAGGCAGTTCAGCTTTTCTCTACTTTCTAGATTTTTTGAAAAGTTAATTTGAAAATTAGGGCTTGAAAGGTGTGTGTATGGGTGAGTGTGTGTGGGGGAAGTGAGTGTGTATGGGTGTATGTGGGTGTGAGTCAGCGTAAGTGTGTGCATCTGGGCCGCATGAGGCTGGAGGTGCTTCCGCATAGGAAGGGGCTGCCGTGGAAAAGACTCTTTGGGGGCATGTCGTGTTGTGTTGAGTTGGGTTGTTCTGTGTGTTGTCCAAGAGCCGGAGTTCAGCTTCAGGTAGGCCCTGAGCAGTGGCCCCAGAAGCTGGCCCACACATCCGCGGCCACAGTGGGCACTCAGTACTTGGCGAGGTCTCTACCATGGGGCTCCACTGCCAGGTTCCCCCACTGACCTGGAGCAAACCCCTTAACCTCCAAGGGCTCAGTTTCCCTGTCCACATGTCAATGTGATCTGGAGGAAACTTGGCAAACCTCTTACCCGTGGGCTGCCTGCTGAAGCCGTCCCCGGCAGATGACTGAGGAAATGGCCATTTCCAGGCTATTGTGCTCTGCACAGAGGAGAGGGAAAAGGCTGGGCGACAAATGGCTGACAATGGGGAGGCCAGCCTGGGAGGGCGAGGGTTCTCCATTCAACAGCCTAATGAGGTCAGTGGATCATTAAGGCTGCTTCAGCTTCCAGGGATGTGGCCAGGGCAGAACCAGGCTGGCAAGTGATCCCCTGCTTTGTGTCCCAAAAAGGGCAGGTGCAGTAATGGGCCCTCTTTTCTCCCGGAGGCACTTAGAGTAGGGTGGCCAGCACCTCCAGACCCTGTGGGGAGAAGCACAGTTCATATGGCTTCAGGCCCCCGGCCCATCAAGGCCAAGGTGACCCGTGCACGGGTGCCCTGCATGGCTGTGACACGGCCCAGGTGCACCCACATGGCTTGTGGCAGTGCAACAACACTTCCCTGGTCCCCACTTGGGGGTCTTCTACTTGTCATGTTCTAGTCTGCACCCCTGAGGCCATGGTGGCAGCCAGGAGGGAGGGTAACATCTGCCCATCTCACAGACAATTGCCTCCGGCAGCCTCCCTTCTGCCCATACAAGACGCTAGCAGAGTCCCAAACCTGAGAGAGGGAGAGGGTTCTTGGATCCTCAGCAAGCTGGCTTCTGCTCCCTGGAATGTTGGTGGCCAACACCTCTGAAAAGAAACTTGGAGGGGGCTATGGTGACGGGCCTGGGCTGTGGGTGGGGCCCTAACAGCACTCGTGGGTGCCAGCAGCCTTCATTGTGACCCATTAAGTCACCCACTGCCTCCTGCTGTTCACAAGGCTGCGAGGAGTTGAAACATGGCATCCTTTATGCTTTCCTCCAGGATGGCACAAATCAACCCATAACAAGGAGTGTTTGGGAGGTCTGAGATTACAAGGTGGGGTCCACACCAGAGTCCCTCACGCCCAGCACATCAGAAGGAGTGCTGCCAGGCTGGGAGGGCCCCCAGGAATGCCTGGCAAGTGGGTAGGCTTTAACTCCTGGGCTTGTTTAAAACGCCCTCATGTTAAAGGGGCTGGGCTGGGTTGCATAACTCACTCAAAGCAACTTGATTTTTCCAGAATAGACCAGGTCCCCAGAGTGGAGAACTGGGGCCTTACCCCTTTGAAGTGCAAATGTGCCCCTTGCAGCCCGTCCCCCCAGAATAATCAGGCCTCCTCGCACCTGCGCCCTTGGCGGCCAGGAAGTGCCCCGCCAGCTGCCAGCGCTCCCAGGGCAGTACTGGCTGCAGTCAGGCGCTGAAGAACCAGGCCCCAGGCAGTCCCAGTAATCGCCACTTAGCAGGAGGGGGAATTTAGAAAACAGGGTGTTTGATGTGTGATGTGGCAGCTGGGTTCTGTTTCCCCATTTGCTTAGAGACCTGCTGTCCCTGCTGGGCTGGGACAGGAGGGAGAAGGGGAGGGGAGGATGGGCTCTTTGTCTGACCGGCAGCTTACTTCCAGATAGCTCCAGGGACATCTGGGCTGGTCACAAGAGGGGGACAGGACAATTGGTGGTTTTTATAAGAATCAGAGAGGGAACTTGGTGATGAGGAGGTACACAGGTCCCTGGTGGCAGAAGGGGTCCCAGCTGGCTGCTCCAGAGACAGTTTGCCTCCACCTCAAACCCCAGGGCCAAAGCCAGCACCCAAGACCAGGGGGCTTCTGCTCCAAAAGCTGAGGCTTGGCAATCAGAGCAGATTTGGTGACTACCGCTCACCCTCAGCCATCACGGGGCTTTAGCCAAGTTAGCTAAGGCAAGCCCTAGTCTTCTGCTCTGTAAAATACGAGCCAGAATGCCTACTGAATCATTCATTGGGGTGGGCATGGGGAAGTGTATTTAGAGGGCCTATCAACACTATGTAACAGACTTTTCCTCCACAGGAACCCCTCAGGAAAGTGCCAGCACCACCCCCAGAAGGTGGACTAATGAGGTGCGAGGACAACAGCAGGCAGTGTAGCTCTCAGGGCCATCTGTGCCCAGCCGTGCTGAGACAGGACTGGCTCCCTTCTTCCTCCCTCCATCCCATGCATTTGCTCCTTCTCTGCTGCCCTGGTCTCCTTACCAGGTCAGTTGCCCCTCTCAGGGCCCTGGGCGCAGGTCAGTTGCCTCTCTCAGGGCCCTGGGGCACATCCAGGTCAGCTGAGGTGAAGAGGACCCTGTCCCCAAACAGCTCCCAGCCTGAGAGAAGACAGGCATCATCTGGCCCGCGGCGTCATCAGTGACCAAAGCAGGAGCATGGTGGCCGGGGCTTGGGGTCTAAGGACCCAGCCAGAGCAGGGGGATCCCTCCCTCAGGCATGTTCAGCTGCAGCTTGGAGATGACGCCAAGGGTGCTGTTCCAGAGCTTCTCCTTAGGGAAGGGCACCCCCTCTTGGACAGGACAGGGCTGTGTCACTGAGACTCTGCAGCCCTCTGGGTAAAAGTCTTCTGGAGCTGACACCTGCTTCTTGGTGGGCACCAATGGGTGGGTGGTGGGTCATACCTCCCTGCTGCCATGCTGAGGTCTCTGCTGAGCCGGTTGGGAGTAGTGGTGCTGGAGAATTCTGTACTGTCACTAGGATTTGCTGCTTTATTTTGATTTTCTGAAAAAGATGTCCGTCCATTGCCCCTCTTGCCTCAAACAGTTTTGCATAGGAACACAACCCCAGCAGCCCTGAGATTGGCCATTCCACTGAGCGGGTCTGCAGACCCCGCATGATGGCCTTAGGTCTCATTTCTCTAATACCACTTAAGGTCCTGGTCATGACCTTCCTATCCTAAAAAAACAGTGTCTTTGGAGAACAAGCTGAGTTAAAGCCAGGTTAATTATATACAGTATGTGTGACCTTGGGCAAGTTATTTAATACCTAGCTTCTGTGCTACATTACCAAAATGGAAAGTATCTCACCAGCCATAAGAGAGACATAAGACATTAGCTCCCCCTAGACACCTAAGGGTTAAGATCGTGAATTCTAAGAAACATGGAGTCTTCATATTTCTACCTTGTTCTGAGATCATGCATTATAAAATGGTTTTCATTCACTTTTGAGTCCTCCAGCCACCAGGTGATACCGGGGAACCCCTGCTCAGATGGTCTTTCTGATGAGGAAACCAAGTGATGGAGTTGTTGAGGTGTGGGCATCTAATTTGTCCAGCTGCAAACCAGGTGATCATAAATAAAATAAATAGGCAGTTTTTATTAAAAAAATAAAAGGTACAATTTCTATAAACGTAGAAAAGGAGGGCCAGAGATTAAACAATATTTCAATCAGAAAGAAGCAAAGCCAGGATTACAGAGAAGATACCCTTCCTAGGTATTTTCTGTTTTCACTTCATCTTTAACAGTTTAGAGTGGTTATGAAACCCATTTATGTGATAAATAAACAGAAATGGTCGGAGAATTTGCATAGGAACACAATCCTCGTAGTCCTGAGATTAGCCATTCCACTGAGAAGCTCTGCTAAATCTTTATATAATTAAGCAGTAGAGCCTAGACCTCCTCTTGGGACTGTTGTCTTCCAAAGCCCATGACATTCCACAGCAGGCTGCCACAGTCCGAGGACTTCTAACCACAGCAGAGATACAGAAGGGTGCTCAACTAGGATTGAGGATCCCGAGTTCCAGTCCCTCTTCTGCCATCAAGTCGGGTCAGTTACCTGACCTCTGCAAATCTTGGGCCAAGGCAACAATGTCCTCCTGCCCTGTCTTGGGATGGCTGTAAAGAACAGTGCGATGTGGTGGGTTAAAGGGTGGTCGGGTGCTGAGAGAGTGATCCACGATCTTCCAAGAGAGGGAGGAGAACCTATTCCCTATTCCTTCTCCTTACCTGGCAGCAGCAGAGGACGGAGCGCTCTCCCACAGAGCTCCAGTCACCCGAACCTGCGCTGACATCGCTTTCTGCATGTACAGTCTTGGGTTTCAAGGAGAGGGGAAAACTAGGGAACAGAGTTCCCTGGCAGGGTTGGAGAAAATGCCAGGTCTGATCTGAGAAAAGTCTCCTGTGTTCCCAGACCTGGAAAAACAAGAGTTCCCCCATCCCAGGCTTCTGTCCAAGTCTGTGAGGAAAAATCAAGGGCTTCCCAAGATATTATTTTGCCCTGTTCTAGAAAAGGCTTTCACCCCTCAGAAAAATTGACCAGGAGTTACAGCCATGTGCGTAGCAGTGGTCTTGCCTTCGGCAAAATGGTTCCTTCATTGTGTGAAATTTCTGCTGGCTTAGACTCCTAGCTGGCATCGTCTGGAGTTTGGTTTGATGATATATGAGGGGCGAGAACACACCCATCATTACCTATGCAAGATGGTATGAAAGAACCCGCTGGGTTTCCAAGGGGGACAATGGGCACAGGCATGGGATCCCGGGACAGGTCAAATCTGGGATCCTGGGATTTAGAAATCATGTGGGGCTCCTTTCCTCACTCAGCTAGAGACCCTGAAATAAGGAAACCTGTCTTTGTGAAGTCTGGGCCCTCCATTTCCAAAAGAAACACAAATGGCTAACAGGGTTGCGACCGTTATGGTTTACTTTAACAATATATATATACATTTTTATGCATTGAATTAGCAAGGCTTTTTTTCCCCCTATAGCATTAGAAATTAGGATAGTGGTTTCCCTGCGGAGGGAGTAACGATGACTGGTCACTGGAAGGAGACATGATGGTAATTTCTGAGGTGCTGGAAATGTCCTGTTGAGTTGGCAGTGTTTACACTGTGAAAATATATCAAGCTACATATTAATGATGTACACAACTTTCTATATGTTACTTTAATAGACAATTTTCCTTAAAACTAACATTTTGTTTTTTAACAATAACACTCAGGGCCCAGCAGAGCACAATGTAATTGTGATGGAGTGAAAAAGTTGGCATCTCTGCCTCCATGTTGTATCTGCCTCCTTTGCTGCTTAATCTTGGGTTAAAAAGCTTCTGCTCAGCCCTGCAGCCCTGCATGTGGGCCTCTCAATTATCAGAAGGAATCTTGCTCAAGACTTAAGATTGAGGTAACCAGCCCCTTACCTCAAACATGCCTGCCCCAAGGAGATAAAGAAGTACATACAAAAATGCCGACTGGATTGACAAAGACTTAAAGGAACATCATGGCCAGACCTATGTCAATAAAATGACGAGTCAGCTAACCAAGGCCAGAGAGTTTTACAGCCCTCAGACCCTTGCTGACATCCAGATGTCTGAGGTCAAATGTCACCTCCTGACCTCAATCCCCATGTGCTCCCCCTTCCCTAGTGTAAAGAAGCCTGAAATCAACTGAGTGAAGATAGTACTTTAGCACCTGAGTTCACCATCTTCTCTGTGTGCTGGCTGTCTGAATAAAGTCATTTTCCTTGCCCCAACATCTTGTCTCCCAACGTAATGGCATGTCGTGCAGCGAGCGGAACAAGTTTGGATTCTGTGACATAATGAACAATCATACAGTTGTCATACATATTTTTTAAAAATGGTTTGCCATCTAAGTCAAGAGCTTTAGTACTGTTCATATACTGTGTCCTGTACTTTCAGAAATTTCTTAATACCTCAGCATACAAATATTTATATACCAACAAACTTATGACAGGATAAGTGAAAAGTTGAAAATATTCTAAAAATTAAATAGAATATGGTATATTTATGATACAGTATTATCTAGTCATTAAACACCGAATGCTTGATAAGTGCACCTTCTCATGGAAATTAAGTAAAAAGGCAGGATGCACAATTTATGTATCTCTAGTTTCAACTGTATTAAAGCATTTGGTCTCAGAGTAAATAAAGGTCTAGTTTAAAAAAAAAAAGAGAAAGCTTTAAGTATATATTTAAAAGCACAGTAAATGATACAAGTTCCAGAAGTTCCCAAGCAAACGAAGTTCTTTGGCATTAAAAAACTCCACCTTCACACACTGCTGGTGGGAATGTAAAATGATGCAGCTGCTTTGGAAAAGTTTGGTAGTTTCTCAAAAGTTAGACACAGAGGTACCATATGACCCAGCAATTCCACTCAAGAGAACATACATCCACATAATGCTGTGTACATGCATGTTCATTGCAGTATTATTCAGAATAGCCCCAAAGTGGAAACCCAAATGTCCATCACCAATAAATGGATAAATAAAATGTAGTAAGTCCATACAATGGAATATTATTTTGTAATAAAAAAATGAAGCACGATACCTGCTTAGACCTTGAAACATTGGCTGAGTGAAAGAAATGGTCACAAAGTACCACAGAGTGTGTGACTCCATTTATATGAAATGTCCAGAATAGGCAAATGCATAGGGACTGATAAAGTTGGGGAGGAAATGGGGGCAACTTCTCATGGGTACAAATTTTTTGGAGGATATCAAGATGTTATAAATTGATAATGATGATGAACTCTGTGACTATACTAAAAAACATTGAATGGCTCACTATACATGGGTGAATTGCAGGGTATATGAATTGCATCTCAATAAAGAGTTGGTTTTAAAAGCCCCGCACAGTAGTAATCATTCTCCTGCATGACCTGGGATGGTCCAGGGCACATTAGTGCTCTAGGTTATGATCTGTCTAAGCAGATTCTCCTGAAAACCGTGGAGTGCAGACAGAACCTATGATTAAACTTCTTCATGCCAGCCTTTATTGGCTTAAAACACCTTTTATACTCTTGTTCTTTTTATCTTTTAGAATCCTTGGCAAAACACACAGACAACAGCCTGGTATTTTCACAGGTTATTGAAGACTGAGGGGTATACGTCTTGGGCTAAGTCCCTCTCTGGCTGGCCCAGAAATCAGCACCCCAATCTCCAGCTTTGCCCTGCTTTGCCTGCCAGTAGGGGCTGGGGGCTTCTGGCTTTGCTCATGCTTCAGCCTTATTCTCCACTCCCGGGAGGGCTCAGCCTGACTACTCCTGAGGTCCCTGACAGAATGAGGGAAAGGAAGCATGGGAGGGAACATAATGAGGGGTGGCTCCCTCAACCCTCCAAGGTTTTGATCGAAGTAGTTGGAGAAGATAGTAGTGGATAGATCAGACGACCAGAATTCCCTTATGATCCCTGAAGAAATCCAAACACAAGAACTTTATTTTGAAGTTACTTTTTGTTGCTGTGTTGTTTTAACTGACACACTCAGATTAAACTGCATGGCTCAGTGTTTTGTAGTTGTAGTATTAAAAGAGTAGGTAGTGCAGGATACAAAATTAACACACAGAAATCTGTTGCTTTCCTATACACTAACGATGAACTATCGCAGCACTATTTACAATAGCCAAGAAATGGAAGCAACCTGTGTCCATCAGTAGATGAATGGATAAAGAAGAGGTGGTACATATACACAATGGAATATTATTCAGCCATAAGAAGAAAACAAATCCTACCATTTGCAACAACATGGATGGAGCTAGAGGGTATTATGCTCAGTGAAATAAGCCAAGCCGAAAAAGACAAGTATCAAATGATTTCACTCATATGTGGAGTATAAGAACAAAGAAAAAAACTGAAGGAACAAAACAGCAGCAAACTTACAGAACCCAAGAACGGACTAATAGTTACCAAAGGGAAAGGAACTGGGGAGGATGGGTGGGAAGGGAGGGATAAGGAGGGAAAAAGGGGCAGTACGATTAGCAGATGTAATGTTGGGGGGGCACGGGGAGGGCAGTACAACTCAGAGAAGACAAGTAGTGATTCTATAGCATCTCACTACGCTGATGGACAGTGACTGTAATGGGGTTGGTGGGGGAGACCTGATGAAGGGGGTAGTTTAACAATCGTAATATTGCACATGTAATTGTACATTAATGATACCAAAATAAATTATAAAAAATAAAAAAAAGAGTACGTAGTTTAAATTCTTGACGTGACCCCCATGATCTTGTATCTATGGTCTGTTGGAAAAAGAACCCATCATGGCCACAGGCTTTGGCTTTTACCAAGATAGGTGGGCACAGCCACAGTTGGTAAAGTCATGATTGCTAAGGATTTCTGTGACAGAATGTTAATGGTTTCCTCTGAATGACAGGATCGTAAGATTCTTATTTCTTTGTACTTGTATATTTAGAGTCTTACCTGTACAATGAGTATCTACTAAGTAAACCATTAATGAAACTTTCCTAGTACTAGGGTTACACTTGAGTGCTTAAGATCAGATCCTGAGAAAAAGTACAGCAGAACCAGGAAACACAATGTCTTAACTCAGAGCATATGGAGATTTCTAGTAACCTAAGCTTGTATCAGAGTCCTGGCCTCAGTGAGAGTTGGTTCCAAAGAGCGTGTTCAGTATTTCCAGCCACCGCTTTGGAGACAACTTGGTTCTCTTGGACAGAGGCCTCTACATTCTGGAGACCTGCTCCTGGGGACAGCATAGAGAAGAGAAGTGGCCACAATCTTCAAAATGGTGGTGGTGGGGGGTCATCACATGGAAAAGCCCTGAGGGACAGGGGAAGGGAAGCATGGGGAGGAACATAATGAGGGGCAGCTTCCTCAACCCTCCAAGGTTTTGATTGAAGCAGTTGGAGAAGATAGTAATGGATGGATCAGAAGACCAGAATTCCCTTATGATCACATGTGAACTTAGAGGCAAGTCATACCTGATTGGGGAAGGACATTCTAAACATGAGAGGCTCATCCCTGGAGTGGACTGCCTCCTTAGACAGTTCCACATCCACCCAACTCACTGTACCAGATGCACAAGGAAGCCTGTTACCAGGACAGAGTTGGACCAGGAAATCTCTGCAATCCTCCTAACCCAGACTTCTTGTTTCCACAGTCCCAGGCACTTTGCAGCAATTCTGTTTTGGCATATTTTTATTAGCGCATGTTCCCTTATAAGTCCCAGGCTAATGTGCAGCTCTAAAACCACCATCTGATTCAGTGACTCTCGACTGCCTGCTGCTGCAGCTGAAAAACCTCCATTTCTGGAGCTCAGTGTAGCCAGTGCATGGCTGCTCCCTCTTGTGGAGATGAAGAGCACAACCACTCAGAAAGGAATCCAGGTGCACTTTGAGGATACTTGTCTGCATATACTATCAGCCCCCGCTCAAAAAGCTTACCCTTGTGGCGTGAGCCCTGAAGTTCCTGACCTTCGCCCATCAGCGCCTCTTGTTTATGTTTACACCACCATTATGTCCCATAAAATAATGGCACTTTGGCCACAATACAAAATACTGGCCTTCAGAGATTAGTTGGAACTTGTGGACACCATTTCAGTCTATGGAGAGGCCTTTGGATGTTATCATGCCATGGAGAGAGCACACTAGGTTTAAGGGCCCGGTTCCAGCTGATGTTCTGCCACTCCTTTGGTGACCTTGAACAAGTCACAAATTTATTAAGTTCATCAGTGAAATCTTTGGAGAAAAGTGGTCTGCCGCACGTGGACTACTTACAGCTGCTGACCACAGCAAATGGCCACGGGCTCTGTTCTAGGCTGGGGACCCTCACAAAAGAGACTGGCCAGCTGTGCATCTTACTCATCCTGTCTTCAACCTCGGGGAGGGATTTAACAACTCCCAGGTTGTCCAGATGTCTGAAAGCATTCACCAAGCTCTCTGGCCAGGTTTTGCCACTCTTGCTGAGGATACAAAGTTCTGTGATCAGTCACTAGAAGAGATTCTCATCATTTCTTGACGTCAGTCACCTGCCCACCGATGCCACTGCGGAGGATGCCACATGGTTTGAGTGCTAGATGGGGGCTCAGTCCCCAAATGGAAGAAGGGTTTGGAATAAAACAGTTGGCAGGTGAGTAAAAAATTTTACCTTTCATTTAAAAAAATTTCTTCGGAGTTGAGTTTTCCCACAAAAGATGATCTTCCCTCAAGACTTACCTTGCTATGGTTTTCTGGGTAGTCTCCAAATGTTGTTTGTAGCTTAGTCCGAGGATCTATTTTTTATTGTCTCCTAATATTGGATTAAGCTAACTTGCCCTTACTAGTGTTAACAGAAAATTTCAAAAACAATGCTTTGTTGACCTCAAGACACTGCACAATCTTCATTTACTGAAAATAAAATATCTTAGTGAGGTATTTATTACACTTGTCTGAAAACATTTTTTCACTTACATGGAATCTCACCAACTGACGTGACGGTCAACTGCAAGCAGTCAGCTCAATGAGCTGTTTGGTCAGCCTGCTCTTCAGATACCTCTCCCTTCTCAAATACTTGAAGCCGACTGAAATGAAGTATTCTTCTTTTTAAAAAAGTTAATCAATAGCAAGAGTCCATGTTAAAGCATAATTTTCACTGGATTTTTAATCAGGTTTATCACTAGTACAAAAAGGCGCATTAAGAAAATGTTTTCACTAAAAAATAAGTAAACTAACAAGAGTGCTACTTAAACAATCTTAAGTATTATATGAGAGTAATGAATCAAATCAAATCAAATCAAATGCGCTAATAAAGGTCTTTTAGTTTTTACTAGGCTAATTCATAGCCTACTATAAGTGACTACCATGGGCCAGGAACTGTTCTAGTGTTTTACATGTAATATCTCTACTCCTTATGACAACCCTAAGAGGAACATAAGCAAACAGACTCAAATCTGTTAAATCACTAAGTGAGGCCACAGTTATTGACAAGAGTCAGAATTAGAACCCATTCTACTTAGTTCTTGCCCTGATTGAGCCTTTCCCCTACACCTCCTAAAAGCAGCCTTCAACTGAAGACGGGAGAGGAAGGGAGGCCTCCAAGATGCCACACCCTTGGGCCTTAACCAGCATGTTCTTATATACAATTTTGGCTTGCTTCAATAGGTATTTCATTTTCTATTTATCACCTTCTTTCATTCATGGGTCTAGAGGCACTGAAAATGTCTGAAACAAAAAGACTGTTATCGATGACCTGCAGCAGCTCTCAGTCTTGGATCAACCTACAGTGTGTTTGAAGAGACGTTACTGAAAAGAGCTGGCAAGGGCAGCCTCAAAGACAGAGGGTGTAAAACCTGGGCATGTCCCTACTACACAGGGGTGCTGTTCACAGTACTGGTTGTGATGTTCAAAGCTGAATCAAAGAGTTGCATTTTATATATTATGTATGTGTTGCTACTGCTTTTTTGATTAGAAGACAAAATCACTTTAGGTAACTTCCATTTAATTTAATATTTATTTTCATTTTACATCCAGATGTCACATTTTCTACATTAAATATAATCATGCTCTCTCCCCCCCACCCCACCCCCTGTACCCTCAGAGAAGAAAAGGAAGAACTTTACACAACTTGAAAGATGGAATGCAGAGAGCAGAGAAGTTACTATTGTACCCAAGTGACAAGGAACACAGAGACCAGAGCAGACAGGGCAGGAGTGCACAGAGGACAGCTCGGGGCTCAGCAGGAATTAACAGGCTAAAGCTTGTAAATGCTATCACTGTGCCACAAGATCACCCTGAAAAGGCAAAGTCAGAAAAGAACCAAACGGGATTTCCCAAAGGCTGCTCTCACAGAGTTTAAAATACGTGAGCTTTCTCCTCCCGCCTTGCCTTCAGCATCTGGTAAACATTTTAGAAACTTACATCATTGTTAGCATGTCAGAATGTAGAACAGATACGGGTTTTTGTTTCTTCGTCTTTATTACACCCCAATTCTTTCCAAGCAACAGTTCCAGTAGTTATTTTAATGATTCCTCTGAATGGAAACCCAGTGAGGATCAAGGCAAGGCATCTCACTCTATCAGATCAATGCCAGCTGTGCAAAAGCCCCACGATCCAGTGCTACTCAGGAGGAGAAAGTCAACACACAAGAGTCCTGACTCATACATACTAAAGAGGAAAAGGAAACTCCTTTTCTAATCTTGTCATTGAACAGGTAAGAGAAGGTAGACAATAAAAACCATCTGCTTAGAGCAAGCAGTGTAGACCTGGAGGCACGCCAACCATACAAAAACAAATGCTCAGGAAGGGCCTTTGGCTCTTCCAAAAGGATTCTTTCAGACCTGATTCTGACCCTAATTTGGAAATCAAAGTATTATAACTTCATATATTCATACTTTGAGGGGGCTGAGAGGTAAGGTCTAGGAGACCCAAATAATGAGGACATGATTAGGAAACTAACTACACCACTATGCACAAACACATCAAGAAGAAAACTTCAACTCCATCCCTGCAGCTGCTTTAAACATAGCATTGAAGATCCAGGTTTTCTGAATAGGGGGGATGTTTTAAAATCTGTTAGCAGTTAAGACATTGCAACAGTGGCACAATATGTTACCTATTCTGTGTTTTTAACTACAGGGTAACACAGTAAACTCCAATTCAAGGTGGGGTTGGCGCACTTAAAGGGAATAAAGAAAACAGAACCAGTATTTCACAAGAGTATCGAGCCAGCGACGGAGCAGCAGCTAATGTTTTGCAGAGTCTCGAGGGTAAAACTCGCTCAGGGTGCTCTGAGGGATTCTCTTCAGCATTTCTTTGGGGAAGATTCGGAGCAGTTGCCAGCCAATGTCCAAAGTCTCAAAGACAGTGCGGTTTTCATAAGGACCTTACAAAAAATTGAGATCGAATGAATAAAGGCAAACTACTTCCAACCTACCAGTGTCATTCAGTATTATTCTGTTATATGATTAGCACTATGAGCACGACATATAAAAAAAGAAGAGAGAAGTAGTTAGATCTCCCAGGACTGTATGTGACTGACTGTAGAAATGAGAGTCCAGACAGTGAAGGTCAGACGCAGAGGTCTAACCAGCATTGGGAACCAGAGGAAAGGGAGCACCCTGGACAAGGGACAGCAGGCAGTCTAGAGGGAGTGGGTTGGGGGGAACTTTCTTGACAGCTGGGTAGGACCTAAATACCCTGCGCCACAGAAATTAGTGTTTTGTCTGGAGGCCAGTGAGAAAGGCAGTTTCCCAGGAACAGACGCTGAATTTGAGGGAGGCTAGTACAGACACTGAGCCTTAAATGCCAAGTAAACATCAATGATTTTCAAAGTTATTATTATTTTTTAATAGCAGAATCATCTTTATCTTGCAAATAAAAATTCATTTCATAAGGAGTCAGAATGGCTGGAGTTCTGGGTTATTTTCTCTACCAGAAGAAAGTGATTTTTATATTTTAAAGGTATTAAGGTGCCTGTATAAAATATCCAAACGAACAACAATCACACATATGTTGGGGAGTTTAATGTTAATAAGAAGATGTACTGTATATATAGAAAAGTGCACAAATCCTACGTGTGCAGCTTCATGCATTACTCTGAATCAAACACATCTGCTCTAAGTACCACTGAGGCAGCTCTTGGCACAGGTGCAGCGGAGAGACAAGTGAAACAGCCTGAAAACCCTACATGTGCTATGTAATGAAAACCACTACAGACTATTTAGTAGAGAAACAACTAATAAAAGTAGTAATGAATTTACTCGGTTATCAGGGAGTCAGGAAAGCTGGCATCAATGGCCAGGGACGACGGGACAAGGGTCTGAACTAGGCCTTAAGACCCAAAGCGTGGTCCGACTCAGTGGCCCGAGATCACCAGCACCATCAACACCCAGGGACTTGTTCAAGTACAGAATCTCTGGACCCACCCACATCTACTGAATCAGAATCTGCGTATCAACAAGATCCCCAGCTGATTCAAAAGCATATTAAAATGTGAGAAACACTGGCCTAAGGTACTGTAATGGGACTGAAAACAATAAGATATTTTAAAGGACAACACAAATTAGTAAATCTTCGATCCCAGGAGAATGTGCGAAGAAGGGTCAGAACAATGCCTAGGTACTGAGTTTGGGCTCTGTAGGACAACAGCTGGGCCAGAGGTGGGCAAAATGAAAAGGGGATTGCTAGGCAGGTAGTCAGTTGGCATAAAACTTTGGTTCTGATCATTGTGACCCTGAGGGGATGGTGGGTAAACAAAGGTATCCCAGGTAGAGATGCGGCATTAGAGCTTCAGGAGTGTAAGGATAATACACAGCAGTTCAGTCAACAGCATAGGGGAAAAGTCAAAGCTGGGGAGTGGGGAGAAGCCCAGAAAGAATAAATAAGTAAGCCTTTGGGAACATAAACGATTAAGGAGCTGGAAGGGAGCTCTTTAAAATATTTCAATCCAAAATGGAGATAAAAATAGATGAATCAGAAAAGTCCCAAACCCCCAAAGCCAGAGCAGACCACTGCAGAGAGGTCAGGAGGAAGGAGAACCAGAAATGGAGGCAGCAGAGCAGAAGACCAGGTGTATAGGAAGGGAAAATTCAGGTAACAGAGTTGAAAGCAGCAGGGAAGGAGCCAGAGGGCGAAATACAAAGACAGGACAGGAAGCTGGAAGAACCTCTTCTCTAATCAGAAGGAAAATCATATCTAGAACAATGTAAATTCTCTCAGACTGGGAAAGTCTTTAAAAGTACATATACAGCTGTTTATAAGAAAGTAGTTGTCTTACCCTGAGCAATAAAGTTCCGTTCAAATTTCTGCAGAAATTCCAAGTACAGAACATCATCTGAGGTAAGGGCTTCTTCTCCAACTACGGCTTTCATGGCCTGTACATCCTTACCGATAGCATAACATGCATACTAAGGAGAAAAAAGGTTTATGTGAACAGAGATAAGATTTCATAAATGTTAACAGTAACCTGGGCTATTTTAAGTGTATTGCTGCAGCTATGTCCATAACAGACCACAGAAAGAATTTCACATTCCTTACAAACCCAATTCACATAAAGCTTAAATTAAAGTATGAGACTTTCCTTGTAAAGTAGTCTAAGCAGTCTTCAGGCATTCAGTACAAAGACATTACTAACACTCCACAAAAAATACACTTCAACTGTCCATGAGCTTACATTTTATACAGCACTTAAAAATAAGAACTCATGCCATGGAGAAATCCACCTCCAAGTTCTGTTCAAGAGAAGTATTTGTGGTATGAGTAGGTCTGCCATTTCTACTTTAAGGTGAAGTAAGTATTCTTGTTTCTTTGTGCTTTGTGGTACAATCTTGTATGACTATAGAAAACAAGGATCTCAATATATAAAGCTGTATCCCATAGGTCTGGTGATCGCTTAACATGTTAAACAAGGAATACTTTATAATTATCATTAAGGCTATTAAAAAAAACAAAATGGCTTTTTGTCTTGGTCTTTCATTCAGAAACTACACAGCATTAGAGGCGGGTCTCGAGCCTATGGTCTCTGATCTTGACCATCGGCATCGGTCCTCATGAAGAAAAGGTTGCTTAGTTCTGATGGATGGTCATGTTCCACCTGACACCTATACTGAGATTCTACCTGAATGTCAGGGGGAAGTGAAGTGATTTGGGAGAGGAAGGAGAGGTGTAAGAAAGGTATTTACTTCTTTAATCGCCACCCTTGCAAGGCTACACATACCAGCTGGTTGGATACATCGGCGTGGTCCTTTCTGGTCATGCCTTCTCCAATGGCAGACTTCATCAACCGTGATAATGAGGGCAGCACATTAATAGGTGGGTAAATCTTGGGTAGAATAGGAGGAAAAATTACTATGTTTAAATATAAAATTCAAGCTTTACTGGCAGTAAAGAAGCAACTGAAACTCATAATTCTTTAAATTCCATAAAACTACTGCATTTGTTTCTTAGGTTAGTCCTAGTTAGGAAAAGGAAGCAACACTTTATGACATATATTTCCTTTGGGAATCAAATCTGAAAAGTAAAATCTACAAAACAGCGTATGATTAAACTGAAAAACTCAATTTTCAACATCTGCCTACAACATCAAATCTAAATGGTCTTCTGAACTCTGACTCATAAACTCACATACAAAATAAAGATTAACAATAATTCCACCTCAAAGCTGTTACTATAAACCAGCATCTGTTACAGAATCACCAAATATCTGTTTTTGTTTTTCAACCATAAAAAAGAATGAAATCTTGCCATCTGCAACAACAGGGATGGGCCTTGATGGCATTACAATAAGTGAAATAAGTCAGACAGAAAAAGACAAATACTGTATGATCACACTTATATGTGAAATCTTACAAAATTTAAAAATCAAGGCAAAAATAAATAAAAAGCCCCTGAGCTGAAGGATACAGAGAACAGATTGCTGGTAGCTGTCTAAGGCTGGGGCAGGCAACAATGGGTGGAGTGGGTCAAAAGATACAAAGTTCTAGTTACAGAATGAGCTAAGTCACGGGAGGGTAATGTACAGCCTCCTAACCACAGTGAGTGATACTGCAAGGCATATTTGGGAGTAGCTAGGAGAGTGGATCTTCAAAGTTCTTATAAAAAAAACCAAAACCAAAACAAAAATAAAAACCTGTGACTGTGTGTGGTGATGGACAGTAACTGGACTTCTTGTGGTGATCATTTTGCAATAATAAATTGAATCATTACACTGTATACCTGAAACTAATACAATGTTAATTATGCCTCAATTAAAAAGAAACAGAAAAAAATCAGTTTTTGTATTAATAACAAGTTGGTAGATTATGCCATTTTGGAATTGAATACCCCCCAAAAGGTTCTTTGAGACAACTGACTCCATTTTAAGGCACAACAAAGGAAAGTGGAAATTTAATTCTTAATTCTGGCACTCTTACCCACATCAGGATTTTAGTATACAGAAATGACAATTTTATAGCCCCATTAAAAACAAAAGCTGCTATCTTCTCAACTAGTATTTCCAACAGCAAAGTCAAAGTCACAAAAGATAACTGAGAAGGAGACCTGCAAGCTCTGCAGAATCTCTCAGGTGTCAAATACCTGTCTATTGTGCAGCTGTCTGTCCACATAGATCTGCCCCTCTGTAATATATCCAGTCAAGTCAGGGATGGGATGAGTGATATCTACCAGAAGAAGACATCTCACATTAGTTAAAGTGTCCATCTCATAGGAACAAAGTCCATCTGCATTACCGGCAGCACTGCCTAAAACAGTACCACATGGAGTAATTTTCTGTGGTGATAGGAAAGTTCTAGATCTGTGATATCCAGTATGGTGGCCACAAGCCAATGGTGGCTCCTGGGCACTTGAAATGTGGCTGATGTGAGAAACTTTTTTTCAGACTTTATCTAATTTTAATTAACTTTAGGATTTAAACAGCCAAATGTGGCTGGAGGTCAACATATTAGACAGTTTAATTCGCTGAATTGAAGCATAGTCAGACCTGTGTTGGCACATATGGTAAATTAGCTGCATTCATAAAAAGTACTATTTCTCTTAGTTATATGAACCTCTCTCCAAAATATAAATAAAATTCCATTTTAAACACAGTTTCCTTGCAGGGATTTTTGCCAGTTTGATGTATACTGAGAAAACATTCTTGGTTCAAAAAGCTATTTGATGGATATGCAACATTTCATGGAAAATACAGGGATGCCAGACATGTAAAGCAACGCTATGCAGGCAGCCAAAAAGGTCGCACACAAAGAAGACATTTCTAAGTTTGTCAAATTACATCAGGTAATTCTGTAGCTACCTCTTTGGAACAAATCATTTTTGTGTCAGAGGCACACAGTGCACCAGTTAGTGTGAATTACGGACTCAGACTGCCTGGGTTCAAAAGCTATCACTTCCTAACCTTGGCAGACACTTCCCCTCCTTGTTTCTTAAGAGCATCTACCCCAAAGTTGCTGTGAGGGGCAGATGAGTCAGTATTTATAAAGCACTTAGAACAGTGCCTGGCTATAGTGAGCAATTCTGTGTCTGAAACTCCCTTATAAAAGCCCATTTTAAAAACTGATATAAGGATAGAAAGGCAGTAACAGAAGATGGATGCTGAGCAGTCTCCCCCAAGGAGCACACATTTCAACCCACATTGCATGATGTGCTTCCAACATGCAAAAGAAAAGCGAGTGCTTATTCACCAGTCTCTGGTGATGGTTGTTTCTGAAGTCTTGTTGCTTTACTATTTGTGCTCTTCTGTTGGCACTTTAGGTACCTTATTGATGTATGTACATAAAAAATATCCAATTAGACAAGAGTAACTTATAGACCATATATACATTTTTTTAAATTCCTTACATCTAGACCAGTGTCCTACAAACAGCAGGCACTTCATAGTACTTAATAAATGAAAAATAAAAATTTAAATTACAGAGAAAATTTTTTTTCTTCCACAAAAGGATTATTATTATGGACAGTTTTCAAATGAAAACGTTTTTTATTTAGGTGCGAATTACTAGTTCGGCTAAACTCTTGGAGGATAAGTTGTCAAAAGAATTTCAGCTCAGAAAGGTAGATGGTCTTTTCTCTTAGAATCAAAGCCCTTACAATGAGGTCTGCTGAAATCCAAAGACCAAAAACTTACCATCATTAGGCATGGTGAGAATAGGGATTTGAGTAATAGAGCCATTTCTACCTTCCACTCGACCAGCACGTTCATATATTGTGGCTAAATCTGTATACATGTAACCTGGGAAACCTCGTCGACCAGGAACCTCTTCCCTGGCTGCTGACACCTGACAGTAAGTCAAGAAGGAGAATGTCACATATGAGAACATGAAAAGTGAGGCTTGGTTAGGACATGCTTGTTTGAACAAGACAAATTACAAAGTTGGAAATAACATTTTTTATTTTGAATACTGTCTCTAAAGGATGATTTAGAAAAAGGTAGTAATACAAGTTCCAATTATTCTGCAATAAAAATGTTGACAATGTGGGATTTTTGCTAATATCATATTGTCAGAATGCAAATCTCCAAATACCTTGCAAGAAAAATATCTATTTGCAATTTTATATATCAAAGGATGTTAATTAAGAGAATATTCTTAGTTCACAATATATATTTCATGCTATGCATCTTTCCATATTTATGCAAGATAATCCTGAAAAGATCAAAAAAGAATGAAATATTTGATGTACTTTATACACATCATTTAATTCACAACAACCCTATGAAAAAGGTAATACTGCTAACCCCAATTTACAGCTGGAATCAAGGGTCAATTAAATAATTTTCCAAGATCCCAGAGCCAGGAGTCCATTCATTGCACAAAATGAAAATAGTCATAAGTGGTCTTTCTTTTAGGGACATGCATACTGGAATACAGGCATACCTATTAATCTACAATCATTAGGGACCCTGAAGCATTAAGACCAACATTTAAAGTGCTACTTTAGCACCTCCAGAGTGTGAGCTGCAGCAGTGCTACTCAGAGCATGGTTTGCACACCAGCTTTTATCCATGTGCACTGAGGTAACACAGAAAGCAAAAAAAGTATTTAGAAAACTGTAATGGCAACTTGTCAGAATAATTTTATGTCTTTTGAACCCAATAAAAAAAGCATGCATCTTTTAAAAAATGTTAAAATGTTCCCTTTTTACTGTATTTTAGAAAAGTATTGGTCTGTTGTGGATGGGGGAAGACAAGTCCTACACTGAAGAAGTAACATGGTGATGGAACTTGGGGATTTGAGAAGCTGGTTATTTATAGAAAATGTCTCTTCAGAAGCCTTTTCCTTTTACATGCTTAAAAGAGTAACTTACTCAAAATTTCAGTAACTTGCATTAGAACAAACACCCCAAACTTCTGGGTGATAACTGCTAGAATTCTCTAAGGAAAAGGTTCTGAAGAGGATGCTGCCAGACTATGGCTTTTAGTTATTTAAATACAAGCATCATTAAAAATGGATGGAAACAGAACTCCCTCCCTAGGACATTAACTGAATCATCTATATCATTTACTCTACTTTAGAATCAAGGGGACAGTGACAGGGTGACCAAAAAGCTAATAATTTAAATCTCACCCTCTAATCATTTCAACTAAGTTGACAGAAAAGAATGTATTTTCCTTTCTGATTAATTATGGTATTCTACAAATACATAAGCAATGAAGTTTAAAAAACATGATTAAAGAAAAGCAAAAACCTGTGAAGGGACAAGATAACTCTGAAAATCAGTCCATTTTAATTGAGACAAAAAATTACCTCTCGAAGTGCCTCAGCATAAGAACTCATATCTGTTAGGATAACCAATACATGTTTCTCACACTGATAGGCCAGAAATTCAGCTGTGGTTAGAGCCAAGCGAGGAGTGATAATTCGCTCGATGCTGAAATGGAACATTAGTCCTTTGTCAAACAAAAAGGCCAAAAACAAAACAAAATGATTCTGGAAATAATAGTACAATCTCCCTTTTCAAGTTTTAAGTAGATTGATGAGGGTTAAGGCAATAATTACTTTTAAAGTTCTTAAGTAAAGCAGTGATTTTATGTAATTACGTAAGAATTATTTAATGCTACAAAGTTAAAGTGATTACCTAATAATAACCCTTATGTCTCAGAACCATATAGTTCTCAAAACTGAGACAGAGGAGGAGAGAAACAGAGAGAAACGGAGGGAAGAAAAAGGGGCCAGATTTTTCAGGTTAAGAGAAAAGATTATTTCTTGAGTATGGACTGTGTGCTAGATAATTTGTTTATATTATCTCATTTAATATGCCCACCCACATGTGAGACAAGTGTTACTGCTCACACCTGATGAAAGAGGAAACTGAGCTTCAGAGCCTAACGGATCTGCCAAAGCCAAGTAACTAGCAAGAAGCAGAGCAGGGTTTCACAGTTATCTTATTCCTGGGCCCATGATGCCCTCAGTGTAACACTTTGCCTCCCTCACCTTAAGTAACATTTTGACCTGAAGCCTGAGTGAACAGAAAGAAATAGCTCTATTTACTTACGTTGGGTCATTAGCCAAGTTCAAAAAGAGGCAGACATTGTCCATTGAGCCATTTTCTTCAAAGTCAGATTTGAAGAACCGGGCAGTTTCCATGTTTACCTAAATAGCAATGACTTCATCAGTGCTGGGAGAAGAAAAATTCTCAGTATTTATTTCTGATGAATGGTAAGCTATGGATCTGCATTTTTCCTTCTTTTAAGTTTCAAATACCCCAACACTTTTCACAAAGCCAACAGAGTATAAAAAGCCCACTTCTCATGCAAAGAGAATTATTCTTAAAGTTCACAAATGCCAAATTTTAATCCTTAGTTTGCCCAAAATGCCAAGTTGCAATTTCCCTACCCAAAGATAAATTCAATGACATATATATATATAGTTTTCTATATTGTTAAAATAACATAAGGAATTAATTTTATATTTCATACTAAAACCAAAAAAGAAACATACTTACACCCATAGCAGCAAATACAATTGCAAAATTTTCCTCACTGTAGTCTACTACATCTTTGGATTTCTTTACCAAACCAGCCTGGCGACAGATTTGAGCTGCAATCTGATGAAGAATACAAAAGAACTGAGCTGAAATCTAAAATAACATTTCTACAAAAAAGTAGTTTTTATCCTAAACTTTTTAGAATTGCAATTATAAATTAAACTGGGATGTTTTAAAGGACTTTAACAAAATAATGTACTTTTTGCAAAGATTTGTAACAGTAATTAAGCAAGCCCAGTCGGTATCATGCATGGATAGCCATTCAATGTAACTGGATCATATAAACAATAACAGTGAATATTTATGTTGAAAATCCTTCCTTGTTAAGCATCACATTAAACAGATCCTAGTTCTCACCTCATTGTGTGGTAAGCCAGCAGCAGAGAAGATAGGAATTTTCTGCCCCCTTGCAATACTGTTCATGCCATCTATGGCGGAAATGCCAGTCTGAATCATCTCCTCTGGGTAGATTCGACACTGAGGATTGATTGGCTGGCCTAATGCATTTCCAAAAGAGAAAACTTTAATACAGCTGTAGTTTAGACTAGACTCATATAGAGGATTTCTTTCTATTCTTAAAAAAACCAGTTATTTTGGAAATCTGAAACTGTTTGAATTTTTTCTATGTCCTTTGTAGATTCATGAAAAATACAGTAGCAGAACTCAAGTTCTATAGTGAAATAAAGATACAGCAAATAAGAAAGAAATCCTAACTTCAAAGCAATGGTTTTACCATTTACATTTCAGATATACCCTCGTGATAGTTTGTATTATCTTAAGATATCTTATATACATTTTAAGATGATCTCTAGGAAAAATAAGTTTATTACATAATAAATAAAATAATTAAATATGGAATGTGTTGGTTATCTACTTATAATAACACACACAGAAAATCACTATTTGGCATAGGTGTAAGACAGATAGAGGTTATTTTCCCCCAAAACACAGAAATCCATTTAATGCCCTTACCCATGATGTCAAGGAAGTCTTCAGCCAGTACAATAGGACCTCTGTCGATAGGTTTTCCTGATCCATTGAATACCCGACCTATGACACAGTAACAAGACAGTACAGAGTGGATAATAACTCAAATATTCACATTTTTAAAAAGACTTTATGGAAACAGATCTCTGCCAGAATGAGTTACAGCATCCATTTACCAAGCATATCCTCAGACACTGGTGTTCGGAGAATATCCCCAGTAAACTCACAGGACGTTTTCTTGGCATCTATACCTGAAGTCCCTTCAAATACCTATCAAGAAAGAGAAGTAATCAGAAGGTTAAAAGAAATTTACATCATAAACACTTAATTTTATTTATCTGTTTAACAGCCTACATAAAGTAAAATACACAAATGTGTATCACATTTGACATGATGAACAAAGAAATGTTCATGGTGATGAAACAAACTGTCAACCTCTAGACCAAGGGTGATGCCTGTGGGGCAAATCTATTAAGCAAGCTAAGAATGTGTTTTACACTTTTAAAGGGTTATTTAAGAAAGAAGAAAAACAAAGGAAGAATGAACAATTCAGAGACTTTAGGTGACCCCAGAAAGCCTAGAAAGTTTACTATCTTACACTTTACAGAAATTCTGCTGACCTTGCTCTGTTGTTTTTTTAGGGGAACATGTTATCTGAGAAAACTTGCATTTCCCATAATCAGTAACATTAAAAACTAGGAATTATAATAGATAATTTAAGAAACAGACTCAGTCTCCTTTCAGTTTCATCCCATGAATTGTGAATTCTGCTTTCACCTCTCCTATGATTATCTGCTTCATTATACCCATTGGAGAGGTGGGTTGGGGGAAGGAAGCCATTTTACCAGTGGAGCTACTGGGCTAGAATGGATATAGGTATCCTATACTTGGCAAGAAAACATGCAAAAATATCCACCCCTCCCACCAGCCAGTAATTAACCTCTAAAGATATACTTATTCAGTGATGTTAGAAAAAACAAGCAGTATTTCTTATGTTTTGCGATAAGGAAAAAGTTCAAATAGCTAGGTTTTGAAAATAATGCTTACCTGAACTACTGCTTTGGAACCACTAACTTCTAGAACTTGCCCACTTCTCTTTGTGCCATCTGGTAATGTCAAGTGGACAATCTCAGCATATCTGGGAAACTATACAGGAAAAAATAAGGGATCAATAACCAACATTTTAAAAGCTCCCCAAATTACTCTATATGCTCTACCATGGTCATGTTATGTATATATGTGCAATCCCCATCTCCCCACAGGTATATTATACATACAGGTATATTATGAGAGTTTATAATATCCTCAGGTAGTTTATATCCTTAAAACATTTAACACCAGCACACACAGCACAAGGTACAGAGGGTATTGAATCCATTAAAACAAAGCAATTAATTTTTCTTTTTCCTGTGTATATGTTTTAAAGTTTTGAGACAAAATAAAGGCACAAAACTTTGCAAATAACCATGTTTCCACTACTCAGAACTGATGTTTGCCTCTGGGCTGAGTACGTAATCTTCTTTGTGCTTTATGGGGTGAGGGGTAAAATGCAACTAAGTAGTAAAATACATACTACCATAATATAATAATGCTAACGTTTCCTCCTCAATGTAATTCTAACTAGATATATACTCCTCTAATCCATTAAACAATTTTTTAAATGCATGTTTGTAAAAATGTAATGCCAGAACATTCAATATTTTAAAATGCATGTTTCTAAAAATGTAGTGCCAAAACACTTAATATTTTAAAATGCATGTTTCTAAAAATGTACTGCCTCAAGTATGAACAGCAACATACTTACTGTATCATTCTGTAACAGGTTTTTGTTTTTTCACTTGACCTAATGTTTCGGTTCTGCCATAATATTTACTTATTTTGCCAACATAATCTATTGAAAGATGCATCAATATTTTGTGTGATATGAAGGGAGATATCTGTCAGTTAAACTGTGATGCACCACTAATTGTTAAGGTACCTGATTCTGGAGATGCTACTATGTGAATAAATGGACATCTTAAAATTAATGTTAAACAGATGTAAAAAATAAAATCAAATGATGACAGCACATTTTATTCACTTGTTCTTCTGCCAATGGAGTTCAAGGTTACTCCAATTTACACTATTACGAACATGCGGCAATGAACATTCTCCCATGCAACTCCTTATAAAGTGGCCCGAGTTTTCCTAGGGTATTTGGTTACCTGGTGGTGGGCTACAAGCTGTGCCCATTTTCTGCGAAGGACTGTAGTAATTTACAATCTCCCCTACAATACACAAAAATACCTTTTTCCTACATCTCTGGCAATCATATATTATTGAACTGTAATTGCCACCATTCTGGTAAAGTAAAAAAAAAAGCATCTTCTCAATTTACATTTTCCTGAGTCTACTAATATTGAGCATCTTTTGTGTTCATTAATATTCAGACTTCATTTCTTTTCCCCACTTTTCAACTGGATCTGCTTTTTCTTACTTATTTCTTTGAGTTGTATAGATTCTGGATATCAATCCTCTTATAAATATTTTTTATCAGCCTGTTTTCTGTCTTTTAATTTTCTTCATAGTATCTTATATAGGAATTTTAAAACTAATAAAATGACTTGTTTTCCTTTATGATTTGTGCCTTTTTTAGGAAAACCTTCTTCAGTATAAAAATGGTCTTCTATACTCTTTTGTTTTTAACTTAAAGCATGCACAAAGATCGTCATATTTAAGTCTGGATTTATTTGTGGTATGTAGTTTTATTTTATTTTTCTCATGATTATTCTTTCTCATATAGGAAGCCAAATGCTCCAATGATACTCACTGATTAGCACAAAATGTCCCCCACTAACTTGTAATGTCACCTTTATAATTTACCAAGTCCTGGTTTCAGGACTCTTAATTTTGCTCCAGATACATTTGTTTATTCCTACACCAAATCTTTATCTTAATTAGTCTCTCTAATTGGTTTTGTTACATGGGACAATGAATATCTTTACTATTCTGAGTCTTTTCATTCATGATTATGAAAGCTCCATTTAAGTCTTCTTTTATGTTGTTCAACAAAGTTCTGCAGCTTTTTGTAAATTATTAGTGACTATTTTAATTCATTACTTCAGGCACGTAGAACACTACTGATTTCTGTAGATTAATTCTTGCATCCAGCAACTCTGTTTTACATCACTGTTTTTGGTGAATATATGAAGTAATTGAAATATGACCAGGAGGTAAGCTTTGCTATGCTTAACCTTGAGATTAATTTGTGTAGGTACCTTGGCACATGCAAAAATACAAACTTAGTAATAAAGCTGAAGAGACAATGCACCTTGCCCTTTAAGAAATGTTTTTCAATTTTTTTTTTGTTTCCAGATGGGTCACATGCCAAACATACTTCATTTTACTTCTCTTAACAAATTAGTAATGGTGTGCCTTTCCCTTGAGTCCACCCCAACACCAGCCAATGCAGAATTACTGTTCTAGAGAGCATACTATATAATTTTCTCTGAAGATATTTTGATCAGAGCTCAGGCAGTTGGTTTTGCCCAGGGTACTCAATTATAGACTATATTCAATGTCTCTTTTTCTAAGATAATACTAATAGTGTTTGTAGTTCTTATATATATAGGGGTGACTAAAAAAATAAGTAACTAAAGATCCTTACAACAAACTCATTAAGTAAAAACTACTCTTTGCCTTTAGGGTTTCAGTTACTGTCGTGATAATCTGTTCTTATTTATTCATTACTTGAATACCAGGGTCAGGCCCCTGAAGACAAAAGTAACATTGTTTATTCAAAGACCTTGGATTTTTAGTAGGGAAGAGAATACCCTAATTAGTCATTATAACACATGGCAGTCTATGACAAGTGCCATCTATATGGTATCCTACAGGCTACATAACACATTCATAAATGTTGCTGCTGCCTGATAAACCTGTAAGGTCGAACTGACCAAAAATTAAATATTAAAAAAATTTTTTTTCGGACAAGGGACTCTAGCCACAAGCAATCTACAACAGACAGAGTACTAGACTCTAGTCTTCTTTTGATCTAAAACTCTTGTATCCTATATAACACTGACATTCAGACTAACAAATGGCTGAAAAATCGTAACATAAAATTTAAAGTGTACTAAACAGGACTTAATGCCACATTTTTAACTATATTAATACATAAACAAAAAATGAGAGTGGTATTACCTTAACATGATCTAAGATCACTAGTGGACCATTGACTCCTGATACTGTCTTGTATGCTGGGAAGGAAATAGAAGAGTCAGCTTTAGTAAACTAAGACGGCAGCATAAATAATGTCTCGTATTACCCAAAAGTTCTCTCTGCTTTATCTTACCTATTATAATACGTAGCACTCTGTTAAGATTTTTTCACTGAATTTATAAAATATGCCTGTGCAACTTTTCATAATCCACTCGCATCCAATCAAAGACATTTCAAGTCCTTACTATGTAAGTCACATTGTTTTAAGGACCCAGAATACAAAAACAAATGTAGCAGAGTTATGAGGTCAGAGGTTCATATGGAGACACAGGGAGGCAGGGGTTCTGACAGAGGTGTGCAAAGGATATGTGGGAGCATAGGAAAAACCTAGCAGTTCTTACCTTAAGGAGAAAAGGAAAAGCTTTATAGAACAGGTGGCACTTAGAAACATAGACAAGGAAGGGAAAGGAAATCATTAACAACTTTTAAGCACAAGTGACAAAACTCACAAAAGGAAATTTGAGAAAATGTAGTCTGTAAAGTAAAAAGCCATGATTACATGGTGTCATAAACCCTACAGGAAAAGAGCTTGATGAAGGGGGTGGTGGGCAATGAAATCAAAGGCCAGAGGGTCAAGTAAGAAAAATATCCAAAGTAGTCAAATGTTAGTATCAGTTTAGAGACTTCCATTTTCCACTGTAAATTATTCCCTAGGAATAAACTCCCACTCTATAAGGTATCCAAATCTTCAACCCTATCATATTTGTCATGTGTAATAGTAATTAGGTATAAAACAGAACACTCAGAAGGAGAATAATTCTAACATCAGAATTGGCTAAATTTCATAATCAGCTGAAGAAACAAATTAAATAAATGTTTAAAGAAAACTTAACACAAGGCCTAAAATAATTTGTAAGAAACTGTCAACCAAATAGGAATTTTTCACTTGCTTGATTTCTTATGAGGTCTTGGACAGAGATTTCTGGCACAAATGCAGACTCCCAAGAATGAGGAAACCATTTAATAACCAGTCTGTCTACTCAAGGGGATACAGAACTTAAAAAACACAGTTTCTTCAGCCAGGAAGCAAATGCTCTGGTACAAACCCTGAGAGCAGACAAGCACTAAAGGGCCCTCCTCTTTCTCACTGGAAATTCAAATCCTGACACCTAATATTTGCTTGAACCTATCTGTAATTGTAATTACTTCAATAGAAGCTCCAAAATGACCTATTTATTTTTAAAGGACAACTCACAAATATAAGTTACTTGAATGGGTAGTACATGTAAAAGAATTAATCATTCCCTTAAAATTATAGAAAAATCCTAGTTGTTACATTTTTTCGCTTTTATAAAAATCCTCCCCATTGTATTAAAATAATCTAATACTCTTACAAATAATTCCAACCCCTAAGAAAATTTCTTTGTTGTTCTCATTTAAAGAGTCCATTCTGATTTTTAATGACTTTCTAAAATTGCTAGTGGAAATGAAAAGTGAGCTACATTTGAAACATATTTTCTTAGGACCCATTTTTTTCAGAATATAGAAACAGACCTTTTCAGAACCTTTATCTAAACAGTTGGGGAGGAGGGAGTGCGTTGGTGGTGAGGAAGTGTCTCTCTCAGATTTACAGGCAACTCCTTATTGACTAAAACGTAGCAAATAGAATTCTTCAGATTCTGAAAAATCTTTCTTTGTCCAGATGCTCCTTTGAACTTCTAACCTCTACAATAATGATGCTTCAGAATTCCATGCTTCAGAATAAATCTGAGAGACACTTCCTCACCACCACACTGTGACCCTATAATATTTCTGAACTTAGTTTCTAGTATAACCAAAAAACATGCAGATACAATTTGTGGGTAAAATTGTAACACATTTCCAAAATATCTCACCTGGCTTTAGTACATCTGCAAGGGTGGAAAGAAGTATGGCTTTAGTGCATTTGCATCATTCCTCAGGGGTGGAGAGAAGTTCATCTCCATATCAATGGGTAATTACCTGGGCAATGAGGGCTTATCTGTACCTGAGAGGTGAGGGGAGGGCCAGTTTTTGCTTCTTCCAGAGCAGAGGAGAAAGATGGCCTGGGACTGCAGTTTGTGAGCAATAAACGGATTTTAAACTTTATTTCTCCCTCTGATTTTGGTTTTCAGAGGTATTTTGCCCCAGTATTTCCTCTTCCCAGACTTACATCTGGTGCAGTCGGCAGGATTCCTCTGAACCCGAAATCTGTCATAATGGGTGCTACCTTTGGGAGGGCCGCCCATAGAAATGATGGGGAGTAGTGGTGCTCGTGCCGAGAGACATGTGTCTACTCGCGTGGTCGTGGAGGCACCACTGCTGCTGCTGGCCACGCCGACCCTGGCCTGTGGCCGGAGCCTAAAGCTACTGCTTCTGCCACTGCTGCTGCTTCTCCTCCCAGCCAGAGCCTGGCCACAACTATGGAGGTCCGGTACATCTTAATAGAGAAGCAACTGGCTGCTGTGTACCACACCTTACTGGCTTATGGAGCCTATCGCCGAAGAGCTCCGACCAAGGTAATAACCACCTATCCCATTGCAGGGTGGGTGAGAGACTACTCAAAGGCCACAGAGTGGCATGGCACAGACACCTACTGTGTATCATGTGCCTGGCCACTTGCCTTTGGCATCCCCAAGGAATAATGAAGCCAACGCATTGGCCCAGGTGCGCTGGCTAGAAGGAAGGCCTGCCTCCGATGTGGCCCAATAGCTAGCTACATCAGCATTTGTTGCAAGTGGGGCAAAAGACAATGTGGGCTATAGCCTGTGAGTGGGGCTTGCCATTGACCTTTGGAGAAGTCAGCTGAGCCCAGGAGGAGTACCCTGCACATTGTGCAGATCAGCAAACCACCAAGAGGGGCCTAGAGCAACTCTTTGCAGCCTCTGGCTGGTCGCTGGTGATTGAGAGCGATCAGGGCACCCACTTTATGGGACATCCGTTGCAAGGATGGGTGCAGCAATTAGGAATAAAATGGACGTGGCCCTGGACATTTCGACTCATGGACCGGCGATGGCTGGCTCTTTTGGCACCTTGGGGAAAGGCCTGGATGCTGGCCTCCTGTGTATTCCTGGAATAACAGCAAAGTGCCTTCCCCAAAACACGGTTATTTGCTTCTATAGTCCTTGTGTCCTGGATGCGCCCCCTGGCTGCAGCTGCCGCATGATATCTGGAATGGACAAGCTTTGGACTTGATCTGCATGGTACTTTGAACCTAGCTGAATCCTCTGGCTTGAGAATTATCATGATTGTGTTGCTGTTGTCAAGAAAAAAATGCTTAAAGAGAGGCTTGACTTTGTCTAATGTTTGGTAAAGGTTTCGTGAGCAATCTAGCATGGTTGTTAGGAATGAGTAAACAAATGTAGAAACATATTTTGTGCTTAGTGAGAAATTGTGCTGTGAAGTACATTTACTTAATCTGCATAGGCTGAATTTTCTGGCTTGAGGATTATCCAGATTTATTGCTGTTGCTATTGTAATCAGATTGTTCAGAGGGGGAAAGGGTAAATTGTAAGGCGAGATTTCTGGAGGGGTGGCATGTGGGTAAAACTGTAACATTTCCAGAATATCTCATCTGGCTTTAGTAAATCTGCATATCAATAGGCATTCAGAGGTGGAAAGAAGTTTGGCTTTAGTTCATTTGCATCATTCCTCAGGGGTGGAGAGAAGTTCATCTCCCTATCAATGGGTAATTACCTGGGCAACAGGAGGGCTTATCTGTACCTGAGAGGTGAGGGGAAGGTTTTTTGCTTCTTCCTGCTTCTTCCAGAGCAGAGGAGAAAGATGGTCTGGGACTGCAGTTTGTGAGCAATAAACCAATTTTAAACTTTATTTCTCCCTTTGACTGATTTCAGTTTTTAGAGGTATTTGCCCCAGGATTTCCTCTCCCCAGACTTACACAATTCCTAGTACTTGGACTACAAAAAGGTACTAAAAGACAGTTTTTGGAAGAAAAAAAAAGCAAAGAAAATATCAAACGCTACCTTTTATCTCTGAACAATATTTACCCAGTTTCGTCATCATTACCATTGAGAGCCACCAAAGCAAAGATAACAGTTCAGAGTAAAGCTGCCTTTCAAGAAAGTCAAAACCCATTCACAATTACAGAAACATTTCTAATTACCAAAATAATGACCACTCTTTAAAATTTCCAGGAGAACAAGAACTTGGGTCTGCAGTGGGTAATTAGAACTTCTGATTAACACAGCAGATACATGTTTACATTTCATGCTGAACACATTTTACAAGTAAAAAGTCCCATCTGTGACTCTGAACTATCAAGCAGGCAATAAATATTTATGGAGTAACATTTAAAAACCAAAATTTACAAAGGTTTTAAGAAGCACATACTTTGTCAGATGACATCCTCTTCCTCCTGCAGGATGTAAGATTATTCAACACCACTAACACCACTTAATGATTGTGAAATTGTTAGAGAAAATTCAACAGCTATTGCACAAAAGATATCTAGTCCTTTAGCTTCCACCTTATTAGCATAACAAAAACCCAGAGCATCATCTTCTGTTGTGCAAGAACAGAGAGACCCACACCCTGGGCAGTGGGTGCTAAGGGAGAATTTCTAAAAAGAGGGCCAGCCAGTGACTCCTCTACTTGACTTTTCATTTGAGCTAGCTCAGCTGGACAATGTAAGAAACTTAACATTAGTTGAATTAGGATCTCAAGAACAATGGAGATTACTAATTCAAAATGTTCATCATTCGAAAGTTCTATGTATATTATTGAACCCTGCTCAAAGTTTAACAGAAAATCAAGTTTTCTTTACTTGTGACTTTATAAATTCAACTACAGTGCTCAAGATTATTTCAAGTCTGCATATCTCATTTTCTGTTTCTTGTCAACAGCCCCATAATCCTGAAGTTGTTTTGAGAGGATCCAATTTGTACAATGAAACTTTCAATATTTGTCTATTCTTTCAATAAATAAACACACATTAAATAACTTTAATACATAACACTTAAGATGGCATCAATCTTCAGAAAAATTATGGTTAATGAGTATTCAGAAGTCATTAAAACTGTTGACTTGAATCAAGAATGTGGCAATATTGGAAAAAGATGATATCCAAATGGTAAGCATAAATATGATAAATCATTTATGATAAAATGATATAATTTATGATCACTTAAGAATAATCCAGGCACAAAAGGGGAACCCAATCAAGTATCCCAACCCCCTACCTTAATTGCATCTGTATTAAAAATTATCCATTAAACTATAAGAACAAGAGTTTAAACACAAGCTATTCAACAATTACAAGACACCATCTACATGTCAAGCACTGTGCCAGGCACAGAGGATACAAAAAGGATTCCTGAGGTTCAGTTTTAAACACTATGTTGCAATAATTCCTCCAGGAGGATCTCATCTGGAGAAGCTCTTTATTCTCTGGCTAAGCACACACAGAATGTTGAGAAATCATACTCATCTCCTGTAAGGGGTTTACAACCTCAATCATGGCATACTCTTAACAGTGTTATAATTTCAGTTGATACTCTCTGAATTGATGTTGAGCAAATAATTACCTAGAAAATGATTACTGAACCCTTAAGTCTTTTCCTAGAAGCACCTCTAATGTCTATCTGTTCAACACAAAAAAAGCAAAGCACACAAATCCAATTCATAAAAGAGTATTTGCAAGTGTTAGGTATTAATTTATTGTCAAAGTCTATATAAGAATGCAACATCTGTCAATTTCCTGAAACATTTACTTCAGGTCATATAAACCCCCAGCAGACATTTTCTAATTCAGATTAATTCCCAGTGTAAAAAGCACATTTCAAAAACCACAGAATCGAGTGTTTTCCTTCTTCCTCACACTGCAATGCTGTCATATGACCCAGTGGCAGATCAGGATGCGATTAGTCAGGCTGGAGAGCATGGAGGCTGAAACCTTTCATCTGAAATCTTTTTTCACCAATGAGCCACCTACCAACAGGCACTCTGGCAATTAACCAGTGCAAGTAGTCTCACCACCTGAGGAAACATCAGGTGCTTTCCCAAGTTTTAAAAGGTCTATTTTCGGGGCTTATCCTCGGTTCCTAAGAAAGCTGTAAAGAGGTCTGATGCTACACAACTGTATTGTTTAGTAAAAAACCCCACTTCTCAGAACTGCTGAGCTGTCCACCTGGTTTGTTAAGGCCTTTTTAATAATCACAACACTTAAACATGCCTATGCACATGTACATGTTTTACATACACACCATTTAATATGGGCAAAATCGCTTGGCTTCCCCAAGACAGCCTTGCACTCAACCAAATCAGGTTAACTGGTCAAACGAGGAGGCAGTGGTAGAAAAGACCCAATGAGAATTAGGAAACTTGGAATTTTAGTTCCTGCTCTGCCCATACTTAGGTGTCTAAAGCCTGCCAAGTCCTGTCCCTCCCAGAACCTTAGGCTTCTCATTGTAAAATGAGAGGGTTAGACTACCTGCTCTGCAGGGTACTTTTCAGCTCTAGTGTTCTCGGATATCTAGGTGTCCTCCTGTGGAGCAGCCCCTCCACCGAACAACAGGACCCTCTGGCAGCGGGCCTGACCTCCATCCAGGGAAGGCCTGACCTCGAAAGCGATGGCACTACACTGCCTGCCTCGGGAGGAGGTCAAGACCTGCCCTGAGGTCCACACCAGCGGGAGGGGATGGCAAGGGGCTCTCCCTCGACTCCTAACTACCCAAAGGAGATCAGGGGAAGATGAAGAGTGTAAACAGGGCAAGGGGCCTTCCCTCGGAGACAGGAAGCAGATGCCTGAGAATGCCCCAGTCCAGGTGAGCTGGAGGGCTGCACCAGGCAAAAGCGCCCGTCAGCGGTCCTGACCTCGGCCCACGCATGTCATGGAAATGCGGGGAACGTTCAAGTCTCCTTTTAGTGACAGACTTACGGCTCAGGGTACGGGGCCGCGAGAGGGATATATATCCCCCAACCTCTCTGGCCGGCTAAGCTGGGGAGCAAGGGGCTAGGCTGAGGAGCAGACAGGGTTCGTCTGGCTCTCCGATACTCACTGAGGCGAGGCTGGGAAAGGTAGTTCCGGCTAACCGCCAGCGCCTGCTCCCGGGATCCCACCACGGGCCCGCTGGTGGGCACAGGTAGCTCGGGCGCAGCTCCGTTCACGATCCCCCGCATCGCCCGCAGCGCCATCTTGTCTCCTCCGTCCCGACTGTCCCGCAGCAGCGCCGCGCAGGCGCGGATATAGCAGGATGGCCCGCGCGCCGGACTCCGCCCAAGAGCGAGGCAGCCGGCACGGCCCCGCCCCTTTGCGTCCTTGCGCCGTAACCTCGTGACTCGGGCCCCGATGGGCGGGGTCGAGTGGCTGGCGAGAGGAGCTGGCCAGCGTGCTGGGGGGAGGGGCGACCGGGGCCGGGGGTGGAGCGGCAGCCGGGCTGGGCGGGAGACATGCGGGAGGGAAGCAAATGAGGGAGGGGCGAGGAGGGCCAGCGCGTCCAAGCAAGGCCTTCTGATGTCCTTTTCCTGGCATTGAATGAAGAGAGCTCAAGTTACAAAAAACACTGCGAAAAACAGAAGAAATGTTAAACTTCGCCCAGTGATTATTGACTTGGGCACTATGTGACATCAGTAATTTCACTTTACTATCTTCCTGTCGCTCAGGTATCCATGAAAAAAACATGTATTGGATGGCTTCAGGGTGGTGGTAGTTCTGTAAAAGGCAGTTGGCCGTATTTGGAAGGATTTAGAGATAGAATTAATTAATACAGGAATGGCTGGAGGGCTGCGGGAGGTGGCAGCAGGGCAGGGAACAGAGAAAAAGTGAGACCGCTAGTGCGGAGGAGTACAAGGGAAAAGCGACTTGCTTGGGGATCTGTTACATTTCCTGTAGGATATTCAGAATGAAGTTTCTGTTGGACTATTTAGGTTAATATTACAGGAGAAGACATCTGAGCTAAACAGATAAAAATTTATGACCTACCCCCATGCTGGAAACACGGAAATAAAAGACATGACCCGAGAGTGTGTATACTGTGGAAGGAGGCTATGACGAGTTTCAAAAGGTCACTCCGATTAGGGATGGACATAGGAGGAGTATTCAACAATCAAACTTGTAATGATGTTAGAGCTAGAGAGAACCCAGAGCACACGTCCTAGAAGGAAAAAGAAGAGAAAATATCGAGGGATTATAGTGCCAAGAACTGAACAGAAGGTAAGTAATAGGAGCATTACAAGAATCCCTTGTATTTGGTCTTTAGAAGACCATTGTGATATAATGGGAAGATAGATGCTTAATAGAGAGCAATACAATTTTTCATATAGGCAAAATTTTCAGGGTTTCAGCTATATGTAATGGTGGTATAATACAAATGAAGTGAACATTGCTCAGTTATTTAAAGTCTATTTTAGGGACATCGTATTTCCATTCCCTTTGGTATAAATGCCCACATCCCTTTTGAACCACACCACTGAAGTAAGCATTCCTTTATTTTGAGTGAGCTTGATCATCATGCAGTAGATCTTATAATTAAAGAAAAGAAAGGCAAAAGAATATGGGACATTTTCTTTTAATTCATGACACTGACTAGGTACTTAACCTTAAGAAAATTGTATATATATATCACTCACTATGTGTGTGTGTGTATGTGTGTGTGTATATATATATATATATATCACTATGACAAATATTTTCAATTGTATATGATACATTATATATCATATACATTATATATATTATATGATATATGATCTATATACATAAACATGTGTAGATACAGAACATTTCATTGAAATATTTTTGAAATAGCAAAAATCTAGAAATAATCTAAATGTTCATCTTAAGATATGGCCTGTCCATGTTAAAAAAAAAAAGAAAGAAAAGTTATGGCCTATCCAATCAAAGGTATTTCTCCGCCTTTGAAGAATTCAGTATAGACTTATGTGTTGAAGTTCAAAAACTCCTTCAGGACAAATTACTTAGTTTCTTTAAAAATAATTTATTTTGGTATCATTATTCTACAATTACATGTGCAATATTATGGTTATTAAACAACCCCTTCATCAGGTCCCCCCACCAACCCCATTACAGTCACTGTCCATCAGCATAATGAGATGCTATAGAATCACTACTTCTCTGAGTTGTACAGCCCTCCCCATGCCCCCCAACATTACATCTGCTAATCATAATGCCCCTTATTCCCTCTTATCCCTCCCTTCCCACCTATCTTCCCCAGTCCCTTTCCCTTTGGTAACTATTAGTCTGTCCTTGGGTTCTGTGAGTCTGCTGCTGTTTTGTTCCTTCAGTTTTTCCTTTGTTCTTATACTCCACATATGAGTGAAATCATTTGATACTTGTCTTTTTCGGCTTGGCTTATTTCACTGAGCATACTACCCTCTAGCTCCATCCATGTTGTTACAAATGGTAGGATTTGTTTTCTTTTTATGGCTGAATAATATTCCATTGTGTATATGTATCACCTCTTCATTATCCATTCATCTACTGATGGACACTTAGGTTGCTTCCATTTCTTGGCTATTGTAAATAGTGCTGTGATAAACATAGGGGTGCATATGTCTTTTTCAAACTGGGCTGCTGCAGTCTTGGGTAAATTCCTAGGAGTGGAGTTCCTGGGTCAAATGGTATTTCTATTTTGAGTTTTTTGAGGAACCTCCATACTGCTTTCCACAATGGTTGAACTAATTTGCATTCCCACCAGCAGTGTAGGAGGGTTCCCTTTTCTCCACATCCTCGCCAACACTTGCTGTTGTTTGTGTTTTGGATGTTGGCCATCCTCACTGGTATGAGGTGATATCTCATTGAGGTTTTAATCTGCATTTCTCTGATGATTACGATGTGGAGCATCTTTTCATGTGCCTGTTGGCCATCTGAATTTCTTCTTTGGAGAAGTGTCTATTCGTGTCCTCTGCCCATTTCTTAGTTGGATTATTTGCTTTTTGTTTGTTGAGGTGTGTGAGTTCTTTATATATTTTGGATGTCAACCCCTTATCAGATACATCATTTATGAATATATCCTCCCATACTGTAGGATGTCTTTTGTTCTACTGATGGTGTCCTTTGCTGTGCAGAAGCTTTTCAGCTTGATATAGTCCCACTTGTTCATTTTTGCTTTTGTTTCCCTTGCCCGGGGAGATATGTTCATGAAGAAGTCGCTCATGTTTATGTCCAAGAGATTTTTGCCTATGTTTTTTTCTAAGAGTTTTATGGTTTCATGATTTACATTCAGGTCTTTGATCCACCTTGAGTTTACTTTTGTGTATGGGGTTAGACAGTAGTCCAGGTTCATTCTCTTACATGTAGCTGTCCTGGTTTTCCAACACCAGCTGCTAAAGAGGCTGTCATCTCCCCATTGTATATCCAAGGCTCCTTTATCAAATATTAATTGACTGTATATGTTTGGGTTAATGTTTGGATTTTCTATTCTGTTCCACTGGTCTGTGGGTCTGTTTTTGTGCCAGTACCAAATTGTCTTGGTTACTGTGGCTTTGTAGTAGTGCTTTAAGTCAGGGAACGTAATTCCCCCTGTTTTATTCCTCCATCTCAGGATTGCTTTGGCTATTCGGGGTCTTTTGTGGTTCCATGTGAATTTTAAAATTATTTGTTCCATTTCATTGAAGAAAGCTGTTGGTAGTTTGATAGGGATTGCATTCAATCTGTAGATTGCTTTGGGTAATATAGCCATTTTGACAATATTTATTCTTCCTATCAAGAGCATGGGATGAATTTCCATTTGTTAGTGTCCTCTTTAATTTCTCTTAGGAGTGTCTTGTTTTCAGAGTACAGGTCTTTCACTTCCTTCGTTAGGTTTATTCCTAGGTATTTTATTCTTTTTGATGCAATTGTGAATGGAATTGTTTTTCTGATTTCTCTTTCTGTTGTTCATCGTTAGTGTATAGGAAATCAACAGATTTCTGTGTGTTAATTTTGTAACCTGCAACTTTGCTGAATTCAGATATTAGTTTTAGTAGTTTTGGAGTGGAGCCTTTAGGATTTTTTATGTACAGTATCATGTCATCTGCAAATAGTGACAATTTGACTTCTTCTTTACCAATCTGGATGCCTTGTATGTCTTTGTTTTGTCTGATTGCTGTGGCTAGGACCTCCAATACTATGTTGAATAACAGTGGAGAGAGTGGGCATCCCTGTCTTGTTCCCGATCTTAGATGAAAAGCTTTCAGCTTCTCGCTGTTAAGTATGATGTTAGCTGTGGGTTTGTCATATATGGCCTTTATGATGTTGAGGTACTTGCCCTCTATACCCATTTTGTTGAGAGTTTTAATCATGAATGGATGCTGAATTTTCTCAAATGCTTTTTCAGCAACTATGGAGATGATCATGTGGTTCTTGTTCTTCTTTTTATTGATGTGGTGGATGATGTTGATGGATTTTCAAATGTTGTACCATCCTTGCATCCCTGGGATGAATCCCACTTGATCATGGTGTATGATCCTCTTGATGTATTTTTGAATTCGGTTTGCTAATATTTTGTTGAGTATTTCTGTATCTATGTTCATCAGGGATATTGGTCTGTAATTTTCTTTTTTCGTGTGGTCTTTGACCGGTTTTGGTATTAGAGTGATGCTGGCTTCATAGAATGAGTTTGGAAGTGTTCCCTCCTCTTCTGTTTTTTGGAAAACTTTAAGGAGAATCGGTGTTATTTCTTCTCTATATGTCTGGTAGAATTCAGAGGTGAATCCATGTGGTCCGGGGGTTTTGTTCTTGGGTAGTTTTTTGATTACCGCTTCAATTTCATTGCTGGTGATTGGTCTGTTTAGTTTTTCTGTTTCTTGTTTGGTCAGTTTTGGAAGGTTGTATTCTTCTAAAAAGTTGTCCATTTCTTCTAGGTTTTCCAACTTGCTAGCATAGAGATTCTCATAGTATTCTCTTATAATTGTTTGTATTTGTGTGCGATCCATCATGATTTTTCCTTTCTCATTTCTGATTCTGTTTATGTGCGTAGATTCTCTTTTTCTCTTAATGAGTCTGGCTAGGGGTTTATCTATTTTGTTTATTTTTTCAAAGAACCAGCTCTTGGTTTCATTGATTTTTTTCTACTGTTTTGTTCTTCTCAATTTTATTTATTTCTTCTCTGATCTTTATTATGTCCCTCCTTCTGGTGACTTTGGGCCTCATTTGTTCTTCTTTTTCCAATTTCAGTAATTGTGTCTTTAGACTATTCATTTGGGAATGTTCTTCTTTCTTTAGATAGGCCTGGATTGCAATATACTTTCCTCTTAGACCTGCCTTTCCTGCGTCCCATAGAAGCTGTGGGTTTGTGTTGTTGTTGTCACTTGTCTCCATATACTCTTTGATTTCTGTTTTGATTTGGTCATTGACCCATTGATTAATTAGGAGAATATTGTTAAGTCTCCATGTATTTGTGAGCCTTTTTGTTTTCTTTCTAACGTTTAATTCTAGTTTAATACCTTTATGATCTGAAAAGTTGGTTGGTAGGATTTCAATATTTTCGATTTTACTGAGGTTCTTTTTGTGGCCTACTTTGTGGTGTATTCTGGAAAATGTTCCATGTGCACTTGAGAAGAATGTGTATCCTGTTGCTTTTGGGTGAGTCTTGTAGAACTGTTAGGTTCATCTGTCTAGCAAAGCACTATGCCTCTTGTGTTCTACTTTATTTTTCACTAATGATCTGTCCTTAAGAGTGGTCTGTTGAAGTCTCCTGCAATGCATTGCTGTCTATTTCCTCCTTTAATTCTTGAGTTAGTATTTGTCTCACATATGCTTGGCGCCTCACATGCATATGCTTGTGGTTATATCCTTTGTTGATTGACCCATTTATCATTATGTAATGTCCTTCTTTATCTTTTGCTACTTTCTTCGTTTTGAAGTCTATTTTGTCTGATACAAGTACTGCAACACCTGCTTTTTTCTTTTTGTTGTTTGCATGAAATATCTTTTCCATCTCTTCACTTTTAGTCTGTGTATATCTTTGGATTTGAGGTGAGTTTCTTGTAGGCAGCATATAGATGGGTCTTGCTTTTTTATCCATTCTGTTACTCTGTGTCTTTTGATTGGTGCATCCAGTCCATTTACATTTAGGGTGATTATTGATAGGTATGTACTTATTGCCATTGCTGGCTTTAGATTCGTGGTTACCAAGGGTTCAAGGGTTGCTTCTTTTACTATCTAACAATCTAACTTAACTTTCTTGTTAAGTTATTGTAAACATAGTCTGATGTTTCTTTATTTCTCCTCTCTTATTCTTCCTCCTCCATTCTTATACTTGAAGTTATTCTTGCCTCTAGTTAAAGGGTGTTTGATGGTCTGCTTTTCATGCATTTTATTTTCTCTAGTGACAGCTTTTTAGCCTTAGGAATGCTTCCCTCTGGAACAGTTCCTTTAAGATGTCCTGTAGAGGTGGTTTATGGGAGGCAAATTCTCTCAGCTTTTGCTTGTCTGGAAATTGTTTAATCCCTCCATCATATTTAAATTATAATCGTGCTAGATACAGTATTCTTGGTTCGAGGCCCTTCTGTTGCATTGCGTTAAATATATCATGCCATTCTCTTCTAGCCTGTAAGGTTTCTGTTGAGAAGTCTGATGTTAGTCTGATGAGTTTTCCTTTGAAGGTGATCTTTTTTCTTTCTCTAGCTGCCTTTAATACTCTGTCCTTTTCTTTGATCTTTGCCATTTTAATTATTATGTGTCTTGGTGTTGTCTTCCTGGGGTTTCCTGTGTTAGGAGATCTGTGGGCTTCCATGGACTGCGAGACTATTTCCTTCCCCAGCATGGGGAAGTTTTCAGCAATTATTTCTTCAAAGACACTTTCTATCCCTTTTTCTCTCTCTTCTTCCTCTGGTATTCCTATAATGTGAATATTGTTCCGTTTGGATTGGTCACACCGTTGTCTTAATATTCTTTCTTTCTTAGAGATCCTTTTATCTCTCTCTGCCTCAGCTGCTCTGTGTTCTTCTTCCCTGATTTATATTGCATTAACAGTCTCTTGCATCTCATCCAGTCTGCTGCTGAGCCCGTCGATGGCTTGTCTCATTTCTGCATTATCTTTCCTGACTTCCCTCACTTCCTCCCTTAGTTCTTGCATATTTCTCTGTAGATCCATCAGCATGGTTATGACTTTTATTCTGAATTTTTTTCAGGAAGATGCTGCATTTCCATCCCTTCAGGTTCCTTCCCAGAGGGTGTCTGGGTCTTCATTTTTGTCTGTATCATGTTCTTCTGTCTTGTCATGTTGATAGGAGTAGTCACTGGTAGGTGCCATGTATGTCAGCTGGGCTCTTTAAAAAAACCGCAAAAAACAAACAAGCCAAAAAAAAGAAGGAAGAGAAGAAAGAGATAAAGAAAGAAAGAATGAAATGAAAGAAGGATGGTGAAAACGGAAAAAGAAAATAAAAGTAGAAGAAAACAAACGAGCAAAAAAGAATAAAAAGGGGCAAAAAATAAAGAAAAGAGCAAAAAAGGGGGCAAGAAATAAAACAAATGAGGAAATAAAAGGCAAGAAATAAAACAAACGAGCAAAAAAAAAAAGCCCACCTGGAGTGGATTCTCTAAGTGTTCTGTAGGTGTCACTGTTGCTCCACTAATTCACAGTCGCGGCCACGCCGCTTTTTGGCCAGGTTGAGAACGAATGGGAGGCTATTGTTTTCTGTATAAATTTCCAGCGTGTCTGCTCCCTTCTCTCTGTCACCAGCAATGGGGACCAAAGTTCCCCAGGACTTCCAGCCTGCAGGGCTGAGCTCGCCGGGGCGATGGTGCTCCTTCACTGGGCCCCCCGCCTCTCCGAGACCACTGCAAATGGCGCGCGCTTTTCTCTTGTCCCTGGGTGCTGGCTGCATGGTCCCGGCGCGTTCCCGGCTCTAAACCTGCACCTTCTGCCTCTCCTATGACGGATGCCCCGCGCCATGTGTGTCAGCACTCCCGGCGCAGACCACCGGGGCTGGTTATTTCGCGGACCTGCTCTTCCACTCCCTCCCGGCTCTGAATCCTCTCCTCCCGCCGGCACGCTGGGGTGGGGGAGTGCTCGGGTCCTGCCGGGTCACGGCTCCGTATCTTACCTGCCTCTTGGGTTGCCGAGTCCTCTTGGGTGTAGCTGCATGCTATGCGCTTTCTTGTGTATTCTGGTCTTTCTTTTATGAGTGGTTGTATTTGCTGTATTTTCGTAGATAAATATAGTGTTGGGAGGAGACTTCTGCCGCCGTGCTCACACCGCCATCTTTCTCTTGTTACGTACGTTATTGTAAACACCATCTGATGTTTCTTTATTTCTCTCCCTTCTTATTCTTCCTCCTCCATTCTTTCTATACTAGGTGTTTTATTCTTTGCCTTTAGTTAGTATTTGGATGGTCTGCCTTTTTGCTATGATTTTATTTTCTCTGGTGACATCTTTTTAGCCTTAGGGGTGCTTCCCTCTAGAGCAGTCCATTTAAGATATCCTGTAGTGGTGGTTTATGAGAGGCAAACTCTCTCAACTCTCATTTGTCTGTAAATTGTTTAATCCCTCCGTCATATTTAAATGATAATCGTGCTGGATACAATATTCTTGGTTCGAGGCCCTTATGTTTCATTGCGTTAAATATTTCATGCCATTCTCTTCTGGCCTGTAAGGTTTCTGTTGAAAAGTCTGATGATAGTCTGATGGGTTTTCCTTTGTAGGTGATCTTTTTTCTCTCTCTAGCTGCCTTTAATACTCTGTCTTTATCTTTGATATTTGCCATTTTAATTATGTGTCTTGGTGTTGTCTTCCTTGGGTCCCTTGTGTTGGGAGATCTGTGGGCTTCTGTAGACTGCGAGACTATTTCCTTCCCCAGCATGGGGAAGTTTTCAGCAATTATTTCTTAAAAGACACTTTCTATCCCCTTTTCTCTCTCTTCTTCCTCTGGTACTCTTATAATGCGAATATTGTTCCGTTTGGATTGGTCACACAGTTCTCTTAATATTCTTTCATTCCTAGAAATCCTTTTATCTCTCTCTGCCTCAGCTGCTCTGTATTCCTGTTCTCTGATTTCTATTCCATTAACAGTCTCTTGCATCTCATCCAGTCTGCTGTTAAGCCCGTCGATCGCTTGTCTGATTTCTGCATTGTCTTTCCTCACTTCCCTCACTTCCTCCCTCAGCTCTTGCACATTTCTCTGTAGATCCATCAGCATGGTTATGACTTTTGTTCTGAATTCTTTTTCAGGAAGACTGTGCATTTTCATCGTTTCAGGCTCCCTCTCTTGGGTTGTCTGGTTGATCTTAGTCTGGACCATATTCCTCTGTCTTTTCATGGCTATAGAAGTGGTCGCTGGTACTTGCCATGTATTTCAGCTGGGCTCTTCAAGACCGCCTCGTGGGGTGCCGAGTCCTCTCAGGTGTAGCTGCATGCTGTGCACTTTCCTGTGTATTCTGGTCTCTATTTGAGGAATAATTGTATTTTCTGTATTTTCATAGACATATATAGTTTTGGGAGGAGATTTCTGCCACCCTGCTCATGCCGCCACCTTCCCAGAAGACTCAAATTACTTAGTTTTTTAAAGTAATTGTAAAATGGTATGTAATTTGTATACATTTTAAGTTTATATATACTTAAATATATATGTATATAAATATATGTATATCTTTTATATGTATGTATCTGGGAGAATTCTATTTTCAATTTAATAGCCTTTCTATGTAGTTTCAATTCTTTAATATGTGTTTGCACAGATTATTTTTTTGGAAATACAGTGTGTGATAGCTTTCATTTTTATAAAAATTACAAGTCTGGTCTTCTCATGCTAATTTTTCACAACAGTAGTTAAGTTTCAGATATGAATTTCAGGCTGTTATCCTTCTATCTTAGGAGTAGTTCAAGATTTTTACCTTTAAAATTTTTTTCTTTAACTTTTTGTGAGCAGGAATCAGTTATTGTCTCTATAGTACATAAGCAAAGTATTAACCCCAACATTTATTTAAAAAATATTTCAACAATTTATTATGTGTTTTGGGTACTGTTCTAAGCCCTAGAGACACACCAGTAAATAAACAGCCCCTGTCCTCATGGCACTTATAAGGGTGGGAAAATCAGAAAACAAACAACATATTAATTAAGTGCCTAGCAGTGACAGGTGTGATGAAAAATAATAAAACACGATGAAGGAATGATGAGGATGGAGAGAACATTTTATATGGTGTGGTCAGGGAGTGCACCTCGCAGCTCTCCAAGACCTAAATGAAGAGAGAAAGCTGTAGAAGATCCAGGCGATAGATGATCCAGGTAGAGGGAAACACAAGTGGAAAAGCCCTGGAGGCAGAAGGAAAGGGGGACTGGAATGAATTAACCTAATCAGAGCAGTAGAAGAGAGGGCTGAGTCAGGTCAGAAAGAGCCCTGGAAGCTATGGATGGGTGTTGAAATTTTATTCTCGGTTGGATTATAGAGTTTTACAAAAGGTGATATGATGTGATAAGTCTTTACTAGGATATCTGTTCTACTGCACAAGAAATGAACCTGGGACAGAAGGTAAGAGGGAAATCAAGAGACCAGTTACAGAGCTATTGTAATTATCTGGGTGAGCAATGTTGACTCAAAAGAGTGTGGTGGCTCTCTCCCAGCATACCTCCACAGCACTCCAGCCTTACCTCTATCACAATCAGCATCACGGTAACGAAAGTATGGGTAAATGGCTATTTATATTTTTCTCCTATGCTGTTCCTCTCTATAACCACAGGTGCAGAACAAGGGCATTGGCAATGGGGCCATGGAGAAAAATGCTGCTAGGGGAAACATTGTGAAGGAAAAATGGTAGAGGTGTTAAGATTGTTGTAAAATAGGGGTCATTAGCTGGAGACCCTTGGAAATTTGTGAAACTTTATGCAAAATGCATGCATTTTCCAGGAAGATGATCCACAGATTACAAACGAACTTGAATCTTTTAAAGAAAGTAAAAGAGAGGGGACTTCCGGGAAGATGGCGGTGTGAACAGGGTGGCAGAAATCTCCTCCCAACACTATATTTATCTACGAAAACACAGCAAATACATCTATTCCTAAAAGAGAGATGAGAATACACAGGAAAGCGCACAGCGTGCAGCTACACCCGAGAGGACTCGGCACCCCAAGAGGCGGGTAAGATACGGAGCCGCGACCCGGCGGGACCCGAGCCCTCCCCCACCCCAGCGCACCGGCGGGAGGAGAGGATTCAGAGCCGGGAGGGAGTGGAAGTACACCCCGCGAAGTAGCCAGCCCCGGTGATCTGCGCGGGGAGCGCTGACCCACATCGCGCAGTGCAGCGGAGATTGGAGAGACAGAGGGGCAGGATCTGAGCGGGGAACGCGCCAGGGTGCTTGCAGCCGGCTCCCGGGAAGGGGAAAAAAAAAGCGCGCGCTTTCTTCAGTGGTCTTAAAGAGACAGGAGCCCAGCGGAGGAGCCGGATCGCCCCAGCACACTCAGCCCAGCAGGCTGGGGGAGTCCTGGGCAGTTTCAGATGCCTTAGCTGGCGACTGAGGAGGCGTAGCCATACTTACACTTCTCACTGAGATCAACAGCCTCCTATTCGTTCCCACCCCTGCCAGAGCGATAAAGGGCCCTGCGGAGCGGCGCAGTCAAAGCTGTGGAATAGTGGGGCAATAGCGCTACCTAAAGCATTTCCACAGAATCTAGGTCTAGTGGGCATTTTTTTTGTTTTTTTTGTTTGGTTTTGTTTTTTGTTCTGTTTTTGTTTTTTCTTTTCCTTCTTTCTTTCTTCTTTTTTTTCTCTTTTTTTTTCTTCTCTTTTTAAAGTCTTAAAGAGCCCAGCTGACATACGTGGCAACTATCAGTGACCAATTCAATAGCCATGAAAAGACAGAGGAATATGGTTCAGACCAAAATCAACCAGACAACCCCAGAGAGGGAGTCTGAAGGGATGGAAATGCACAGTCTTCCTGAAAAAGAATTCAGAATAAAAGTCATAACCATGCTGATGGACCTACAGAGAAATGTGCAAGAGCTGAGGGAGGAAGTGAGGGAACTGAGGAAAGACAATGCAGAAATCAGACAAGCGATCGACGGGCTTAACAGCAGAATGGATGAGATGCAAGAGACTGTTAATGGAATAGAAAACAGAGAACAGGAATACAGAGCAGCTGAGGCAGAGAGCGATAAAAGGATTTCTAGGAATGAAAGAATATTAAGAGAACTGTGTGACCAATCCAAACGGAACAATATTCGCATTATAGGAGTACCAGAAGAAGAAGAGAGAGAAAAGGGGATAGAAAGTGTCTTTAAAGAAATAATTGCTGAAAACTTCCCCATGCTGGGGAAGGAAATAGTCTCGCAGTCCACAGAAGCCCACAGATCTCCCAACACAAGGGACCCAAGGAAGACAACACCAAGACACATAATTAAAATGGCAAATATCAAAGATAAAGACAGAGTATTAAAGGCAGCTAGAGAGAGAAAAAAGATCACCTACAAAGGAAAACCCATCAGACTATCATCAGACTTCTCAACAGAAACCTTACAGACCAGAAGAGAATGGCATGATATATTTAACGCTATGAAACAGAAGGGCCTCAAACCAAGAATATTGTATCCAGCACGATTATCATTTAAATATGATGGAGGGATTAGACAATTTCCAGACAAACAAAAGTTGAGAGAGTTTGCCTCGCATAAACCACCACTACAGGATATCTTAAATGGACTGCTCTAGATGGAAGCACACCTAAGGCTAAAAGATGTCACCAGAGAAAATAAAATCATAGCAAAGAAAGCAGACCATCCAAATACTAACTAAAGGCAAAGAATAAAACACCTAGTTTAGAAAGAATGGAGGAGGAGTAATAAGAAGGGAGAGAAATAAAGAAACATCAGACTGTGTTTATAATAACTTAACAAGAAAGTTAAGTTAGATTGTTAGATAGTAAAGAAGCAACCCTTGAACCCTTGGTAACCACGAATCTAAAGCCAGCAATGGCAATAAGTACATACCTATCAATAATCACCCTAAATGTAAATGGACTGAATGCACCAATCAAAAGACACAGAGTAACAGAATGGATAAAAAAGCAAGACACATCTATATGCTGCCTACAAGAAACTCACCTAAAATCCAAAGATATACACAGACTAAAAGTGAAGGGATGTAAAAAGATATTTCATGCAAACAACAAAGAGAAAAAAGCAGGTGTTGCAGTACTTGTATCAGACAAAATAGACTTCAAAACGAAGAAAGTAGCAAGAGATAAAGAAGGACATTACATAATGATAAAGGGGTCAGTCCAACAAGAAGATGTAACCATTATAAATATATATGCACCCAACACAGGAGCGCCAGCATATGTGAGACAAATACTAACAGAATTAAAGGAGGAAATAGACAGCAATGCATTCCTCTTAGGAGACTTCAACACACCACTCACTCCAGAGGACAGATCAACCAGACAGAAAATAAGTAAAGACACAGAGGCACTGAACAACACACTAGAACAGATGGACCTAACAGACATCTACAGAACTCTACACCCAAAAGCAACAGGATACACATTCTTCTCAAGTGCACATGGAACATTTTCCAGAATAGACCACATACTAGGCCACAAAAAGAACCTCAGTAATTTAAAAATATTGAAATCCTACCAACCAACTTCTCAGATCACCAAGGTATAAAACTAGAAATAAATTTTAGAAAGAAATAAAAAGGCTCACAAATACATGGAGACTTAACAACACTCTCCTAATTAATCAATGGGTTAACGACCAAATCAAAACAGAAATCAAAGAATATATGGAGACTAATGACAACAACAACACAAAGCCACAACTTCTGTGGGACGCAGCAAAGGCAGTTCTAAGAGGAAAGTATATTGCAATCCAGGCCTATTTAAAGAAGGAAGAACATTCCCAAATGAATAGTCTAAAGACACAATTACTGAAATTGGAAAAAGAAGAACAAATGAGGCCCAAAGTCACCAGAAGGAGGGACATAATAAAGATTAGAGAAGAAATAAATAAAATTGAGAAGAATAAAACAATAGAAAAATCAATGAAACCAAGAGCTGGTTCTTTGAAAAAATAAACAAAATAGATAAACCCCTAGCCAGACTCATTAAGAGAAAAAGAGAATCTACACACATAAACACAATCAGAAATGAGAAAGGAAAAATCATGACAGACCCCACAGAAATACAAAGAATTATAAGAGAATATTATGAGAATCTATATGCTAACAAGCTGGAAAACATAGAAGAAATAGACGACTTCTTAGAAAAATACAACCTTCCAAGACTGACCAAGCAAGAAACAGAAAAACTAAACAGACCAATCACCAGCGACGAAATCGAATTGGTAATCAAAAAACTACCCAAGAACAAAACCCCTGGGCCTGATGTATTCACCTCTGAATTCAACCAGACATATAGAGAAGAAATAACACCGATTCTCCTTAAAGTTTTCCAAAAAACAGAAGAGGAGGGAACACTTCCAAACTCATTCTATGAAGCCAGCATCACTCTAATACCAAAACCGGGCAAAGACCTCACCCAAAAAGAAAATTACAGACCAATATCCCTGATGAACGTAGATGCAAAAATACTCAACAAAATATTAGCAAACTGAATTCAAAAATACATCAAGAGGCTCATACACCATGATCAAGTGGGATTCACCCCAGGGATGCAAGGATGATACAGCATTTGAAAATCCATCAACATCATCCACCACATCAACAAAAAGAAGAACAAAAACCACATGATCATCTCCATAGATGCTAAAAAAGCATTTGACAAAATTCAGCATCCATTACTGATTAAAACTCTCAACAAAATGTGTATAGATGGCAAGTACCTCAACATCATAAAGGCTATCTATGACAAACCCACAGCTAACATCATACTTAACGGCGAGACGCTGAAAGCTTTTCATCTAAGAACGGGAACAAGACAGGGATGCCCACTCTCTCCACTGTTATTCAACATAGTACTGGAGGTCCTAGCCACAGCAATCAGACAAAACAAAGACATACAAGGCATCCAGATTGGTAAAGAAGAAGTCAGATTGTCATTATTTGCAGATGACATGATACTGTACATAAAAAACCCTAAAGATTGCATTCCAAAACTGCTAGAACTAATATCTGAATTCAGCAAAGTTGCAGGTTACAAAATTAACACACAGAAATCTGTTGATTTCCTATACACTAACGATGAACTAAGAGAAAGAGAAATCAGAAAAACAATTCCATTCACAATTGCATCAAAAAGAATAAAATACCTAGGCATAAACCTAACGAAGGAAGTGAAAGACCTGTACTCTGAAAACTACAAGACACTCCTAAGAGAAATTAAAGAGGACACTAACAAATGGAAATGCATCCCATGCTCTTGGCTAGGAAGAATAAATATTGTCAAAATGGCTATACTACTTAAAGCAATCTACAGATTCAATGCAATCCCTATCAAATTACCAACAGGTTTCTTCAATGAACTGGAAAAAATAATTCTAAAATTCATATGGAACCACAAAAGACCCCGAATAGCCAAATCAATCCTGAGAAGGAGGAACAAAACAGGGGGAATTACACTCCCTGACTTCAAGCTCTACTACAAAGCCACAGTAATCAAGACAATTTGGTATTGGCACAAAACAGACCCACAGACCAGTGGAACAGAATAGAAAATCCAAACATTAACCCAAACATATACAGTCAATTAATATTTGATAAAGGAGCCTTGGATATACAATGGGAGATGACAGCCTCTTCAGCAGCTGGTGTTGGAAAAACTGGACAGCTACATGTAAGAGAATGAAACTGACTACTGTCTAGCCCCATACACAAAGGTAAACTCAAGGTGGATCAAAGACCTGAATGTAAGTCATGAAACCATAAAACTCTTAGAAAAAAACATAGGCAAAAATCTCTTTGACATAAACATGAGCAACTTCTTCATGAACATATCTCCCCGGGCAAGGGAAACAAAAGCAAAATGAACAAGTGGGACTATATCAAGCTGAAAAGCTTCTGTACAGCAAAGGACACCATCAGTAGAACAAAAAGACATCCTACAGTATGGGAGAATATATTCATAAAAAACGCATCTGATAAAGGGTTGACATCCAAAATATATAAAGAACTCATGCACCTTAACAAACAGAACGCAAATAATCCAATTAAGAAATGGGCAGAGGACATGAATAGACACTTCTCCAAAGAAGAAATTCAGATGGCCAACAGGCACATGAAAAGATGCTCCACATCGCTAATCATCAGAGAAATGCAGATTAAAACCACAATGAGATATCACCTCACACCAGTGAGGATGGCCAACATCCAAAACACAAACAACAACAAATGTTGGCGAGGATGTGGAGAAAAGGGAACCTCCTACACTGCTGGTGGGAATGCAAATTAGTTCAACCATTGTGGAAAGCAGTATGGAGGTTCCTCAAAAAACTCAAAATAGAAATACCATTTGACCCAGGAATCTCACTCCTAGGAATTTACCCTAAGAATGCAGCAGTGCAGTTTGAAAAAGACATATGCACCCCTATGTTTATTGCAGCACTATTTACAATAGCCAAGAAATGGAAGCAACCTAAGTGTCCATCAGTAGATGAATGGATAAAGAAGAGGTGGTACATATACACAATGGAATATTTATTCAGCCATAAAAAGAAAACAAATCCTACCATTTGCAACAACATGGATGGAGCTAGAGTGTATTATGCTCAGTGAAATAAGCCACGCCGAAAAAGACAAGTATCAAATGATTTCACTCATATGTGGAGTATAAGAAGAAAGAAACAATACAGAAGGAACAAAACAGCAGCAGACTCACAGAACCCAAGGACGGACTAATAGTTACCAAAGGGAAAGGGACTGGGGAAAATGGGCGGGAAGAGACGGATAAGAGGGAAAAAGGGGCATTACGATTAGCAGATGTAATGTTGGGGGGGCACTGGGAGGGCAGTACAACTCAGAGAAGACAAGTAGTGATTCTATAGCATCTCACTATGCTGATGGACAGTGACTGTAATGGGGTTGGTGGGGCGGACCTGATGAAGGGGTAGTTTAATAACCGTAATATTGCACATGTAATTGTAGATTAATGATAATAAAATAAATTATATTAAAAAAAAGAAAGTAAAATAGCTAAAAGCACCACTGAGTATCTGAAAGAGTGGTGTTTCCATTTATAGAATCACAGGTGTTAAATTAAATTTCTATATGGTAGTATCAGATAGTTGGTAGTATTTGGCACCATCTGCAACTTCTTGGACAACTTACAATTTATTTTGCAATTTCTTATCACCTTATGATGGTATCTGTTTCGGCTTCAGGTAACTCAAAAATGTTAGTTAATTGAAACTAAACATGAGATTTTCCCAGGTATTTAGAGCATTAATATTTAAACACCTTTCCTCACGTTTTAAAAATATATTTTCTTTATGTGTAAGAAAGGCAAAGGATAAAACAAATATTTTACACAGAAAAATACAGGTAGGAAATGAAGGAAAAATTTTAGTTTCCCTAATAGTGAAGACATTCAAACTGAAACAACCATGAGGTTCTACTGTCTCTGTAAATTAGCAAAACTAAACAAATAATTCTTTTAAAGGTGTTGGCAGGATTAGAGGCTAAGAGGTACACCACACATTTCCCCTGTCCTTGTAAATTGGCCAGTCCTGCTGGAGAGCAACCTGCCACGGGTTCATAAAACTATTCATAAAGTTTGGCCCATTAAATTGTTTCAGTAATCTCAAGAATGTGATTATTAACTGAAGGAATATGTTTATAGCTTGTTATGCAATAGTATTATTCATCATACTGAAATGAAGTAGTAACCTAATATGTAATAATAGTGAACTGGGGCAAGGATTCTGTCTTTAATGGATACTGGCATGCATATAATACATAGTTAATGGAATTTAAGTATATGGAACTGTTTATGCAGAATAATGTGACAGTGAGTAAAAGGAGCAAAATACAGGTATAGACCAGTTGTAATAGTGTAAAACATTTGTGTGCACTGATAAAAATCAGATGACATTGGACAATGATATAAGTAATTGATATTGCCAGGTTTTAGGGGACAGTCTTTTTTTTTTTCTTCTAAAACGGATGGTAATTATCCAAAGTCAGGTAGTCCGCAGACAGCATTATCTGACGGAGGGGGTGGGATATAGCATTAGGATTCAGAAGCTTTCTAGCCAGACAGACTTAAGTACTTGTTTTATTAGTTCTATGACCTTGAACAAAGTTGTGTCTGTTTAGTTATTCTCTCAGGTCTCATTTGCAAGCTGAGGATCATGATAAAACTCTCTTCATAAACTTGTAAGCATTAAAAGTGATTAATGCAAAAGCGTTTGGCAAATAGCAAGGGCTAAGTATGTTTGAACTAGCATTATTATTATATGCTTTGATTGACTGATTGATAAACATTTACATATTAATTACTGCATGCCAGGCTCTTACCTGAGAGCTTTTATAAATGACATATCCCCCTGACTAGTTTGTGTTAGGCAGAGACTATATCTTATAATTTTTTTGTGTTTCTGTTCATAGAACCTAGCAATGTAACTTACACATAGTACTTAATAAATACCTATTAGATGAATGAAGATGTGTTGCTCCTTTCCTAAAGATGAACAGTTCTTCACCAATCTTATACTCACATATGGAGGGTTTTTCCCAAAGGAATACTCACCCTATATACTGATTTTGTCCTCCTATTATTTGGTGAAATTGTATCCTTACTTTACCCCCAAGGAATGCAAGACCAGCCAGCTTCAGCAGTAGGCAATGTGGTCAGAACATGAGACTCATAGTCACCAGCCCTGGTCTCAGTGTTGACTTGACTCATTACCCACAGTGTGACCTTGGGCCAATTCTCAATTCTTCTGTATCTGAGTCTACTTATGTCAGTGCGAAGATTTCATGTTATATTCTCAAGAATTTAAAAGAAGGCTTCTAGAAATCAACATTTCAGACAGAAATGCAAACACTTATTCTTCCACTGCAAATGCTTATTGGGGAGGAATATTATTATTATTGCAAATGATTTTTAGAGAAGGGAAGGGGAAGAAAAGCTCATGCCAGTGACCTAATTTTCCCCATATAATATGTGTCTCTGTTCATGTGCTGGAAAATCCTGATCAAGGAAAGCATTATGAAGACAAACCACAACAGATTAAATAAAAAGGCCTGTATTTCCGTGTAACATTTCCATGTATAAGGCACAAGCCAGTATGAGATTATCAGTATAAAATTTTCAGCATAAGATGGGAGAGAAAGATAATTAAAGTACAAATATGTATATATATTTTCTTCTCTCTTTGTTGTTGTGCTGGCTATTTTCTAATTCTGACCATCAGAGGTAGCGTGAGCTTTATAGGTTCAAAACTGCACTTTGACCTCCTGAAACCTTGACATCTCTGGTTCTAGTCCATATCACTTCCATTGTCACTAGGCTCACTGATGTACTGTGGAAAGAGAGGAGGGAACAGCAGAGGGCCCCCTACGATCAGAAATAAGGGCTACTGAGCAAATTGGGCAAATATTTAAGTGTATAAATCCAAGAAAATGACAATGACTGACATTCCTTACCACAGGTAACTGTGTCATTGCCTGTGAGTGTGAAGCAGGGTTAAGTGTCCTCCAAACTGCAGGTACAAAGACTTTGTTTTGTTGCCCGATCGTTCTCATCCTAAATGTTCGAAACAAAAGGGAATCAGTTGCATAAATTCCCATCATCTACTTGATAGAATATTATTCAGATATTAAGGGAGACAGAAAAATATTTTGAGTATGGGAAAATTTTCACAGTATAGTATTAAGTAAAAATTCGGCACATAATGGCATACATACTGCAATCTCTTATCTATATGTATATGTGTACTCTCAGAGAAAATACTGGAAATGAATACATACAGATGTTAACAGTGACTATCGTTGAGTTATGTGATGAGATTGTACTTTTTTTTATTTTGCTATTATTAATATGCAATTACATGAGCAACATTATGGTTACTAGACTCCCCCTATTATCAAGTCCCCACCACATACCCCATTGCAGTCACTGTCCATCAGTGTAGTAGGATGTTATAGAATCACTACTTGTCTACTCTGTGTTATACTGCCTTCCCCGTATCCCCCCACACCACCCCCAACCCCACTACATTATGTGTGCTAATTGTAATAGCCCACTTTTCCCCTTATCCGTCCCTTCCCACCCCTCTTCCCCAGTCCCTTTCCCTTTGGTAACTGTCAGTCCATTCTTGGGTTCTGTGAGTCTGCTGCTGTTTTGTTCCTTCAGTTTTTTTCTTTGTTCTTATACTCCACAGATGAGTGAAATCATTTGATACTTGTCTTTCTCCGCCTGGCTTGTTTCACTGAGCATAATACCCTTTAGCTCCATCCATGTTGTTGCAAACGAAAGGATTTGTTTTCTTCTTATGGCTGAATAATATTCCATTGTGTATATATACCACCTCTTCTTTATCCTTTCATCTACTGATGGACACTTACATTGCTTCCATTTCTTGGCTATTGTAAATAGTGCTGCGATAAACATAGGGGTGCATATGTCTTTTTCAAACTGGACTGCTGCATTTTTAGGGTAAATTCCTAGGAGTGGAATTCCTGGGTCAAATGGTATTTCTATTTTGAGTTTTTTGAGGAACCTCCATACAGCTTTCCACAATGGTTGTACTAATTTACATTCCCACCAGCAGTGTAGGAGGATTCCCCTTTCTCCACATCCTCGCCAACATTTGTTATTTGTCTTTTGGATGGCAGCCATCCAAACTGGTATGAGGTGATATCTCATTGTGGTTTTAATTTGCATTTCTTTGATGACTAGTGATGTGGAGCATCTTTTTATGTGCCTCTTAGCCATCTGAATGAATTTCTTCTTTGGAGAAGTGTCTGTTCAGCTCCTCTGCCCATTTTTTAATTGGCTTATTTGCTTTTTGTTTGTTGAGGTGCGTGAGTTCTTTATATAATTTGGATGTCAACCCCTTATCGGATATGTCATTTATGAATATATTCTCCCATACTGTAGGATGTCTTTTTGTTCTCCTGATGGTATCCTTTGCTGTGCAGAAGCTTTTTAGTTTGATATAGTCCCACTTGTTCATTTTTGCTTTTGTTTCCCTTGCCTGGGAAGATATGTTCATGAAGAAGTCATTCATGTTTATGTCCAAGAGATTTTTGCCTATTTTTTTTCTAAGAGTTTTATGGATTCATGACTTACATTCAGGTTTTTGATCCATTTTGAGTTTACTTTTGTGTAAGGGGTTAAACAGTAATCCAGTTTCATTCTCTTACATGTAGCTGTCCAGTTTTGCCAACACCATCTGTTGAAGAGGCTGTCATTTCCCCATTGTATATCCATGCCTCTTTTATCGTATATTAAGTGACCATATATGCTTGGGTTATATCTGGGCTCTCTATTCTGTTCCACTGGTCTATGGGTCTGTTCTTATGCCAGTACCAAACTGTCTTGATTACTGTAGCTTTGTAGTAGAGCTTGAAGTCAGGGAGCGTAATTACCCCTGCTTTGTTCCTCCTTCTCAGGATTGCTTTGGCTATTCGGGTCTTTTGTGGTTCCATATGAATTTTAGAACTATTTGCTCTAGTTCATTGAAGAATGCTGTAGGTATTTTGATAGGGATTGCATTGAATCTGTAGATTGCTTTAGGCAGGATGGCCATTCTGACAATATTAATTCTTCCTAGCCAAGAGCATGGGATGAATTTCCATTTACTAGTGTCCTCTTTAATTTCTCTTACGACTGTCTTCTAGTTTTCAGGGTATAGGCCTTTCACTTCCTTGGTTAGGTTTATTCCTAGGTATTTCACTCATTTGGATGTGATTGTGAATGGAATTGTTTTCCTGATTTCTCTTGCTGCTAGTTCATTGTTAGTGTATAGGAATGCAACAGATTTCTGTGTATTAATTTTGTATCCTGCAACTTTGCTGAATTCAGGTATTAGATCTAGTAGTTTTGGAGTGGAGTCTTTAGGGTTTTTTATGTGCAATATCATGTCATTGCAAACAGGGACACTTTGAGTTCTTCTTGCCAATCTGTATGCCTTTTATTTCTTTGTCTTGTCTGATTGCTGTGGCTAGGACCTCCAGAACTATGTTGAATAAAAGTGGGGAGAGTGGGCATCCTTGTCTTGTTCCCAATCTTAAAGGAAAAGCTTTCAGCTTCTCACTGTTAAGTATAATGTTGGCTGTGGGTTTGTCATATATGGTCTTTATGATGTTGAGATACTTGCCCTCTATACCCATTTTGTTGAGAGTTTTCATCATGAATGAATGTTGAATTTTGTCGAAAGATTTTTCGGTATCTATGGAGATGATCATGTGGTTTTTGTCCTTCTTTTTGTTGATGTAATGGATGATGTTGATGGATATTCGAATGTTGTACCATCCTTGCATCCCTGGGATGAATCCCACTTGATCATGATGGATGATTTTTTCTTTTTATAATTTATTTTGGTATCATTAATCTACAATTACATGTGCAATATTATAGTTATTAAATTAGCCCCCTTCTCAGGTCCCCCCCACCAACCCCATTACAGTCACTGTCCATCAGCGTAGTGAGATGCTGTAGAATCACTACTTGTCTTCTCTGAGTTGTACAGCCCTCCCGTGCCCCCCCACCATTACATCTCCTAATCATAATGCCTCTTTTTCCCCCTTATCCCTCCCTTCCCACCCATCCTCCCCAGTCACTCCTTTGGTAACTATTAGTCTGTTCTTGGGTTCTGTGAGTCTGCTGCTGTTTTGTTCCTTCAGTTTTTTTCTTTGTTCTTATACTCCTCATATGAGTGAAATCATTTGATACTTGTCTTTTTCAGCTTGGCTTACTTCACGGAGCATAATACCCTCTAGCTCCATCCATGTTGTTGCAAATGGTAGGCTTTGTTTTCTTCTTATGGCTGAATAATATTCCATTGTGTATATGTACCACCTCTTCTTTATCCATTCATCTACTGATGGACACTTAGGTTGCTTCCATTTCTTGGCTATTGTAAATAGTGCTGCGATAAACATAGGGGTGCCTCTGTCTTTTTCAAATTGGGCTGCAGCAGCCTTAGGGTAAATTCCTAGGATTGGGATTCCTGGGTCAAATGGTATTTCTATTTTGAGTGTTTTGAGGAACCTCCATACTGCTTTCCTCAATGGTTGAACTAATTTGCATTCCTACCAGCAGTGTAGGAGGGTTCCCTTTTCTCCACATCCTCGCCAACATTTGTTGTTGTTTGTGTTTTGGATGGTGGCCATCCTCACTGGTGTGAGGTGATATCTCATTGTGGTTTTAATTTGCATTTCTCTGATGATTAGCGATGTGGAGCATCTTTTCATGTGCCTGTTGGCCATCTGAATTTCTTCTTTAGAGAAGTGTCTCTTCATGTCCTCTGCCCATTTCTTAATTGGATTATTTGCTTTTTGTTTGTTAAGGTGCATGAGTTCTTTATATATTTTGGATGTCAACCCCTTATCAGATGCGTCATTTATGAATATATTCTCCCATACTGTAGGATGTCTTTTTGTTCTACTGACAGTGTCCTTTGCTGTGCAGAAGCTTTTCAGCTTGATATAGTCCCACTTGTTCATTTTTGCTTTTGTTTCCCTTGCCCGGGGAGATATGTTCATGAAGAAGTCATTCATATTTATGTCCAAGAGATTTTTGCCTATGTTGTTTTCTAAGAGTTTTATGGTTTCATGACTTACATTCAGGTCTTTGATCCACCTTGAGTTTACCTTTGTGTATGGGGCTAGACAGTAGTCCAGTTTCATTCTCTTACATGTAGCTGTCCAGTTTTTCCAACACCAGCTGCTAACGAGGCTGTCATCTCCCCATTGTATATCCAAGGCTCCTTTATCAAATATTAATTGACTGTATATGTTTGGGTTAATGTTTGGATTTTCTATTCTGTTCCACTGGTCTGTGGGTCTGTTTTTGTGCCAATACCAAATTGTCTTGGTTACTGTGGTTTTGTATTAGAGCTTTAAGTCAGGGAACGTAATTCCCCCTGTTTTGTTCCTCCTTCTCAGGATTGATTTGGCTATTCGGGGTCTTTTGTGGTTCCATATGAATTTTAGAATTATTTGTTCCAGTTCATTAAAGAAAGCTGGTGGTATTTTGATAGGGATTGCATTGAATCTGTAGATTGCTTTAAGTAGTATAGCCTTTTTGACAATATTTATTCTATCTAGCCAAGAGCATGGGATGAATTTCCATTTGTTAGTGTCCTCTTTAATTTCTCTTAGGAGTGTCTTGTAGTTTTCAGAGTACAGGTCTTTCACTTCCTTCGTTAGGTTTATGCCTAGGTATTTTATTCTTTTTGATGCAATTGTGAATGGAATTGTTTTTCTGATTTCTCTTTCTCTTAGTTCATCGTTAGTGTATAGGAAAGCAACAGATTTCTGTGTTTTAATTTTGTATCCTGTAAGTTTACTGAATTCAGATATTAGTTCTAGTAGTTTTGGAGTGGAGTCTTTAGCGTTTTTTATGTACAATATCATGTCATCTGCAAATAGTGACAATCTGACTTCTTCTTTACCAATCTGGATGCCTTGTATGTCTTTGTTTTTTCTGATTGCCGTGGCTAGGACCTCCAGTACTATGTTGAATAACAGTGGACAGAGTGGGCATCCCTGTCTTGTTCCCGTTCTTAGATGAAAAGCTTTCAGCTTCTCACTGTTAAGTATGATATTAGGTGTGGGTTTGTCATATATGGCCTTTATGATGTTGAGGTACTTGCCCTCTATAACCATTTTATTGAGAGTTTTTATCATGAATGAGTGTTAGGAATATAAAGGTGCTTCTGTTTAAAATTGTAAGGTTTGGCTAAAGTAAGAAAGCTTTCAGATGAATGAAAAGTTCTGTATTACAGAGATCTGGAAGGAATCTGGGTCAAAGAAAGTAGTGACAGATGACATGAGTCAACATCTGATGGAAACTCATTGTTTTACCTCTAAGACTAGCTTAAGGTGGTTAGACCTGGCTTAGACCTAAAGGATCACCTAGACTCAAATCTCCCAAGTACATATGAGGAAACTGAAGCTTGAGGAAAGAAAGTGATTATCCCAAGTTCTGAAAGCAAGATAGTAGCAAGGCTAGGGAAACAATCTAAAACCTTCCTGGATTTCAGACTGTGGAGAAAGTGAAGGTTCCTATGGCCAGGATTCTCACCTGGCCCTGGTCAGCTTGCTCACTACACACGTGTGAGCAAACTATAAAGAGCTCCACCCAGTGCTCTGGGCTGCAGGGCTGCAGGGCTGCAGGAGAGCAGAGGCTGGAGTGGTGGCAGCACTGAGGACAGAGACTGAGAAGGCTGTGGGGACAGAGAGGCCCGGAGGCAGAGACCAGCTTGCTGCACACAGACTCGCTCTGAGTGGATGGGATTCTAGTGATTGACCTGCCACTGTGGGAATAAAGTTGGGTATAAACCCTTTTACCCCAAAAATGTTCCTTTGTTATTTTTTAATCCATAGTGAACTTGTCCAGGGCTGAAACCCATTGGCAAGATACAGACTTTTTTTTTTTTCTCTATAGCCTCCATAACTGCTCACCTCTGGCTCAGTCACCTACATACACATTTTGATGAGTCTAGAACATTCTCTCTGATGCAGGGTAATTACAGATGCTCTACTTTCTCCCCATTTAAGGGAACTTTAGAAGGCTGAATTAATTCTAAGACAAGTGAGGGCTTCTGATTCTCTGAAGTGAGAACCCAAGGCCCAGGCTCCAACCTTGATATCTGCCTAAAGTCCCTTCTCTGACTGCAAAGATAAGCTGAGCATGAGCTGGACTTAGAACATCTAGGGTTCTCAGGAAAAATTCTAGGGATTTATTCTAATTTTCCAGTAGTTGTCATGGCAATGTGCCTGGCACTGCCTGAGTATCTGAATCTGGCCATCCCCAAGGAAAGCCTTATTTCCTGGCTTGCTTATGATGCATTCATCAGGGAGGTGCAGTGAAAGCTTGAATGGCATTTTCCGTTACCAAGTGTGTACAGAGTGAACACTGGTAATTAACTTTGCATTGTACTAGGCACTGGAAAACCCTGGACGAACTAGAGGACGTGTTCCCACTCTCAACTGGTAAGTACATTAGACTGAGCTTGTGTCCTCAGGCAGATAGTTTCTCTGGGCCTGTGTCCCATCTTTAAAGCAAAGGCAAAATTATTATAAAATATGTTATTTCTTAGAAGCTAAAGGCTAATTGTGGAGACAAGATCAGCATACATGATTTGACAAAGAGAACATAAAAAACAGCACGGAATGACGTGGGATTGTCTCACTGGTAAGAGAAAAGGTTGGCTATGATTTGCTTAGGTCCGGTTGGTCTCCACAGAATGGCAGATTTTCTCAGATTTTAGAGAGGATTTGGATTAGAGGAACAAGGTCAGATGTCCCATGAGTGTCTTGAGCAAGGCATGTAAATTCTCATGGTTAGCAAGACGTAATATCTCTGAAGCAGTTTGTGCTAGACACTGCATTTAGAAGAGGAATTTGTTTTGGGGAACTTGGTGTTTGGAAATTCCCCCAACAAACAGAGGAGTTCAGTCAGAGCAGAGTCAATGTTTTACTGCCTTCCTGGTGGATAAGTGCACAGGATCCAACATTTGTGCCTATTATTTGCCAGGGACTCTTACAAGTGCTTATTGTTAATTTACTCATTGAATCTCCGCAAGAACTCCATAAATTAGCAAACTGTGGCCCAGAGACATCGAGTGGTTTGTCCAAATCTCACAGCTGGTGAATGGCAGATGCAGGACCCAAACCCTACTCATTCAAGTGCTGCTTTTCTGTTTCCTGGTGTTCATGGAAAAAGTTTATAGAAAACCTGGCCCTTGTCCCTAAGAGACATTATCACTGGCCTTTCTTACCCTACTGAAGTAATGGATATGTGCACAGGCTCTCTGATCTGTGCAGTGGTTTAGAGGGTGGTAGATTTTTTCATCTCTGGTCTATTCCTGAAACTAAGATCCCAAGGGTCAGCGGCAGATTTTAAAACCTTTAGTTCTGTTTGTGGAATTCTGCTTACAGTCAAGGATGGGTGGGTTTGGTAGCTGAATTACAAATGGAAGGTGGAATTGCTTTACTCCCATTCTTAAGTAATGAAGCTCTGGGAAAATGCAAGTTTTCAGGGCTTCCAATACCTCGGTGAGTCTTACGTGATGCCCAGAGAGGCAAGAATATTTGCCATCATCATCATCAGCAGCAAATAGTTATCAAGTCCCTCTATTGGGCAAGATGCCAAGTGCTGTGTGGAATATGAAGATGGGGAAGAGGAACCCTGCCCCTAAGGAGCTTACTGTCAGGAGGCTGATAACTGCAATTCCCAGAAAACTGTCACAAGTGTCATAAAGTGCTGTATCTCTGCTTCTGGCTTTTGGCCACTCTTGTTGTTAAATAACTCCTGCATATCTCCAAGGTGGGCATTGAAGGAAAGGAGGTGGACACTCAAAAGCTGCAGCTGGGGCTGCATTTCCTGAGCAGAGCACAGGGGCCTTGAGTCACACCAGGCAGAGGTGGCACATCCTGATAATCAGAGGACGGTGGCCAGCCTGAAACATGATAGGAAAGAAGGGTTTTTGGAATGACATACTGAAAGGTGGTAAAAAACTAGAAAGAAGGGAGTGATAGCACCGGGGCAGAAGAGATTAAGGAAGATTGAAAGCAGGTAGAAAATACGAGGTAGGCAGGAGTATGGACACGTGGCTCAAGTCTGTGCTAAGGGAACAAAGGAAATGATTGAGGTAGCAGGTGAGAAGCACCAGCCAGAAGAGCCCACCAAGGGCCAGTACTACAGGGCAACCTGCTGTCAGGTCCTACAGTGTAATGGAACAGCCATGAGCTTCCCTTGGCAGCCCTGGACAAAGGAAATCCAGAGTGAATTTGAAGGCACCTGATTCTAGGGATGAGGAAGCTTGTATCCCAGGGGCAGGTTCTCTATCTTCTTTGGCTTTAACCACTTCTTACCTGCTATCTCCATAGGCAGAGTTATCTCCTCAAGCACACTGAGGATGAAGGGATGCTAGGGGATGGGGGCTGAATTTCCCCAATCCCTAGACTACTTACTCATTGCTGAGTTTACCACCATGTCCGTACGATACAACCATTCAGTGAGGTTCCAACTAATTTTGATTGTGGTTTTTAAAGTGCCTCATTTCCCTTCATCTGAAACAAGCTCTTCCCTGCTTTACCAGGCACAACAGTATTCTGCTTTTTGGGACACAGACCCATCTCTACAGGGTCCACAGTGCTATGTAGATCTAGCCATAAAGTAACTCCTTCCTGACCCTCTTTTCAGAGCCTGTGACAGGAACTATTCCATGCAGGCCAAGGCTGGGATGCTGACATACACTTGATATAAGGGGAAGTCCGAACTGATTGTTAAATATTTGAACAGCAAGAGAATCAGGAAGCAATGACAAACAAAAACACCCTCCAGATCTGAGTCACAGGACCATCCATGCTGACAGGCCATGCCAGCCACAGCCAGAGGTAGGTGTAATTAGGTTATACATGTTATTTGACCTGGAGAAAAGGATGCCTGATGATGCTGTGTGCCAGCCATTTTAAATGGAGTGATACCAGAACCACAGTCAAAGAGCCTCAAATCTCCATCTCAGTCCCAGGCTGCCCTCAACAGGCTACCTTGGCTGGATCATTAGTCCTTATCAAGGACTCAGAGCTCACTAATCTATAAACAAATAGACCAAGTTGTTCCTTTTTGCTGGCGACTTTTTATTTTTACATGTTTCCACTGTAAATTAGATAGTAAATAAACCATCTCCCATAATATTGCCATGTCACAAAACCACTAATATAATTTACATGTATTTATTCTTTGTACATGCAGTTTTTATAGATATATAATTACAGTGTATATAAAGTTTAGTTTACATTAAACTTTAATTTACATTAATGCTTAATTTACATTAAAAAAGTTAAAACAATTTTAATTGTGGTAAAAATACATAAAATCTAATCTCTCAAGTTTACAGTTCAGTAGTATTAAGTATGTTCACATTGTGGTGGAACCAGTCTCCAGTTTGTCATCCTGCAAAACTGTATTTTTTCCTTTGGAAAAATATCCATTCAGGTCCTCTGCCCATTTTGAATTGTATTTTTTGTTTTTTTGGAGTTGAGGCCTATGAGTTCTTTATATATTTTGGATGTTAACCCCTTACTGGATATATCATTTACAGATATATTCTTCCATACTGTAGGGTGTCTTTTTGCTTTGTTGATGGTGTCTTTTGCTGTACAGATGCTTTCTTATTTGATGTAGTCCCACTTGCTTATTTTTGCTTTTGTTTCCTTGCCTGGGGAGCTGTGTCCAGAAAAAAATTGCTCTTGCTTATGTTCATGAGATTTTTGCCTATGTTTTCTTCTAAAAATTTTATGGTTTTATGTCTTATATTTAGGTCTTAAATCCATTTTGAGTTTACTTTTGTGTGTGGTGTTAGACAGTAATCCAGTTTCATTCTCTTGCATGTACTTGTCCAGTTTTCCCAACACCATTTATTGAAGAGACTGTCTTTTCTCCATTGTATTCATGGCTCTTTTGTCATATATTAATTGACCATATATGCTTGAACTTATTTCTGGGCTCTCTATTCTCTTCCATTGATCTATGGGTCTGTTCTTGTGCCTGTTTCATACTGTTTTTATTACTGTAGTGTCTAGTATAGTTTTAAGTCAGGGAGTTTGATAACCTCAGCTTTGTACTTCTTTCTCAAGATTGCTTTGGCTATTTGGGGTATTTTGTGGTTCCATATAAATTTTAGGATCATTGTTCTAGTTCATTGAAAAAGGGCATTGGTTTTTTATGGGGATTGCATTGAATCTGTAAATTCCCTTGGGGAGGATAGCCATTTTAACAAAATTAATTCTTCCTATCCATGAGCATGGGATAAATTTCCATTTATTTGTATTTTCTTCAGTTTCTTTCATCAATGTCTTACAGTTTTCAAGGTATAGGTCTTTCATCCCCTTGGTTAGGTTTATTCCTGGGTATTTTATGCAGTTGTCAAGGGAATTGTTTTCCTTATTTCTCTTTCTGCTAGTTCCTTGTTAGCATATAAAAATGCAACATATTTCTGATTATTGGTTTTGTATCCTGCAACTTTACTGATCCAGTTATTAGTTCTAATAGTTTTTTGGTGGAGTCTTTAGGGTTTTCTATATATAATATCATGTCATCTGCAAATACTAACAGTTTTACTTCTTCCTCACCAATTTGGATGCCTTTTATCTCTTTTCCTTGTTTGATTGCCATGGCTAGGATTTCCAGTACTATGTTGAATAAAAGTGGTAGGAGTGGGTATTCTTAGAGGATTAGGTTCCTGATCTTAGAGGAAAAGCTTTCAGCTTTTTGTCATTGAGTGTAATGTTAGTTGTGGGTTTGCCATATATGGCCTTTATTATGTTGAGGTATGTTCCTTCTATACCCATTTTGTTGAGGTTTTTTATCATGAATGGATGTTGAATTTTGTCAAATACTTTTTCAGGATCTATTGAGATGATCATGTGGTTTGTATCCTTTTCTTAATGTGGTACATCATACTGATTGTTTTATGAATATTGTACCATTCTTGCATCCCTGGAATAAATCCCACTAGGTCATGATAGATGACACTTTTTATGTATTTTTGAGTTCAGTTTGCTAATATTTTCTTGAGAATTTTTGCATCTATGGTCATCAGGGATATTGGTTTGTAATTTTCTTTTTTCGTATTGCTTTTGTCTGGTTTTGGTATTAGAGTGGCCTCATAGAATGACTTTGGAAGTATTCCCTCCTCTACTACTTTTTGGAATACTTTAAGAAGGATGGGTATTGACTCTTCTTTAAATGTTTGATAGAATTCAGCTGTGAAGCCATCTGGACCTTGAATTTTGTTTGTTGGTATTTTTTTGATTACCAGTTCAGTTTTGTTACTGGTAATCAGTCTGTTCAGATTTTGGTTTCTTTCTGGGTCAGTCTTGGAAGGTTGTATGTTTCTAGGAATTTATCCATTTCTTCTAGGTTCCAATTTGTTGGCATATAATTTTTTCATAGAATTCTCTTATAGTTACTTGAATTTCTGTGGTATCAGTTGTAAATTCTTTTTTGTTTCTGATTTTATTTGTGTACTCTCTCTTATTTTCTTGATAAGTTGGCTAGGGGTTTTTCTATATTGTTTATCTTCTCAAAGAACCAGCTCTTGATTTCATCAATTTTTTCTACTGTTTTATTATTCTCTATTTTATTTGTTGGTCTTGTTTTTTGAGGTAAGGCTGTATTCCTGTGTACTTTCCTCTTAGAACCACTTTTACTGCTTCCCACATGTTTTGAACAGTTGTGTTTCTCCATGTATTGTTTGATTTCCTCATTGATTTGTTCATTGATCCATTTATTATTTGAAAGCATGATGCTTAGCCTATATGTATTTGTGTTTTTTTTGGTTTTCTTCATGTAATTGATTTCTAGTTTCCTACAATTTTGATCTGAAAAAATGCTTGATAAAATTTCAATCTTTTAAAATTTATTGAGGCTGTTTTTGTGTCCTAATATGTGATCTATTCTGGAGAATGTTCCATGTGCACTTAAGAAAAGTGTGTATCCTGCTGCTTTTGGTGGAATGTTTTGTATGTGTCTGTTAAGTCCATCTGGTCTAATGTGTCACTTAATCCTTCTGTTTCCTTATTTATTTTCTGTCTTCATGATCTGTTATTGATGTGAGTGGGGTGTTAAAATCCTCTGTATGATTGCATTGCTGTCAATTTCTCCCTTTAGGTCTGTTAGTATTTGTTTTATATATTTAGGTGCTCCTATATTGGATGCATTTACAATTGTTATAGCCTCTTATTGGACTGATCCCCTTATCCTTCTTTGTCTCTTGTTATTTTCTTTGTTTTGAAGTCTGTTTTGTCTGATATAAGTACTTCTATTCCTGATTTTTTCTTACTTTTACTTGCATGAAATGTCTTTTTCCATCCCTTTACTTTCAGTCTGTGTATATCTTTAGGTCTGAAATAAGTCTCTTGTAGGTAGCATATAGATGGGTCTTGTTTCTTTATCCCTTCTGCCAGCCTATGTCTTTTTATTGGTGCATCCAGCCCATTTATTTTTAAGATAATTATTGATAGATATGTACTTATTGCATTTAATTGTTTCCTGGTTTTTTTTTATGTTTACATTTTTTTTATTTTGCTGTTATTAATGTACAATTACATTATGTAATTGTATCTAGCAACATTATGGTTACTAGACTCTCCCTATTATCAAGTCCCCACCACATACCCCATTGCAGTCACTGTCCATCAACGTAGTAAGATGTTATAGGATCACTACTTCCTCTGGTTATTTTTATAGTTCTTCTCTGTTCTTTTCTTCCTTTCTTGTTATTTGATTTTTTTTAGTGTTATTCTTGGATTGCTTTTTAAAAAAAATTTGTGTACCTATTATAGGCTTTAGCTTGTGGTTACCATAAAGTTCATAGATAGTTCCCTAAATATTTAACACTCTCTATTACGTTGATGGTCTCAAGTTTGAACACATTCTGAAAGTAGTACTTTTTTATTCTTCTTCCTCCTCCAAACTTTATGTATGTCATAATATGCATCTTTTGTGTATTCCTTGATTGATTTTGTGTATAGTTGACTTTACTACTTTTGTTATTTTCTTTTAACTTCATTCTTGCTTAGTAAGTCATTGGTCTACTACCTTTACTGTAGGCTAGTTTTAACTGATGAAAAATATTTGATCTTAAGAACATTTCCATCTAAAGAAGTCTCTTTAACATTTCCTGTAAGGCCTCATTAATGGTGGTGAATTTTTTCAAACCTTCATTTATCTGGGAAACTTTTAACCCCTCCTTCATTCTGAATGATAACCTTGCTGGATAGAGGATTCCTGGTTGTAGGTTTTCCCTTTCAATACACTAAATATTTCATTCCACTCCCTCCTCACCTGTAAAATTTCTGCTGAGAAATCTGCTGTAGACTTAGAGTTTCCCTTACAGGTAACTGCCTCCTTCTTTCTTACTGCTTTTGAGATACCATCTTTGCTGATAGATAATAACTGCACTAGAGGGGGTGAGGATTTAATAATATATGGGTAACTATTGAACCATTGTGTTATACATTTGAAACCAATATAAGATTGTAGATCAACAATACTTCAATTAAAAAAAAAGATTCCATCTTTGTCTTTAATCTTTGCCATTTTAATTACTGTATCTTGATGTTGTCTTCCTGGAGTTCCTCTTGTTAGGAGCTGTCTGTACTTTCAGGACCTTGGTGCCTATTTCCTTATCCAATTTGGGGGAGTTTTCAGGTATTCTTTCTTCAAATGGACTTCCTAACCCTTTGTTTCTCTCTTCTTCTGGGGCTCCTATTATGTGAATATTGTTCATTTGGAGTTGTCACACAGCTCTCTTAGCATCTTCTCATTTTTGGAAACTTTTTTTTCTGTGTTCCTCGGCTTGGTTAGTCTGCTGTTCTCTATCTTCCATCTCACTTGTTCTTTCTTCTGCCTCCTGAAGTCTGCTATTCACTTCCCTATATTGTATTTTTCATTTCAGTTATTGTATTCTTCAGCTTTGAGTGGCCCTTTTTCATATTTTCTATCTCTTTGTTGAAATTCTCTTTGAGCTCCTGAATTAATTTTCCTATTTCAGTGAATGTCTTTATAAGTGATACATTGAATTCTTTATCAGGAAAATTTCTAATCTCATTTAGCCCTTTTTTCTGGTGTTTTATCTTGGTTTTCTCATTTGTTTGTTTGGAACACATTCCTCCGCATCCTCATTTTGTCTGGGTTTCTGTGTTTCTTCCTTTTTATTAGGTAGATCAGCTATGTCTACTGGTCTTGAAAGTAACTGCTTTATTTTGGTATCCTGTGGTGCCTGGAAGATTAAGATTTTCTACTCATCAGTTCCGGGTTCTCTTTTTTGGCTGAGCCACAGCTGCTGTTGATGGGCTGTGGGCAGGGCTCCCCACAGTTTGCCTCTTCATGTCATTTGTGTGAGATGAGGCACTTCTTGTTGCTTCCTTCACTAGCAACTGGGAATCTCAGCCTCCACAGTGCTCTAACTCTCCATGCTGTCCAGTCCTGTTAATCATCAAAGCCCAATGCAATGTGGATTCACATTTGTAGAGCAGATCTCTAGGACCAGGCATGCCAGATTCCTGAGCATTTATCCCGTTCCCATTCTGTTCCTCTCTTGCTGTGGTCTGGGTTAGGCAGGGGAGGGCTTAGGTCCCAATCAATTGTGGCTCTGCCCCTTTACCCTTCTCAGTGTGGTTTTCTCTTTTTCACCAGGTATAGATGGTCTTTTTTATAGTTGTATTTGCTATAGTTGCTTCCTTAGTGTGTAAGTGGGAGGAAGTTTTCACCTTGCAGTCTACTCCACCATCTTTTTGCCACCCGGATCTAGAATCTAGAATTTGTCTTTTTATGACTGGCTTATTTCACTTAGCATAATGTCCTCAAGGTTCATCCATGTTATGCATGTGTCAGGATTTCCTTCCTTTTTAAGGCTTAATAATATTCCACTGTATGCCTATACCACATTTAGTTTATCCATTCACTCATTAATAAACATTTGGGCTGTTTCCATCTTTTAGCAATTGTTCATAATGCTTCTGTGAATGCACATGAAGTTTTATATCCTATCTTATCACTTCCCATTATAATATCTATCTATATACACACATATACATTTTTCCAGGTTTATATATAGTTTTTTGTAATTCAAGTTTAGTTGGTATACAATCTTATATTGATTTCAAGTATACAACACAGTGATTCAACAGTTATCCATATTATTGAACCCTTACACCAACCAGTGCAGTTACTATGTGTCAACATAGGAAGATGTTACAGAATCATTGGCTATATTCTCCATGCTGTACTACCATACCTGTGACAAATATATTATGACTGAGAATTTTTGTGCCTGTTTATCCCCTTCACCCTCCTCCCCCATCCACCCCAATCCCTCCCCCATGGTAACCACCATTCACTTCTCAGTGTCTGTGAGTCTATTTTGCTCATTTTGTTTTGTTTTGTTTTTAGATTCCACAAAATAAGTGAAATCATATGGTATTTGTCTTTCTCTGCCTGGCTTATATCACTTGTTATAATACCTTCTAGGTCCATCCATATTGTTTCAAATGGCAGGATTTCTTTCTTCTCTATGGTTGAATAATATTCCACTGTATTCTTCATTCATTCATCTATTGACAGACACTTTGGTTGCTTCCATATCTTGGCTATTGTAAATAATGCAACAGTAAACATAAGGATGCATTTATCTTTTTGAATCAAGGATTTTGTTTTCTTTGGGTAAATTTGTAAAAGTGGAATTATGGGGTCAAATGGTATTTCTATTTTTAGTTTTTTGAGGAACGTCCATCTGCTTTCCATAGTGGCCAGACCAATTTACATTCCTACCAATAGTGTAGGAGAGTTCCCTTTTAGTCTTCATAATAATCTTTATTTTAGTTTTAACAGTAACTTCACAGTCCTTTAACCCCATCTACTTAATTTTTTTTTTAAGTTGGATATTTGAGATGTTTCCAGTTTTTCCCTTCAGCTATGATATTCTTCTCATATTTTAGGGTTTTTTTTTGGAATAGATTCCTAAGAAGTGAAATTTCTGGGTCAAAATGTACAAACATTTTATGACTTAAAAGACAAAAAAGAGAAAGCCAAATTGCTTTCTAAAAGAATTGTATGTATTTGCATAGTTATTAATAGTGTGCATGAATTTCCATCTCACTGTACACACACCAGATTCATTTATTTTTTCACTGAAAGGAGTGAAGAGGAGGAAGATAAATGCTCATTTCTGTTTAGTAGACAACACTATGATTATTAATGGTGATAGGCATTTGTGAGAACGCTCCAGACTCGGCTAGCCTGTGAGTACTAGCATGGTTACAATTAGCCAACATATATTCAATGTACAATGTGTGTATATGTCAGAAACATGCCTGACATGTACTCAGTAAATGAGAGCTGTTATCATTGTTGCTGCTCTTTCTAGTAATGACCAAATATGGTTATTCTTAGCCTGAATCTGCTCTCTCAGGCCCTCCCCTCCCCCAAACTGTGGTCCTCCCATCATTTGGGGCACCCCCAGCTCTTCCCTGTGGCAGTGCTACCCCCAAGTCCTGTGCTGCTGGTGTTCTCTACTAGACACAGCTTTGCATTGCTGGCAGCTGCCCTCAGCCCTCAGAGCACCAAAGCTGCACCTGTACTGGAAAGCACGGTGACAGAAGTGTCTGCCTGATGCTCAGAGTCTTAGAAATGCTTTTATTAATGCGGCTTCTCCATAGAGCTTCAGGCCACAATGTATATAAGGGGACCAGTATGCCATGCTCCCTGCAGTAGGCAGAAGACACCCCAGGAGCCATCCATGTGCTACAGTTGGAACCTGTGACTATGTTAGCATACATGGTAAAGGGCCTTTTTGGATGTGTACTTTCTTATAAGTGAAGGAGGGAGGGAGGAGGCTGAGTCAGAGAAAGAGAGAGTGAGCTGATGTCACACTGCTGGTTTTGAAGGTGGGAAGGGTTTAGGAGCCAAGAAATGTAGGTGCCTCTAGGAGCTGGAAGAGGCAGAGAAACAGACATTCTTTTAGAGCCTCCAGAAGATTTGCAGCTCTGCTGACACCTTGGTTTTTAGCTCCGTGACACCTGTTGTGACCTCCAGAACTCTAAGATAATAAATGTGTGTTATTTTAACCTGTTAAGTTTTTGGTACTTTGTTACTGCAGCAGGAGGGCTCCCCTGATATCCTTGTCTCTTCCCCCTCCCCACCATTTCTCTTTCCAGGTTTCCTTTAAAGCTTTTTCCCTCTTTTTTATCCCTTAAGTTGAAAGTCCCCAAGTTCATTCAGACAATTAGGAAAGCCTGCCAGTCAGAACACCTCCTGCTCATTAGTTGCGTTTGCTCTTTTGTAAGCTGTTTAGGTTCTTTGCCCCACCAATGACTCTTAATGTCAGAAAAATATAGATCCATATCTTGCCACTCCAGGATCCCACAGTGAGCCATACGCTGTCATGTAGCCATCCATCCAGTCATTCATGTAAGACATACCAACTGCCAGACACCGAGCTAGTACTGGGATGTAAACATGGAAGTGCACTATCTATGCCTTTATAGAGGCCAGAGGTGTGGGATTTTTATGGCTTGAGAACAACATGTATATGTTAAAAATTTTTTTTTGGTCCTGTGGGTGTTCAAATATGTATGTTTTTCCAGAAAGCAATTGGGGTACATGGAGCTTCTTTGACAAAGTAGCAAAGGACAGAACCTGCACTCTGGCTCCGTTTCGTCTCCCAGTTTGCGTTAAGACGGAGACAGGAGTTAAAGAGTTCAGTGACAGAGAAGCACAGATGAAAACCAACACAGGCCCTGCGATCTTTGCTTAGGATCATTCCTCCCTTTTCTTTTTCCTCTTTAGTCTTGCTTTCCTGTCTCTGACGCAGGAAGTTAAGGGCCTGAATGAAACCTGTTGGAGGTTCCAATTAGATCTTTGTGGACAGAGGGCACACATGGCATCCTCAGATAACAGGTGGCAATAAATTCAACAGCCCAGCTGTCAGAGAAGAGTCCTTGCTGCTCAGAGCAGCCAGCACCTCAGCGAGGACCCACACAAATGGGCACCAAGGTAAGATGTTCTCTCTCTGGATGCTGTGAATCCTTCCTTGTAATTTGTGTCTCTCAGTAGAGAGTTTTCAGTCTATCAGAAGGTTTACTACTGATCTGTTGGCAAATCCCTGGTTTGGTTTGGTAGGTTGGTTTGTATTTCTTCGGTCTGCCTTATAGTACTGACTTCATTCTGTGTACATCTTTTCATTTTCTATTGCTTTTCTTTTAATCTCTTAATTTTCTTCCTTATGTATTCTAAGTAAATTTGTATTTAGGAATACCTAATTGAAAGGTCTTAAGTACGTGCATTTTCTGGTTAGAACTCTGGACATGTGGCTCGGTGGGGACTTCTTGGTCACTTAGAACTGTAGTATGGACAGTGTTCTTCGTCCAGCCCTGGTCTGACAACAGAACAGAGTATCTCAGTGCTTGGGGTACTTCCAGCACTGGAGGCTGACTCCTGAACCCTAGTGATTATTATACAATTATTTACTTCTTATGTTATGAAAGTAATTAATTATAGACTATTTAAAAGTTACAGAAAAGGATAAAGAAGGTAATTTAAGTCACTGATTATAATAGCTGATACTTGGGTGTGTATCCCAGACCCTCAAAAGTGTGCATATATATTTATTTTTTTATATAATTGAGGCCAAGCTTTAATTTAATATTCTTTTTAAAATTAACATTATATTAAGAGTATTTCCCGCCCGAGGCATTGAAATCATTTGAAAACATGATTTCTAAAAGCTATTCCTATTCCATCATTAAAATGTTTCACCTTTTCACTAATATAAATAATTAAGCAATTAATCATTTTAAACATAAATCTTTGGCTGTGCTTCTGATCATTTCCTTAGGGTAGGTGCTTAGAAGTAGAATTACCAAATCAAAAGATATGCAATTTTTAGAGCCTGATGCATTTCATGACATTTATTTCAAAATTTGGGTGATACTACAACAGTTGCCACCTAAAAGAAAATGAAACTCTCCTCAGAAACTGTTTTACCTGAAGTTTAACAAAACAGTGTAACTTAATGCTATGACATGAAATTCTAAGTAGAAAATGAATCCTGAAAAGTTAACATTTTATTTACACAGAGTAACACACCTTTCTGACCAGGGACTTACAGCTTAGACAAAAGAATAGGAATGCATCTAGTATGCCAGAGCAAGGGAAGATGGTGGAGTGCAGTCCTGCCAGTTAAAGAGCTTGGATTCTATTCCAGTGTGACACTAATTGTGTGACCTGAGACAAAGACGCTCACCTCCTGAATCTCAGATTTCTCTTCTGTGAGATGAAAGGGCTGGTCTCGGCCAGAGTTTCTCAGTGGGGAGCATGAGCAACGCTGTGGCACGAGAGAGATTTTTTGGATGGTACATAAACCATAAGCCATAGTTTTGGGGTGGTACACAGATACAGAGCACAATTTTGGGGGGGCATAGCACATAAAGTTATTTTTCAAAACAACAGTATTTCAGTTTTTAAGAGTAGGTTTAGGGGATAAGATCAAATAATAGTCAAAGTAGTCCTCAGATAATGATACAAACCATCAAGGTGAAAGGCAAATGTCTGGCATTTGAGAAACATGGAACTAGGTGGCCTCTAGAATTAGCTTAATGTGCTACACAGAATTCCAGATACAAAAAGCAGTGTTTCCTTGGAAGGCACTGGGAGAACCAGGTGGAGTTACTGACATGTGTAAGAAGTGACAGAGACACAGGCATGGGAAAGGTTCAGATACCATCCTGCTACTTGTAACTCTGCACTCTTCATTTCAGCAGTGACATAAGTCTGGGCAGTGAAATAAGTCACTTGTCTGGGCAGAATTTCTCCCCTCTTCTGTAAAGGCTGCAGAAGACCTGCGGTCATAACAGGACCTCCCCTAAGAACCTGGAGGAGAAGACGCCTCAGCCCAGCCCTCACCATGCTCAGGGGGGTTTTGGACACTCCTCGGCGGTTGCTTAAGGAGGGGAGGGAGTCCCGGAAGCTGGTGCTCGTGGTCGTGTTTGTTGCTCTGCTCCTGGACAACATGCTGCTTACTGTGGTGGGTACGTGTGGGGGTCTTTGTGCTGAGGGATAATTTGCTCTGGCCCCATGGGCAGCACACACCACACTAGAATTCAGTAATGAATGGACTTGGGAATTTTTCTTTATATGCTTGAAAACACATGGAAGTTGCTGGGAATTCGAGGGAACAGAAGGAAATGGGGCCTGGAGCTTGACAACCATTGCTGAAAGACCCAGAGACTCCATACAAAGGGAAGTCAGATTGCATCTGACCAAAGAAGAGGTCGAGCTGGAGCCAGCACTGGCATTACTTTTCTTCCTCTTCATAGTTCTTCACAAGATGTTAATGACTCCAAGTGGCCTCCAGGAGAGGAGCATCTTCTCACTGTGCTGCTTAGCCTCTGCTCTACCCAAATTATGTACCTCATTGGGAGATCCAACTCTTTATCAAAACCTAGGGAGATCCAACTCTTTATCAAAACCTAGGGAGATCCAACTCTTTATCAAAACCTAGGGAGATCCAACTCTTTATCAAAACCTATCTTTCCTGTGGTTCATTCTCTCAGGGTCCTGCTTTTTTCAGTTGGTAGTCTATTAATTTTTACACTGAGTTGTGCCTGTATAAAATGGATGCTAACATGTTGCCCCTCTGGGTAAAATACATGCTATCTAAAATATATGCTGTGTTTAAACAAGAATCTTCCTGAGACAAATTGCTTTTGCAATCCAGTCAATCTCCATGATTTGTGGTGGTTATGCTCTATAAAGTCACTGCAAACACTGAATTTGGCCAATACTGAATACACACACACAATCCCATGCAAATTATAGCCTTAAATCCTAAAAACAGTGCATCCTGGTAGGCTCTATTTTCTTTACGCAAGAAAGAATGAGGTTCAGAAGGGTTAAGTGACTTGGCTGAGGGTTACCCACTAGCAGATGCTGAGCTGGGACTCCAGCTCTGTCCAATGGCCCCAGAGCCAGAGCTTCCTACTCTGCACTGCTCTTCCCCTCCCATCTCCATGCATTGCCACATCCACGTGAGAACTGAAGCCAGAAGGCAGAGCCTGTCTTGTTTGACCTTAGCTGGGAAAGTGAGCATCTGGTGACTCAAAATTTTCTCCACTCTCTGCACATGTGTCAGAAAAATCGTGACCATTCCGTGAGTACTGATTCTGTGATTACAAATAAATTTTAGCAGGTCGCCATATTAGCCAATATGGAATCTGGGGGTAATGAGGAACAATTGTATGATGGCTGGATTTAGATGCTTTAGCTAGTTGGATAATTTGGACAGGAATAGTAGGTGTCACATCAGGTCACTTAGATACCTTCCTTGAACATGAATCCCACAGTAATGCCCTGGACCAACTAGTGGTAAAAAGATGATCTGTTCTTAGCCCTCATATGTGTCTTTCTTGACTTTCAGTGCCCATTGTGCCCACCTTCCTATATGCCATGGAGTTCAAAGAAGCCAGCACTTCTCTGCACCTCAGCCCAACCACAACTTCCCAGCGTGTTCTTGCTCCTCCTGCCTTTTCCACCATCTTCTCTTTCTTTGATAACAACACGATGGCTACTGATGAAAGTGCTCTTCACAGTAGCAGAGCGTGGATAAATGGCACTTCTGGCACTGTCCTCCCTCCCGTCACTGGAGCCTTTCCAGCACATAAGAACAACTGCTTGCAAGGCTCGGAGTTCCTGGAGGAAGAGAACATACGGGTCGGGGTTCTGTTTGCTTCAAAGGCTTTGATGCAACTTCTGGTCAACCCGTTCGTGGGGCCTCTCACCAATAGGTATCCCGATGGGCACTGTGCTGCACATGTATGTAGGGGCTCAGGGATAAGCACATGGGTTGAGGCATCATATAGGTAGCTAGAGGGGAAAAAGAAGGAAAACACGCTTGTTTCTGACTGTTTGCAAAGCTGGTTACTCCAAGGGATAACACAATGTTGATGAAATGCCATGGGCTTTAGATTTCCTTAGGGGTATAATGACTACTGAGTTCCAGGAAGAGAACCAGTGATCAGAAGTATACTGTTGATATGTCAGTGCCCTGGAACGTGGTTCAAATGGCATGAGGGTGGAAATGGGACCTGCAGTTGTGTTTGGGATTAGCCTGATGTTTCAAAGGATATAGACTCTGACCAGGCTATCCTTTCTGGAAAACAGGATTTTGACCCTGTTCCATGGGTAATTTTTGCATGTTTGTTTATTTGCTGATATGTATTCATGCATCATACCCTACCTCTATACCTGCATTCAGAGACATGTTTTATCCTGTACTCAAATAACTGCATTTCTCTTCCCAGTTGCATGAAAAAAAAATACAGTCCAAGTATACAGATGCCTATTAGAACTGTATCTTTTTTTAAAATTCCCTTTTAGGATTGGATATCACATTCCCATGTTTGCTGGCTTTGTTATCATGTTTCTCTCCACAGTTAGTAAGTAATTTGCCTTCTCTTTTCTTCCCTTCCATGATTATATTTTTAATTTTTAATTGTTTAAACTTATTTTTAACTGGAATATAGTTGATATACAATGTTACATTAGTTTCAGGTGTACAACATAGTGATTCAACCCTTATATGCATTATGAAATGCCCACCACGATAAGTGTAGTTACCATCACCATACAGAGTTACAATATTATTGACTGTATTCCCCATTCTGTACCTTTCATCCCCATAACTTACTTATTTTATAACTGGAAGTTTGTACTCTTGATCCTTTTCACTTATTTTGCTTTTCCTTCCACCTCATTCCCCTCTGGCAATTGTGAGTTTGTTCTCTGTATTAATGAGTCTGTTTCTCTTTTGTTTTCTTTGTTTTGCTGTTTAGATTCCATATATGAGTGAAATCATATGGTATTTGTCTTTCTCTATCTGAGTTATTTCACTTAGCATAATACCCTCTAGGTCCATCCATGCTATTGTCACAAATGGCAAGATTTCATTCTTTCTTAATGGCTGAGTAATATTCCATTGTGTATATGCACCATATTTTCTTTATTCACTCATCTATTGATGGATATTGAGGTTGCTATCATATTTTGGCTATTCTAAGTAATGCTGCAGTAAACATAGAGGTGCATGTATCTTTTCAAATTAGTGGGGTTTTTTTGAGTAAAATACCCAGAAGTGGAATTACTGAATTGTATTTTAGTTCTATTTTTAGTTTCTTGAGGCACCTCCATACTGCTTTCCACAGTGGCTGCACCAATTTACATTCCCACCAACAGTGCACAAGGATTCTCTTTTCTCCACATGCTCACCAACACCTCTTATTTCTTGCCTTTTTGATCTTCACTGATTACCTTTGATTTTATCACATGCATGGCAGAGAAGAAAGCAGGGTCAAATTAGCTAATTAAGCATCTGACTAAATGCCCTATGATACTGATTTAAATGCTTTGCAGCTTCTGGTAAGGAGACTAGAGCAGTGGTAGCAACTTAGTCTAGTTGAAATTTGCATATTCTTCTATAGAAGAACAGACACTCCACTTCGTTTGGCCAGGAAAAATTGTGAAGGCTGTTTTAATGCATGTGCTATCGTGTGTGTGTATGTGTGTGTCTATCAGTAATCCCTTGAGTAGGTTTAATGCAAATCTTCCATCTTTGGGAGAGGTCATATGCAAAGGTAAAGAGCAACTAACAGAATTGAAATTGGACAATAGCAACTGGGAGATTCCAAAAAGTCTACTGCCTACAAGTAAGGACATTAAAGGTTACAGCTTAGGAAAATGAATTTTCTAAAGAGACAAGAAAGAGAAAGACAAATATTCTGTACAGTGTCAGATAAATGTTCCTAATAAAATGGAGATGGAGTAAGAACAGTAAGTGAAAATAATACGTCTGAAAATTGGCCCTGAGAATTGAAATAAGAAAGAATGAAGGCGGGTAGGGCTGTGTGTGGATGTCAAAGCAGGGGAGGCACCTGATGCCTCTGCTGACTCTCTGCTCACAGCAATACCTTCTTCCCCTTTTGTTTTTTTATTTTTTAGTGCCTTTCTATTATTTTTCTGCTTTTTCTATTGCTCCTTCTCAAGTTCCTTTCCATTCCAGCATAGGGCTGGACCCCTATCAACCCACACTTACTGGGGATTTGTTGCATTCAGAGCTGGAAGGCTGCTAAATGCAGGAAGTCATCGTGTGAAGTTCTGTAAGAGGTGCAGCTTATTTGTGAAAATTCTAGCTGAGTCAAAACAAGGAAATTCAAGTTTTATGTTTACTGAACTTCTAGAAGCTCAACTTATGCTGAAGAGTAAATTAAAAACTAATAAGATGCTTTATTTAATCAAATGAGGCATCTAACACTTTCCACAAACCTTACAGAACACACAAATTGTTCCTCAGTGGCAGAAATTACCAAGAGAATGTAAACAATGAAAAGGCATGGTTCCAGCCTCCCAGGAGTTTATGATGCCTGCCTGGGAGACATGACAAACACTCTGAAAAATAAAACAATGCTACAGGACCCCAAGCTCTCTAGCATAAGTCCTTGCCTGAATCTCTGCCAAAGAACTCATGTTTTGAATGCCCTGTAATTAGTTTTTGATAATGTGTTCCTTATTTGCTTCTCAGTTTTCTGTATGTTAGTCTCCAGTAGACGGAACCTCTTCAAGGGCATGAACTGAATGTTCTCCTTATTTTACATCTGCTACAGAGTCTAGCACAGCTGTGGGTACAGTATTACTTAATAAATACTCACTTATTTGATTTGGCTAAAAGATCTTCCAATATAAAGTAAGGGGAAATATCTGATTTATCTGATTGGATCACAAGATATTATTTTCTACCCAATGCCTATGGTTCTTCAAGTACACAGAGCTCTTGTCCCCTTACTCCAGATGACCCTAAAGCAAAGGTCAACTCTGGGTGTTGCGTATGGGGGGTCCAGAAGAAGGTTCTAAGGACTAGTTCCCAGCCCTTGGCATTGGACTTCTTTGGCAGCCCTGATTTCCTGTGGAGAGGATAATTGGGCTTTGGGCAGGAAGAGTGGAAATCCAGCCTTCCATCCATAGTGTGGTGAATTAGTTTATGCATCTATGGTTTCTTAGTCTGCCTGTCAAATGTAATCCTGATTAAGGGGCATAAGTTAAAAAGATAACTCCAAAAACAGGGAGCTGTGATCCTGCCTTACAGAGACATGCACGATGGCTCATGTCTGTGATGTCATGGGCATGTTTTCCAGAGGCCAGGGAACAAAAGCAATTTGCTAACTGAGAATTCTTGCCATTCTCTTTGCCCAGTGTTTGCTTTTTCTGGTACCTATACCCTGCTTTTTGTGGCCCGAACCCTTCAAGGCATCGGATCTTCATTTTCGTCTGTTGCAGGTAATGCTGGTATATTACACAAATCTCTTACTACCTTCAGACCCGATAAGACTTATATGAATAAATTAAGCAAAATATCCTAATAGGCAGAAATTGTGATGCAAAAACAAGGTAAGTGTAGAGTTGCTGACAGTGCCTGTAAATCCCCAAGCCTGACCTAACTGATAATACAGTATTTAGATGCAGCTAGCTCAGGGCACAGCAAGCCTGAAAAAAGCTGTGAAGTAGGCCAGGCTTTTTATTTATTTATTTTTATTAAGGTATTATTGATATACACTCTTATGAAGGTGTCACATAAAAAAACAATGTGGTTACTTCATATACCCCTATTATCAAGTCCCCACCCATACCCCAATGCAGTCACTGTCCTTCAGTGTAGTAAGATTAGGCCAGGCTTTTTTGTTTAATGCCACTATATGATCTCTTCCCTGCCCTCGTAATATTTTATAGAGCAAGTAATGTTGATAACTACCAGTAATACGATCACGGTTTGCAAAGTCAATTAAAATGTAATCCTGATTAAGGGGCGTAAGTTAAAAAGATAACCCAAAACAGGGAGCTGTGATCCTGCCTTACAGAGACATATGCACAATGGCTCATGTCTGTGATATCACGGGCATGTTTTCCAGAAGCCAGGGAACAAAAGCAATTTGCTAATTATCAGACACCATATTTAATGTATCTGCCTCTGAGGTAGATATTTTATGCCATTTTGCACATGAGTAAATGGCTGTGAGAGCCTGGCCCACTCTCCCTTCCAGGCTCTCGGGGCTTCTACAATCTCTCCTGGGCACCCCATGAATAGAACAGAGCCCTGTCCTCCTGGGTTTTCCTTTTCTTGACCTACTCCATATCCATTCATTCAGGGACATGTGCTAAGAAATGATAAAATGAAATGGGACGTAATATCCCTGGACAGTGGTATTCTGTGTTACACTTCCCAGAGTCTTTTGCACTTCCAACAATATTTCGAACAGAAGGAAGGAGCAGTGTAGGAGTACTTGTAAAATACTATGGGTTGAATTCTGTAAAACACCTCAACTCTGGCTAAGATCGTCCTGCTGACGTGAGAGGGCAGAGACTGAGGCTTCTGGAGAGGGGCAGACGAGCTCGTGGTGCCCATGCCATATGTCACTCTCTTTTAGGTCTGGGGATGCTGGCCAGTGTCTACACTGATGACTTCGAGAGAGGGCGTGCCATGGGAGTTGCCTTGGGGGGCCTAGCTTTGGGAGTGCTGGGTGAGTGGCCCCTGACCCCGGGTCTAGGTTCAGGCAGGCAGGTACTGAAGACCCTGTGAAGATGACTCTGGGGGCAGGTGTTCCTAAGGTAAGGAAGCTGAACAGGCCGTAAAAGGCCTGGGAATGGTCCAGAAACTAGGCTCTTCAAGGCTGTGACCTTCCCCTTAGCAGCCACTGCCTCACCTCACACTGCTTCTGCACACGGTCAGTGCTTTCACGTGACAGCATGAGAGCTCTTGGCCAGATTTTGTGTTAAATACATTACAAACATAATCTCCTTTAATTCTCACCACCGCACTGTAAAGGAACAATGATTGCCCCTATTACACAGATGAGGATAAGGTGAGATTAAATAGCCATCCAAGGTCACACAGCCAGGAAATGCCAGAGCCAGGATATAGACTCAGATTTCCTGGGCTCAGATCCCAAGCTCTCGTATGGCTTATTTGTGTAGTCCAACAAGCCACATAAGTTTATACTTATTACATGCCAAGCATAAGACTAGGACAGTGGGATATAGGTGAGAAGCCTCGGACATGCCTACCCCCTAGAAGCTTACAAGCTAATTCAGGAAAAAACACCAGAAGTCTTTACCCTGGCTCCTACCCATTCTCTCCCACCATGGGGAGTGAGGGAACAAAAACTTTACTCTTTGTTGGTATCCGCCTGCCCAAACATCCAAGCTAAAACTTCCATGCATCTTAGTCTCCTTATAACCTCTCACTACCCATGGATAAATCATTGTGTCCTCTCCAGCCACTTCCTCAGGATCAGCCCCTCGTCACATCTCAGCTGCAATATGGAACCGGCTGCCTGCCTGACCTCTTGCACATCCCCTCCTACCTCCAAAGTGCTGTCAGAAGAAGCTGCCTATGCCCAGGGCTGGTGGTTTCTACCCTGCTAAAAAGCACTAAGGTTTCTCCCTAGCCCACAAGGCCAAGTAGATGCTTTATCTGGATATACAGGGCACCTAGAAATTTGGCCTCAATCTTCCCCACATCTATCCTTCCTCTCCCAAATGCTCATATGCTAGTAGCACTGACTTTCTTCTATTTCTTCTCCTACCATACTTTCTTTTCTGCACCTCTGCGTCTTCACACATGCTTCTTTCCCACCAGTATTATCCAGGTGACAAAGCCTTTGTGGCCACCTGAACGCCCTTCACTGTGTTTACACGGCACTTTGTAGATGGAATCTTTATGTTGAACTTTACTTTCATCATGTTCTAATTATCCCCCCAAACATACACATTTCCTCCACTAGAAAGTGAGTCTCTTGGAACCAGGTGTTCATCATCTCAGAATGAACCTCATGTGGAACTCAGCCCCTAGAGGCCTTCAGGGAATACTCACTGAGCAAATGTGGACACATCACACTGGCTGGGAATTGGTCCTCACCTCCGGAATCTGTGCCCTCATTGTCTTTCAGTGGGAGCTCCATTTGGAAGTGTGATGTATGAGTTTGTTGGGAAGTCTTCACCCTTCCTCATTTTGGCCTTCCTGGCACTACTGGATGGAGGTAAGTCACTCTAACAGACCACCAGGCAGGAGATAGCCCAGGTCAGCTGGAAATGTAACATGCTGTGGAATGTAATAGTCTTGACATATTTGGCTGGATCAAGGACTGTCCCATCCTAGGAAAGAGGGAAGAAACTCAGGGAGTTAGATCTGTATGTGATAGGATGATAGCCATGTGGCTGTTATGGGGCCTCTAACTAATGGACAAACTCAACTGTCTCTCTCTCCCATTTTCTTAGCCCTCCAGCTTTGTACCCTCCAGCCTTCCAGAGCTTCCCCTGAGGTAAGAAGATGCCAACCCCCATTGCCAAGAGATATAGAATGCTAAGTACACAGACCCAGGTGTCCTTACATCATCCCTGTCAAACCATAAGAAGAAAGGTGAAGGGGAGTAGAACTAGGGAAAGTGAGATCTGTGCTTGGATTCCTAGGTAGGGTCATATTTAGGATTGTGTGGGGGATGGTGAGGAATCTGGCTTAATGTTGGACAATGATGGAAGAAGGACCTTATGAATAATCAAGGAAACTTACAGAATATATTTAAAATAACTCAGAGCAAGGAGACAAAGACAGTGGGATCCATGTATTCATAGTTACTACATCTCAGAGCTACAGAAGACCTTGGAGGCCATCCATACAACCTCCTCCCCAAGAACATTCTTACAGACTGCCATTCTGTTTCAGTTAAATATCAGAGTTGGTATTTGTCCAACTCCAATCCAAGTTCTGGGAAATAAATCCATATCAAACCATGAAGGAAAAAGATAAAGTATAAAAAACATGGAAAGTTTGATCTAAAGACCTTGATTTTGTAGCCAAGTGAGACAGAAGTGTGGGTAACCTGGGAGCCCACCACTTGTGATTGGCATTGGAAGTGGGGCAGGCTTGTGGGACTGAGCCCTTCATCTGTGGGATCTGTGCTAACTCCAAGTAACTAGTGTCAGAACTGAAATAGATTGTAGGGACACCCAGCTGGTGTCCACAGAGAACTGTTTGGTGTAAAAAACCCACACATTTGGTCTCAGAAGTGTTGTGAACAAAGAAATTATTTTCCTGTAATATCTTTTTGATTAATTTAGACTTTTAGATGATAATGTTCTATCATAAAAAAAAATTGTTTTTCTGGCTGTATGGTACACCATCGAGGTGTACCATGTTTATTCCACCTCCTATATTTGGGCATTTAGGTAGTTTCCAGTATTTTGCAGCTACAAATAGTGCTGCAATGAATGACCTTGTGTATATACATTTTTATAATGCCAGAGGTAATCTTTAGAGTAAATTCCTAGAAGTGGAACTGTTGGGTCAAACAGTTCATATGTATTTTATGATTTAGCTCTGTCTCTTTACCTTGAATTATATTTGGGGGAGAGCATAATCTTTTTAGTTTTAGTATTTATGAATATTTTAATCTGTCATATGAAAACTATTAAATCTATTACAAGTGAGAATGTAGTAAATATCATAGGTTAGGGCATAGTACTCAGGAAATTTGAAAAAGGGGGAGAAATTTCCATGACTGAGTCAGAAGAAAATGAAAAAGAAGGAGCCACTGAAGCTTGAAGTTGAAGACTGTGTAGGTTGGGACCTGTGGAGAGGAGAAGGAAGGCCATTTAGGCAGAGGTAGCAGTGATGGGTGAGGGTCTGCCGGGATGCCTGGCAGGTGGAGTGACCAAACAGAGGCTGGCATTAAGAGTCTCTGAGGGGATGGGGAATTAGAACTGGGGTTTTAATCTAGATGCTCACGCTCCTTCTGCTACACCAGTCCAGCATGACTCAAATGGTCCGAATAAAGAATTCAGAGAGCTTGAGGCGCTGAGCTGTCCCTCTGTGCTCACTTCCAGATTCAGCACTGTCTGTGGGTCTCCTGGGATGAAACCTAGTGTCAGTGAGATCTAGTGGAAAGGCCAAGACCAGGAGTGCAGACCCCTGCTGTCCAAGATGGCCTTGCTGGCAGTCCCCTCTGATCTAGCTGACAGTTACTTGAAAGCAGGAATGTCTAGACTATACTGTTCTATTCTTTGTGACAATGCCTGCCTTGCACACAGGAGGTGTGTTGCCCCAGCTTACTTTGTAACATTGGGCAAGTCATACCCTCTCATTTGCCCTGGGTGTCTGGCCTCTTCAGTAAAAGAGCTGACATAGATGTTTCCAGTATCCTGTCTGCACATTCTCAGATTCTGTGAGAAATAGGGGAGATGTATACTCTGTACAAATGGAAGTTTTTGTTGTCCCTGTCTGCAGAGTGCCGAGGGAACTCCACTTCTTACACTTCTCAAAGACCCCTATATCCTGGTGGCTGCAGGTAAGCTGATGGTGCCTTCTGTTGGGCTGGGAGAGTCTGGGCTTCGGATGGCCACAGTGGCTCATAGAGCCCTCTCCCCAGGCTCCATCTGCTTTGCCAACATGGGAGTGGCTATACTGGAGCCCACGCTGCCCATCTGGATGATGCAGACTATGTGCTCCCCTGAGTGGCAGCTAGGTAAGTGACCTCAGTCCCAAACTTGGGCTTGGGCAAAGTGTGTGCCCTTCCTCAGGTAATTGAGAAGCATCGTCAGGACCCGGTCTTCAGGGTCGCAGAGGCACGAGGTATTTCCTTTGTGGAATTCTCTTCCCTGTCCACACCCATGAGTCAAACCTGAATGGGTGGGCAGTCCCTCCAAGATGCAGCTCGAGAGGGGCAGAGCTAGGGGGTTGACAGGGGCTATGGAGCAGCAGCGTATCTGTCGCATGGCGGGATGATTAACGGCTTCCGGCAGAAGACCAGAAGGGCCTAACTTTCTGAGCATCACTTTTTTCATATCTAAAATGGGCACCAGAGTACTGTCTAGTTTAAAGGGTAATTTGAGGAATAAATTACATAATGTGTGGAAATGCTTTGTGCCTGTAGAATATTAATATGTATCACCATTACCACTCACACTTTTCACACTTCAGCTCTCCTCCCAGATTACCTTTTTGCTCTCTTTTTATATTAAAAAGGTGCTTGTGGAATGTGTATTTCTGTGAGAAAGCCTCCAGTGTCCTCTCCTCTGTGGAGAGATGTCCTTGTGACTCACTTGAGCTTAGGGAGAAGGCTCTGGCCCTTTCCAGGAAGCCTGAGGAAAGGAGACAGCGAAGGCTACGTGCCAATCGCTCAGTCATTGCTGGGAGCAGAGGCTCATGGGGCCAGAGGGATCGCTGATAAGGGTCTGATAGAGCTCAGCGTGCAATGAAAAGCAGTAAATCTAATTTTTTAGGGGACAATTCTCAGCAAGGCTCCCAGCTGCACTCCTGGCCCCAAATTGAATTTCTCTAGGCTGCAGCTGCCTCTGACCATGACAGTTAATTGAGTTAGTTGGCATTTGTGCAGAAAATCATTGCTTGCCCAAGGCTCCGGCCTTGGGCTCTTGGTGCGCACTGGCTGCTGCAGTCAGGCTGGCTCCTCGCAGCCCTTCTCCCCAGGAGAGAGATTAAAAGCAAAGCAGCCGCCAGCGAGTACCGGGTGAACTGTTGACTTTGGGTTTAATTGTAATTGTCATGACAGTTTTTACAGGCAGCACTGTGTCCTCTAGGTGCAGAGAGGCTGGTGAGACCCAAGGAAACTCACTGGGCCATTTCTGTGCAGTCTCTTTCTTATACCTCACAGTGAAAGCCCCCAGGAGGGAAAGTCAGGGCACCAAGAAGGCCGTCTCCCACTCTCCTTTATCGCCTTCTCGGCGCTATCTGCATCTGTGAGTCTAACTTCAGAGCTTCTCATATGGCCTGGAGAGCTTGTTAAAACTCAGATTGCTGGGTGCCACCCAGCGATTCAGTACAAACAAGTTTGCATTCGTAGTGAGTTTCCTGGTGATGCTGATAGAGAGTCACTGTGAACAATGTTGCTCTAAGTGCAGAACACCTCAGGGTTGTTGGGGAGGAGATGAAGCTTTTGAGAGTGGTTTGCTTTCCGTGGCGGACCACTCCCTCAGTGACCCGCTGCGTGCCCGGCACTGTCACTGAGCTGGGGGAAGAGCCCAGGCTTTGGAAACAGTCCTACGTGGGCTCGAATCCTCACCTGGCCACCTACTGGTTGTGACCTTGGATTAAGTTATTTAACTTGCTTCAAGCTCCACTTTTTTCATTTGTAAAAATGCAGATGATTTCAGGGTTGTTTTCAGGATTAAATAGATCTGTGTATTCTAAAGGGGTTAGCACAGTGCATGGAATATAGGACATGCTCAGTAAATAAAAAATTATTGCTGTTTTCATCACTGATTCTGTTTAAATCATTTCGACAGTCACAGTTGTGTGTACCTCCTCGACCCCCCGACTCCCAGATATAGGCTGTGAAAAACATGTGTGTCTGCAGACATATAGTCTGGAGCACCTATTTTGCACAAAGTGTTACTGATACACAAGCTCTACTCAAATTCAAAAGAATACGCCACATTGGGGAAAATACACATCATTTAAAATGATGCCAAGGAGGTGTACCTAGGAGCTGGTAGGCTTCCTAGAGGTGCCATTTCCAGAGACCAGGTAAGCAGTAGAGTAGCTACACTTCTAATTTTTTTTGAAGCAATCAAATATAAATGAGTAAATACAGTTTGAAACTGGTTGCCACCCTATACAGATAAACTAGACAAATACACTAAGGTATATTTCACTTCCACCCCAAAGGAAAGAATATTAAAAGCAAACAAGTTGTCATCCGGTACCTGATGAATTGTTGATTTTGAGTTTAATTGTAATCAGTGTGACAGTTTCTAGCAGGCAGCACTGTGTCCTCCAGGACCGAGGCAGAGAGACTGGTGAGACCCAGGGAAACTCACTGGGCTCATGCAGTCCCTTATGCCAGAGCCATTTGTGCTACCACACTGCTGGTGTGGGGAGCAGAAATACCTGGAGTTGGAAGGAGAAGGCCTGTGTTCAAGTTCTGACCCTGGCACTCCCTGGTTATGATGATAGCAGTTATTTTGTGCCAGGTACTATGCAAATTGTTGATGTGCATTATCTCATTTAAGTCTCACAACCAGCCTATCTGGTAGGAATTTTTATTATCCCCATATTTTAGAGATTTCTTATCTGACCCAGTTTCCCATTGCCTTCCCAAATGCTGGGCTTTGTGGAGATCACTGCCATCAGCAAGAGTCCCCACACCCTCAGCCTCTTCTCCATACACTTCCTTCATTCTCTTGCCTGAGACCTGAATGTTTCTTGAACTCTGTTTTCCCACAGGCCTCCTGATGGAAGTCCAGGTTCCTCCAGATTTTGCTCTTCTTTGCTGCTTCAGAATAATTTCTTCTTCATTTTTCCTTCAAAGACCCAACTCCCATGAAAGTCATGTGGTGAAATCATACCTCTCTTCATTGCAATCATCCTCTGACCCCTCATTCCTCTTTCTCATTTGTTAACACTGTCAACACCTGGCTGGTATTTTCACTTTTGCTCCTGTTACCATTGTTGGTGATTTCCGTATCCAGGAGGACAACCCTACCAACATCTTGGAGGACAACCCTACAATGCCTATTCTTTAACCTTTTTCTCCTCTCCACCTTACCCAACCAAACCTCTACATAATCTTGACCTGGACATCCCCGTTATCTCTATCACCTCTGAAATTTCACTTCCAAGCAGTCCCTTCATGACCTTGCATGTTCCCCGCTTGGATAGTCTAAGGTGCCCATATCAACACATTCTGGGTGTGGCCCAAAGCCCATGCTCTAGAGAATTTGACTCCACTGTCACAGAAAGCAATGTGATCGGGGCTTCAGTTTACAAAATCCAGTTGACCCCTGAGCCACATGGGGGTCAGGGGCACTGACCCCCAGCACAGTCAAAAATCCATGTATAACTTTTGACTCCCCCCAAACTGACTACAAATAGCCTACTGTTGACCAGAAACCTTACTAGTAACATAAAGAGTTAACACATATTTTGTTTGTTACGTGTATTATGTATTGTATTCTTACAATAAAATAAGCTAAAGAAAATGTTTTTTTTCAAATTGTCTCAGATCCCCCCAAAATTTTCCAGTATGTTTATTGAAAAAGATCTGTGTATAAGTGCACTTAGGCAGCTCCAACCCATGTCGTTCAAGAGTCAACTGTACTTTTACATGCGTTACCTAATTTGCTCCTCCATGTAAGCTGGTACGATAATCAGCTTGTTTTTCCCATATATGGAAACCAAACTTCAGAAAGGTTTAGTAGCTTAACCAAGGTCACTATCAGAGCAATAGAAGGGCAGTAAATATCAAGGCAGGAATTTTTCATCCCAGGAAATAATGTGTGTCTTTATCTAAACCTCATGTCCTTACATTGATAATCAAGGATATTTTATACATGAGCATGACTCATTAACGCCATTCATCAGAAGTCTAGGTGGGGACCTGAAAGTACAATAAATGCTTTGAAGCTCCACAAAGCCCTGCTCCTGAGGAAAGCAGAGGTGTGGAGCCCTATGTCATCTGCTCTGAATTTGCACCCATAAAACAAAGTGGTTTGGGATCCTTGCAGGTAACAGGGACTTCAATGTCTAGTAGAAAAGAGGTTTTAGAGTCACCTGGGACCTCCTAAGGTGAGGATTGTGTCTTTCCACAGGTCTAGCTTTCTTGCCTGCCAGTGTGTCCTACCTCATTGGCACCAACCTCTTTGGTGTGCTGGCCAACAAGATGGGTCGGTATGTTGCCCAGGGATTTCGGGAAAGCAATAGGAATGTAAGATGAGAAAGCCTTTGGTGTTGTCCCTGAATATGGGATGAAAGTTTAGGACAAGTACGACAGATAAAAATTGCCCACTGGGAAGATGTGGGGGTGGGGGAGTAGATGGTGAGAACAGTGCAGAGAAAGGATTGTCCTGAAACTGGCTGCTATAGAAAAAGCAGTGAATATTGGAGGGATCATCTGGATTTTCCAGATGTTTATTGTCCTGCTGAAGAGGTAAAATGACCCCATAGAGGATGGGTATGAAAAAGCAGCACATTACAGAGAATGATTGTCAAAATCTGTTTCATGACTCCATGGGGAGTTCTGCAGAGGGGCTCAGAGGCCACTGAGTGGAAAGGGCTGGGGGCTAAGAGGTGTGAGTCTGATTTCTGTTCCTCCACTACAGTGAGAACAGCTTTAATTTTGTCTTTGGAGTTTAGCATAAAGATTTTAAAATAAATTTAACCAGAGAAGGAAAGGAGTTTGGTATTTTTGCGGTTTTTTAAGATGGACCTTGAAGACTAGATAAAATATGAATAGGTAAGAAGTAGTCTGAATGGGAAACAACATGAGTTAAGTTTGGGGGTTGCTCTTGAGGGGCCAGTACCTTCTGAGTCAGTGGATTCCTCTTCCAAGGGAAGGAATGTGTCCCACTGCACCTCGTCTGCTTGCGCTATGGGGGGAGATATGGAACCAGGGAAGAGAGCAGGAGCGGGGAGAGGACAGGAACAGGAAGAGGGCTCCCCTGGGCACATCTAGCCCTGCAGGAATGCGTTCATCCTCTCAGGCCCTAAGAGGTTCCCGGAAGTAGGGGTGGGAGGACGGGCCAGTGTGATGGTGATGGGGTGGCAGGAAGGGATGTGTTCCCTCAGCTCTGTTTGATGACGGCTCTTTTCTTGCAGGTGGCTATGCTCCCTGATGGGGATGGTGATAGTAGGTACCAGCTTGCTTTGTGTAAGTATAAGGTCTAGTTGAGAGAGAGGGAGAGAGACCCAGACATTCGAAAACCACTTCCCTTGAAAATGACCAGAGGGTTGACTTGGCAAGGACCATCAGGAGGACCCTTTGTGTGTAGGCAGGAATTTAGCAGTGGGGGAGATGCCCCCCAGCATCCCACTGAGGGAGATGGAAAGGAGAGGGAGGGGCAGCGGGGCAGCGGGAGCCAGAGTTCAGAGGCTCCATGTCTGGGCACGTGCAGCAATACATGTTGGCGTGTTTTTCCAGGGCCAGCAAAATGGTACATTGTGAGACTTCATTTACTCATCCCACCCTGACAGGACCCCATCAGCCATCATCTGGGCCCCAGTCTCCTGCACTAGAATGCTTAGTAGAAGAAGAACGAAAGAGCATTTCCGTTTTCCAGAGCCCCCTTTAAGCTCTCTAAGCCTCCACTGTCTAGTCCGCATTTGCCTCCTAGGCTTGAGAGAGCTGAGAGCAGGGCTCAAGGAAAGCTGGCCGTCCTGTTCCAGGCACAAGGTCCAGGTTCAGTCCAGCTTTGCCATTTGCTGCTCAAAAAATGATGTCGCCTCTGCTCCATGTCCACCTCTGTGTAGAGAGGATTCTGCTCCCATCTCACAGGGTTGTCCACATAGAATGCAGTAGTGCCAGGCACATTTCAAGGCCACAGTGAATCTTAACCAATGCTACTAATAAAATATAAATGTCCCTGAGGAATGATCCCTAAAATCATTATTTGCCACTCACATCTAAATAGTGTGTTAAAGCTCTAAGGGGTGAATATGCTGGGGTAGTAGGTTTGGGTAACATGCCCAGGGAGAGAGGTAAGTAACCAGCGAAAGAGGAAAGGCTTTTGGTGGGGGGTTGTGAGGGCAGAAGCTTGCTGACTTGCACCCCAGCCATGCCACTTGCCCCTCTTCCTTATGGGTCATTGGCTGTTGGGTCTCCTCTCTGTCTTCTTGGTCCAGTGGCTACCAAGTGAGGGTTTAGCTAAAACTTTGGAGGAGCATGCTCATCATGGAAAGGAGAGGAAACTCCATCCCAGGAAGAATGAGGACAGAAGGTGTGCGTCTGGGTGGGGGTGGGTAGACAAAGGAGAAGAAGAGTCCACAAAACAGAAAAGGACCATTGTTAGGGTATAATGAACTCAAATCTGAGGCTCAAACTTCATCTTGGCACTTATTAGGTCTGTGACTTTGGAAAGGACATTTAACCAAACAGCACCAATCTAATTTATCCTTAAAATGGAGGTAAACCTTCTTCTTCATAAAGAAGTATGAGAATACAAATAGATAATATGTTTGGTGCATAGCACATAATAACAAATGCATTTCATGTGAAAAGCCTTTCTCTTCATGCTGCCCCACCTGGCCCAGGTGGATTCCTGAGGAACTCTTTCTCTCTGCTGCAGGTTCCTCTGGCTCATAATATTCTTGGTCTCATCGGCCCCAATGCAGGGCTTGGCTTTTCCATAGGTAAGAAGTGTCCTGGAGGGGCCAAGAAACCCCTGCATGTTGGCTTTGGGTCAGATCAGAGGAAGTATGTGGAAAGGCAGGAGTAGCAGGGGGCAGTTGGCAGAAGAGATGGGCTCATAACTCCCATGTGGAACAGGTTCAGTACTATGGAAGGACAGCCGGCATAGGGAGTGGGCCCAGGGGAGCAAGCAGAGGGAGGATGTCACAGATGGGAGGGGACTGTCTGGGCTCTCCGCATAGAGCTGACAATGTCTTGTGCTCTCTGGCCACAGGCATGGTGGATTCCTCTATGATGCCCATCATGGGACATCTGGTGGACCTGCGCCACACCTCGGTGTATGGGAGTGTCTACGCCATTGCTGACGTGGCCTTTTGCATGGGCTTTGCGATAGGTATGTTGGTTGGGGGAGAGGGAAGCATCCTGGACCTGGAGTCCCATTCTCTTTTACCTGTGGGGTACAAGCTGGAAGTAGAGCCAGGGGGCTGATCCGTCTAGCGTCCTCGAGATACCTGACTGTGGGACACCCTCTGAGTTAGGTGACCTAATGCCCCTCATATGGTGTCTTCCATGTAATCAAGGCTCAATAAACACTTGTGAATTTGGTTTGTTCCCCGCAGGCCCGTCCACTGGGGGTGCCATCGTGCATGCCATTGGCTTCCCCTGGCTTATGGTCATCATCGGGGTCACCAACATCATCTATGCCCCTCTCTGCTGCTACCTGAGGAACCCCCCAGCCAAAGAGGAGAATCTTGTAAGGGATTCTAACTGCTGCTAAAAAAAGAATCATCTTCTGTTTCTTTCCATGTCTCTCATCCCTTTTATTCCTGGGCTCTTATTTCCTCCCTCTTTGATAGTCTCTCTGCCTTGCCCTGTTTTCCAATCCCCTTTTCATCTTTATCTTTCCTTATTTTCCCTGCTACAGAACCGCTTTCCCTCACACACTGGGCAGTTAAGAAGGGTCCTAAGTGAGGAAGGAAGATGAGAAGTTTGTAAAGAATTGAGGGCAGAGACCATCAAAGGCCTCCTGTACTTGTAGCCGTTGATGAAGTGTGAATTTCCAAAGTATCTCTCTTAAGTGGGAAGAATTCACTGGGCCCATTCACTCACTCATTCACATACGTCATTATTCTTACTAGGTCATCTCTTAAGGTACAAAAACTCCCAGGAAGAGAATCACAACATATGATATGATTTTAGCTGATAGGATACTTTCCTCTTACTGAAGCATGAGCACCCCGAGAGTCTGAGTGGCTTGGGGAGGGACGTCAGCTCAAAGGAACAAAAGAAGACAGGAAGGTCTGATGGGGATGGTGCCAATTTCAGCTGGCTCCTTCTGTGGCCTGTACTGTGCTGTTAGGATTCAATTAAGAGCAGATCAGTTTGTCTTGATTAGGATTGCTACACCCAGGTGCCGTGGGAGCCCTGTGCACATACCTGAGTAGAAAGAGAGTTGTATGCTTAGTTTTTGAGTCTTTCCTGAGCAACACTAGACTTGGATAAACTAATTGAGGAGGGGAATGGAGAGCCTGATAAAGATGTGTGGTCATCTCTCTTCCTGCTTCTCACTGCAGGCAATTCTGAGCCAGGAGTGCCCCATGGAGACCCGGGCGTATGCAACCCAGAAGCCAACCAGGGAATTTCCTCTTGGCGAGGACAGCGATACGGAGCCTGGCAGTGAGGAGTAGCAACAGAAGGTGGTCCTGGAGCCTTCTCACTGTGGAGTCATGAGGCTTAGACTTCAGTGACCACCTCTTTGTGTGGAACCAGATCCCCATGGGCTGCCAGGGCTTTCCTTTCCTCTCACCAGTATCTCCATTCCTCCCTCCCTGGTGCCACTTCCCAGTTCTCTTTGCACTGGTGTATGTAACCCATGGCTCTCCCTCTATGCCTCAGGTGACCTATCTTCTGGGAAAGGACAGTGTGATGCTTCCTTCTAGGCTGTTGCTGATTAAACTTGAGCTGTGACAGGTTCTGCAAGGGCTGACTCATTCCATGGAGCAGCGGTGAGCGCAGGCTGCTCCTGAAACCAGTGGGGTGATGACAAACCTCATTTCATCTGTAATCTTTCTTTGGCACATTCCCAATGCCTCCTGATCCTCAGCATGGTCCTCCCTGACTTTTCCCAGCTGAGTTGAGTAAATGCTCTCAATGTGGTCCTGCTGCCAAACTGCCAATCTGGGAAATTGTTCGCCTGGTTTTTAGAAGTGAAGTGGCTTTTCTGTGGCTAAGCCTGCAGTTGCTTGAGTGACTTTTCCCTCAGTGACTGGAGGGCTTTATTTTCTTCATAACCAAATAGAAAAGGAAGGAGCCTCTTTCTCTTACGCTTGAGTTGTTGACTCTTTACTGTTTCCTCTGTGGGTTTCTATCATTCCTACACCTCTTAGACTCAGAAAGAAAAGTGGGAGGATGGAAAAATAACTAACCCAAGACTGCATCAGAAGTGAATAGCAAGTGCCCTGAAATCCCTTCGAACTGTGGGTATCCTAATACAAGGATTATAATGAGGCGTTGTTCACACTTGCTAATGAATAAGTTATTACCTAATTCAGACATAGTAAGCTAGATGCTCTTTTATAGCAAAAGAGACTGTGTGGGGGCTTTGACTATTCTGACATTTTGCTACAGTTGAGTGAGGGCTTTCAAAGAGATGGGAGACAGGGCAGTCACCTTTAAGGAGCTTCCTATCTATTGGGGCAAAAAAGAAATACAGTATAAAAGTGATCAGGACTGAAAGCTATAGCCCACTGTGTTCAAGTACAGAGAGGGATGCCCAGGGTCAGCATGGGAATACTGGTGGGGATGGAGGTGTGGCAGGAATGGAGGGACCCCCAGGTATAGGCTGTAGGGGTGCCTGAAGATCAGAATGGGGCATCCGGACTGTATTTGGGGCGATTCCTGGCTCTGGGGATGGCACTCCTGTGCAGGAGTTTGGTAGGTTCAGTACAAGCCCTGAACCTGGAGCACGTTCAAGCTGGACTTCCATAAATCCTTGACTCTTGGACAGTGGATATCTGATTTAAAGATATGTTTTTATGGGGTTAGCATTGACTAGACTTAGCTGATACACAAAACCGGATGTATTTATATTGTCATTTAGTCAGGATGATAATTTGTCTCATGATTTGAAGGAACCCAAAGGTAAAATTAGAAAATCATTTGTCAGAATATGTAAACTGTAACTACAAAGTAGACTGAGTGAATGGCCACTGGGATTCCTGTACAAAGGCGGGGTGGGGTGCAGAGGGGTCCCGGCGCTGACATTGGTACAATGCTGATTCTCACATCCTTGTGGAGGAGGGTTTATAAAAGAGGATGTGCTTGTTACAGAAGTTGTGAGCACATTAAAAAATAGGAAGAGTTTTTAAAAGAGGAAATCACCCTTGACTTTGGAGATAATATTGCTTAAGCAATGTAAAACATATATTTAAAGGGAAAACAATTGATATAATTTATTCAGTCAAGAGTCAACACCAAACACTATAAAGAAAGTCAGGGCACATTTTTTATTTTAAATCAGAAATAGGTTATAAACATAGCCAATGTATGGAAGAGTATGAAAAGGAGACAACCAGAAAAATAGAAAATGGGATTCATCTCTGTAAATGACTTTATAAAATGATATGAAAAAATAACGCACGGAAAATTTACCGCATTCACAGGTGACAGTAAAGTGTTCTAAAAATGAAGATACAGTTCAGCAAAAATGAGCCGCAAGAAATTTTTTTAATAAAAGAAACATACAATGTCAGATGGCCTCCCCTATGAGAAGGTTGAAGATATGCATTTTCTACTTATGAAAGGGAGGAGATACAGAGGCCATAATGCATTTATAAGATGATGGGATGTGAATTAACAACTACATGCAGCAAAGAAGACAGTGGAATAAATGTGCTGTTGTGCCCTATGGGCCAGAAACACACTGGGCATTCTCAGACAGAATGTGGGAAACAAACCAGAAGACATTTTGTTTCTAAAGTACAAAACCTGGGGTGGAATTCACTGCTCCACAAATTAATGTGGTAACTGTGGACGCAGAGAAAGTGCAGAGGAGACCATGAGATGATGAACACATGGCAGGGAGAGTGGTGTGCAGAGAGACAGGAAAATTCTTAAAGGGAGGGACTCAAATCCAAGGGGTTATGGTTGAAGTAGATAAAATCCTTATGAAAGGCCTAGGCTTGGAGGCCCTGGTCTCAGAACACTTCCACACAGGGCCTCTCCTAAAGCACTAGAGAGCTGAGATGTTGAGTTCATTTTAGGGATACTATCTCACTGTGTTTTCTTATTTATTCATTATTCCAAGATACAGCCCAAACTGAAAGATAAACTTTGTATGAAAATGTGGCTGTCATCCTGGAAATAGCCCTGTGATGCTCCCCCTGAGGGTGAATGAAGGAAGGGCCATACCATTTCTGTAAGTATCCGGGGCTGTCTCAGGGAGACGCAGCTGGGTGTCTCTGCTGCCTGTGACCCTGTTAGTCCTCTCTCATAGGCTGAGCTCCAGGGCAGCACCCCAGGACTGCCTCACAATCAATGCTCAGTCCTGCTGAGTTCACCCCTTACAGTCTTGTCTGTAAGAAGAAAGCTTTTTTGCAACAATGGAGGATTATTTTCCATGTTTACCTTTTTTAAAAATTGAAGTGTCATTGATATACAATCTTATATTGGTTTCAAGTATGCAACACAGTGCTTCACATTTACCATATTATTAAATCCTCACCCCTACTAGTGCAGTTACTGTCAACATAGGAAGATGTTACAGAATACTGACTATATTCTCCGTGCTGTACTACCATCTCAGTGACCAACTCAGCAAGGGAGGATGAAACACAGCCCTCTCCATGCTTGCTGTGTGGGCCTTAAGAGAGGAGTATGGTAGGTGATGAAAGGAAGGCACACCAAATCAAGAGAAACAGACCTAACTCTAATGCTTGGTACAGCTCTCCGACTTTCTGGTTGTGTGGCCCAGGGTGGGTAAGGTCACACTCACTATCTGTAGGTCTAGCTTTCTGTGGTTCCATCCCACCCTGGCTCATTTTGGGATGGCTGTCACTGCATGCCAGCGCAGAGTCTGTGTAAGAGCCCAAGTTAGGGCTGAGAGGTCAGTTGAGTGTTTCAACAGCATCTCAGAAATATAAATGCTACTGAGGTTCAGTTGCCTGTTTTCAGGAAATTACTGGAAATGAAGGGTGCCTCTTTCTCCTTCTCCTCCCTCCCCTCCCCTTCTCCTCTTTATTCTTCTGGAGAGTGAAGAGCACAGTGGTAGCAGAGCAAGGAGTGGCCAGGTCTGTTTGCATTTACCCTCCAAACTGAGTCGTCACAGTCTGCAGAGGTCACCAGGGAGAAGAGTGAGGTTATCAGATTGCTTGCTTGTTTTGGTTACTCAAACTCTTATCCCAGGTCAGTAACTGACAGCTATCCTAACAGGGAGAATTTCAAGGTCCTGGAAATGTTGTGGGGCAGCCAGAGTAGATGTCATGTTTGTGATATGGGAAGAGGCAGCAGCCTTATAGAGCAAGCAGATGCCAGAACTCCACTACATACAAGCAACTTGAGAATTAAAACTTCCTTATTTATAAGGTGGGGAAAATAGTAATTGCTTTTTAATAGGATTATAATGAAGACTAGGTGAGAAAATAATAAATGGAATGAGAGTTCACTTTATAAAGTCCTATTCAAGTGCTACTTTCTGCCATCAGTCCAACTCTCTTATCTCACAAAACAGGAAATTGAGGTCCAACAAGATAACTGAGCTGCCTAAGATCATACAACTAGAATGGGGCATATTGTACATACAAAGCCCTTCCTGTTTTTGCAAAGATTTTTTTCACATTATATGGGTTGTCTTTTCACTCTCTTGATGGTGTCCTTTGGAGCACAAATGGTCATAATTTTGGTGAGGTTCATGTATCTATTTTTAATTTGTTACTTGCACTTTGGCATCATAGCTAAGAAACTGTTGCCTATCCCATGGTCTTGAAGATTTATACCTATGTTTTCTTCTAAAAGTTTTTAGATTTAGCTTTTACATTTAGATCTTTGCTTCATTTTGAGTTAATTTTTGTATATGGTATGAGGTAGGGGTGCCACTCCATTCTTTTACACATGGATTCAGTTGTCTCAGCACCATTTGTTGAAAAGATTATTCTTTCCCCATTCAATTTTCTCAGCGTCCTTTTTGAAAGTCAATTGACTGTAAATGTAAGGATTTATTTCTGAGTCCTCAATTCTATTCCATTAATCTATTTTTTAATCTTTATGACAATATCTCACTGTTGATTAATGTAACTGTGTATTAACTTATAAAATCATAGTTAAAAAAAATTCCTCAAGTGTATGAGAAAAAAAAAGCAGTCTTCACTTCTTCACCCCTGAATCCTATCTTCCACCTTGAAATTTTTAGCTATTTTACTTATTTACATCAAAAAGTCTACTTACTCAGCTCTTTCTTGATTTACTATCTTTTGGCCTAATCTACTGTGTTCCTTTAATAGTAAATGGAGATTTGGTATTTTTACTGCTCCCTTCCCTGCCTTCAGTTCCCCAATATGGTCATGTAGTTCCACAGGGAAAGGTGTTCCCAGCATGAATCCCCTATGAAACCTGTGAAACTGAAATAAGTCAAGGGAAAAGATAGATTGGGAGAACCATTTTTATTGCTCATGGCTTGCTCGAATTTGCTAGCTAGGCCTGGCCCCATCCATCTCCTCCAGCTGCCACGCTCACTCTGCCCTCACAGCATGCTCTCCCACTGGCCCCTTCTGGAAGGAAATCCATTGGCGGGTCCTTGATGACTGGCAGACAACAGACCAATTACATACCAGGAACAGAGGGGAGGAGAGAATGGCTGTTTTCATCCCTTGCCCCAGATGGATGGATGGGAGGCTCTGCAGTGTTAAACACCTGTTGATATGTAAATGAACTAAGATTAAGCAGGAGATTCTGGAAATTCTGCAATTTACCTCACAAGCCATATCATAATTTATTAAATTAATAATAAGAATTTGCATTATTATTACCAAATTAGCACTGCTGAACTAAGGGTGGTACTCTAATTTCACTTCATTTTCCTACAACATTTTGTTTTCCTGGAGTTGGCAATGACTGCTGTATTTGCTCAGTTTTCTAGATTGCTCTCACTCATTCTTCTCAAGTCTTCCAGCAGATTTATAATGTCTTTCTGACTACTAATTGCTAAGCACAGCAGGTAATCTATCCACTTATTTGTTTCCTGGAGACATCCCTCCACCTGAGTCCTCTGCCTGGTTCTCTATGCCCTCTGTGTCACCACTCTTCCAGGGACACCCCTCTACACCGTGTTCTTCTCCCTAAGAGTCCTCAGTTTCCTGAATTCACTGTCTTTCTTTTCCCTGGTGCCTTTGTTGCTGGGCAGCTGTGTCTGGGAGATCTCTCTCTGCACACAAGGTGAAACCTCAACCTGGATGGGGGAGAGTTCTTGACTCTGAATGAGAAAGAATTCTTGAGCAGGTTGGAGGAGTGCAGGTAAGGAAGGAATTCGTTAAAGCAAGAGTAGCAGGGAATGATAGCTCCCTTGCAGGCAGCTGAGAACAGGAAAGTGCAGAAGGAAGGAGGGAAAGTTTGCTGAACTTTTTCTCAACACAGGGCAGATTCCCTTGCCATCTCTTAAAGCTAGGGTCAATCGATGTCCTGTATCTGCATGACCTGGGGACTAGCCCCTACCACCCCAGGATTTGGGGAGCCACAGAGCACAGGATGAAGTTAGATTATGTTCTGAGAATTTCCTAAAGAAAGGAGATTTTCAGGCAGGCTACTGCAGCTGTAGTTCCCTCCAGGTCACCCAGGCGACAGGAACTTGCAGGCCCAAATCTGAGCTTTCAGCAGCCTCTCCCCTACTTATCAGGAGTAAAGTGGAGACTAAGTGAAGACCTGGAAACAAAATGAAATAGCAAAGAAACAAAGACACTACCAGAAAAGAGCAGAGACAAAACGCAATTAAGTTGAGCAGAGAGAAAGCTTTATTTAAAGTTACACACTTAAATAATTGAGAGTGTAGGCATCCTCAGAAAAGAAATGTGCCCAGAGGTTGGTGGTTCCCTCTTTGAATGATTTTTTTCAGGAATGTGACATAGGGCTAGGGGTTATAGACTTGTAAAGTGGTCTCAAAATGCTTATCTCCAGTGAGAGACATTATGTCTCTTCTATTATCAGTCCTCCTGTTAATTCTGCAAAATTAATTTAATGCAAAAAATTGGTTAGTTCCTTTCCAGAATAGCAGCTTCCTTCTGGGAACATATCAATCAAGACCACTTGCCCTGCCCCCAAGGTGGGCTGAGTTACTGTCCATTTGCTAAAGAATATGTTAGGAATCTTACTTCCTAATTTTTGGTTTTTAAAATGGAATCCAAGCCTTAAGATGGAATCTTTCCTGCTCTTACTATACTGTCTATATATCGGCTTTTTTTGGAAAACATAATTGAGACAGGGACCATGGGCTTAGACAGAGTAGGGTGAGGGCCTCTGGAAAAAAACAAAACAAGGTAACCATTGCGAGATTTGCTTTGGCCTGCTGGGGAGCCCAGCTTATTTTTCTAACTTTACCCAAGTGCTGCCTTTCTTCCTCCAGCCCTAAACAAATGATTTGTTGCAACTTGGGCAATGTAGCAAACAAGCCCCAAACTACTGCAAGCCTAAAACAACATAGTAAAAAAAACCAGGAAGGATTCCATCTTGAAACCAATTAGTTAAAAAAAAGTAAAACAATGACTCAGCCCACCTTTGGAGCAAAGCAGACAGCCTTGAGTGATATGCTCCCAGACCAGGAAGCTGCTCTCCTGGGAGGAAATCAGATCAGTAAAGTTCTTGTAAATAACCAGGAAGACTAATAAGAAAACTTAGTGGAAGAAACACTAACAAGTGTACATCCCTAGCCCTTTGTCTCTCAACTGCCTATAAAAACCCCTAGAGAACGCACCACCCCGGACTCTCTTGTCCCCTCCTGGCGAGAGCCAGGAGCTTTGTCCTTTCACTCTATCTCTAAATAAAAGCCTGTAAAAAATCAATGAAACCAAGAGCTGGTTCTTTGAAAAAATAAACAAAATAGATAAACCCCTAGCCAGGCTCATTAAGAGAAAAAGAGGATCTACACAAACAAACAGAATCAGAAATGAGAAAGGAAAAATCACGACGGATCCCACAGAAATACAAAGAATTATAAGAGAATATTATGAGAATCTATATGCTAGCAAGCTGGAAAACCTAGAAGAAATGGACAACTTCTTAGAAAAATACAACCTTCCAAAACTGACCAAACAAGAAACAGAAAAACTAAACAGACCAATAACCAGCAACGAAATTGAAGCGGTAATCAAAAAACTACCCAAGAACAAAACCCCCGGACCTGATGGATTCACCTCTGAATTCTACTAGACATATAGAGAAGAAATAACACCCATTCTCCTTAAAGTTTTCCAAAAAATAGAAGAGGAGGGAATATTTCCAAACTCATTCTATGAAGCCAGCATCACTCTAATACCAAAACCGGGCAAAGACCTCACCAAAAAAGAAAATTACAGACCAATATCCCTGATGAACGTAGATGCAAAAATACTCAACAAAATATTAGCAAACCGAATTCAAAAATACATCAAGAAGATCATACACCATGATCAAGTGGGATTCATCCCAGGGATGCAAGGATGGTACAACATTCGAAAATCCATCAACATCATCCACCACATCAACAAAAAGAAGAACAAAAACCACATGATCATCTCCATAGATGCTGAAAAAGCATTTGACAAAATTCAGCATCCATTCATGATTAAAACTCTCAACAAAATGGGTATAGAGGGCAAGTACCTCAACATCATAAAGGCCATATATGACAAACCCACAGCTAACATCATACTTAACAGTGAGAAGCTAAAATCTTATCATCTAAGATCGGTAACAAGGACAGGGATGCCCACTCTCTCCACTGTTATTCAACATAGTACTGGAGGTCCTAGCCATGACAATGAGACAAAACAAAGACATACAAGGCATCCAGATTGGTAAAGAAGAAGTCAAATTGTCACTATTTGCAGATGACATGATACTGTACATAAAAAACCCTAAAGACTCCACTCCAAAACTACTAGAACTAATATCTGAATTTAGCAAAGTTGCAGGATACAAAATTAACACACAGAAATCTGTTGCTTTCCTATACACTAATGATGAACTAACAGAAAGAGAAATCAGAAAAACAATTCCATTCACAATTGCATCAAAAAGAATAAAATACCTAGGAATAAACCTAACGAAGGAAGTGAAAGACTTGTACTCTGAAAACTACAAGACACTCCTAAGAGAAATTAAAGAGGACACTAACAAATGGAAACTCATCCCATGCTCTTGGCTAGGGAGAATAAATATTGTCAAAATGGCTATACTACCTAAAGCAATATACAGATTCAATGCAATCCCTATCAAAATACCAACAGCTTTCGTCAATGAACTGGAACAAATAATTCTAAAATTCATATGGCACCACAAAAGACTCTGAATAGCCAAAGCAATCCTGAGAAGGAGGAATAAAACGGGGAATTACGCTCCCTGACTTCAAGTTCTACTACAAAGCCACAGTGATAGACAGTTTGGCATTGGCACAAAAACAGACCCACAGACCAGTGGAATAAAATAGAAAATCCAAACATCAACCCAAACATATACAGTCAATTAATATTTGATAAGGGAGCCTTGGATATACATGGGGAGATGACGGCCTCTTCAGCAGCTGGTGATGGAAAAACTGGACAGCTACATGTAAGAGAATGAAACTGGACTACTGTCTAACCCCATACACAAAGGTAAACTCAAGGTGGATCAAAGACTTGAATGTAAGTCATGAAACCATAAAACTCTTAGAAAAAAATATAGGCAAAAATCTCTTGGACATAAACATGAGCATGACTTCTTCATGAACATATCTCCCCGGGCAAGGGAAACAAAAGCAAAAATGAACAAGTGGGACTATATCAAGCTGAAAAGCTTCTGTACAGCAAAGGACACCATCAGTAGAACAAAAAGACATCCTACAGTATGGGAGAATATATTCATAAATGACGTATCTGATAAGGGGTTGACATCCAAAATATATAAAGAACTCACGCACCTCAACAAACAAAAAAGCAAATAATCCAATTAAGAAATGGGCAGAGGACATGAATAGACACTTCTCCAAAGAAGAAATTCAGATGGCCAACAGGCACATGAAAAGATGGTCCACATCACTAATCATCAGAGAAATGCAGATTAAAACCACAATGAGATATCACCTCACACCAGTGAGGATGGCCAACATCCAAAACACAAACAACAACAAATGTTGGTGAGGATGTGGAGAAAAGGGAACCCTCCTACACTGCTGGTGGGAATGCAAATTAGTTCAACCATTGTGGAAAGCAGTATGGAGGTTCCTCAAAAAACTCAAAATAGAAATACCATTTGACCCAGGAATTCCACTCCTAGGAATTTACCCTAAGAATGCAGCAGCCCAGTTTGAAAAAGACAGATGCACCCCTATGTTTATCGCAGCACTATTTACAATAGCCAAGAAATGGAAGCAACCTAAGTGTCCATCAGTAGATGAATGGATAAAGAAGATGTGGTACATATACACAATGGAATATTATTCAGCCATAAGAAGAAAGCAAATCCTACCATTTGCAACAACATGGATGGAGCTAGAGGGTATTATGCTCAGTGAAATAAGCTGAGCCGAAAAAGACAAGTATCAAATGATTTCACTGATATGTGGAGTATAAGAACTAGGAAAAAAAAAACTGAAGTAACAAAACAGCAGCAGACTCACAGAACCCAAGAACAGACTAATAGTTACCAAAGGGAAAGGGACTGGGGAGGACGGGTGGGAAGGGAGGGACAAGGGGGAAAAAGGGGCATTACGATTAGCAGATGTAATGTTAGAGTGGCACGGGGAGGGCTGTACAACCCAGAGAAGACAAGTAGTGACTCTATAGCATCTCACTATGCTGATGGACAGTGACTGTAACGGGTTTGGTGGGGGGGGGCTGATGAAGGGGGTAGTGTAATCACCATAATATTGCTCATTTAATTGTAGATTAATGATATCAAAATAAACTTAAAAAAACCCCGAAATATAAAAAATAAATAAAAGCCTGTACCTTGCTCTTCTACCTTGACTGTTCGCGAAGTTCATTCTTCGGCTTCGTGAACAAGAAACCCGGCATCATAATGATGCTTGTCTTCTGTCTCTGCCCTATCTCACTTTCCCAATTTAGGGTGGAGAGCATCTTCCAATAACTTCCTCAGATAGGTGCAAGGGAGGTAAATCATTTGAGACACGGATATCTAAAAATATCATACTTATTGATAGTTGTCCAGGTCCAGAATTCTGGGCTGAATATAATCTCAGATTTTGAATGCACGCCCCTTTGTCTCCAGTTTTAGCACTGCTGTTGAGAAGTCCAGGCCACTGAACTCTGGATCTGCTGTTGCTTTTGGCTTTTATGATCTTTTACCAGGTCTTCTGAAATGGCACAATGGTGAGTCTTTGTGGAGGTTGTTTTTTATTCACTGTGCTTCCCACCTAATGGACTCTTTCAATCTAGAAAATGATGTTCTCTTTTTCTTGGAATTTTATTGTGCCATCTCTTTGATAATTACTTCTGTTTGCCTTTTACTTTCTGTCCAAAAATCTCATTCGTTGGCTGTCAGCTTCCTGGGTTGACTGGTTTTCTTTCATTTTCCTTCAATTCAATTTTTCAACGTTTTTGCTCCACTCTCTGAGAGGTTTCCTCAATTCTCCATTTGTTCTATTTTTTTTTCACTTTGGCTATCATGATTTATAACATCTCTCTGAATTTTGTTTATAGCCTCCTAATCTCATTTCCTGGTTGCAAATAGGTTGCAAAAGCAACCTGCTGTTTGCTCCCTGCATTTGTATGTTTCCTCCATTCCACTGTTTGCTTGTTTCTAGCTGTCTCTTACTGTGGAGACTCTCCTCAAATGTCTTGTGATGCACTGCAGAGCTGGAACTCTACGTGATGGTGGGCCTGTGAACCCCTGGTGACTGGGTGAAAGCTGGCTGTTTTATTGGAGACCCTCCCCCCACCCCCCGCCCCCATCAGTGTCTGTTGGTCTTGTCTCTAAATTTCTCCAGTGATAAAACTTCCTGCTGGTGGTAGAGGAGAAGTATGGAACAAAGTGTGCTAACAAGGTCAGGGTGGAGGAGTGGTCACCTTCGTTGTCCTCAGCCTGACACCTCTCCTCTGCCTTCCACGTGAGTAATGGCCTCTGTTTCTTGCCTTTCTGGTTCAATTCTGACACAGAATAAACCCTTCTACCTGGGGTACAGGTAGGCTATTGGCTGGCTTCTGAGTATGGTGGATGGGACCTACGGTCCTTATACAGACTTTTTTCCCCATCAGTTTTCCTTTTTTTTTTTTTTAAGTCCTTTATCTTATACCACCTCCAGTTCCTAATTATTTCTGGAGCTCTGTGACGTAAACTGACTTTTATTGGCATGTCCATTTGCCTGAATTTGCTATCAGACAGCCCACTTTTGCTAATTTTCCTATCAATTTTTATACAATATTATCATCCCAAAAATTTCCAAAATAAATTGTTGCTATCCTTTGTGTGCTGTTACTCACTTTTCCCAAAATCTTTCCTCTTGAATCCTTTTGTAGGTCAGCTTATATGGGTCTTTATTCAAATCTTTCCAGATCATTCAAAGGAAGAAGATGGTGGGAAAATTACTCATAGTTTAAATTTGCTTGTAAGAACATTGAAAAGAACCAGATTTGAGACAGGTATGGAAAAGGCTTTGGTCTATGTGCCTGCATGTATTTTTCCCACTTGCTGGAGTAGTCTGAAATTTAAGTACTTTATTTCTCCTGTTAGCAATTAGCTGGAGCTGAGCCAGGTCTGAACTTGCTTTTGGCATGCACAATATGCCTGGTGCACAAGGTGGCAGGGTTATGATGTGGGGATTGCTACTCTGTGTTGACGCCCCCATCCAGAGCACTTTCCAGAAACTGTGGTAGAAGCCAGTCTTCCACACCCAGTATGCTGGGGCTGCCCCTTGTCCAGTGTGGCCTCAAGCTCTGCCACTCTGAGCCAAGGGTTTTCTTGTGGGAATCACTTCCACCCCCCAACCCCTAGGCTTTCCTTTCACGTGGCTGAATCACAGGTTAGTCTATCTTTATCTGTTCCCATCAGAACTAACAGAAATTCTGCATAGTCTCTTCATGGGGAATGTTTCTTCCCAGAGAGTCCAGGATGATACAGGTCATTTAATGAGCACTTAGAGGCAGAGGTGGGGTGGACTTAAGAATGCTTAGATCACTATCTTGATTTAGGTTCCAGGATTCTCTCCCACCACATTTTTCTTTGCTGTTTTTCTTCTTCTTTACATTCTTCTTTTCTTTTTTTTCTTCTTCTCCTTCTTCTGCTTGCCCTCCTCCTCTCTTCCTTCTTTTTAAAAAATCATGTATGTTACACATACAGTAAAGTTCATGAATTCCAAGTGTATGATAGTAAAGTTCATGAATTCCAGGTGTACGCTGGATAGATTTATGCATGTGTGTGACTACCACTCAGATAAAAATATGGAGCACTTCCATTGCCCCAGAAGGCTCTCTGCTCAGTCAAGATCCACCCCTCCCACAGGTGATCACTGTTCTGACCTCCACCCCATCAACTGCTCTTGAACTTCATATATACCCCTTCATTTACTCAGGTCCATCTTTATTTGTCTCACTATGATTTAAAACATTTCTTTAACTAAATTTCATAAAGGGAAATCTATAACATATTGGTCCTCTTGAATATGTCTCATTGCATCCTCCTCACTGCATGACTGTCTTCATTTCACACATAAAAAAACCAAGGCCTAGAGGTTGAATAATCAGCATGAGCTCACATAGTCACTTTCTCATATGACAAACAGCAGAGTCCAGATTTAAACTCAGGTTGGTCTGCCTCCAAAGTCTGAGCCTTTTTGTTTATAAACTAATATCTCAACAAACTCCTTTTGCTTGTGTCCAAAACTTAATACAAGACTCTTCTTTCATAGCAGTGAATTACTAAAGTTTGGATGGGCTATAGAAACATTTCTGCGTATTTTAAGAAATGTGCTAGGTTATCTTTATCTGCTCCCACCTCCCTTCTCCTTCCTTCTGAGACACCTACCAAATTCCATCTCGGCTTCCACAGTGAAACGTCTCAGATTTGCAGTGTTTATGATGCCATGCACAATCCAAAGAAAACGTTAATTTGCCATTCTCTCCAGAAGAGGGCAGTAAGGTCCACACTAAATTTGTTACTCTATGCACTATAAGCTGAAGGAATTTGCCTAGACAGAATTTCAGTAACACTTGATGCAGTTACTATTTATTAATCACTATAGGTCTTCCACATGCTTAAAAATTTTAGGTAAAATTTATTTATTCATTCTCTCTCCCTTTATCCCTTTGCATGCATCTGTACCCCCTCTTCCTTTATAGCTTAGCCTGCTTAAGCCAACCAGAAAGTGAGTGGGTGATGATTCTCTTTTCTGTGGGCTCTGTTTTCTTCCAAGGGCTACCCTAAAAAGGAACTTCCTGGTATGTGTTCATGACTTACCTCAAAGTGACTGTTAGTGGCTGACTTCCATGCAGCAATCATTGCCTAATGTGGGGCTAGGTCTGGGCTCCACATTAGGCAATGATTTTTTTTTAATGTAAAAACTACAGATAGTAATACCTAACATTTACTGAGCATTTACTAAGTACCAAGCACATTTTAAGCACAGGAATCCACAGAGGCAGTTACGACCAATGTGAGGCTGTGTATGAGCAGGAGAGTGCCAAATGCATGGTGCAGAGAGCTTGGAGGACAAACAACCACTGTAGAGGGCAAGCTCTGCAGCTGAAGAATTTACCTTGGTACCTAACTGTAGCTTCAGGCCTGAGGGTATTCCCAGCTCTGGGCAAGTTCCCTATGGATTTACTGAGACTGAACAACAACAGTGGAATGTTTGGGGGTAGAAAGGGGCTCATACCAAGCTTGATTCTCATGGCAGTAGGTCAAGCACTAGACTCCTGTCTGCCTCAGTCTCTGCCCGTGGCTCAGCCTCTGCTCCTCTCTCTCCTGATCTCTTGCTCTGTTCTCTAGGCTTTCCTCTGCCCTTAGCACTGGGCAGACCTCTTACAGCAATACTGGCTGGCTTATGGGTATGCAAGCATATGCCTGCACAACAGGCTAAGTATTACCTCATTGTACATACACAGTGGGTGTCAGGTGAGGCTCCTGGCCATGGAACTTCCATTTTCTCTGCAGTCCACTCCTCCAGGATTCTTACCTCACAATCTACATGCCCTCAATCTTCTGCAATGGTCCCTGTATGAGAAAGTTGGAGCATTGTAACCAGATCCCACAATAGCAGTAGAGGCTATAACAACATATAAATAACAACAGAAATAATGATACAGATAACAATAAAATTATGATAATAACAGTCGTCCTCAAGCCTGAGAAGATTGATTGCCACCAAGTGGTCATTCCAGCCATATTCAAACCAGTCCTACTCAGATGAGTCCGTGACTCTCACTTTCCACAGGAGGCCGGTAGTGGAACTGGTAGGGAGCTCTGTGAACACCCAGCAAGCAGCAGCAGCAGTTTTTGCTAGGATGTGTGCCCAATTCATGAAGACATTAGAGGAGATTAACCTTAAGGGCAATAAGACACACGTTTTAATGAAACCAACATAGGCAAATCTTGCACAGTGTGCTCCTTTGGGGGTAGACACCCTATTCCTAATGAGATTCAAACTTGTTCCGCTCTGGTAGCCTTACCCCAATTTTCATTGAAACTTTCAACTTAATCCCATCAATTTTTGTATCCCTATATCCTCCCAATCTAATCTTAGCCCCTGAAAAGACTTCACCAACAGGTTTTTGAATAACAGTACACTGGAGTCCCTTATCAGGGAGTTCCAGAAAAGTTTCTTCCCCTCCCTCCAGTCATTTTATCCATACATATGCAAATGAACTCAGGTCCCCAGCTGGGGGTGTGGCAAGAAGACCCTGGCTCTTTGTCAATCTCTAACTGGATTCATCCACTTCACCAACACCCCAGGGGATTCCTGGTTAGGTTTCACATTGTAATCTCGGCCATCTATAACAGCAAGGGTCCTGGGAAACTATTCAAGGTTGCTATCCTCCAGTCCCTACCTGGTTCCCCCAAGGCGGGTGCCATGACCCGCCCCTCAGTCAAACCGTATCACCCACTGTCTTCCTGTGAGGGCCCAGGCAGGGTCAGCTTACTCTCTAGCTGGAAGTCCTGCAGACACACAGACTGAACTTGTGGTTTTGTCTCTAGTTTCCACTTCTTGATCCTCAGTGGGCATCTGTTCTCAACTGTTGCCTGGCTTCAACTGTTGCCACAGCTCCAGTAAGATTCTATTTGACTTTCCATCCAATTTCTCTTTATCTGCTCCTGCCTTTATCAAATAAACCCACATCTGGGTCCTTGTGACCTTCACAGAGCCCTTTAAACTCTTCCCCTGAGTAGTGGATGGTACCTACATTGCTTCAGCCTCTTGCAAATCTGCTATAGTACAGGTAACCTCATTTATGGGTTGCCCTATATTAGGGGCAAGAATGGCCCCTAGGGACCCAAAGAGGGAGAGGGGAACCATCTGAAGCACAGTACCCCTCATTCCTGAGGAAAACAGCTCATCATCCAGGCCATGATTTCCTGGGTTATAAATGGCCTTTTTCATGCTCAACTCCTTTAACACCTGTTGGAGCTCAGCATATGTCTTCCATCTAGTGGGAGAAGATCGTAAATCACCCGTATTGAGACAGGACAAAGGGCAGCCATTAGCTAACTGAGAAGGAAGTGGTTGCCTGGGGTCTGGTATGCATTTTGTAATCACTGCTGCAGGGCAGGATGAATTGTTAGAGAAGCCAGCTTTCCCATTTCTAACCTGGACAGAATAATCCCATCGCCCCTATATCCCAAAGGTGCAGAAGCCAGGTTGCCATGGACTCTGCCAAATCCACCAGCTCTGGCCTGAGTATAGGGGTGGTGCATGGATTGCTCCATGACCTGGAGAGGGCGCTGCACCTCTCCCTGAGGAACCCGTGGTTGCTGTGTCTTTATTCTCTTAACTACAACCTAGTGGGATTTCAATAGAGGAGGGGTTGGTGTCTCCAGCACCACCTCCACCCCCTAGTCCCCATCTGATGTATCTTCCACCATTTCTGGAGCTGACAGCACCATTACATCCTTGAACTCCCCCACATCACCTGGCAGTCTGCATTCTCGTGCTGCTTCTTCCTGTGCTACCATTACATCATTTGCCCCCTCTGCAGCACCTTGCAGTGATGCCATTTCAATCACTAACAAATTTTTTACTTCCTCTATGGCTCCTCGCAGCCCACATTCTCATGCTGCCACCTCGTGTGCCTTTTGCAGGAGCATGTCCCTCTCATAGGTAGCCATTTTCAGTACTGTGAGGCACAGCCAACTCACGGTTCCTGCTGCCCTGCAGACACACTGTTTCTTTAAGGAACTCCCTGTTTTGCAGAGGGCCACCTCTACTGCCTCAGGCGTCACCTCCACCTCCCCCACCCCGGTCCTGTGTTCACCTTTACTATTCTGAGTGTCTGGATTGCATCTCCACAAGCCAGCACATGGGCTCCTCATGGGTTCTTCTCTGTGCACTTCTCAGTCTTCTTATAACTGTCCATCGCACTGGAGCTTGGAAGGTCTTGATTGATTGGAACTTGGAGAGGGCGTCCCATTGCCAGCACTCACTGGCTGGCCCTTCCCCAGTCTGCATTGTGTCCTTATGTCTGAAGCAGGGAGGTTGGTCCTTACCAACCACCCCCACCATTCTAGAATTCTGTGTCCTGCTTCATCTCTTCTAGGGTCTGTATAGAGAAATGCTGAATGGCTGAAACCAGTGGTCACTTGGGTGGGCCTATAGAATGTTTTATTGTTTTTTTTTTTTACTTCTAATTCCAGCCTTTTATTTTTGAATATTGACATTTTTCATGTCAATATCAGATCAGTCCTCAGCAGTCAAAGGTGGACACAGAGTTCTGGCTGGAGAAATCCCCGAGAGGTATTGCCATCATAGGAAACTCTGAGTTCACCAAAATCCAGGCCTTGGTCTCAGCCACCTTCTTCAAAAACAAGAGAAGCATGACAGACAATATCACTAAGAGGCTGCAGAGAAATAGGGAACATGGCTCCCCAAAAGGGCCATATGAGAACCAATTCCCAGCAGAGCCTTCCTCCGTGTAACTGAATCGAAGAAAAATCCTCATTCAAATAAATGCCTTTTTGAGTGTGTTTGCTTATGAAATACAATTATGTCCTGGATCTAATATAGAATGTTATCATATACTTACTTACATTTCTTCACACCATTTGTGTTCTGTTGCAAGATTTAATTTTTCCCTGTTGTTCAGACTTGAAGTGGTATTCAACGTTAGAGGCATAGACGATCATTAAAAGATGTGAGGGTCAGAAAGTATTTGTTAAAGGCACTAGACACACTTTGTGGGCATTAAGCCCTTCAAAAATGATTAACTGTAGCATGTTCATGATATAAAATAACTCGATATAGTGGAAACAGGCCTGGGCTTCAAAAATGAAGGCCTGGTCTGGATTCCCCTGTGAGAGGTAACAGCTCCGCCTCACTGAATCTCATTCCCTGAGTGTAAGTGTCCATGACAAACCCTCCCTGCCTGTTCCAGAACTGCTGCAAGGTTCACCTTAAGTCGGGTCTGTGTTTGTAACTGCAAGAACTGTACAATATGTCCTTTCCTAACATTAACCTTCAGCTCACCGTGACCATGCAGGGAGTAGCAAAGCCTCTTTTTGCTGGGGGTTATCTGCTTGTCCCAAAGTGTGGCATACAGATGGAGTCCACCCACTCTAGACAGAGAATGTCGGGGCCTGCTCTGGGTCTTGCTCATTCCTTGCAGTGTTTCCTTCTCCTAAAAAGGGTCTTATAGTTGTGACTTGCACAGTCAGACAAGCCGATCAACAAATATTTATTGAAGAACTGCTAAGCCAGGCTTAGAAGATAGCTTGGAACAGGTTAAGACCCAGCCCATCCTCCAGAGTGTGGGCGGCAGGGCTGCCAGGCCCTGTGTGGGTGGTGTGGGGGGGTCACCCAAGGGGGCCTGGAGAGTTTGGAGAGAGGGTGGTATCCAGGGGACAGAGGTCAGGAGGTCTCCACAGGCTCCTGTGGATCCCCAAAAGCAGGTCCTCAAAAGAATGAGAGGGAGTCAAATGGCCAGAGGAAGAGTGGGGCCATTCCAAGCAGAAGGGCTGCTGTGAGCAAAAGTTGGGAGGTGGCATCGTCAGGCTGGCCAGGGGACAGTGAGTCGGAGGCAGGGAGGAGGGGACAACAAGGCAGAAAAGGTGATGTGGTGAGATCACAGAAGATGCCATCGGGCTGGGACTGTGCACCATCCCCTGCAGGCACCAGAAATCTAAGAAAGAACATTGATCAAAGGATGTCAGAAAGACTGGCCTGTCTGTGTCACCCAAGATGCTCAGCAGGAAGACAGGCAGGGAGCCAGGTGTCAGACACCAGCTGCCATCCAGGCACATTTCTCACCCCTGTAGAGCAGTGACCAGGCACTTTCAGTCCAACATGAGGGCCACTTATGGGGCGTTTACAAGCTCTCCACCATTTCCTCACTTTCTTTCTCCTACGGCTGCTCATGGGTGGTTGTGTGAGAGCAAGAGAAACTCCATTTTAAAAAGGCCATCTTAAGAAAAAAGCCGGTTACTGGAAAAACCACCCATTGTTTGTTCCAGTAACCCTCACCCCAGATAGTTCCCTAGCAATGACCTCAAGGTCCAGACACTCAAGGTCCAGGCTCTCCTGTCCCTTAAAGATAAAATACCTTACATGATACATCAGCTGGCAGCTGGGTGCCAGCCAGACTTAACCCATGGAAAATGTCCAAGTTAGAGCCCCCCTCTCCCTGCACCTTGTAATGCTTAAAAACCTTGCCTACCTGAGCTCAGGGCTCTCACTTTGGAACTGCTGCATCAGTTGACAGGTGTGAGTCCAAGCTCGAGCTTGAAATAAATGACCCTTTTGTGTTTGCATCGAATCGGCTCCTTGGTGGTCTCTCGGGGACTCGCGACTTGGGCACAACATTTGGGGGCTCGTCCGGGATCCCCAAGACCCCCAGGACTCCTGACCTGAAGGGTCTGAACCGGCCGGTAAGAACTTTGTGTGTGTGTGTGTGAGTGATACAGGCTTTATGTCTATTGTTTGTGTTGTGTGTTGCACTACGCTGTTTCACTTTCTGAAGGTCAAGACTGAGGCTGAATCGGGATGCCCCATTCATAGGGCCGACGGGTCCATTAGTAGGCCAACGGGTCCATTAGTAGGGTCGACGGGCCCATTTGAGGGGGACGCCCATTTCTGAACGACGAAAGGCATTTGTCTTGCTTTTTGTTTGTCTGTATTACTTGGTGGGCTGTCAGTAGCTTTTTATTTTGAGAAAATGAGTCAGACTCCTTCTACTCCATTCTCTCTGATGACGGACCATTTTTAAGAAGTTAAGGGAAGGACACAACCATCCCCCACCAGGGGAAGCAGAAGCTGCTCCAAGAGAGGAGGGTGAAGGCGCTCCGGTAGGAGGCCCGCCCTCTACCAGACAAGGGGCTCAGAGAGAGCAGTCTGCCTCCACCATTTGCCCCTGCAAGCTGTGGGTCCCCCAGACGCGGGGGGAGAAAATCAGCCCCATCACTACTGGATTTTTGCCACTAGTGACCTCTACAATTGGATATCAGTATCTTTGTATCAGTTTATCTGAGTATGTGTTCTTTTATGAAAAGTGTTGCTAACTGTAGTCATCGCGTCTCAATCTGTATGTTTATGTGTCTAGTAAAGAAAAATATTTTTCTACCTCGGGATGGTATTAATAAGCATTAATACTAATTTAAATTGAACTGAAACGGACATGTCCTATGGTTATCAGCTACCTGTTTTCTTAAAGTCATTTCAATTGATGTTATCTGTTAAATCTTTCAAGAAAAAATGCTTAAGCTTAACTCTGTGTAAAAGTTTTTATAAGTAATCTAGCATAATTGCTAAAGAGTGTGTAACAAATGAATACCTTAATGATAATAGTATATTAATGTATAACAGTATATATCTGCAAACAGCCTGAGAATTTTTGTGGTAACCAAAATTCTTAAGAGTTTTGCTAAGTTATATGAAGATGTTTTGTGCTCAGTAAAAATTGTGCTGTAAGGCACATTTCCAGAAATGATAAAATGTGTTCATAAATGTATCAATCTGAGGAATGCTGGTGTTACAGTTTACAATAGCCTATTTTTCAGTGTTCATTGAAAGTTAAAGTTCCTATTGGTTTTAAGTTCTAATTAAAACATCTCTGCTTGCTAGAAAAAATGTGTGTTTTAACAAGAGAAAGTATAAGGAATAGAAATTCATTTTGTTGAGGGTAAAAGAAGGTAACTTCTAAAGTACAAGTGTTTATTTAAAGAGAGAGAACAGTGAATGTAAAAAGAAAGTTGTAGAAAGTTTGTAGAGGAATTGATATGGTCGTGCTGTGTAAAATTAAAGCAAATGAGTCTTGATATCAAGTACACAGCAAAACTAGAATTTTGTTCTCAGTTAAAAAGATAAAGTTTCCTTAAACTGTTACCCTGCTCTTAATGTTGACAAATTGCAAAGAACTTTCTAATTGTTTTTATCAAAGCAGTTTCTCATGCTTAAAGTCTCAATGAGTTCTCTGAGTATTTAAGAAAATGAAATCTTCATATTAAACAGACTGTAAGCCAAATGTTATTAACAACTGAGTAATCTGTATTTGCATTTAAGCCTTTTTATTGTCATTCTAGCTAAATACCTATAATCCTATTTAAGCAAGTGCCAAAGAAACTTTCTTCTGACAACTTTCCAAAATCAAATTCAAAAAAGTACTTTTACCTGTAATTAACTCTGATATTTTCCAGAGGGCCCCTGGAACAGTCAGAGGAATTTTTTCTCATTGGAGAAAGTATTTGGCTAATTTGGCTTATTTATCTGATATGTAATTACCTAGAAAGCACTGTGAAAGGGAATGATGCTAAACTTTGTTGCTGGATGTTTTGTGTTGCAAAAATATCCAGATTTCCTTATGTCAACTGTATTGTGGTAAGCTCTAGTCAGATCTTTAGCCACTCTCATTTACAAGTCTTTTGTCATTTATAGTCACTGTTTTTTGCTCCTGAACTAGTGAAGAGCTGGATTTCAACAGAACAGAAGCCACAAAACTGCAAATGGTGATAGCAATAAAACCTAGAATAGAAGTGCCCATCTTCTGAAGCCCTTCTGACTGACCATTGATGGAGACCTAGCTGCACCCCTTACTGCACCCCCTCTCAGCATGAAGCAGCCAGAGTGGTCGTCGTCGCCCCCTTTCCCTAGCAGCAACTAGAGTCTCTATCTGTAAAGAGAAGAATGAGACAGGGACTGTGGGTGTAGTCAGAGTGGGAGGAGGGCCTCCAGAAAGGGCGGGGCAGAATGTTTGCAGTCAGAGCAATGTAACTACATGCAAAAAACTCCCTACTGAAACTCTGTGTTAAACATTAAGTTCTACAGTCTTTCTTCAGTGAAACAAGTTGAAACTCAAAGAGCCAAAAGTAGCTTAGCCTAGAATGTTTGAATGTTCCGCAGATGAAGAAGAGTGTCTGGCATGACCCATAACTTCGCTGTAGGCAGCCCTAGCAGGCAGACAGCGGCCCGGCCCACCTTGGGGGCAGGGCAGGTAGTACAAGTCCACACCCTAAGCCTTTTCTTCACATTATCAAAGTATATGTGGCATGAGATACATCCTTCCTGCTCTAATAGATTATCCTGGAAATTGTCATGAAAAACTTCTCCAAGCTCTGCCATCTGATTGTGACAACAAATTTAACTGCTTCTGTATTATCTGAACTCAATCAAAAGCTAAGAAAAGTATGAATTGTAGTGCTTCAGAATTGTGCTACCATAAATTATCTGCTGTTAAAAGAACATATGAGATGTGAACAGTTTCCAGGAATGTGTAGTTCTAATTTGTCTGATTTTTCTACTTTTGCTATGTATTTGTATTCCTATTCTCCTAGCGTGTGTATAGAGTGCAGTTGCTAATCTTTTAAAGCCAATACATACTTGTGCTACTTTTCAAGAATTAACTTCAAGAAATAAGTGAATCATATACTGATTCCCTACCTGCATTTGCTGCAAGAATATAATCATGTATATTATGATTTTATCCAGAATTTATAGCTGTTGGCTGTCCTCTCTTTTATATTTTATCTCCCTGTTTAGTCCCAAGAGATGGCTGGTTAGCCAAAGACAGGTAAGATTCCTCACAGGAGGAACAGCCTAAGACAGGCACAGTCGCAAGGGACCTCAGGTGAGCAACATGGAGCCAACTGAGGTGAGGCATAGAACCTCACCCCCTCCAGATGAGAGAGACATTCCCTGTGACAGGCTGTGTCACAGGTCAAGCCCAGCTAAACATCTCTGTCATTTAAAAACTTTGGGCCCATGACTGGACCCAATGTACAAGAGAAGGGGGGAATGTGAGAGCAAGAGAAACTCCATTTTAAAAAGGCCATCTTAAGAAAAAAGCCGGTTACTGGAAAAACCACTCATTGTTTGTTCCAGTAACCCTCACCCCAGATAGTTGCCTAGCAATGACCTCAAGGTCCAGACACTCAAGGTCCAGGCTCTCCTGTCCCTTAAAGATAAAATACCTTACATGATACATCAGCTGGCAGCTGGGCACCAGCCAGACTTAACCCATGGAAAATGTCCAAGTTAGAGTCCCCCCTCTCCCTGCACCTTGTAATGCTTAAAAACCTTGCCTACCTGAGCTCAGGGCTCTCACTTTGGAACTGCTGCATCAGTGACAGGTGTGAGTCCAAGCTCGAGCTTGAAATAAATGACCCTTTTGTGTTTGCATCGAATCGGCTCCTTGGTGGTCTCTCGGGGACTCCCGACTTGGGCACAACAGTTGCTTGTCGCTTCTTGGGTTCCCTGTGGCCTGTTGCCCTGACAGTCGTGTCTGGGGAGGCTGTGAGGCCAGCAGCTAAGACCTGCTGGCGTCAGACCGAGGGGCAGAGAAGACCCACTAGAGCCTGGGCAGGCAGGAGGATGGGGCACAGGCCGGACTGAACTGCATTATGCAACACTCCTGACCTCAACAAGCTGCCCTCTCCGCCCCAGCACGCAATCATGGCCAGAGTGAGCTGTAACGTGGTCTTGGTCCCCCTGATCTGCTGTCACCTGCCCCGTGCATTCTGGATGGCCCCACATGCCTTTGGGTTTCTTCATCTCACACCTCACAGCTCTGGCTCCTGGCCCCTCCAGGCCCTGTTCACCCTTTCCAAGGGGACAGCAAAGCCTTGCCCAGCAGGCCATTCTGTGTGCGCTGAAGACTCCAGGCTTCAGGGTCAGAAAACCCAGCTCCAGATTCTTGCTGCACCTGCTTCCTGTCTGTATGCAGGAGGTGTGGCAGCACCTGAGCTCCAAACCATGGGGCCGGGTGGGGTCGTGCCTGGGAAGGCACACTGAACACCGAAATGCTATGCAAATGGTAGTGAAGCTGTCGGCATGTCTCAGGCCGCAAGAGCTTTGGAAAGATTCCGCTCCTTTCCAGAACATCTCTGTGAATTTAGCTGGGTCCTCTGGAGGTGGAATGTTAACCCGGAGGAGTGATGGATGGCGGGAAAGAGGAGAGGCCGCAGAACACAGAGCGTGTGAGCTTCCAGCATCAGTATCTGGGCCTTAACAGACATTCAGAGACTTAAGGCTCTGAGGACCAGAAAGGAGGAAAGTGGACGTGTTCAAGCGCTGAGTTAAATCACTATACACCCCTCAACTGGTCACAAGTCCAGCTATGCAGGGGGGAAGCCAGCTCAGCCTGACAGCATGGGATTAGCATGTGTAGATACAAAGCAATGAACAAGATAAGCATAAATACATGAACTATTTCCAGGGCTTCAGTGAGCTTCTATCTGAGGCTGTGAAGTCAGGATCTAACGCTCTGTGCTTCCCCCGGCAGAGCAGAAGCAGAGGACAAGCCACACGCCTGGATCACCTAGATGGCATCCGAGCAGGCTGCAATGATAAAGCCAGCCTCAGTCCTCAAATATCCTAAAGTCCCATTCAGAAACCAGACTGCAGCAAAAGCAGTGGTAGAGAGTAATTCAGACAACTTCCTGTGCTACCTAAGATAAATCTCGTCACTTTTCTGGGCCTGTTTTTCCAGCCCGATAGTGGAGCAGGAGCTCCCACTGTCCACAGAGTCACAGCCTCTTAGCTCTGTCAGAAGCCTGAGGGTCCGTGAGGCCAGCGCCTCCCACGCCCGCCCAAGTCCCCCTTCTGCCACCCACCGCAGCCGAGACAGAGGGCTTGCTCACTGTCACTCATACACCTCCTCTCATAGGAGCCTCACTCATCCTGCAGCCCTTTCTGATGGGGAACAGCTCTAGTTCACGTCCTGTCTCATCTCGGGAAGAAGCATGAACACCCAGAGAGAACAGACAAGGCTGTGCACAGTCCAGGGAGCAGGGGTGCCCGGAGCTGATACTCCTCCTCCCTGCTCATGGCTTCGGCCCACGGGTGGGGATGGCGACATCCTTTTCTGCCATCAGGCTGGGCTGCTGCCTCCCCCAAGGCCTAGCCTGCATGCTTTCTCAACCTGGAATGAGTTTTCCTGAAGTCAGATTTAAAAAAAGGCTTGTTTTCATGCTTCAGATCCAGCTGAAAGGTCCCCTCCTCGGGCAAGTGTCTGGTTTATCCAGGCCTGGCCGCTCCTCGCCGCATCCCTGAGCGCGAGCACTGGCCTTGGTTCCAGCAGCATGTGACAGGGCTCTCCTCCTGCACGGCGCCAGCCCCTCCGGGCTGATTACTGGGTCTTATATCCATCTCTGCGTCCTTCGCACCTGCTACGACCCGGCACGTAGTGACTGTCCGGGTAGTACTTGCTGCTGTGACCCATTTATAAATATAAAACATACACTTCTTTCTTTTCCTTCCTTCCCTCCCTCTTTCCTCCCTCCCTCCTTCCCTCCCCTCCCTCCTTCCTTCCTTTCCTGCCACAAGCTCTTACCTGTGGAGGGACAGAGGGAGAACCCTCAGAATAAACTGTAGTTGTTTATTCTGGGGTCATTGTCTGCTGGAGGTTCAAAGTTTTCATCAAGTTCTTTAAAAATTATATTTTTGGATGCACTTAAACCTAGCAGTTAGTAACAGCAACTCACAAAGTAAAAGCAAGTTAAAAATTGTTTAGAAAAGATTTCTAAGTAGAGGAAATCAAGCTATAATTTAAATATTACCCCATCCTTACTTTCATCTCCCTGCCTGTCGATAAACTTTTTATTTTATAGCATATACATTAATCTTCATCATGAGTAAGTGATGGGTGCTGTATTTTTCGCATACTGTTGTTACATACTAGTTGTATCACACGCAGAGGTGTCCACCGAGATGGACTCATGAGATGGCAGGAAAGAAACCCTTCATCCTCCTTTGTCCCTCTGTACCCATTGGTGTATGCAGCCGCTCTGCAAAAAATATTGTACCTATGCACTTTGCAATAAACTAAGGGTGAAAGAGACCTTCCTCACAATGCGTTGGGAATTAATTTCTTGATTTAGGCTGAAGCTTTGGGACTATGAAGAGCACGTACCTCATCACCTCTAGCTACTCCTTGTTGGGGATTCCAGAGTGCTGTGTAGTAAGGAAGCCACTAGGGGGCGCTCCGAGCCGCACAATCAGAAGAGGCTCCGCCTCTCACATCAGAATCACAAGGGAGTTCTCTCCCTCCTAAGGATGCCTGTGCCCTGCTCTGCCCCTCTGGGATGGTGGAGGATCTTGGAGTTCTCTAGAGCTCCAGTTAGGGGACGCTCACTGATCTCTCTCAGTGGGATAGGATGGGCAAGGCTGCCACACTTGCATTTAGCAACGACATCTGGAATTAAGCTCTCGGTGCCTATTTTTTTTTTCAGTATAATTACACGGTGTGTAACTATAGTACGGTCAGTATTCACAAAGATGCAGGGGACTGTGGACAGTTTCGGCCCTCCTTCTTCTAGGGCCCCTTGTATATTAATAACAGAAATTTAGCTTCTTTTTTAGATTTCTTGGCAAATTGGCAAGAGAAGTGCTGGTAGAGAAAGGGGACTGAGGGTGCCCCAGGGAGCAGCGGGGCCGGGCTTGCAGCCCCAGCACCTCTGGGCATCTGCTGTGGGCCGGCCCTGTGTTGGGGCGGGTGTAACACAGAGAGGAAGATCTGGCCCTTTTGGGGCTCTTGCCCTGGTCGGGGCGAGCTGGGTGCTCACACCCAGGCAGAGACACTGCCTCCAGTCAGTCAGTTGTCAGGTGTTGTAAGGCCATAGGGCTGAGGCTGCTGTGGGAGCCTCGCGCCGGACCAGCTTCAGGTTCTGCCAGCTCCCAACTTGCTCCATAATCTTAAAATCATCACTCTCTAGATTTCAGATGGAAGAATATCCTGGGTTATCTGGGTAGGCCCAACCTCCTCGAGTGAATCCTTACAAAAGCAGAATTCCCAGACGAGCTCAGAGTCAGACAGAAATGTGGGAACGGAAGAAGCGTCAGAAAGATTCAACCTTGTTGACTTTGAAGATGGAGGAAGGGGCCATGAGCCGAAGAGTGTAGAGGAGGCCTCTCGGAGAGAGAAAAGTATAGGATATAGATTCCTCCCAGAACCTCCTGCCTCCACAAGGAACACAGATCTTCCAACGCCCTGATTTTAGCTCAAGGAAGCTCATTTTAAACCTCACATCTATAAAACTATAGGATAATACATTTGTGTTGTTTTAAGCCACTAAACTTTTGATAATCTGTTAACAGTCGCAGTATAAAACTAAGACACAAACAGTAGTTAATGGGAAAGAAAGTCAAATAAGTAGGTAAGAGGGAAAGAATTAGGGGAGACTCTGTACATGACCGAGCGAGCATGGTCCTTTGCAGAGAGGCTTAAAGGCCAGCCCATGGAGTCGGGCATTGATGTACCATTGTACCGTCAGTGGGGATTATGTAAGGTTTTATTCATGTCCTGACGTGGCCACACTTGTCCCTTTGGAAGATCTCTCTGATGGCCGTGTAGGGCCCCACCGAGGTGGGGAGGGGCTCTGAGCAGCAGTGCCAGCTAGCCATCTCCTCATTACAAGTGCGAAGGGCCTGGGAGGGGCCAGTAGCTGAGGCGATGGAGGGTTCAGGATGAGCCCAAGAAAACAGAAGGACTACAAATACAAAATTCGTAAGACTTTGTAAAGATGAGGGTGGACACTGAGCAGTAGAAAGAGGTGTCAAAAAACCTAACTTCCTTCCTCCACTGGGGACATGACTTGTGTGGGCGCCTTTGGCCAAGAGTGGGAATGATGAGGGAGGAGCAGAAAGGGGATGGGCTTTAAATCAAGCCAGCTGGACACACAGGCCAAGGGTAGGGAGAAGCAGGGCAGCAGAAATGAGCCTGGAAGTTGTTGAGGAAGAAGATGTCCAAGGACATGGTGACCAATAGCCTCAAGTGCCATGGAAAGGCTGGGGGAAGAAGGCTGGAGCAGTGCTGTTAGAGAAGACCCCAGGCCTCAGTCCTTTGGGAGGCCTGGGCAGTGGGTGAGGGACCAGGGGGCAGGAGGATAGGGCAGCGCTGCAGCCCATGTGCTGCTTCCCCAAGAGGAGCATCGGAGAGACGCCCTAGAGGGGCGGCAGGGGGGCAGTGAGGTCTTTGCCATGGGAGAGTTGACTGCTCTGTGGGGCTGAGGGGAAGAAGCCAATAGGCAGGGAGTGAGTACAGGTAGATGCATTTTAATTTTAACAACCAAAAGGATGATTAGAGGGTGCATTCCAGGTCCTGTTGGTTGGCTGCAGGGGAGTGGTCAGTCAGGAGCGCCCTGAAGCCTGACCCTGTGGGTACTGTCTCCCCTACCTGAAGGCCCCCCCCGCCCCATCCCTGTCCTGCCAGAAGTCACACGAGGCAGGCCAGGTGACCCTGAGCCTTAGGGTTCTCCGGGGAAAATGGTGGTAATGTCTGCCTCCCAGGGCTGTGGTGAGGCCTAATGGCTCTTCACAGGCCAAACACCCAAAGTGTTACCCTCAGATGTGGCAAGGAAATTCTAGGTTTCTTATTTTCAGAGTATTCCTAACATGGTTCCTGACAGTGAAAGCTCTTCCTTCTCAGGGGTTGCCAGCAGCCCTGATATCATTACTCATTTCTGTGTTGATATGAACCTGAGGGTTGTCTCTGGATACATCAATATCTGGGCTCTTCCCAGCCAGGAAATGGAGCCTCTAGTTACTGATTTGTATTTGGTCCAGAGCTAGACAGGCTGAGCATTCCAATCCCAGCTAAGGAGCTCCCTCACTCAGCAGGTCTAGGGTAATAAGGCTTGGTGGGCCAGGCAGGGGAAAAAACAGCATGTTTCTCATTAGAAAAGTCCCAGTCGCACCATCTTCCACAGAAAGCTCCCCCTGGTGAGCCAGGACATTGGCTTGTTTTGACCGTCCCCAAGGACTGAGCAGCCGATTCTCCTGCATGGGCCCCACACACAGTGTCTTGGTCTGAACACAGTTCCTGGAGCCCTGCGTATTTAGCTGACCAAATTTTATTTTCCTGATTGAAACACCGGTCTGCTGGTTTTAGGAACTCGGTTTTACCCTCCCTATCAGCATGAAGTCTCTAAAAACTTTTCTTAAGGAAAACTTTAATTTAATTCATCCAGGGACTTGTGCATGGGGTAAGGGCAATGGAGGTTTGAGCTTTGAGGGTGCTGGCAGTGGGTGGGGCTGGCAGGGGAGAGAGTGGCAGCTGGCAGGGTCTCTGGTGCTCTGGGAGGCATTGCTGAGCCCCTCACAGCACTTGGCCAGGGCTTTGGACACAGAAATTGCTCAAAACATGTTTGATGAGGGTGTGAGTCCATGGGATATGAATGAATGGCTCTGACTCATTTACTCGAGAGGCAAAGGCCAACAGTGGGTGGCAATGAGAATGGGCTTAGAAAGCAATATTGTGACTGGTAGATCACAGCACTGGAGACAGAGCAGCGTGAAGGCGCCAGCCAGCATCTATGCCCCAGTGTAGACCTAGCGGCCATCAGCCTTGATGTTGGTAGGCTCAACCTCATAGAATTCCAAATATCTGTGTCACTGCATTTCACACCCATTGATAAGATTAGGAAAAGAGGATTTTAGAATGTTGAGAAAATTATTTCTAGAGAGACTTCTTGCAGGGTCTGTCTCTGGCTTAGACAGGCCAAGTAGGGAATTATTCTAGCAAAACTATCCATCAGGCTTGTTCAGTCGGGCATGTGAAGCCAGCTTTCCAAACTCAGAGTTTAGAACGAGAGCACCCTGGCGATGTTCTCTGGGAGTCTGTTGAATTGGCAGCTATGAAGTTTGGATGGAGCGAGTTTGATGTCAACCCAAGTAAAAGGCTATTGCAATTCACTTATGGAAGAACTGCAATTCTTCTCCTGAAGGATTTCTGGGCTTAGCTCAGTGGGCTGGGTGAGGTGCTTGGTGGCTGTATCGGTGCTGGCCACCAGGAAACTGTCACGCAGCTAAGAGAGTCTGCGGTGGGCGTCCGCAGCAGGCAACTGCAAACTGGTCAGCGCTTAGCAAAGGAGCCCTCCATGCAGCGAGCGGCTTTCTGGGCTCCCAGAAGCATCAGGTCATTCAGGGTCCTTGATTTGGGGGAATTCATCCCCAGTTTTTTTCTTCATCAGCCTTGACCAATTGAGATTTTTCAGAGGTAGCCTGCAAACCTTTGTACTTCACTGTAGAGACCAGGGACCACTTCCCCTCCTTTCCACCCCAGAGTCCAGGAATATTTCACCTTCAGGGAGGCAAAGATCACTGGGGCCCCTTCACTTTGGCTTTTTCAGCTGTTCATTCATTCTCTTGGCTTGGATATTTGTTTGTACTATTATGAGTTACTTTAATTTTTATGCATTACAGCTTTATTTGAGCATGTAAAAGTATGCCACTAAATGAATGGAGAAACATCTTCAAATTCCCTGGGGAAAATGTCAGTAGGCCCAAGGCTTTCAACATCAGTGGTAGTGGGGTCTTGGGGACCTGGGTTCTCTTTCCAGAGCCATTGCTGTGGCAAGGTGAATTTCCAGGCCGGAAGCCCCCTGCACCTCAATAAGATCAGGAGCTCCCTTTTCCCCACTGATCTGGGGAAGCGGTGGCCTACCAGGCATGAGAGATACCGCCTGGAGAGAGGAATTGATGGAAAGAGTGAGGTACAAGCATGAATATGAAAAACGCTGGAAACATCGAACTTGACGCCCAGTTCTATGGCAGAGAGTGAGGGATTTAGGCAGCCCTTACTGTAGAGGAGAGCCCCGCACAGCCCTCATCCTCAAGGAGCATCTCATTGACTGAATCAGGGGAAAAGGGAAGAGGCTTGTTGACGTATGGAGACCCCTGCATAAAGCACAGCAAAGAATGTACAGATGGAAAAGGTGATCCTTGTTTTCTAGGGGCCCTTGGCTGGTGAGAGAGAGCAAGAGGCACACACCAGTAATGCGGTAAAGAGCAGAGCGGCGAAGACCAGGATCCAGACCCAAGCAGCGGCCTGTGGGAGCCTGAGAGATGAAGATGGGGAATTGGTGCAATCTCTAAGGCTTATTAAAGGAAACCGCATCCGAACAGGGCTCTCAAAGCCTGTTTTGCCGGATTCAGGACAGGGATGAGGGGAAGGCGAGCGAGGCACTTCTCTCGGGTGCCACAACTCAGCCATCAAGAAGCAATACCTTAATGAAAGATGGTTTTTAATTAAATGCAAGAAACAAAAACAACCCATGATGAGCAGAACCTCAGAATTTCAATAAAGACAGGATGCTTGTTTGTTTTATGACCCTGCATTCCTCTACAGTGGGAACAGTGGTTTCCAATCAACTCCTGGTACCTGGTCCCCTACCAGGAAAGTTCATGAGGGTGATAGTGACCAGTAAACACATTGGGCGACACAGAGCTTTATAGTCATGCTTTTTTCATTGTAGAGTTTTTATTAACTTTTGCATTTAATTCAACTACGAGAGCATGTTTTGATTAGTGTGCATGGGGGTGTGTATTTTCCCTTTTGCTTGACTCCCATATGGCTTCACACAGCACTGACAGGTCAGTAAAGAGGCAAAGGCATATGGAAGGAGAAGCCCGAGCCAAGGTAGGTGGCACTAGAGTGTGTTCAGACCCACAGGGGTTATGATTAACTTGTATGAGAGGCTGTAATAAGAGAGAAGCCTGAACAGTTCAGAAGAGGAGAAATTGTGGAGAGCTTTGGACACTGTTTTGAAGATGTTTCGAATTAGTGCTGTAGATGCTTAAGGAACCACCGAATGTGTCTGAGCAAGGAATCTGAGCAGTCATTTGGGGCCAGTTACTGCAGGGGCCATCAGGGAAGGTGAGGCAGGAAACAGAGTCAAGGGGGAACAGCCTCAGCACCAGAGCCAGAGAGGTCGGGGGCCCTCTGGACCGGGCACTTAATAGACTGGCCTCAGGATTAATAGACTGAGTTATGAATCATTGGCATCCTCTGGCAGGTTAACATTCACTAGAGGAAACAGACAGTGACCCTTCTTTCCCTAGGAGGACACAGCAGCTCCGCTGAATTCCGACAGTCTCACGCTCATTTTCATCACCTGCTGTGATCTCTGCCCCTGCCCCCCACCACCATTTCCCTAAATTTCTAAGTGGAGCTGTGGTGGGTTCCCAGAAGTCAGCACCTTCCTGCTATTCTTAGAACTATTCCAGGATACATTTCAGAGAAACAGTCAAACCACCCTCAGATGGGCAGAAGGCGTGAGGTATCAGCCACAGCAACTTTCTTTGCTTTTTTTTTCTTTCCCACACAGTAGTGGGTGTGCTGAGAAAAGATGGAGCTTTTGTAAAATGTGGACTGAGAAGGGAAGAGAATGTATTTTGTAAAATGCAAATATTGTCAGACCTCACCGGTTCTGATTCAGCTCCCAGGGAAATCACAGCCATTCAGGGGGAAGGGTGGGCTGACACGTATCTTTGTGATTATAAAGAAAGGGCTCTTGCTGTAAAGACATCACAAAACATCACCGCTGTGAAGACATCTTGTGAACAAGATGGCTGGTTGAAGCTGCAAACCGTGTCAGAAGGATGAAAAGCTAATTTAAATTTTGTCAAGAGTTAGAAATACCCATCAATTATGAAGGGAATCAACAAATAATTTCCATTTATACATTAAAGTCTCAAAAAGTTCTCTTGAACAATATTTTTAGGAAGTATTATTCTAGTTAGGATACAATCATCAGGATATAAAACTGGACCTTTTGAATTGTTAAAAAAAATACTTCCATAAATGTACACAGATCTTTGTTCAATTGGCCTGAAATGAATTAAAATGAGACCAATTCATATTTTCAATATCTAGTCCTGTGGGGGATGCTAAGATGTTTAAGGCCTTGCTTTCCAGGAGAGGGAGCTATCCTGTTGGGAAGGTAGGAGGCAAAACAAGTAAAGAAGTTACCCAGCAAAAGACTTGAAATGTTATCTGTCTTAGTCAACTCAGGCCACTGTAACAAAATACCATAGTCTGGGTGGCTTAAACCGCAGGAATTTACTGTCTCACATTCCTGGAGGCTGGAAGTCTGAGACCAGGGTGCCAGCATAGCTGAGGTGAGGGCCCCCTCCTTGTCTTTGATGGCCACGGTCTTGCTGTATTCACACACAGGGAAGGTTGCAGGGTCCCAGCCATAAGAGGAACAGAGCTGAGCCCGGGTCTCAGGTCCTGCTTTGCTGCTGTCGCAGTGCAGCTGGCAATCCCGGGCTTCACTTTTTTCTCTCAAAATTGAGGAGTTTGCACAATCTGGTGGAGTGTGCAGAAGTCCAAGGGGCTCTTTCAAAATCTTCATCTTGCTTGGAGTAAGGAAATGAGAGAACAGCTCGAGGAGAGCCAAGAAGAAGACTCTAGCCCAGAGAGACCAAGAGCAAATAGCTCAAGGTGTTAGACACACACAATGTTGACAAGATATACTGAATTCAAGATTGCTATGAGATCAAAGAACTCACGGTGCAAATCTGTTTCCTCTTGTCTAGTAGAAAACATGAAGACACCGTACTTCTATGCATTTTTTTCCCCCTAAGCACAGGAGAGGTGGATGAGAGAAAGCATAGGGAATCAGCTTGATTTGGTAAGATTTGCTTTTCCACTAAAAAACAGAAAACAAAACAAAAAAAACCCCATATTCACTTTCTATCAAAACAGGATACCATTGAGTAGTTCTCTGAAAATCATTTCACAATTCACATTGCATAGCCAAATGCTCCTCGAATATATGATCATTCTTCCCCTGAGAGCACTGGCAAAGGAATTTCATTATATTTGGCAAAAAAACTCTAAAAGCATCCCTTTAGGTGAAAGGGGACCTGGTAACACTGTATCAGCCTTACTCTCTACACAGCTCCGTAAACCCATAGCAAGAAAGATCCCAACCAACAGCAAGCAGTATCTGCTTTGATTTTTCCCACAAGTCTGTTATTTCAGTGTCCTGGGTATGGCAAAGATCAGTCATTCCTGACACTAAAGCCAGTGGTTTCTGGAGTGTGGTCCATGGTAGAATCAGCCTTGCTCTGCAGATCCCTGGGACAGGAAGTTAGCTGACAACTGCCTGGCCTGCACTGTCCCTGTTGGAGCAATGATATTATAGCATCGTGGCCTATCATGCGTCCAGTTGTGTTCAGAGCAAGACAGAAGGCTCTGCTGAAGAGGTTTCTGCTGAAGAGTCTTGAGCCCCACAGCACATTCAGTATTGGGGAAGAGAACAATAGCATTCTGGCAACCTCTTCGTGGGTCTGAGACAAACTTTAAAACCAGAGAGAGGGTGTCCTCTGGTCTTGGGAAAGATGGAAATTTAGTATAAGATACACAGGTGAAAGCCCCTAATGGTGAGTAATAATCATAATATCATCTTAAATTTATGTGGTACCTTACAACATGCAGACATTCCCTCATGTGATCCAGTACAAACAGGGCAGGTGTTGTTCACTCCACCTTGCAGATGGAGACACAGACATTCAGGAAGCTGTGGGGTCGTGCTCACACGCTCACTTAAACAGGGGATAGCAGAGTCAGGGCAAGTCCCTGCCTCCTGGCTTCTGTCCACAGTACTTCCTGGATGCTACAAGGAAGGCTCTGTAAAACGAACCTATTTCCTTCTCTGAGTAAATGATCTGCAGAAATGGTGGTGGTTATAACAGCCACTTACAATAAATGTTTTACCTGATTTTTACCCCCTTGACAATCATCAATTATGATTAAAGCCAAAAAACACCTGATTTTCTGCTCTTCCCTTGCAAGGGAGAGAGAAAGGGAAGGGGAGAATCTCTGAGCTAAGTCACAGCAGAGCCCTCTTATTGCTTTACCACTCTAGTTTCCATCACAAATGATCCTTCCCTTCCTGCTTCTCTACCACAAACACTCAAAGCAAACCTGTAGCCATTTCTAAATCATTTACCTACATGAAAGCTGATAACATGCCTCCCCAAACCTCAGGGTCTAGAGAAAGAAGGGCCAGCAGGCAGAATGCGTGGCAATCCATTCCATTCTCTTACCGAGGTCATAGCACTGGTTTCTCTTGCCAGTTCTCTGCAGAGAGGCCCTTCTCAATCCTCGGCCTGGAAACAGTTCTAGCAACACATGCACAGACTGAACCTCTACCAAAACAATTCACAGGCATTTTGAGTCATTACAGTAGCATTTTATTTGGGTAATATCTATTTTCCTTTCAGAATCTGCAGCTAGAAATACTTTGAAAATCATCAAATAGTTCTCCTGCCTCTGGACCAGAATCTTGAATCATTTAATCCTCCTTTTTGAGTTCTATTAGCATAAATATGTACATATGTACATACATTTAAAAATAAATCCAATATTAGGAAACCATACCTAACATATATTTTTGAGTTGTTGGGAATGTGAGTCAACATATGCCAATGAAATTCTAGGTGGTAACCTAAATAAATGGAATTGGAATTCCATTTGGACCAGGAAGACTGGACAAGAGCTTGCAGACCATTCACCCCAGTGTTGTGCAATGTTTTCTGTCCAGATCCCCTTTGACAAACATATAGATCACATAGTCTGCTTCTATGAAATTTAAAAAGGATTGCCATTCAAAGCAAATAAAAAAAAAAAACAAAAATAAAGCAATAGTTCAAAACTCTGCTTTATTTACAAATCTTTTATCATCTCTCCACCAATTTTTGATATGCCTCTCAGAATAAAAAAAAAATTTCTAATCTAACCACAGCCCTTCATAGTGGGAGAAACTAATCAGGAGAAAGAAAGTGAGTTGGTGGGCAATGTGACCTACGAGAAGCCTGAATTGTAAAATCAGACATTTAAATAAAGGACAGGTACTGAACTTAGCCTCTACAACCTTATAAAGACCTAAACTTTCTTATCCAAAAAAAGTAAGGATTTAAATAAAGCAACAATGCTATTTTGCTTCTTTTCAGAAGAATCATGGAGATCCAGATAGATAATGGATATAAAAGCTATTGAGGGAAAGAAAAAACCGCATACCTATGGTATGAGGGATGCTTATGGTTACTCTAATAGAAAGAGACTGATAAATGGTTATTGCTCCCTGAACACATTTGACTTTGCAGGCTATCCCTCCACCCCACAGTTTATTTCTTGACTTTCCTATGACCCTTACGATTCTTTTCTGTAGCAGTCAGCTGTTCTAAAGCCCCCACTCACTACATTCTTTCCTCTTAGGACTCCTCAAATTCTCTGCATGAGATAGAAAAGTTGAAAGCTGAAGAAAGTCATCTGATGAAAACACACACCCTTGGTATGTGCCTCTGGGCTGGAGGAAGTCCCGCGTGAAGCCCAGGGGACACGGGTGCACCCAGAGCCGACCCGTGCCTCTTTGCCGCCCTGGAACCTGGGCAGTCATGGGCTGTTCGAGGAGAAGCAAAGCAGGGACACCAGCCGGAGGCAGAGCTGGAGATGCTGTGCATGCAGGCGGTGGCAGCGGCACAGGGCCTCCTGCAAAACGTGGCTCCTAAGACACAGACTTCCAGCAGGAAACACCCTCAGGAGGACACGAGTCTCCTTGCAGCCAACTTGAAAGCGGTCCCAATGGCCAAACCTGGGATGCTTTGAACCCATGGCGTCATATAAGAATCCTTGAGTCCTTACTGATCTAAATAAACAAAGAATCATTAAATACATGAGGGAGAAGAGGGGGCTCCTTTTCAGTGTAGAATTCCGACTAGTGAATGTTGAAGGACTGATGCAGCACCCAGGAGTGATTATCATTACAGGCGTGAATCATCCAGATGGGCTAATCTTCATTGGCAAAGCTGTGATGAACATACGGGGTTTACAGGCTCTCAGAGTATCTCCTCGCGAGATACTTATGAAGCTCAAAAGGAAAATAGTAACTTTACTAATGGAGAAACTTGGCAGGCACTACCTTAATAAGAGGTCAAAATTAACAGCACTTATACAGAGCAATAGAAATGAGCTTAATTCATGAGGAAACATCAGACACCCCAAAACTGAAGAACATTTTACAAAATCAGTGCTCTTCAAAAGTATCATGATCATGAAAGTGAAAGAGATTGAGGAGCTCTGTCAGGTAAAGGTGACCGGAGAAATGCTCACACAGGCAATATGTGACTCTACCTTGGAACTTGGAGCAAGAAAAGTTACATTAGTAAGTTATTAGGGGATTAGATCATAATAACTTATCCAGTGGCAATTTTTTCATTGTCATCACGGTATTGTGGTTCTCTTAAGATGTTAACATTTGGAGACTATGGGTGAAAGTATATTTAGAATTTTTTGCACCATTTTGCCACTATTATGTAAGTCTGGAATTATTTCAAAGTGAAAGGTTTGAAAAAGCAAATTAAACAAAAAACGCAAGTGCTTGTGCGACTCTCCAAGGTTCCCCAAATAACTGGATGTGTTTGAGTTTGGGGGTACGGCAGCCCCTGGTAGGGTGTGGGAAAGTGAAGAGGTCCTGCAGGTAGAAGCTAATATCTATTACCTTTTGGGTATTATTTAAATATGACATTTTAAATTCACATTTCCTTTACATAGCTATTTTGGGGGTAAGTGGAATAGTGCATATAAAATGCATAAACAGTTAATGCCCCATGGTCAGTGTTTATGAATTCCAGTCATTGCTACTGCCATCCTCATTGTTACCATCATGGTTGCTATCGGCTGGTAAAGCTTAAGAGTGTCCTGGTTACACACACACATTAAACCTGGAAATCTTCACATCTGTATACACTTTCTTCCCCCATTAAAGATTTTTCTTTCCATTTGACTCTTACTCAACTTCACCATAATTTATTAGGAAATTAAAATTGGGATTGACTGACTGATTTATAAATATGTCTTTCAGTACTTTCCAAGGACCACAGAATTAGTTAGGGAATCAATTTGAGTTTACTCTACTAAACCTTGGGTACCGGTGAGCAGAAAACCAGCGGAGAAGAGTGTGAGAGAAATTCTCACAAAATGAAGGAAATTCAAAGAATATCACATCATTCTACTAAAGTGTGCTTCTCCTGAGAAACAAAAAAATTCCACATTCAAAGTGGCGACATCATCACACAGCCCTCGGCCCTGTGTTCCAGCACCTGCTGTCTGTGGTGGAACCTAATCGGTGACCACATGACGTAATTTTGAGAGTGAAAGGGGTGGGAAAAATAATTAGCAGGGATTAATTGCTCTAAAGTAGGTGTAAACTGAGACAGTGTGGTGCAAACATTATGTCCCAACAACTTATCTGGAAAGAGGTGCTATAAGGGTCATTCTCTGCCCTAAATCGCCATGTGAGGGCAGACAGTGTGCACCCTTAAATGCCAGGCAATTTCTCCAGGGAACCTTGATAGCACCCAAGCAGGACAGGCTATTGTCACACCCTGTCCCTCCCTTACTTCCCCTTCTGTACAGCCTTGGCTCCCTGCCAGGAGGACCTTAGGAGTCCCTGTCAGGTTATGTAACACCACTTTCATGGCCCTCTTGCACCCACCCTGCCCACCCTCAGTTCCTCCTCTGTTCTGGGCTGGGGTGGAGCTGGCCCAGGGATGAGATGCCTTCTGCTCAAGAGTAATATGAAGGGTGTGAGCATAGACCTGTACCACTCATTCCACCCCCTGCAAATAGTTCCCCACACAACTCCCATTTGCAGATCCTTGGAATTCTTTAGCAGAGAATAGAGCTTCTGTCCAGGAAACAGAGGGACATGGGAGGAGGCAATAGAGAAAGAACAAAGGAACAGTGAGCGTGAAAGCCTTGGGTTTTAGTCCCAGCTTTTCTGCTTATCCCTTGCCCTTTTGAGAGTCATTTAACTCTCTGGGGACAAGTTTGCTTGTAAGTGGGGCCAATCAAACTTGCTGCAGATGGCCCAGGAGCTGCTTTAACTCTTTAATGATCTATGTGAGCGGTTATGTGCATGTGAAGTGGTGTCATTTCATGGGAAATGACAACCAAATGCACTCAGTCCTAGAAGAGGGAATATACTGAAATTAAAAATGATTAAAGTTAATTGAGTCAATGTTTGGGGAACTAGATGCTGACTATTATACTTAGAGATATATTTGAATCATAAGTTAGAAATAAATAGGACTTAAAATTGTTTTTAGAACATGAAAAATAATATTTGTATATTTCCTATATATCATTATATCACTTATAAAATAAATGGTGTGCATTATAAAGTGCAATATGTTTGATTCTTTTCCTTTGTGTCTCATGAAACTTAGAGACAGATCAAGAAAAGTTAAGAGCAAATTTTCCTTGGTTTCTGACTTCATGACTTTCTTGTTCATATTTATGCAGTGCAGGGTAATGTTCAGGTCTTAAGCCTACAATAAAGTGTTCTGAGGGGAAGCAACTTATATCAGTCAGGAACCAATAAGGAGTATAAACCACACAGTCATGTGAACAGGGAAAGTTTAAGATAAAGAGTTATTAGCTATAACAGGACATTGAGTTTGTGCAGAATTGGTAATTAAGGAAGAAAGAGAGCCCTACAGAATATAGAATTTGCAGATATTAAGAGCAGTCACTCCTTTCCACATAAACAAAAGTTAAAAAAATTCACCACCACTAAACCAGCCTTACAGGATATGTTTTAAAGGGACTTCTGTAGATGGAAATGTTCTTAACTCTAAATATTTTTCATCAGTGAAAATAAACCTACAGATGCCCACTCTCTCCACTGTTATTCAACATAGTACTGGAGGTCCTAGCCACAGCAATCAGACAAAACAAAGACATACAAGGCATCCAGATTGGTAAAGAAGAAGTCAAATTGTCACTATTTTCAGATGACATGATATTGTACATAAAAAACCCTAAAGATTCCATTCCAAAATTACTAGAACTAATATCTGAATTCAGAAAAGTTGCAGGATACAAAATTAACACACAGAAATCTGTTGCTTTCCAATACACTAATGATGAACTAACAGAAAGAGAAATCAGAAAAACAATTCCATTCACAATTGCATCAAAAAGAATAAAATACCTAGGAATAAACCTAACGAAGGAAGTGAAAGACCTGTACTCTGAAAACTACAAGACACTCCTAAGAGAAATTAAAGAGGACACTAACAAATGGAAATGCATCCCATGCTCTTGGCTAGGAAGAATCAATATTGTCAAAATGGCTATACTACCTAAAGCAATCTACAGATTCAATGCAATCCCTATCAAACTACCAACAGCTTTCTTCAATGAACTGGAACAAATAATTCTAAAATTCATATGGAACCACAAAAGACCCCGAATAGCCAAAGCAATCCTGAGAAGGAGGAATAAAACAGGGGGAATTACACTCCCTGACTTCAAGCTCTACTACAAAGCCACAGTAATCAAGACAATTTGGTATTGGCACAAAAACAGACCCACAGACCAGTGGAACAGAATAGAAAATCCAAACATTAACCCAAACATATACAGTCAATTAATATTTGATAAAGGAGCCTTGGATATACAATGGGGAGATGACAGCCCCTTCAGCAGCTGGTGTTGGAAAAACTGGACAGCTACATGTAAGAGAATGAAACTGGACTACTGTCTAGCCCCATACACAAAGGTAAACTCAAGGTGGATCAAAGACCTGAATGTAAGTCATGAAACCATAAAACTCTTAGAAAAAAACCTAGGCAAAAATCTCTTGGACATAAACATGAGCAACTTCTTCATGAACATATCTCCCGGGCAAGGGAAACAAAAGCAAAAATGAACAAGTGGGACTATATCAAGCTGAAAAGCTTCTGTACAGCAAAGGACACCATCAGTAGAACAAAAAGACATCCTACAGTATGGGAGAATATATTCATAAAAAACGTATCTGATAAAGGGTTGACATCCAAAATATATAAAGAACTCATGCACCTTAACAAACAGAAAGCAAATAATCCAATTAAGAAATGGGCAGAGGACATGAATAGACACTTCTCCAAAGAAGAAATTCAGATGGCCAACAGGCACATGAAAAGATGCTCCACATCGCTAATCATCAGAGAAATGCAGATTAAAACCACAATGAGATATCACCTCACACCAGTGAGGATGGCCAACATCCAAAACACAAACAACAACAAATGTTGGCGAGGATGTGAAGAAAAGGGAACCCTCCTACACTGCTGGTGGGACTGCAAATTAGTTCAACCATTGTGGAAAGCAGTATGGAGGTTCCTCAAAAAACTCAAAATAGAAATACCATTTGACCCAGGAATTCCACTCCTAGGAATTTACCCTAAGAATGCAGCAGCCCAATTTGAAAAGGACAGATGCACCCCTATGTTTATTGCAGCACTATTTACAATAGCCAAGAAATGGAAGCAACCTAAGTGTCCATCAGTAGATGAATGGATAAAGAAGATGTGGTACATATACACAATGGAATATTATTCAGCCATAAGAAGCAAACAAATCCTACCATTTGCAACAACATGGATGGAGCTAGAGGGTATTATGCTCAGTGAAATAAGCCACGCCGAAAAAGACAAGTATCAAATGATTTCACTCATATGTGGAGTATAAGAACAAAGAAAAAATACTGAAGGAACAAACAGCAGCAGACTCACAGAACCCAAGAACGGACTAATAGTTACCAAAGGGAAAGGGACTGGGGAAAATGGGCGGGAAGGGAGGGATAAGAGGGAAAAAGGGGCATTACTATTAGCAGGTGTAATGTTGGGGGGCACGGGGAGGGCAGTACAACTTAGAGAAGACAAGTAGTGATTCTATAGCATCTCACTACGCTGATGGACAGTGACTGTAATGGGGTTGGTGGGGGGGACCTGATGAAGGGGTAGTTTAATAACCGTAATATTGCACATGTAATTGTAAATTAATGATAATAAAATAAATTATTTAAAAAAAAGAAAATAAACCTACAGTAAAAGTGGTAGATCAATGACGTACTAAGCCAGTATGAAGTTAAAAAAATGAAAATAGTAAAATCAACTATACACTAAATTAGCCAAGGGATACACAAAAGATGCATATTATGACATTTTATACATTAAGTGTGGAGAAGGAAGAATAAAAAAGTAGTACTTTTAGATTGTATTTGAAAATGAGTGACCATCAACTTAATTTGGAGCGTTATATATCTGGGAAACTAGCTATGAACCATATGGTAACCATAAGCCTAAAGCCTATAATAGATAGACAAACAATTTTTAAAAAGGAATCTAAGCATAACACTAAAGAAAACCATCAAATCAGAAGAGTATAAGACAGGAAGAAAGGAACTACAAAAACAAGCAGAAAACAATTTTTTAAATGGCAAAAGTACATATCTACCAATAATTACCTTAAGTGTAAATGGACTAAATGCACTTATCAAAAGACATAGGGTGGTTGTATGGATAAAGAAACAAGACCCATCCATCTGCTGCCTACAACAGACTCATTTCAGCCCCAAAGACATGCACACACTGAAAGTGAAGTGATGGAAAAAGATATTTCATTAAAATGAAAGGGAGAAAAAAGCAGGAGTAGAAGAACTTATATCAGCCAGAATAGATTTCAAAACAATGAAAGTAACAAAAGACAAAGAAAGACATTACATAATGATAAAGGGGTCAGTTCAACAAGAGGATATAACCAGTATAAATATCTATGCACCCAACATAGAAGCACTTAAATTTACAAACAAATGCTAACAGACCTAAAGGGAGAAATACACAGCAACACAACCATATTAGGGTTTACCCCCGCCCTACTTAGATTAAGGCATAGACATCCACACAGAAAACAAATAAGGAGACAGAGTCATTAAACCAGATGGACTTAACAGACACATATAGGACATTTCATCAAACAGCAGCAAGATACACATTTTTCTCAAGTGCACATGGAATATTCTTCAGAATAGATCATTAGCAGGCCATAAAAATAGCATCCATAAATTTAAAAAAATTGAAATTTTATCAAGCATCTTTTAAGATCATAATGGTAGGACATTAGAGATCAATTACATGAAGAAAACAAAACAAAACAAAATACCCAAACACATGGAGGCTAAACAACATGCCTCCAAATAATCAATGGATCAATGAACAAGTCAAAGAGGAAATCATACAATGCATATAGACAAATGAAAACAGAAACACAGAAGTTTGAAATACATAAGATGCTGCAAAAGCCATTCTAAGAGGGAGATACATCGAAGTACAGGCCTGCCTCAAGAAACAAGAACAGCCCAAATAACAGTCTAACTTCACAGGTAAAGGAACCAGAAAAAAAGAACAAACAAAACCCAAAGTTAGTAAAAGGAGGGACATAATAAAGATCAGAGCAGAAATAAATAAAAGAATAATAAAACAATACAAAAAAATTAATGAAAGCAACAGGTAGTTCTTTGAGAATATGAAATAGACAAACCCCTAGCCACATTTATAAAGAAAAAGAAAGAGAGCAGACACAAATAAACACAATCAGAAATAAAAAAGGAAAAATTACAACTGACACCACAGAAATACAAAGAATTATAAGAAAATTCTATGAAAAATTATATGACAATAATTTGGACAACCCAAGAAGAAATGGAAAAATTCCCAGAAATGTACAATCTCCCAAACTGACCCAGGAAGAAACAGAAAATTTGAACAGACAGTTACTGAATTGGTAATAAAAAAAACTCCCAACAGACAAAAGTTGAGGACCAGATGGCTTTACAGCTGAATTCTACCAAACATTTAAAGAAGAGTTCATACCAATCCTCCATAAAATATTTCAAAACATAGGAGGGAATACGTCTAAACTCATTCTATGAGGCCAGCATCTCTAATGCCAAAACCAAACAAAGATAATACAAAACAGAAAAATTACAGACCAATATCCCTGATGAACAAAGATGCAAAAATCCTCAACAATATATTAGCAAACTAATTTAAAAAATACATCAAAAGGATCATCCATCACATGCGAGTGGGATTTATTCCAGGGATGGTATAATATTCATAAATCAGTCAATGAGGTACACCACATTAACAAGAGGAAGTATTAAAAACCTACAGTCATCTCAATAGATGCTAAAAAAAGCATTTGACAAAATTCAACATCCATTTATGGTAAAAACTCTCAACAAAATGGGTATAGAGGGTGACTACCTCAACATAATAAAGGCCATATATGACAAACCTGCAGATAATGTCATACTCAATGACAAAAAGCTGAAAGCTTTTCCTCTAAGATCAAGAACAAGACAAGGATGCCCACTCCCACCACTTTTATTCAGTATAGTACTGGAAGGCCTAGCCATGGCAATCAGACAAGATAAAGGGATAATAAGCATCCAAATTGGTAAGGAAGAAGTAAAAATGTCACTCTTTTCAGGATACAATAAATAGAAAACCCTACAGACTCCATCAAAACACTGTTAGAACTAATAACTGGACTGAGCAAAATTTCAGGATACAAAACCAATATACAGAAATCTGTCACAATCCTGTATACTAGTAATGAACTAGCAAAAAGAGAAATCAGGAAAACAATTCCACTTACAATTGCATCAAAAAGAATAAAATCCCTAGGAATAAACCTAACCTGTACTCTGAAAACTCTAAGATGCTCATGAAAGAAATTGAAGAAGACACAAATAAACTGAAACGTATCCCATACTCATGGATAGGAAGAATTAATATTGTCTAAATGGCCATCCTGCCCAAAGTAATCTATAGATTCAGTGAAATCCCTATCAAAATATCAATGGCCTTTTTCAGTGAACTACAGCAAATAATCCTAAGATTCATATAGAACCACAAAAGACTGTGAATAGCCAAAAAAAGAAGAACAGAGCTGGGATATCACGCTGCCTGACTTCATATTATACTACAAAGCTATAGTAATCAATACAGTATGGTACTGACACAAGAACAGACCCACAGATCAATGAACAGATAACAGAGCTCAGAAAGCCCACATATATATGATCAATTAATATATGAAAAAGGGCCATGAATATATAATGAGGAAGAAACAGTCTCTTCAATAAATGCTGGGAGAAATGGAGAGCTACATATAACAGAATGAAACTGGATTGCTTCCTAATACCATACACAAAAGTAAATTTGAAATGCATTAAGGACCTAAATATAAGACATAAAATCATAAAACTCTTAGAAGAAAACAGGCAAGAATCTCTTGAATATAAGCATGAGCAATTTTTTACTGGACAGGTCTCCCTGGGCAAGGAAAACAAAACCAAAAATAAGCAAGGGGGTTTACATCAAACGAAAAAGTTTCTGTACAGCAAAGGACACCATAAACAAAACAAAAGTCAACCTACAGTATGGAAGAATATATTTGCAAATGTTATACCCAATACGGAGTTAACATACAAAATATATAAAAAACTCATATGTTCAACACCCAAAAAACAAATAACCTGATTAAAAAATGGGCAGAGGACCTGAACAGACATTTTTCCAAAGAAGAAATACAGTTGGCCACCAGGTACATGAAAAGATGCTCCACATCAGTAATCATCAGGGAAATGCAAATCAGAACCACAGTGAGGTACCACCTCACACCAGTTAGTATGGCCACTATCCAAAAGACAAGAAATAACAAGTGTTGGAGAGGATTTGGAGAAATGGGAACCCTCCTACCCTGTTGGTGGGAATGTAAATTGGTGCAGCCATTATGGAAAGCAGTATGGAGGTGCCTCAGAAAACTAAAAATAGAAAAACCATATGATCCAGTAATTCTACTTCTAGGAATTTACCCAAAGAAAACAAAATCTCTGATTGAAACAGATATACATACCCTTATGTTTATTGCTGTATTATTTACAATAGCCAAGATATGGAAGCAACCAAGGAGTCCATCAGTAGATGAATGAAGAAGCTGTGGTACATATACACAGTGGAATATTATTCAGCCATAAAAATGAAAAGAAATCCTGCTATTTGCAAAAACAAAGATGGACCTGGAAGGTATTATGCTAAGTGAAATAAATCAAACAGAAAGACAAATGCCATATGATTTTATTTATTTGTGGAATCTAAAAACAAAATGAAGAAAACAGCAGTAGACTCAGATACTGAGAAGTGACTGGTGGTTACATGGAGGAGAGGCTGGAGTGGGTGGGTGAAATAGGTGAAGGGGATAAAGAGCCACAAAATTTCAATCATAATATAAATTAGTTCCAGGGATGAAAGTATAGTGTAGATAATATAGTCAACAGTTTTGTAATATCTTTCTATGTTGACAGTAACTATGCTAGATTTAACAGTGTATAACTATTGAATCACTATGTTGTATAACTGAAGTCAATATAATAATGTATATCAGCTATACACCAATAAAAAGATAAAAACAGCCATTCCCCAAAGCTGAGACCCAGGCCTCCTGGAAGCCATAGTCATGGCTCACTGGATGGCCATGAAGTCCCTGAGGTCACATGCTGGTGAACCTTACAGAAACCTGCCAGGAATTGCTGCTTACAGTGAGGTGCCATACCTGAGAACTCACTGCAAAGCCTCCTGCAGAGCTGCCGAGGGGCAGTGCTGCTCACTTGGCCCTGCAGGAGCTGCACAAGGGACAGCCCTACATCCGTGGGGCTCAGAGAAGAGCGCTGTGGAGCCAGGACAAGAAACCCATTCTCACAGTGTCCCTCCAGTGTCCTCTACTAACATTAACACTGCACCAGCTGGCAAAGGAGAAATGTTTGCAGGATCCAGCTCCATTTACACAGAGAAATCAAAGGTGGATTTTGAGCTAAAAAGCAATATATGAATAACTGACACAGCCTGTGACATATTATAGGAAACACTGGGCTTTAGATTCAGCATTGTGACTCACCAGATGAGGACTCCAGGCAGGTCCAACTCGCTGAGCCTTAAATCCTATGGCTAATAAGTGGGATCCTACATGCTTCCCCTTCAGGGCTATTGAGGGGGTCAAGTAAGATAGAAGGTGGGAATTGTGTTATTAGTAAAAGGAGTAGCAGAGTCAATATAGCCTCGTATTTACAACAGCAGGTTCTGGAAACTGATTCCCTGCTCTCCACTCACTGGCTGGGTGACCCAGGCCATTCCACTCACACTCTGGACCTTATTTCTTTCAGTGTAATGATGACACCTACCTCATCACATCACTGTCTTGTGGAGTTGAGATAATCCATTCAGAATGTTTGCACATATTAAGGTGCAGAATAAACGTTAGTTGTTACTATTTCAAATAAAATAGTATGTATTTACTTTTCCCTTATTATATATTCACTCACTTTTACTTATCCAGTGCCTTCTGTTTGCATGCATTATGTTAAGTGTTGTTTTAGAAGCCCAGAAAAATACTCCTTTGAAATGTGGGAGGTATAACATTTTCAAGGATGTGGTTCATTGGAAGGAAGTACTGTTCATTTTTCTCAAGACAAGAAAAGCTACCTTATTCACTTGAATTATGGTGTCTTCCTAAAATCAGGTGTGGTTTCCTATTCTGAGCATTTAGATTCTTTTTTTTTTTTGAAGGAAGTTTTGCAGGAAGAGTTTCTCAAAATCTTTTCTGGATAAAAGGATTGAGATTTTTCTATGTGTTTGCTTTAATTAATGTGCTAAGTATGAAGTGGGCAAACCACTAAATAACAACTCCTTAGCAAGAAGGATAGGTTATGAGAGCCAAACCAGGACCTTCTAGGCTTCACTGGTTCCATTCCGCTCTTGAACAGCAGATGCTAGGGGAGAGCTGCCAACTGGAACCATATCAAGGCATGGGTCATGACACACTGCACCCCTACTGGCCTCTAAATCATTTCCCTGGCTGCAGTCCTTCACCCTTCAGTCCTTCTAGTGTAGGCATTCTCAGCCTTGGCACTACTGACGTTTGGGTTGGGTAGTTCTTGGTTGTGGGGGGCTGTCCTGTGCATTGCAGGATGCATAGCGGCATCCCTTGCTAATGCTCCATGATGCCAGTAACACCTCCCCGACCATTCTGACAAACAAAAATGTCTCCGGAAGTTGTCCAGTGTCCCCTGAGGGCAAAATCACCTCTGGGTGAGGACCACTGACAGCTCTTCAGAAGAGCCTCTCGTCAGCCTGAGTAAAGTCCATATTCTGTAACTGGACTCAAGACTCTTCAACAAGAGTGCACCTCGCTGTCATACCTACTCTGTCAACACCAGACCTGCCCAGGTTCCCGGGGCCCATCCTTTGTAACTCTTCAATTTTGCTGTTCTCCCTTCCCTGCATTTCCATGTCTCTCCTCTCTAACTACCCAAGGAAGATTTGAGCAAGTAGAAAGATATAACCTGTTTTGGGAGAAAAACTTAGTATTGTAAAGAGGTCAGATCTCCTTAAAACGGTTTATAATTAGTATGATCCCTGTAAAAATACCAAGAGAAATACTTTTAGAAGCTAGACCAGTTTCTTTTAAATTTTAATATAGAAAATAAACATGTAAGAATAACTAGAAAATTTTGAAAGGAAGAGTATTGAGGTACAAATCCTACAAGTTATTAAAATATACCATAATATAACTATAGTAATTGAAAAAATTATGTGATATATAATTACAAATAAATCAATGAAATAGATAATCTAGAAATATGACCTATTGTACATGTTAATTTAATATGTGGTAAGAAGACCCTTTACTGGAGGAATGATACATTATTAAGTAAATGGTGTGGGAACAATAAGCCATCTGGAAAAAGTTAATCCTTATCTTACTTCTTATATTAAGTTATTTTCCAGTTAGTTCATAAATGTAAATATATATTAAAAAAATAAACCACAGACATCTGAGAAAAATGGGATTATTTTGTTAGGAATTTCTAAGTAAGAAGCAAATCTCAGGAACCATGAGAGGAGAGGAAAATATTGATAATTTATTTAATAAATATTTGTGCTTTACCAAAAACATGATCAAAATTAAGAGACAAATTATTTAACAATGTTATTTGTAAGTCATGTGGTTAAACACAGGGTTAATTTCTTAAAATATAGTTTATGAATAAATAAGAATCAAATGAAAGACAAAAATGACCGATTGGCACAGACAAGAACTGCAGAAAACATGGAAGTAAAAATGTTAGTATATGCTCAAAATTAGCCTTAGTATAAGAAACATAAATAAAAACAATGAAGCTTTATTTTTTTATTAAAGTATCATTTATATACAATCTTATGTTGGCTTCAGATGTATATCACAGTGGTTCAGCAGTCCCCGTGATCAACTTACATTGTGATTACAAATTATTTTGCCCCTTTATCCATCTCCCCCTTGGTAACCACTAGTCACTTCTCAGTGTCTGTGAGTCCACAGCTGTTTTGTTCCTTTTGTTTTGCTTTGGTTCTATATTCTACAAGTAAGTGAAATCATATGGTATTTGTCTTTATTCACCTGGCTTATTTCACTGAACATAATATCCTTTAGATCCACCCATGCGTTTGTTGCAAGTGGGAGGATTTCTTTTCTTTTTATGGCTGAATAATATTCCATTGTGTATATGTACCAAATCATCTTTATTCATTCATCTATTCATGGACACTTAAGTTGCTTCCATATCTTGGGTATTGCAAATAGTGTGGCAATACATATAGGGGTGCATATATTTTTCAAATCAGAGATTTTGTTTTCTTTGGGTAAATTCCTAGGAGTGGTATTACTGGGTCAAATGGTATTTCTATTTTTAGTTTTTTGAGGAACCTCCATACTGCTTTCCACAGCAGTTGCACCAATTTACATTCTCACCAACAGTGTAGGAGTGTTCCTATTTTTCATATCCTAGCCAGCATTTGTTGTTCTTAGTCTTTTTGATGTTGGCCATCCTAACTGGTGTCAGATGATATCTCATTGTGGTTTTAATTTCCATTTCCCTGATAATTACTGATGTGAAGCATCTTTTCATAAGCCTGTTGGCCATTTGTATTTCTTCTTTGGAGGAGTGTCTGTTCAGGACCTCTATCCATTTTTTAATTGGGTTATTTGTTTTATGGGTATAGAGGTGTTTGAGTTCTTTATATATTTTGGATGTCAAACCCTTATCAGATGAGTCATTACAAATATATTCTCCCATACTGTAGGATGCCTTTTTATTCCGCGATGGTGTCCTTTGCTGTACAGACCTTTTTAGTTTGTTGTAGTCCTACTTATTCATTTTTTTATTTTGTTTCCCATGCCAGAGGAGATTCATCCAGGAAAAAATTTCTCATGCTTATATGCAAGAGATTTTTGCCTATATTTTCTTCTAAGAGTTTTATGGTTTCATGACTTACATTCAGGTCTTTGATCCATTTCAAGTTTACTTTTGTGTATGGAGTGAGACAGTAATCCAGTTTCATTCTCTTACATGTAGCTGTCCAGTTTTGCTAACAGTTGTTGAAGAGGCTGCCTTTTCCCCATTGCATATCCACAGTTCTTTAATTATGTATTAATTGGCCATATATGCATGGGTCTATATCTTGGCTTTCTATTCTGTTCCATTGATCTATGGGTCTGTTCCTGTGCCAGTACTATACTGTTTTGATTACTGTAGCTTTCTAGCATAGCTTGAAGTCAGGGGATGTAATCCCCCCAGATTTACTCTTCTTTCTCAGGATTGGTTTGGCAATTCATGGCCTTTTTGGTTCCATATGGGTCCTCCATTTTTATGTACAAAAATGTCAAAGATGAAAATGTTAATACAGAATTTCTCTGTGTATCAGGAAATAGCACATTCTTACATTGCTGCAGCTGACAGGGAGAACAACTGGTCAGTATCTTTCAAAATCCTAAATGCACATATCCAGTCATCCACTTCTGGGAGTTTATTCTACAGGTAACCTGTGTGATACATGCAGAGACATATGTACAGGGTACTCACTGAAGGGCTGTTTAGTGACCAGTTAATAGCAAAAAACTGAAAGCCTCCAAATGTCCATCAGCATGAGGAACAGTAAGTAAATAATGGTGTAATGGTGTGGAATACTCTGCAGCTGGGAACTACATTGTAAGTGGTTCATATGTGCTGAGATGGGTAGATTTACAAAATATATGGATGAGACATCCTAAGGAAAAAGGAAGGTATAGAACAGTGCTCATGGTATTCATCTATGTGTGTGTGCATGTGTGTGTGTGTATGCAAGGGGAAAATAGAACTTTAAACATGGAAGCCATCCAGTCGCTTTGCGAATAAGAAAATGAGGCCTGGAGAAATGAAACGAGTTGCCCAGATTACCCAACTAGTCAGTAACAGGGCTGAGACTAGAACCCAGTCCTCAAACGACAACAATAACAGCAATAACAATACAAAACAATTTAAGCTAAGAAGAGAGACAAAGGACAAATGCAAAGCAAGTGTAAAAATAATTTTTTTGTGAAATTTTAAGATAAGATCAGGAAAGCAAGCATCTTATGTCTCTGCAATCTTCTCCATCTCGTAAAGTACACCTACTTTTGTTATCCCACTGTTTTCCAAAGTTATCTCATGAAAAGAATTACTCAGTTCTCTGGAAAGCACAAGATTCTGGGCATTTGGTATAAATTTTAGTGAGCAAGTCAAGTCATTCTTATAATTTAGAGACCTTACAAAATACTGCTCATTTCACCCCAAGAATAAGCCCCTTTGCAATTTTATAGAGAAGGAAACCAAGGCTCTTGAAGTTTAAGTGATTTTCCCTCCATCACAGAGTAACATCTCTAAGCTCCCACATTTCTTTTACTATAAATATATCTTTTTGTCTCTTGCATTCTAACTTATGACAATTAATTCACTTTCAGCAATTAGAAAGGAAAACTATTTTATGAATGCTTGAATACATAGCCTAAGCAAAGTGGCTGCTTATGGGTGTGCACTACTGGACAAAACCCTGTCTCCAGGTCACGAGGATTGAATTAGGGGTGGATGTGATGCAGAAGCTAAATGCATACATAACTTCCACCCACCTCTTCTCATTTTAGAAAGAAACACAGAAAAAAAAGGAGAACAGGGAATTTTGCAAGTCAGTCAATTATCCTGACTTGCCACTAAATTCCTGTAGGAGGCATTTCTCATTTAGAAGGCCTTTTTTGAGACACCGTGGGAGGCGGAAGTAATTGTGTGAATCATGCTGCTACTTGACTCAAAAGGAAAAAAAAAGAGTGAAAAATAATTTAAGGAGAAAAAGGGAAGTAGTGCCTTAAACCAACACATGTTCACCAAAATTTGGGACAGAGGTCATATTCTAAATTTGTTCGGGATTACTGCACTGGTGGGAACTCTCTTCTGATTTTCCCCAAGGAAACCTTCATGGCCTGTCTTTCCCAACTTCAAAGTACAGTCAAATTTTGAATAGTCGGAATGAATTAGCTGCTTCTGAGGCCCAACTTTGATCTTAACAACTGAGGGTCGATCACATTCTTGCTCTTTTGGCTAGAAATCAGTTTAAAACACATCTCTTCAGCCTTTTGTACAGATGGTATTGAGCAGATTCTAACTCTTTCATATGACCAAGGGTCCTCACCAGAAATACCAGTCCTGGTAAATTGCTGTGGAGACAGTGCTTCCAGTCAGAGGCTAAGATGTACATTTGACATGAGAGATGGTCTTTTTTGACCCTAATCTAAAACTGAATGGTCTTTTAAGTTGACATACCTAGTTTTTAAGTTTTATTTTTTTTGTTTACAGTATCTGATTTCTTGAAGTGTTAGTAATCTTTTTACGTGTCTCTTTCCTGTAGCTTGATTGAAAACTCCTAAAAGGCAGGAACTGTGCACTGACTCCTGACCCACAGAAATTGTAGGATAACATGTGTGTGTTGTTTTAAACTGCTAAGTTTGTGATGATTTGTTATGAAACAACAGAAAACGAATAAAATTTTATTACATGTCTCTCCCTGATAAAAAGTTCCATGAAGACAGACATCTTTTCTAGTTTTCTTTATTTGCATATTTATATAAAAATATATCTCTGTATTTATACTCCAAACCTGTAGAACAGGTACTCAGTATGTCTACAACAAATATTTATTGAATGGATGTAGGAAGAAACAAATCACAAGAATGGTGTTAAAGTCTTAGGGACACTTCAACAATTTAGCAAGAAAAAAACACCCAGAAACCAGAAAGGTGCAAATGTTTAGACTACACTTCTTTTACCTCCATTCCTCTGAAGCATAAACTATGGACACACTGTGATTATATTTGTGAATAATTTCTGAGTGTGATGGGGTAAATGCAAAGTTTGAGATGAGATGAGTTTATAAAATATAACCCCATATAGAAACATATCATATAGACATTGCATCAGTTGGTTGCTACCTACACATACATCTGTAGGTAGGTAATTTTGTAACTTGCTATGATGTCATTTTAGGGCTTTGAAAATGAAAAAAAAATCTACATGATTAAAATTTTATCATATGATATCCTAAAAGTACACATTTTTACATGGATGCTTGCATTTTTATTCTATTTTGTTCTGTGTGTCATTTCTACACCATGGGTCACCTAGTTTTAAATACTGACACTGATAATTCAGTTCTGTAAGAATTCCTGTGGAGTGGAATTCCCTTGGTTTTTATTCAAAAACAGAGGATATATATGACATATTTTTGACTTTGTGTGTGACTGTGTGAGATTATGTGTATGTGAGTGTGTATGACTGCTTATGCATATATTTGTGTGTGTGTGTGTGAGCCCTTGTTCCACTCACATGTCTTGTCCAAATAGGATTCTCCTTTAAAGTGGTGAGTCCTGAGGTTAGAAAAACACATTAAATGGGGTCTTCAAAGACTTACTCAGATGAAACCCAGTTCAAATAAAATTTAGGGAATCCTTAGAAAGAAAAAGTTTCTTTCTTAATAGTTATGTGAGGGAAGATTCACTCACTTAGTCATTTGACTCACATTGAACCCCTTCAGTGTGCGTGGCAGCGCACTGGGCAGTGTTCTGGATCCATCAAGAAACAAAACCTTGACTCCCTAGAATGATCCCTGCCTCCTTGGGGCGTATATTTTGGTGGGAGGTAGAAGGAGACCTACAGTAAATAAAAGAAAGAATTCTATGGGCTGTGGTGATAAGTGCCTTGAAGAAAACTGAGCTGGGTAACAGTGACAAGGAAGAGAAGTCATTTTACAAAGGGTGGTCAGGGAAGCCTTTCCCATATTGTGATGTTTGAATGGAGACCTGACTAAAGGGAGGGGGGCATTGGGCAGATATCCAGGGAAAGGGCATCTGGGCAGAGGGAGGGCAAGGGCAGGGCTCCAAGGGGAAGCCTATTAGAATGGCCAGTGATTACGCTAATGTAATTTCATCCCCATTCCCTCAAATCATGCCTGCTAAGAACACAACTGCAACTGTATTGTTGTAAGCTCCCAACTACTGTGATTATGGATGAGAAGAGTGGGTTGAGCAGAAGGTGGAGGTTAACGAGGCGACTGGGGCAAGGTCATGGGAAGCTCAACATAAAGGGCTTTGGGGTTTTCACAATGAGGTGGGGGTGCCACAGGAGCTTCTCAAGTAGAGGAGTGGTATATTCTGACGGTTTTTTTAAAGTTTGAATGTTTTTAGTGTTTACTCTTGAGCTATGTGAAGAATTAACTGAATAAAGAAGGTGGAAGCAGGGAAACTATTTAAAAGGGTACTGGAATGATTCAGCAGGAGTTAAGAGCAGCCTGTATTAGAATGTAGCCATGGAAATAGAATTATTTGCCTTCTGGATATATTCAAAGGCAGAGCCAAGATTTGCTGGTTAAACAGATTTAAGATATGAAAGAAAGAGAAATCAAGCATGATTCCAAGGTTCTTCGCCTGAGTAGCTGGAAGAAGGGAGTTGCTGTTTTCTAAGATGGTTAAGATTAGATAGGAAATAGATAATTGGGAGATTATTCAAGAATTCAGTCATGCACATGTTGTTTTAGATGCGTAGGAGACATCCAAATGCAGATGTCAAGTGGAAAATTTGCTATAAGAGTCTGGAGTTTAGTGCAGAGATCTACATTAGAGACACAGAGTTGGAAGTCACCAATCTGCGGGTGGTATTTGAGGCTATGGGATCAAATAAGATCATCCAGGAAATGAGTGTTGAGAAAAGCCATTTGAAGACTGAGCCCAGAGCCACTCCAGTGGTCAGAGAGATGAGATAGAGCCAGGAAAGGAAGCTGGACACAGTAGCTGTGAGGTGAGAAGATGCCCTTAATGCCTGGTCAAAAGAATTTAGGAAAGAGGTAGTGATGAAGTCCATTGATTATAGTTGAATAAGTTAAGAACTATGAATGCCTAAACTTTGAATGGGGTACCTGCAGGCAACTGGTGAATGTGTCAAGAGCAGCTTTCATGGACTGGTAGAGGTGAAAGTCTGACTGGAGTGGATACAAAAGAAAGAGTGGAGAAAGATGTGGAGACAATGAATACAGACAGCTATTTCAACAGACGCTTATTGAAGGGCAGCAGAAATGGGGTAGTAGCTGCAGAGGGTTGTGGAGCAAAGAACTGTTTTTCCCACAGCGTATTTGTATGTAGTTGATAAGAGGATCCAGTAATAGGAAAAATTGATGATGTTAAGAAAAAGAAGGAACAGCTACAAAAATGATGCTAATGGGCAAGGAAAAAAGGACACAATTCAGACTGTAGATGGAGTGTGGATGGAGTGTGGATGGAGCAGTGGGAGAACATGGGAAGTTCCCCCATCGTAACAGAGAGACACAGCATAGAGTTGGTGGTAGAAACGTGGTCTTGTTGGGCAGTGAAGCTTCAGTTTTTTCAGTGTTTTGAAACTCTGAATATTAGAGTCATGAAGCAACATTAAAAAATACTAAGAAATGCAAAATAAAACCATAACAAGATAGCACCACACACATATGAGAATGGCTAAGATGAAACATACTGATAACAAAACAAAACGAAAAAACAAAAAACTGAGCTCATAGTGAAAGAGAACAGTTTGTTGATTGTCAGAGCAGGAGATGGGGGTAGGGGGTCAAAAAGTACAAATTTCCAGATATAAAATAATGTACATTAATAACACTGTATTGCATATTTAAAAGTCACAAAGACTATAAATCTTGAAAGTTCTCATCACAAGGAAAGCATTTTCTAAAAACTATGTGGGGTGATGGATGTTAACATTTTGCAATATATAGAAATATCAAATATTTTGTATATCTGAAACTAATATATTATATGTCATTATACCTCAAAAAAATGTTCTCATCCCAAGAAGAAAAAACAACATACCGATAATACGAACTTCAGGCAAAGAGATGGAGCACTTGAAACTTCTACACCCCGCTGGTGCAATTCCACAGCCACTTTGGAAAAGAGTTTGGTAGTTTCCTATCATATAAGCCAACAATCCCACTCCAAGGTATTGACCCAAGAGAAATGAAAGTCATATTTACACTGAAACCTAGGCATGTTGCTTATAGCAGTTCCATCACTGGTAACCACAGAGCAGAAATCATCCAAATGTCCTTCAACAGATGAATGTGTAAGTAAACTGGCTCATCTGTATCACAGAACACTACGTAGCAATCAAAAGGAGCAAACTGTTCTTATACAACATGATGGACCTCAAGGGCACCGTGTCCAGTGAAAGAATCCAGTGTTTTTTATATACTGTATGACTCCATTTATACCACAATACCCAAAGGGCAACCTATAGTCACAGGAGCAGATGAATGGTGGCCAGGGTGGCAGTTGGAGGAACTTCCTGAGTTATTTGGGGGTGATGGAACAGTTCTGTGTACATGTGTTAAAACTCATACAATTGTACACCAATACAAAAGCCAATTTTACTGTATATAATTACAAAAAAAAAAGACTTACTGGAAATGAGGGCCTTGGGGGAGTGAGTGGTGAACAGACTCCATTTCCTGGTGAAGACGGCAGTGGACACATGGGAATATTTCACCTTTTCCTTTAATAATGATAGGAGAAGGAGTGTGGTTATGAGAACTGACATGATTACATTTACGTGATACATAATGAACACACTTAAAGTTCTTAAAACAATGCCTAAAACATCGTGAGAGCCTAGTAAAGATTTAGGGTAAAATGAACCGATGTCTCTGAAAACACTTTTTCTTCCTGTGTATCAGTGTAAGAAATTGTTACATCTTCAAAGATTATATGCAATTGTCAACCCCACTTTGTTTACCTATCAGATTTACTTTCCTAGATCTCTTGGGGCCCTAGGCAGACTCTGTGATTTGGTACACTCTCAGGATACCTCTGTTTACAGAAGAAAGTTTTCTACAAATACATTCCAAAAGACCCATGATCCAGAAAATATTTCTAGGGCTCTGCATGGCTGCAAACTCGGGTGGAGCATCCCACCGCTGTGCCTCTAAAGGCTATTCAGGGTCTGGGCTATGGTTCAGAGCCATTGCTCTCCTCTTCCTGTATTCCTTTTCCATAATTGGTCCTATCAGAATTCTGTGAGGACTGCTCTATGGAGGATCAAGAAAAGAAGATATTTACTGTGATGAACACCCCCCCCCAGAGTAAAGTATCTTGTGAGTCTGATGAGGCAAAATACGACTTAGGTTTGCTTTGGAGATCATCAAGGGTATGTGCAGAGAAATCAGTCCTTACTCTGTGCTAGACGCTGTGCTTCTGCTCTCTTACCCATAATGTCACTATTTTATGATAGTCCTGTGAAGTGAATCAGGTGAGTCATGAAGATTTTACAGACGAGAAATCCCAGGCTCAGAAAGTGACTTGTTTAAGGCCATGCAGGTGGAGGCAGAGCTGGGATTTCAACTCACCTTGTCCTCAGCAGCCCTTTCCTGTCCTCCGAGCTCTGGGACCTACAGTAGTCAGTACGTCACCATGAGCGGTCAAGTTCCCACATCTCCTGAAGTGCCTGCTTCCTCTTGGAGAGGGCTGCCTGCTAGGAGCCATCCCAAGTCAGACCTGCCCTCAGCGGCTGGCGCAGCTGCCTCATCGGTTTCCCAGGGCTCCAGGGTCCCAAGGGCTTGGAAAACTGAACGGGTGCCTCAGGAGGCCCACATCCTGGCTCCCTGAACAGATTTGTCTCCAGGCGCCACAGTCCTGAGCCCTGTGTCCCTGTTTCTCCTCTTCCTCAGTCCGTCTCTGGGGCAGGAAGTGGGGAAATCACTGACCTCCGACTTAAAAGGAAACACCGAGTGAGACTTTCAAGAAGCCTGTTAATCAGATGACCGGGCCACCGGCATATGCCCATCATAGCTGGAGGTGTCGTGCTAGAGTGTACAGGCCAGCCTCTTTGTTGGGTCAGCTTCTCTTCCCCTTTCCTGTGAGCTCCCCTGAGGGGTGAAAGGCCATGTTTTGCTGAGATATTTAGAAATCAGATAGGGAATTTTAAAACCGAAAGGGATCCTCATATAAAATTCACTCTGGAAGTCCAAGGGAGGTCACACAGGCTGGGAAGGCGGGGCTGAGAATTAGAACCAGGGCTCTTGTTCTTCAGTCAGTGCTTTTACAGTATATAAAAGGCTATTTTTAGGAATGTTAAATTTCCATCTGGAAAGATAACTAAGGTTTCCTAAGTGCAGATACTCATCATCCCTTTTCTGTGCGGTTTCCCAAAGCTGGGTCAAACTTTGAATATATAATAATTTCTTCTAATGACACAAATAAAGAAGGTTTTCAGCGATATAATCTCTTTGATTTCCTCCCTTACTTTTATCAAGCTCTTAATATGCACTAGGGACTGCTTTAGGTACTTTGTTAATTCATTTAATCACATAAATTTTATGTTAATTTTGGCCTCATTAAAGATAGTGTTGGAAAATAATAGCATTAGCTAGCACTTAGGAACAGATGCTGAGCTAAGCATTTTACACATTATTTAATTTAACCCAAACTGCTCTGAGCTGTAGACCCAAATAACCATCCCCTCTTCAATATCTCCTTTTGATTGTTTCAATGGCACTTCAAGTTCAACAAATCCTAGAGCAAGTGCATGCATACCCTCCCCACCATTTCAGACCAGCATTCCTTACTTCAACAAACAGCCTCTATTATACTTCCTAGACCCAGGAGTTCCCCTTGACACCTCCTTCTCCCTGGATCCCCATTTCCAATCCATAATTAAGTTCTGTGGATTTTACCCCTAAGCTTCTCTCAGATCCATCCATATTTCTCCATAGCTGTCAGACTACCATATTCTAAAATACTGTCATTTCTCACTTAGATTTTAGCAGAAGCCTCCTAATCGGCCCACTCACATTTACCCTCATACCGATTGAATCTGCTTTTCAATTTGCATCCAGTGTTATCTCTTTAAGAAGACAAATCTGAACATATTTTGTTTCTTAAAACATGTTAACAGCTTCCTATCGCTTTTAGGATAAAGACAGACTCCTTAGTTTGGTCAACAGGGCCAGCATGGTCTGGCTGCTGCATCTCTCCATCCTATCCTGCCACACTTCCCTCCTGTTTCAATTACATTGTTCTTTTAGTCTTGTTACATATAATGGTCCCTCTAGCCACAGGACCTTTGCATATACTGTTTCTTATGCAAGTATTTTCTCTTCCCCTTATCTAGTTAAATCTCTCATCCTTTATATCTTGACCTTTCCTAACTCTTCAGATTAATTAAAATCTCTCCCATTCTATCTTCACAGCACCATGGACCTCTTACTTAAAATGATGCAGGTGTTAGTGGGATGCAGGCAGATAGAGCTCAAGGCTGTGGTAAGTTTCAAGGCCCTGGTAAACTACAGTCAGGAGGGACCTAGGTCAAGGCTTCACAGTAAACAAGAAGCCACAACCTGGACATCTGGAAAATTCAGCTTGAAATACAAGGGAGTTTTTTTCTTTTGATCGCAGCTCTGCCCTAGCAACAAGTCCCTCCTAACCAATCATGTAAATTTCTACATTTTTGTGCTTATAAACCCTAGACACTGCAGCCCAATTAGTGGGAGTCTTTTTCTTTCCTTTACACTCACTAAAAACTTTGCTGGTTTCTCTGTACTCTTGTCTGCTGGCTTCATTCCTCATCTCCAAGAATAAGATTTAACATAATTATAGATTCAGTTGTTTGTGTGATTCATATTGTTCTTCCTCACTAGGCAGTAAATTCCAAAAGACAGCCAGGCAATTGAGGCTTACCATCCATAATTAAGGATAGGGATAGGTGGTCTGGGGCTTCAAAAGGGAGAAAGCAATTTCATTGGAAGGGGAGGGGAAGAAATGTTTGTTAAACAAAGGTTGCTCTGTTATGCAGATAAATTTCTTATGTAAAATAGTTATCTTCGGTTAAATAACCCTCTTCCTGGTACATGTGCATTTTTCCTTTCCAATATATATTTCCTTAAAGACAAAAAAGAAGAACAAAGCTGGGGGTATCACACTCCCTGACTTCAAACTATACTATAAGGCTACAGTAATCAAAATGGTATGGTACTGGCACAAGAACAGATGCATAGATGAATGGAGCAGATAACAGGGCCCAGAAATAAGCCCACATGTATATGGTCAGTTAATATATGACAAAGGAGCTGTGAGTATACAATGGGGAAAAGATAGTCTCTTAAATAAATGTTGCTGGGAAAACTGGACATCTGTATCAAGAAAATGAAACTGGATTACTGTCGAAATCCATGAACAAATGTAAATTAAAAATGTATTAAGGACCTAAGTATAAGACATGATACCACAAAACAATTAGAAGAAAACATATGCAAAATCTCTTGAACATAAGCATCAGAAATTTTTTTCTGGACACATATTTGTGGGTGAGGGAAACAAAAGCAAAAATGAACAAATGGGACAACATCAGACTGAAAAGCTTCTGTACAGCAAAAGACACCATCAACAAAACAAAAATACAACATACGGATAATATATCCATAAAGGATTTATCCAGTAAGGAGTTAACATCTAAAATATATAAAGAATTCATGTGCCTCAACACTGAAAAACCAAATAACCCAATTTAAAAATGGGCTGAGGAACTGAATGGACATTTTTCCAAAGAATACAGATGGCCAACAGGCACATGAAAAGATGCTTCACTTTGCTAATCATCAGGGAAATCAATATCAAAACCACAATGAGACAACTTCTCACACAAGTCAGAATGGCCATTACCCAACAGACAAAAAATAACAAGTGTTGGCAAGGACGTGGAGAGAAAGAAACCCTCCTACACTGTTGGTGGGACTGTAAATTGGTGCAGCTGCTATGGAAAACAGTATGAAGGTTCCTCAAAAAACTAAAGACAGAAATGCCATATCTCAGTAACTCTTCCTAGGAATTTACCTGATATAAACAAAAGCTCTGATTCAAAAAGACATATGCAACCTTATATTTTTGCCATATTATTTAAAGTAGTCAAGATATGGAAGTAACCCATGTGTTTGTCATTAGATGAATGGATAAAGAAGAGGTGATATAAATACACAGTGGAATATTTAGCCATAAAAGAAAGAAATCCTGTCATTTGCAACAACATGGATGGACGTAGAGGGTATTACCCTAAATGAAATAAGCCAGGTGGAGAAAGACAAATATCTATGATTTCACTTATTTGTGGAATCGTGGGTAAAACTGCAATATTTCCAGAATCTCTCACTTGGCCTTAGTGCATCTCCATATCAATAGGTGTTTCCAAGGGGTGGAGAGAAGTAGTCCATCTCCATGTCAATAGGTGATTACAAGGGTGAGGGAGGGCATATCTGGACCAGAGAGGTTGTGTGGGGTCTCTTCTGCAGCTGGGTCGTGGGAGACATGGGAGAGCAGATGTGGACTGCTTGTAAGAAATAAACAGGTTTCTCCTACTTTATTTCTCCTTTTGACTGATTTCTGTTTCAAAGGTATTTTGTCCCAGGATTTTCCCCCTGGAGTTACAGGAATCAAAACAAAACAGCAGTAGACTCAAACACTGAGAAGTGACTAGTGGTCACCATGCAGGAGAGGTTGGTGAGGGTGGGTGAGGGGGAAAAAGAAGTGTGAAATCTTAATCATAATATATGTTGGTCATGGGGATGGAAGTGCAGCATGGAGAAGATAGCCAATGGTTCTATAATATCTTTCTATGTTGACAGATAGTAACTGCATTTGTCAGGGTGGGGATTTAATAATGTATGTAACTGTTGAATCACTTTGTTGTATACTTGAAACCAATATAATATTGTATATCTACTATATGTCAATAAAGGAAAATAAACTTTAAAACCCAAAAGAACAAAAAGCTAATTAATAATGGGGTGATTATCCCTGCTTCTCCATTGAAAAGCCCAATTTTTCTGGTTCTTAAGCCAGGAAAAAAAAAATAGCATCTTCTGGTGGATTATTACAACCTAATGTTGTGGTCCTATCCATTAAGTCCCCGCTCATTATTATTATAATTACTGACTCTATTTAATCAACAACTGGTAAATATTTTGCTACTACAGGTTTGGCTATGTTCTGGTCAGTACCTATTTCAGCAGCCTCTCAGCCGCAGTTTGCCTTCACCTCAGATGGCACACAATACACCTTTTCTAGGTGTCACACTGGAGGGCTTCAGTTCTGGGCAAATTTACTCTGAATCAGTGAGACGGAATAATGATAACGACAGTGGAATGTTGCAGTTTATACCAAGCTTTATTCTTGCGGTGGTAGGTTGAGTACTAGAATCACATCTTGCCTCGGCCAGCCTTACAGAGCACTGGGCAGAGCTGTTTACATAGCAACACAGACAATAATGGCTTATTGCCAACACTTGTAGTGGGCAAGTAGATTAGGTTTCAGATGAGTATCCTGGCATGGGAACTTCCATTTTCCCATACTAGGCTCCCCACAGGGTTCCTCAACAGCTTTGCCATGGCACACAGTCTTTGCAAATAACGTCTTATCTGCATCCACTTCTCTCCCAGAGCACAGGAATGGCATTACATTGATGAAACACTCCTTTGAGGAGATTAATATAACAAACTCATTAAGGACATACAAGTCCAACATTTGTCAAGTCTTTTTCTGGGTTCTGGTGGCAACATAGTCCTCATTTACAAATTTTACTTAATCTCATTAGAGCTGCTCCTTATAAATCAGCTCACCTTAAATGGGGCTTCCTCCAAGAAAAGGCTTAAAATCTGTCCAAATTAAAGTCAATATGTTACGGGGTGGTGGATTGTGTAATTCCTCAGTTCTCGTCTTCTTCTCGAAGGAAAGAATTCAGTAGAGAGACCCAATAGAAAGTTAAAACCACAGGGGTTTTTTATTTAGCAAAGCAAGGGAATTTAAGCTCTAGAGACAGAGGAGTGGGTAGCTGCTCACTGGGTTTTACATTGTGTCTTTTATGGGGTTTATTTGGTTTCTTCTCTCCCATTTTGCCATTCCCGTGCTGTCTGTTCGATCTTGGTCCCTCCCCCTCGGCTCTGTGCAAGTTTCTGTTCATCATTCTTCCCATGCGGGTCTAAGAGAAACCCACGTGGGGTCGAAGCTGTAATGTACATGATGTTATAAAGATGCTGGGGTTGCCTCAGAGTCCTTAGTGACAAGACCTTCCTTAAGGGTGTCTGCTCCAACATCGGGAAGGTCCCGGTGACCGGTATTTTTCCTTATCGGTTTGTGTTGAACCACAAAAGAGGTTGGCCTCAGAAAGACAGAATGGTCTCTGGGTGGAGACTGGGTGGTGTGCCACCCTCCTTTCTCTCCACCTGCCTGTGTCTATCTAACTGCCTCCTCTAACAGGTACCCTCACTGGTGCCTCAGAGACCCCTGCACTGTAAAGGAATTGACAGTGTGCCCTTAGACCCATTGGCTATCTGGGGATGCTCTTAGGTTTCACGTAGCAAGCACCAATGGCAGTTCACACACTGTATAGATGGTGCTGCTGACCGTCAGAAATGATGGACCTTAGTGAGACACTGCGGTTTTCTGTCCCTTAGCCAAGATATCCCTGCTAAAGGATGGAATCCAAAAGTTAACAGAATTGGCCAAACTTTAGGCAGTCATCTTAGCACAGCAAGTCCCTAAAAAGGTCTTATTCTTGCCTGAGGCCTCAGTCTCTCTTAGGCCAAGACCCATTGGCTGATACATATTGAACCAACCTTAGAAACTTTCATATCACCTTTCCCTGCTTTTAAATATCTCACCTCTATGTGTAAAGATTCAGTGTATGTAAAGTCCTTTAATGTCTCCTGTCATCTTTATACATGTTTGATCTTGCCCCCACCCCATAAGGGCAGGAAGCCAGGTTGAGAATGTATATTCTCCTGGCACTCATCAACCATAGATCATCCCATGAGCCAGCAGCTGTTCGTCTGATAGGAGACACATTTGAGCATAAACTTCAACCACACAAAAGCAAAGCGATTCAAAACAAGAGTTAAAACCATTCTGTTAACTGTTGGTCTCATTAATACTGGTCTGAGTTCTTTCACTGGTTTGCAATCTGGAGGCCCAAACCCTCTAAATAAGCCATTGTTTTAATCAGAGGCCCACAAGCTATCAAGTTTGGGTGATAAAAGCCCTATAACCCAAAACCATTGCCAATGAGACCAACAGCGAAGTAAAGGGCCCCAGAGGAGATCCCATCTCTAGCTAGTGCTGGAACTCCAGCCTCACCCACAGACATTTTATTTGGTAAATAATCAGACACCTTACTAACAACATATTACCTCTCCCAGCTCTGTCAAATTCCTAGAGATTAGTAAACAACTCACCCTGTCCAGGCCTTTCAAAAGCAAACTAAACCCATCCAGGACACACACCCCCCAACCACCCCTTCTATCAGGTTCTCACACTCTGAGACATTTACCTACCCTAATCACCCCAGGTCCAGGTACCATACAAGCAGGACAGTCCCTGTGTCTGACAGCCTGCTGAAAGTATTTAAACCAGCCAATCTAAAGCCTCATTCTTGCCTACAGGTTAGCGGATGAGCAACTTTGTTTCTGGCCAAGGCAAATCAAGTTACGTAAGGTATGTAAGGGAAAGGGGATGGCTGCTGCGTACCATACCACCCCCAGCAAGAACTAATGACATGGGCTATCTACACCATGAGGATGTGGATCCACCATATCGGAGTGCTGATGGGAACCAGTTATTACCCTGCCAGACCATTCCTGCCCCTGAGATTGGGCTGTGCTCTTTGAAAGTGATTCACAGATTATTTCTTCAGCATTTTAGTGATACCCCAGGTTATCTCCTCTTATCATAAAACTCTAAAAATCTCAAAACTAAATTACTTCTAGGCCACACTGGAATTTTACTGTGAGTTGTACTGTACAATCAGTACTGAATTATTTCCGTTTTACACTGGTCACCATTGGAGTTAACTTCTCACCACTTTGACTTCAATCTCCTTGTGGATAGATGCTTCCATTTGACCTTTTACAATATTAGTAAACATTAGGTGCTCATTGAATGCTTAGACAAGTATGCAGTCTTGTATCTTATCAACTCACTTGAATACAACTAGTTATAATATTTGATGTATCTTCAGGTTAAAATCATATGGAATACTGTCAGTGGGTCAAGGATTTTCCAGTTTGGTTAAGGAATTGAGTTCAATTGCCAAGAATGTGGGCTTTAGCATAGGATGTTGATATAACAAAACAACACATGTTAGCCATCCATCATTCTATTCACACATCAGTGACTTTATGAAACTCATCACTGTGCTAGGGCCGAGCTCCCATGCCACTGCTCAGAATGACCCGTGGAAGAAATGGAAACAGAGACAGGCTTTTCTATTTCTCAACATACAACTGATGTAAGCTCTCTGTTAGGCAACCAGATTGAAAGGCCAGCAGGCAGATCCATTAATCCTGAGATAAATGCGTCCCAATTTTTCTGATCTTTATTTTGCTCATATGTTTTACTAACACTTTTACCAGTTGATCTCTCTAGGTTCCAGCTTCTCAAAGTGTAACCTATGGACTAGTAGCCCTGCCTCCTCCAGGAAGCTGTTTGAAATGCAGAATGTCAGACCCCCTAACCCCAGATCCACTGAGTCAGAATCTGCGGTAGATATACATCAAGTTTCAGAAGTCCTGTTCTAGGAAAACTAAAATAAAGACTCTGTTTTCATCCTGTGTAGTTTTTATTATTTGGGATTTTTTTTTCACCACATTTTGGAAAAGGTAGAATAGTTCAGGTGTAACACTAGAAAACAGTAAGGGAACTTCTAGGCACTTGAGCTGTTGGCTGCAATCTCACCTGGGTTAGTAGTGATTTTCTGGTGTGCAGTTTGCTGCACAATGAATGAGTAAAAGAAATAAAAAAACGGATTGGATCTGTATTTCAACCAATACTAGTTACGTGGAACAAACAGATGTAAAATCAGGATGACCAAGGATCCTAACATCCAATAAATTGAAAAGTCCTTTGCCACAATAAATCATGGAGGAGAGCTTTTCCTTCTCTGTGGGGTCAGCCAGCAAGTAGTACAGAGAATTTGCCAAGTTCTGGGTCTCTAAAAATGAATACAGTGCTTGCCAGTCTTGAAAGTCTCACAATCTAGTTGAAGTTCAAATAAATAACTGTGACATAAAGGGCATACCAGCTGTTTCAAGAATAGGAAGGACCTATCAGTTCTGCTTGGGAAGGCCTCACGTAGGGACTAATGGGGCTGTGAGAATGTCCCCTTGGGCTGGAGAGATGATGGGAGGTGCCCCATGTGGGCCCTGCAAAGACGGTTTCAGTGATGAGTCCAGAACTCACACTCCACTATGTTAGCACTCTTCCAGGTGAAGAAAAGAAATAAGCTTGGGATAAACTGACGCCTTTCATTAATGAGTGTAGTGTGCACAGTCTGGTACTCAGCATTTGATTACTAATGAGGACTTTGGAGCCAGACGAATCAGGCTTTGATTCCATCTGATTTCATAATTTACCAAGATGTTTTCACTGGGGGAAGTTGAGGGAATGGAACACAAGGACACTCTACCATTTTTGAAACTTCCTATGCGCCTTAAACTCTTTCAAAACAAAAAAACATACGTAAAAAAATCCCATCTGACATTTAATTGCTTTGGGGCTTAAGACAACTTTTGCTTTCTGAGTCAATTTCCTCACCGAAAGCATGGATCTAATGGTATAAACCTTAGTAGTTATGGTAATTACACAGGCCTCTTTCTTGAATGACTTCTACAAATAGGCACAAAGTATCTCCATCCAGTCATCGGTAGATTTCTAAGTTATTTTAACATGATTCCATAATGAATTTATTTTGTGAAAAAGAAGAGCCAGTACCCGCCTAGACACTGCCACTTTCCGTGCATGGTTCCTCCAGAGCATTAAAATAGGCTTTAAAGTGAACATCCAGGACAGGGAAACAGGGTCATACAGATGACAATGACCTGATATCATGGTCTTCTTGTTCCTCCACCAATTATAGGCACTTGCCGGCGGATCCTCTTCAAAAAGTTCTAGTCATCAAAGACCTGACATGTGCTCAATGCACATGGAGATCTCTTATGTGACAAAGATGGCATCTCAGTGGTGAAAGTGCTACTTGATAAATGAAAATCGGCTGCTCATTTGGGGGCAAAAGAGTTTGATCTATGTCTCAACCACACCTTCCTATACATTCCACAAAAATCCGATATTAAAATGTAATAAACAAATTCATTAAAGGACTAGGGGAAAGCATGAGAGATTATTTTTATGTCTTTAGAACAGAAAAGTCTTTCTAACCATGACTCAAAATCAGTAAGACATAAAAAGTTGATAAATTTGACAACATAAGTTTAGAGAATTGAGTATGCCAACACACACACACATACTATAGACAAATTCAACAGATAACTGACAAATTTAAAAATAGATATTTTCAACTATCACAGTCATAAGGTTAATCTCCCAAATACATAAAAAAAATAAAACAAACCTGGAAATCAATAAGGAAAAAGAAAACAATTACCTAACAGAAAAATAAGAGAATTAAGAAAAAAATGAAATAACAAATGTTTTTTATACATAGTCCATTTAGGAACAAACTTTTAAACACACGCAACTTAAAACTATATTGAGATAGCATTTTCACTTCACAAATTAGCAAAACCAAAGATTTGTTGGTGAGGACGAGGTTGGGAAGTGGGTACTCTCAGGCATTTCTGTTGGGAAAATAGTTGGTATGGTCCTTATGGAGGCCAGTTTCTCAATAAATATTAAAATTATAAATGCTTATACTTCTTCACCCAGAAATTATGCTTTCATAAATTATTCTACAAGTATATTCACATATATGTGAAATTATCTGTATAGCAAAAATTGAAAGCAATTTAGATTTCCATCAATAGGTAACTCAGTGTGGTACCTTCACAGAACAGAACTCATTCAATGATTAAAATGAAGAGAAGAAGGAAATGATAAAGTTTTCTGGGTACTGATATGGAAGTTTCTCTAAGATTTCTTAAGAGAAAGAAAGCAAAGTACAGAACAATGGGTATAGTGTGTAATCATTTGTAGGTAAGAAGGGGGAGGCTAGGGGATTGTGTAACTCTCTTTGCCTGCATATGCATCCAAAAATCTCTGGGGGCTCTCTCTTTCTCTCTCTCTCTCTCTCTCACACACACACACACGCACACACATGCACGTGCACACATGCATTTGCATGTACACACATGCACATGTGTAACAGGACGAGGTGGGAATTAGGGGAAGGAGAAGGAAGATCTCTTACTGTTATAACTTCTTACAGTTTTGCAAGAAGAATTACTTGAATGTATTGCTTAGTCAAAAAATAGTGATAATTAAAACAATCTCAAAGAAAAAAGAAAAATAAATGATCTTTTTAATGTTCTTAACACGAAAAATAAGAAGTCTAAAAAAATGTTTTTGCAGGAAGACTCAGGGATTTGAGGCGTTCCATATGCTGATGTTCTAATTAAAATAACTATGTGACTAACATGTGTAGTGGCTAAACATTACAAAGTAGTTTCCTCTACCCTTGATCTCTCTACACTGTACTATTGCTTCCTTAATTAAAACAACCTCCGAAGGTGGTTTTGTTATCCCTATTTAGTAGTAGCTGAGAAAATTGAGCCTCCAAGGTTCACTAATTCCCAGAGCTCACATATGTTTAATTCAGGTTGGAACATAAACCCATCTCCTTGCCCCAGCCTGACTTCTTTCTAGGTTGCTACTCCGCCCTGGGGCACCCGGCCTTAGCTGTTGGCCTGGGTGTCTTCACTCTGTGTGTTCCCATTGTCCTGTGAAATGCACAGTCCACACTGTTTCTCTGGGGTGTTAATACAGATGCTTCTGCTGAGCTTGCGAATCAAGGCTCCTGCCATCTCCTTCCTGTGCAGGAATATGATATTTTCATGGATTTAATGATACTGTGATGTGCTAAATACCTGATTCCAGGAACCAAATTGCTAGCAAAGAGCAGCTAGTCACTTAGCTAATCAAGCCAGCTGTGGCACATTTGGATAGCTTTGTAATTCCTGACAAGGAGGGAAGTTGTGAAACTTAGAAGATGAATAAGATGGAATGAATGGGGGAAGGGGAATAGAGGGGGCAGTGGGAAACTCAGCTACTGCAGGGAGAATCCTAGAAGACTCATCAAGTATTAGTTCTGGTACAAATTTGGAGATAGTGTAATTCCTATTTCACAGATAATAATAGGGAACTTTAATAAGCCTTTGTGCCAGGCACTGCTTTAGGTACTTCACACTAATAATGCATCTAATTCTCATATCAACCTTATGAAGCAGGTACTCTCAGGCATCTCCTTTCCTATATGGATAAACTGAGGCAGAGGGAGTTTAAGTAACTCGTGTAGGTCATGTAGCTAGTAAATGGAGGAGCAGGCTGTTAGAGTCCAGACAGACTAGCTCCGAGTCCATGTTCTTAATCCCTCGACTCTGAGATGAAGTGTTTTGCCCAATTCAACTAGTGAGTGACCAAAACCAGATACTTTTGATTAAAGTGCAGAGAAATCCAGATTCACAATGGGTACTGTGTGGAGAAGATAACTGTAATAGAGTTAAAAAGATGTGTCAGGAAGAAAGAAAAAGGAGGGAAGGAAGGAAGGAAGGAAGGGAGGGAGGGAGGGAGGGAGGGAAGGAAAAAAGAAAGAAAAAAAAGAGGGAGGGAAGGAAGGGAGGAAGGGAAGGAGGGAGAGAAAGAGGAGGGTGGGCCATTTATTTTCCTTGTCCTCAGGGATGGTTGGCTGTTGGATTCTTTAAACAGCACTCAGAAAAGTGATATTATTTTGTCACTTGGGCCAGAACTTCGCCCAGTCACTTGATCACGCTGACTACGCCCTCACTGGCTTCGGTCTTCTCTCTCATCAGTTCAGGCGGTATTGTCCTAGTTAACAAAGCTACGCTCCTGACTTTTTGGAAGGATAATAAATATTTTCAAGCCTATTTGTTGATGTCTTTGCATGCATTATCTCACTTGATCATTATTACTCTCACTTTAGAGATGAGAAAACTGAGTATCAGAGAGGTTAAGTAATTTAATCCAAGTCATATATATAGTCAGTAAGCAGAAGGACTGAGTGATATTTGGATCCGAGACTGATTCTTTCTTCGTCTGTTCAGGCTGCCATAACAAAACTGGGTAGCTTATAAACAGATTGGGTAGCTTAAAAGCAACAGAAATTTATCTTACAGTGTGGAGACTGGCAAGTCTGAGATCAAAGTGCCAGCAGATTCGGTGTCTAGTGAGAGCCCACATTCTGGTTGGTAGATGGCTGTATTACCAATGTCCTCACATGGCAAAAAGGGAACAAGGGGGCTTTCTGGGGTCTCTTCTTATAAGGGCACTAATGCCATTCATGCAGGTTCCACTTTATGACCTAATGACCTCCCAAAGCCCCACATCCACATGCCGTCATATTCAACCTTGGCATTTAATGTATGAATTTTGGGGAGACACAATGACTCAGTCTATAGTATATTCTAAAGCCTAGTCTTTAATATGACAATGTATTGCTTCCCCAGAATATATTCTGAATCCAATAGATACTTTCATATGGTGGGAACATTCAAATCCTAACATTGTTGTATCTTCCAATTTGAGAAAATTAGCTACAAGTATGTATTTTCAGATGGCAAAGAGGTGGCCTCTTTTCCAGCCCCTTTCTTATTCTCAGCAGGTCAGACAGTGACTTTGGCTAGATCACAGTGAGGTGATTGCGTTCTTATATAAAAAACTGACCCAGAAGCAAACCATTTGAGAGTAATTTAGCACCATGTTCTAGTAAGTCAAGAGAAAATGACTCAATAAGAACATAACCCCCAAAGGGAAATAAATTTCTTGTTGGCAGAACTCTCTCTATATGCCTCATAATTCTACAGCAAGAACAGATTTTTCTAAATTATAGAGTTCAGACTATGTGTTTTATAAGAAAAACTTAAAGCATGAGAGAGAAATCAATGGACTCCACTTTTTTCTTTTATAATGACCAACATATATTTCCTGAATGCATAGTAAACATTCTGCTCCATCGTGTGGAACTGTTTCCTCTCCCTCGAAAGACTCTTACTGCCCATGTTATTTAACTCAAAGTCTTCTCTTAAGTTATGTCTTATTTCATTAGTCACTTAATGTGGTAAATAACTGACCAGACATTTCCTAATCTTCCCTGGGCAACAACTAGTACAGATAAATTAAAGCTTGAATGAGATGTCCTGTAGCGTCAAAGGGAGCTGGAGCAAAAGTCAAGTGGATTGATAGCAGAGTGCCAACAAACACATTTTTGTCTGGAAACATTTAAACAGAAATGTAAAAAGCATCCTGTTATGAGGGAGAGTTTGTGTCTTTGAATTGTCGACAGCTCCCTTTCAGTCATCTGGTATTTTTTGAGTGCCTACCAATTTTCTGGACTTTATTCTTGGCTTAGAATACAAAACAGATCAAAATCCCTGCCTTTCATGAGCTTACATTCTGGTGGGGAAAGACAGAATACACATAATAGCAAGTAAATTAAATTGGATATTTAAAAACGATGTGTTTTGGAGAAAAATACAATAAGGGATGGTGTTAGAGAATGCACAGAGGTGGGCAATTTTAAATAGCATGTTGTCAGGAAAAACTTCACTGAGAAGTTGTCGTTTGAATCAAACCTAAAGGAAGTGAGGGGGAGAGGCAAGCTGCTCTCTTGGGGGAAAGCCTTCTAAGCAGAGGAGAGGGCAACTGCTGAGGCCCAGGAACGGCATGAGGGGGCAGGTGCTGGGGGATGGGTCCAGAGGGGCAGGCAAGCAAGGGTGGGAGGAGGGGAGGGGCGAGGAGGAGAGAGGCACTGTGGGGCCTGGCAGGCATTGAAGTCTTGGCATACTGCTTACACCATGGCTACAGCATCATTTATCACCTCTGCTTATTTAAGTCCTTGATCAAATTTGAGCCTGCACTGTGAGGTAGGTAAGCACAGCAGGTTTTGCTGAATCCATTTTCGAGATGAGGAACCAGACTCAGAAAATATTGAATAAATGACCACCTTCTCAGAGAGTGGTTTGACCTGGGTTTGACTCTACGTCTCCTCATTTCTAGACTTTGCCTCTTTCTACCACATTGTGACTCTATCCCAGGATGTCTATGCTTTTTAAATAGGGAACAAATAAAAATGTGGAAAGCCTAGCTCATTCTTAGCCTTGATACAGTCTCACTGTTTGTGCCCTGGTCCGTTTCCCCACCCCCAGCTGTACAGGAGTGCGGGTTACACTCGGCCCAGCCCTCCCAGGTACCGTTCACATAGACCACAGTGCGGATGTGCCCTTGGGGTTGGGCAGGTGCTGGCCCTGCCATTAGCTACCATCTTTCCTCATCTTGATTTTGTGTCTTACTTCTGGCCCTGCACTTGTCCTCTGAACTCCATGGCAAAATTGCATTTTTCCAGTGTGACACTCAGCATCCCTTAAACAGAGCATTGTGCACTGATGCTTTGGTGAATGACTGCCCAGACCCAGCCCAGCCTTGAAATCTCATCTGGAATTATTTGCCTGGTAGGAGTATTGGCTGCCCTATTCCTTCCTGCCCTCACTCCATGGACAACAAGAAATGAGGTCTTTCCCTTCCACATCCCTCTATCCAGCCTTGAGAACATCACCTCATCCACTTAGACAGTTGGGATTTATCTCTGATTCTTCTTTTCATTTCAGACTTCCTCATGCCCTGGGCTATAATCTTTCTTCTGTGTGCTGTGTTTTTGGGGTCTTTGACGGTATTTTTCACAGATGACTAAGCCTGAGCCAGTTTGATGAATAGAGTCTTCAGAAATGGACACTTATTAAACAAACAGATCTTCTAAGCTAATAAACTTTTTCACAGGCTGTGCAAATTTCCTCTTATGCAATCATCTCTCAGGGCAGCATGCTGAGAGGACAGCAGCTGCTTTCTCAAGGGTCTTTGTGTCCATAGTCACTGCTACAGCTTACAGAGGGGTGACCACAGCCCTCCACATACTTTCCCATGCCCCAGCTCCTGACTTCAGTGAATGTGAACATTCACTGAAAGTCACAGATTGCTTCTGCGTGCTCAGTCACGTGAGAGCTAGCTCCTGACATTGCATCCTACTTCTCCACTGAGGATGTCCTGTCCTTCCTCAATTAAACTTCTTTTTCCTTCCTCTAACCCTCAAATCCTGGATCCTTTTTCATGACATTGTTCTCTTAACCTAGAGCCCGTAAGCTTCCTTCAGAGGAAACACAGGCATCCTTTGTCATGAAGATAGAAGAATATGATCACATGCGACACAGTTTACCACAGTTCAGTCGAAGCCCTCAGAGGAAACCCCCTCAATCTGGTAGGTAGGGCGATTTTCTTGCTCTCCATGCATGCTTTCTGTTTCCTGATTTCTCCTTTGGAACTATTTTCTTCCATTTTTTTTTCCAGTGAATTAAGCACAAGGGAAATATCTTTAATTGCCATAGTGTTGGCTTTTCACTATGACATGAGCCTCAAATAAACATCTAAAAATACCCTACAAGAAACCATTTATGAAGCAGGAAGCTGACTCTTATGATGTGGCCAGAAGGCAGAATTTCTGAGATGAGTGGGCGACATCTTTGTTCCTCCTCTTGGAGTAGAAGTATGTAAAAACCTAAGTTACTCAGAATGACCTCCTGGGCTGAGGCTCCTATCCTACTACTGAAAGATGGTTAAAGAGCTATAGCTGGTTCATGCGTTACTTGGATTTGAGATAGCAATAAATACAATCTCAGAGTATTAGCAATTAACAATGCTCCATTGATAACAGTATAACCATTAAGTGTTAATGTATAAATAGCACATATTGTGTATATACAAATACATTTTATATACTTACATATCTGTCTATCCTGTAGCTGCCTATCTCTGTCTGCATGCTGATGGTTGGGAGGAGGAAGGATAGGGAGGGGAAGTTAATATTGCCCAGGAAGTGTCATGCTGCTTCACTCTGAAATATACGTTTCCAGCCCCAAAGCTGGAAAACTCCTCTTAATGAGGGGGAATTCTGCAGAAACACAGATGTGATATGAAGGCATTCAGGTAAGAAGGGGAACATAGGGTCACAAAGAAAGGATTCTTAAGTCAACAAGTCAAACAGAAAGTTGGCGTTTTGGCAAAAAAATTAAAGAGAGTGAAGACTACATAATTTTTATTGAGTGAACTTTGAGTATGTGTCTACAAACAGACCAAGGACCCTGCACAGGACAATAAGGCACCTGAGAGCTGACCATAAAGTTCTCTCTGGAACAGGATAAAGAGCTAATGGATTCAGTAGGGGGGATTGACATAAGATGGGGGGTAAATGCACCAGAATAAACCTGGGCAGAGTTTGTTTAAGGACCTCAGGAGAACATGAAATTTATGTCAGAATTACACTGAATAATTTTCGTTATCACATGCAGTCACTTCTCATTTTTCATCGTAGTTCTGTAGAGTCATTGCAAACACTGATCTAGTAAGGACTGAACCACTGCTCCTGGGTTATCCATGGTGGGGGATCCTGGGAGCCTCTGCTGACATTTTCAGTAACTGATCAATGTGTGCCTTGTTTTATATGTGTTCTGTTTAAAGATGCCTTATTTAATATTTATTGTTGATTCGTTAGTATTGAAGTCACAGCCAGCAGCACTATTACTCATGCCAGAGTGAACCATACCCAACACACGTATTTTCTCTGTAATGCACATCCCTGCCTTCCTGCACTTCAGAAACTAAACACTTCAGCACTACGCTTGGGGTCGTTTTAAACAGCAAAATCAATGAAAGCACAAAAATGCCAAAAACATGGCAACAAACAGACCATGAAAAGGACTGTTGTGTACAGTCTGAAAGCTGAAACAAGAAGGAGAGTATCATCTTGTTTGACGTCAGCTGGAATGTGCATGTCAACTGATGCAAATTTTTCAATGCTCTGAGCATTTCCACCAAGTCTGAGACAGAGCCATGTCTACTGATTTGAGGTTATAAATAAATTTTAGCAAGTTGGTGAATTCACACATATGGAATCCATGAATAATGAGGATTTACTGTACATGCATACGTCAGTCAGTATGTATGTAGTAAAAAAGGGTCTAGTTTTTATTCCAGAATGTGTTCTTCATTAAGTCCTAACGATCACATGTGGATTCCAGTGCTGAGTAGATTCATACTAACTATTCAAATCAGACCTCAAGTGTCCAGAGTGGCCAACATTGGGTAAAGAGAATGTGCTCGATAAGGCTTACTTGGACCTGGGTACACTGCCTATTACTCACATGCATTTGTCAGTAGGATGTCAAGATCAAATAGATATGTCTGTGCAGTCAGACATATGGTGAACTTGTGTCCACATGGATTGATATAGCCTAAGAAAGAGTGATAAGAGCCTTCACGACTTCCACCACTGGCCCAGAAAGAATCCAGGAGTTAGAATTGTCTGAGCTCATTTTGTAGTGTTGGTTCAAAGGCCGCCTTACATAATCTTCCAGTGCTGAGAAAGGAGCTGCTGGGTCACCTGCAGCCTGGGAAATGGCACGGAAGGCCCCATCACTGCCTGCGGTCCCCACCATCAGGATGCTCTGGCCAAGGACTGCTGCTTCTCACTGGTTACATGAACTTCCCCTCTGTTGTGCTTCCTTGCTGCACTTTTCAAGACCCTGAAAAGCCAAAGCTAATTGGTATTTGGAGCAGAAGTAGGAAAACTCTGTATTAGTTTCCTGGGGATGCCCTAACAAATGATCACAAACTTGATGACTTAAAACAACAGAAAGTTATTCTCTAACAAATCTGGAGGCCAGGAGTCTAAAATCCTGCACTTTTTCCTGGGTTCGAGGGGGAACCTTCTTTGCTTCCTCTAGCTGCCTTGTGGTTACCAGCTTTCCTGGATTTGTGGCCCAGTATCTGTTTCTGTCTTTGCATCACCTTCTCCCCTGCGGGCCTTTTCTGTGTGTCTTACAAGGACACTTTTCATTGGCTCTGCAGCCCACAAAGATAATCCAGGATCACCTCATCTCAATATCCTTAACTTACTTGCACATGCAAAGATCTTTTTTTCCAAAGTTACATTCATAGATGACAGGGACTGACACAGATGTATCTTGTTTGTATGTGGGGGGTACCACTGCACTGCCCTTTCACCCATTCTCATCATTTTTTTTTTCACCTAAGCACTAAAGTGGGCCCCTGGTCTTAGAAGTAAGTGGAAAACAAAAAGGTAAAAAACAATCCGCACACCCCAAATCTCCCTTAGTTTTAGTACAAAGACCTTTATTTCCCAGGGCTCAGGCCAGTCTCAAGCTTTACTGAAGGATCAGCCCCTAAGAGTTTTATTTTCCTCACCTCCCATTTACCTTTCCTAGTGCTCCCTCACTCCTCTTCCACCAAAACTCTTATGGAGCTGGATAAGGCATGAACTCTGGTGTTTCCCCAATGTCAGCCATGTGTCCAGGCATGATGGCCTTCCCAGAACGGACGCCGCTGAGACAAAGCCCACCCTTCCTCTCTATCCCACCGCCACCCTCAACATAAATGCATCCCTAAATCCAAATCGTGGTGAGTGTTTCTGTCTAAAATTAAACCACACCAAGAGGCTTTCACAAAATTAATATTCAATAAATATTTATTGAATGAAGAAAGGAATAAACCATAAACTATTTCCTTTACAAGTAAGTCTTTATAATTCCCCTTCCTGAACTACAGCCTACTGAAACTCTTGAGCAAGTGAAACACTTGGTGACCTGAATTAAACCAAATCTCAAAACAAAAAGTGAAATAGATGAAATGAAATGAAATGAAATATACCTATTGTGATAGTCAGTTTTACATGTCAACTTGGCTGGGCCATGGTGCTCAGGTATTTGGTCAACCATTATGCTGGACATTTCTGTGGGGTTATTGGGTAAGATATACACATAAAACAGTGGTCTTTGAGTACACCGGATCGCTCCATATAACATGAATGGGTCTCATCCAATCCAATGAAGGTGTGAATACAACAGAAGATCGACCTCCCTCAGGCTAGGGGGATTTTGTCAACAGGCTATTTTAGGATTTCATCTGTAATATTCACTCTTCTGGCTTTGCCAGCAGACTGCTTCTCACCAAAACTGCAATGCTTCCCTGAGTCTCCAGTGTGCTGTCCTCCCCCATCATATTTTGGACTTGCTCAGTCTCTACAATTGTGTGTGTGGATTCCTTAAAATAAATCTCTTTATTTATACACATCCTATTCGTCTGTTTCTCTAGAGAACTCTGACTAAACACCAAAGCCAAATGCAAAACCAGGGACAATAACAGATTTTTTTTTTAACCTGACTGAAGTTGATATATCCCTGCTCTCTCTTGAGTTAAAAGGACTAGTTCCTAGAAGTCTGGGGTGATGTTTGTTCTGGTATCTCACAATCTCAAACAAGCTCAGTTCATTTAACCACACATTTTACTTTATTTTTATATTAGGTTGTTGATATAAAGTTCCTCATGCTCGTGGATGACATCGCTACCGAGTTAGATCAGCAGGACGGGAGGCCCGCCTCAGCTTTGCTCTCAATGGCTCTCAAAGAGTGATTTCCAAACAGCAATGTTGGTGTCACCTGGGATGTGTTAAAAATGCGTATTTCCAGGCCCAACCAAATCTACAGAATCAGAAACTCTCAAAGGGTGACCCAATAATGAGTCTTCACCAAGCTCCTCAAGGTGATTTTGGTGCAAGATAAAGTCTGAGAAGCAATTTCCTCAATTAGAGAAGGTAAAGGTATTCTCCAAAAAACCTCTTTGACTGGTGAGGCCCTTAGTAGAATCCTTCTAGACTGGCTACTGGAAAATAATAATTTTGTACAACCAGGAATGCAGGTAGATTTAGAAAATAATTCCAACCTGATTTTCGTTGCACCTCAGAAATTAGCAAAAGTGTGAGAACAAGCCGGTTTCTATCTGTGCCTAACAGTTACGTTCCACTTTAGTTAGACTCAGTTCCCCTTCATTGCTGTTTCTGTGCCTTCCTGCATGTTTTACCCTGCCCACTAAGTTACGTCCCCTCTCTCCATCTCATAGGTGGATCACCAAAGCCAAGCTGCGGTCCCGCCTTCCTCGGGATGTCTTTCCAGTTATGCTGCTCTCTTCTTTTACCAAATACCTGGTTGAATTGTGACATTTTCTCCATTACTTTAACTTAGCATTGGACTGCATGGATATTTATCTTTTGTCCTCACCCAGGGCTCCACAAAAGATTGCAACCTCTGAGGGGAAGGGTATGCAATTTTAGGCAAGGTGTCAGCTTAGATTGCTCAAACAAGACACCATAAAGCGGGTGGCTTATCAACAACAGATTTATTTCTCACAGCTCTGGAGGTTAGAAGCCTGAGATCATGGTGCCATCCTGGGCAGGTTCTGGTGAGGGCTCTCTACTATACTGCAGACAGCTAACCTCTGGTTGCGTCCTCACATGGTAGAAAGAGAGCGAGCCAGTTCTCTTGCCTCTTCTTAAAAGGGCATTAATCTCATCCTAAGGGCTCCACATTTAGAACCTAATTACCTCCCAAAGTCCCCACCTCCTAATACCATGATATTGGGGCTTAGATTCCAACATATGGATTCTGGGGGTGGGGGGCACAAACATTCTGTCCATAACAATATCCCAGAGTAATTAACACAATGCTAAACACATAGTAGACAAGCAGCTGGTGCTTGTTACGTTGAACTGAATGACAAAGTGTTGATTACCATTAATTCAGTTTTATTGGTCTCTGGCAATTGTAAACAAATTTGCCTTTTGTTCAGCTAACATGAAGAAATCTCCATTCTCTGGCTAGAAGGAGTTACATTCTAGGAAAGAAAAGCAGATATATATAAATAAAAATAAAAATCAAGCTGGTGCAAACAATATGGACCACAGAGTAGGAGCAATACAATACCATCCAAACTGTATCTACCACATCCAGAGCGCTGTCAGCACTGACCTACTAAATGAGGCCCAGGTTTTGTAGTTTTTGCGGAAACTAGAACAGAGCATGATGCTATATATGAAGTGTTTGTGGAATGAGTGAATCAACTAACTCTCAGGTTAAACTTTAGACCTGGGACTCCAGGGCTTTTCTAGCTTCCTAGGTCGGGAGCATACCTTGATATGTGGTGGGCCCTCTTGTTTCTAAAGCCTATGCCCTCCGTTGAATCTTAGTGGGAATTTGCCTTTACAAGGGGTGGGTGAGAAGTGTGTTCCTGTGCAGGGAAGTTGGAATTCTACTGTGGTAACTACGTCAAGTTTCCCTTGGAGAGTAAACAATATGTTCTGTGTCATCTGATGATTCCCAGACATCTGCCCAGCAAATTCTGCAACCCTGGGGAGTTGAACCCTGCAGTTCCTACTGGAGGTACACAGTATGATAGAGTGAAGCCAATAGCCGGGCTCCTGGTGCTTCTGCTAACATGGCTTCCAAGTCTGCCGATACAGTGGCCCTCCTTTGAGCTCTAGACCACTGAGAAATGAAAAATACTGCCCCCCTGAGCTGAAGAAAGAACTTCTTTCTTTTAGATTATTATAATTTTTATTAATTTAAATATATGAATTACATATTGATTCATTTTAGGCTTAAGAATAATTTTTTTTGGTATCATTAATCTACAGTTACATGTGCAACATTATGGTTACTAAACTCCCCACTTCATCAAGTCCCCCCCACCTACCCCATTACAGTCACTGTCCATCAGCGTAGTGAGATGCTATAGAATCATTACTTGTCTTCTCTGAGTTGTCAGCCCTCCCCGTGCCCCCCCAACATTACATCTGCTAATTGTAATGCCCCTTTTTCCCCCTTGTCCCTCCCTTCCCACCCATCCTCCCCAATCCCTTTCCCTTTGGTAATTCTTCTTTTTATTTATTATTATTTTTTTTATTAAGGTATTATTGATATGCACTCTTATGAAGGTTTCACATGAAAAAACAATGTGGTGACTACATTTACCCATATTATCAAGTCTGCACCCATACCCCAATGCAGTCACTGTCCATCAATGTAGTAAGATGACACAGATTCACTGTTTGCCTTCTCTGTGCTGCACTGTTTTCCCAGTGACCCCCCCCCCACACCATGTGTACTAAACAAAATACCCCTCAATCCCCTTCTCCCACCCTCCCACACCCATCCCCTTTGGTAATCACTAGCTCCTTCTTGGAGTCTCTGAGTCTGCTGCTATCTTGTTCCTTCAGTTTTGCTTTGTTGTTATACTCCACAAATGAGGAAAATCATTTGGCACTTGTCTTTCTCCACCTGGCTTATTTCACTGAGCATAATATCCTCCTACTCCATCTATGTGGTTGCAAATGGTAGGATTTGTTTCTTTCTTATGGCTGAATAGTATTCCATTATGTATATGTACCACATCTTCTTTATCCATTTATCTACTGATGGACACTTAGGTTGCTTCCATATCTTGGCTATTGTAAATAGTGCTGCGATAAACATAGGGGTGCATATGTCTTTCTGAATCTGAGAAGTTGTATTCTTTGGGTAAATTCCAAGGAGTGGGATTCCTGGGTCAAATGGCATTTCTATTTTTAGTTTTTTGAGGAACATCCATATTGCTTTCCACAATGGTTGAACTAGCTTACATTCCAACCAGCATGTAGGAGGGATCCCCTTTCTCCGCATCCTTGCCAGCATTTGTTGTTCTTAGTCTTTTGGATGCTGGCCATTCTTACTGGTGTGAGGTGGGTGATATCTCACTGTGGTTTTAATTTGCATTTCCCTGATGATTAGTGATGTGGAGCATCTTTTCATGTGTCTGTTGGCCATCTGAATTTCTTCTTTGGAGAACTGTCTCTTCATATCCTCTGCCCATTTTTTAACAGTGTTATTTGCTTTTTGGGTGTTGAGGCACATAAGTTCTTTATATATTTTGGATGTCAACCCCTTGTCAGATATGTCATTTACAAATATATTCTTCCATACTGTAAGATGCCATTTTGTTCTGTTGATGGTGTCCTTTGCTGTACAGAAACTTTTTAGTTTGATGTACTCCCATGAGTTCATTTTGGTTTTGTTTCCCTTGCTCGAGTAGAGATGCGTTCAGGAAGAAGTTGCTCATGCTTATATTCAGGAGATTTTTGCTTATTTTGTCTTCTAAGAGTTTTATGGTTTCATGACTTACATTCAGGTCCTTGATCCATTTCGAGTTTACTTTTGTGTATGGGGTTAAACAATAATCCAGTTTCATTCTCTTGCATGTGGCTGTCCAGTTTTGCCAACACCAGCTGTTGAAGAGGCTGTCATTTCCTCACTGTATGTCCATGGCTCCTTTATCATATATTAATTGACTGTATATGGTTGGGCTTATATCAGGGCTCTCTAGTCTGTTCCATTGGTCTATGGGTCTGTTCTTGTGCCAGTACCAAATTGTCTTGAGTACTGTGGCTTTGTAGTAGAGCTTGAAGTTGGGGAGAATAATCCCCCCAGCTTTATTCTTCCTTCTCAGGATTGCTTTGGCTATTCGGGGTCTTTTTTGGTTCCATATGAATTTTAGAACCATTTTCTCTAGTTCGTTGAAGAATGCTGTTGGTATTTTGATAGGAATTGCACTGAATCTGTATATTGCTTTAGGCAGCATGGCCAGTTTGACAATATTAAGTCTTCCTATCCATGAGCACGGGATGTGTTTCCATTTATTGGTATCTTCTTTAATTTCTCTCATGAGTGTCTTGTAGTTTTCAGAGTATAGGTCTTTCACTTCCTCGGTTAGGTTTATTCCTAGGTATTTTATTCTTATTGATGAAACTGAATGGAATTGTTTTGCTGATTTCTCTCTCTGCTAGTTCATTGTTAGTGTATAGCAATGCCACAGATTTCTGCATATTAATTTTGTATCACTTTGCTGAATTCAGATATTTGATCAAGTTGTTTTGGAGTGGATTTTTTCAGGTTTTTTATGTACAATACCATGTCATCTGCAAACAGGGACAGTTTAACTTCTTCCTTGCCAATCTGGATGCCTTTTATTTTTTTGTGTTGTCTGATTCCCTTGGCTAGGACCTCCAGTACTATGTTGAATAGAAGTGGGGAGAGTGGGCTTCCTTGTCTTGTTCCTGATCTTAGATGAAAAGCTTTCAGCTTCTCACTGTTAAGTATAATGTTGGCTGTGGGTTTGTCATATATGGCCTTTATTATGTGAGGTACTTGCCCTCTATACCCATTTTGTTGAGAGTTTCTATCATGAACGGATGTTGAATTTTGTCAAATGCTTTTTCAGCATCTATGGAGATGATCATGTGGTTTTTGTCCTTCTTTTTGTTGATGTGGTGGATGATGTTGATGGATTTTTGAATGTTGTACCATCCTTGCATCCCTGGAATAAATCCTACTTGATCATGATGGATGATCTTTTTGATGTATTTTTAAATTCAGTTTGCTAATATTTTGTTGAATATTTTTGCATCTATGTTCATCAGGGATATTGGTCTGTAATTTTATTTTTTTGTGGTTTCTTTGCCTTGTTTTGGTATTAGAGTGATGCAGGCCTCATAGAATGAGTTTGGAAGTATTCCCTCTTCTTCTACTCTTTGGAAAACTTTAATGAGGATGGGTATTAGGTCTTCACTAAATGTTTGATAAAATTCAGCGGTGAAGCTATCTGGTTCAGGCTTTTATTCTTAGGTAGGTTTTTGATTGCCAGTTCAATTTTGTTGCTGATAATTGGTCTGTTCATATTTTCTCTTTCTTTCTGGGTCAGCCTTGGAATGTTGTATTTATCTAGAAAGTTGTCCATTTGGTTATCCAGTTTGTTAGCATATAATTTTTCATAGTATTCTCTAATAAGTCTTTGTATTTCTGTGGTGTCCGTCATGATTTTTCCTTTCTCGTTTCTGATTCTGTTTATGTTAGTAGACTCTTTTTTTCTTGATAAGTCTGGCTAGGGGTTTATCTATTTTGTTTATTTTCTCGAAGAACCAGCTCCTGCTTCCATTGATTCTTTCTATTGTTTTATTCTTCTCGATTTTATTTATTTCTGCTCTAATCTTTGTTATGTCCCTCCTTCTACTGACTTTGGGCCTCATTTGTTCTTATTTTTCTAGTTTTGTTTCTAGTGAGTTTAGACTGCTAATATGTTCTTCTTTCCTGAGGTAGGGCTGTATTGTAATATACTTTCCTCTTAACACGGTCTTTGCTGCATCCTGCTGATTTTGTGGTGTTGAATTATTGTTGTCATTTATCTCCATATATTGCTTGATCTGTTTTTATTTGGTCATTGATCCACTGGTTATTTAGGAGCATGTTGTGAAGCCTCCATATGTTTGTGGGATTTTTCATTTTCTTTGCGTAATTTATTTCTAGTTTCATACATTTGTGGTCTGAGGAACTGGTTGGTACAATTTCAATCTTTTTGAATTTGCCGAGGCTCTTTTAGTGGCCTAGTATATGATCTATTCTTGAAAATGTTCCATGTGCACTTAAGAAGAATGTGTATTCTGCTGCTTTTGGGTGTAGAGTTCTGTAGATGTCTGTTAGGTCCATCTGTTCTATTGTGTTGTTCAGTGTCTCTGTCTCCTTACTTACTTTCTGTTTGGTTGATCTGTCCTTCACAGTGGGTGGAGTGTTGAAGTCTCCTAGAATGAATGCATTGCATTCTATTTTTCCTTTTAATTCTGTTAGTATTTGTTTCACATATGTAGGTGCTCCTGTGTTGGGTGTATAGATATTTATAATGGTTATATCTTCTTGTTGGATTGACCCTTTTATCATTATGTAATGTCCTTCTTTGTCTCTTGTGACTTTCTTTGTTTTGAAGTCTATTTTGTCTGATACAAGTACTGCAACTCATGTTTTTTTCTCCCTATTAGTTGCATGAAATATCTTTTTCCATTCTTTCACTTTTAGCCTGTGTGTGTCTTTGGGTTTAAAGTGAGTCTCTTGTAAGCAACATATAGATGGGTCTTGTTTTTTTATCCATTCAGTGACTCTATCTCTTTTGATTGGTGCATTCAGTCCATTTACATTTATGGTGATCATTGATAGGTATGTACTTATTGGCATTGCAGGCTTTAGATTTGTGGTTACCAAAGGTTCAAGGTTAACTTCCTTACTATCTAAGAGTCTAACTTAACTCACTTAATATGCTATTACAAACAGAATCTAAAGGTTCTTTTTTTTTCCTTCCTCCTTTTTCTTCCTCCCCCATTCTTTATGTATTAGGTATCATATTCTGTACTCTTTGTCTTTCCCTTGATTGACTTTGGAGATTGTTATTTTAATTTTTGCATTTGCTTAGTAATTAGCTGTTCTGCTTTCTTTATTGTGGTTTTATTACCTCTGGTGACATCTATTAAACCTCAGGAACACTTCCATCTATAGCAGTCCCTCCAAAATACACTGTAGAGATGGTTTGTGGGAGGTAAATTCTCTCAGCTTTTGTTTATCTGTAAATTGTTTAATCCCTCTGTTAAATTGAAATGATAACCTTGCCAGATAACGTATTCTTGGTTGAGACCCTTCTGCTTCATTGTATTAAATACATCATGCCACTCCCTTCTGGCCTGTAAGGTTTCTGTTGAGAAGTCTGATGATAGCCTGATGGATTTTCCTTTGTATGTGATCTTATTTCTCTCTCTGGCTGCTTTTAATAATCTGATCTTATCCTTGATCTTTGCCATTTTAATTAGTATATGTCTTGGTGTTGTCTTCCTTGGGTCCCTTGTGTTGTGAGATCTGTGTGTCTCTGTAGCCTGAGAGACTACCTCCTTCCCCAGATTGGGGAAGTTTTCAGCAATTCCCTCCTCAACGACACTTTCTATCCCCTTTTCTCTCTCTTCTTCTTCTGGTACCCCTATAATGCAAATATTGTTCTGTTTGGATTGGTCACACAGTTCTCTCAATATTCTTTCATTCTTAGAGATCCATTTTTCTCTCTGTGCCTCAGCTTCTTTATATTCCTCTTCTCTAGTTTCTATTTCATTTATTGTCTCCTCCACCCTATCCAATCTGCTTTTAATACTGTCCATTGTGCTCTTCAATGATTGGATCTCCTACCAGAATTCATTCCTGAGTTCTTGAATGTCTTTCCATACCTCCATGAGCATGTTAATGATTTTTATTTTGAGCTCCCTTTCAGGAAGAGTCATGAGGTCAGTGTCATTTAAATCTTTCTCAGGAGTGGTATTAATAATTTTACTCTGAACCAGATTCCTTGGCTTTTCATATTTGTATATGGTGCCCTCTAGTGCCCAGAAGCTCTACTCCCTGGAGCTGCTCAACCCCTGAAGCAATGTCGGGGGTTGTAGGGGAGTGGTATTGGTGCCTGGGGGGACCTGCTACCCGGCTGCTATGCCTGTCTCCACTGCCTGAACCAGTGGGCCAAGCACACAGGTATAAGCCTCTATGCTTTGCATTTGTAGTTTCTGTAGACAGATCTTCCCTCTGGCTGGCCTAATGCCAGGGTAGGGTTTGCTGGTTTGCTCGCCAGGTGGAGCTGGCCAGGAGAAAGGCGCAGTAGGTTCCGTATCATGGAGGGGTTCCTTGGAGTTTTGTAGCCAGCCAGGGAGCTGGAGCACCTGAAGATCGTCTAAGGAGGAAGATTTCTTTTTCTTCTTTAAATATGAGAGTCTATATGGCAAAGCTCCCAACCTGCTAGGCAGAGTGTACCCAGACAATTTTGTCTACCTGTTCTCTCTCCTGTGCAGTAAGCTCTGTGCAATCCTTGCCCCTTTAGCAGCTCTCTTGCTAAGGGCTTCCTTGTTAGGAAATCTCTCAGACTGCCCACCTTTGTTTTGTCTAAGAGCAGCAGGATATGGATCCCTGCTTTCCACAGGTGGCTGGAATCTCAGCCTCTCCAGGAATTCTGCCTGTCTTAGTTTTCCAACCCCATAATCACGAGAGTATCATGCAAGCACCATGAATTGTAGGTCTGTGCTCCCAGAGCAGATCTCCGGAGTTAGGTATTCATCAGTCCCAGGCCTCCACTTCCTCCCTGCTCAGTTTCTCTTCCTCCCACCAATGAGCTGGAGTGGGGAAGGGCTTGTGTCCCACCGGGCCACAGCTTTGGTACTTTACCCTGTTCTGTGAGGTCTGCTCTTTTCTCCAGGTATATGCAGTCTGGCGCAGTCCTCTTTCCTGTTGCTCTTTCAGGATTAGTTGTATTAATTATATTTTAGTATTACATGAGGTTTTAGGAGGAAGCCTTTGTCTCACCTCTCATGCTGCCATCTTTTCAAGAACCTCTTCCTAAATGGGCATATCCTTCCCATATCCAAGGATTTGTTGATCTGTGGGAAGGAAATGACTTACCCCAAAGTGGACAGCTTTCTTGTATACTAGAAAGGACATTAGAATGAGTGCCAGGAAATAGCAGCTCTGAGCTCAGCCATTAGCCAACTACATGACGCTGGGCTAATCACACTCATGGATTTAGTAATCATCTAGCTTTCCTCACTTAAACATTCTGTTATTTATGAATCACTGGGTTCTTATACCTTTCAGTTTTAGTTTCTAATATCAAAGAATATGTTTGCCTCAAAGTAGTATGCCTACCTGGATAACACTTTTCCTACTTGCTCAAGATTCTGACTAATTTCTCACCATTTTCAGCATCTTTCTGGGATTTCTGGTAAATTTTAATATCAGTCTCTTTATGTCTGATTTGTAAAACATGCAACAAGTCTCTCTTTTACTCTATTTCAACTGCTGCATTTCAGAACTGATCCTAATTATCCAGACTAAAAGATTAAGAATCTAAACCATAAACAAAGGAATTTTCATAATTAAAACCATCTCCTCATGTCTGGACTCACTAAAGTTCAGAGAGGTTGGAACTATTGAAGCCCAGGTTACTCAGACCTTGAGTTCTCCAAGGTCACCTGGCCCAGAATGGTTGCTATTTTTAGAAACTGGTGTAGAGTCACTATTAAGAAATGTGAGTGTGATAAAATTACTTCCAGAAGTATTTGTTGGCTGAAGTGAATAATCTTGAAGCCTGTTTTGTGTTGTGATGACAAGATGAACAAAGTATATATGCTCATGGGACCTGGTGCATTTCAGATTTTTTTTTTAAAGCTTCTATATAAAAAAGCTGATCTATTTTAAAAGCTGATCTCAAACACCAACAAAATGCACATTCTCTCCTGGGGGCTTTTAGAGTATCTTTGGTGAATTAAGTTTGCAGCATTAGTGGCATGGGAATTTCAGTCTGTGATCTCAAGAGGACTCTTCCTTGATAACATAATGGCAGCAGAGGTGGCCGTGCCAGTAGTAAGGAGGGAGGGATGTCCTGTTGTGGCTGCTGGTCTCAGCTAGGGAAGGGACATAAACATGTGAGTCTGTGAGGATCTGAAAGGTCATATTTAGATGTTCTTATGTTAATATGCCACAAAAGCTCAGCAAATCTCAGAAAAGTTTAATGAGACTTCTTGGTTTGCTGGGGTTGTCTCTATTTTTTTTTGTTGTTCTTTTGTTTTAGGCCATCTTTTTGGAAATCCAAACTTCCTATTATTAATCATATCAATGGCTATTATCTACTGTGGACCTATCATATTCTATACCTATGATGTCTACTATAGTAGCTATATGGTACTATTAAATTAAAATCAAATTAAACTAAAAACTGAAAATGTGGTTCCTTGATCACAGCAGCCACACTGCACATACTCAGGAGGCACATATTAGCTGATAAAAGACAGGGCAGAAGAGGGAATTTCCATTAATGCAGGAAGTTCGTTTAGACAGTGCTGTGGGCAGTCTCAAAATGTCTTATGGGCATCAGTCCTACTCCTCACATATCTCTATTATTACCTCATTTTTGGTGCTGAGGACACCAAGTCTAAGGGGATTCAGTGATCTGGCCAAGTTCACATACAGAGTGAGTGGCATAGGTAGGACACATATTCAAGTTGGTCTGGTTCCTAAGCTCCTATTCCTTTCTTTGTAACATGTTTCTTGATTGCTTTTTCCATGAAACTTCTTTTTCTAAAAGTCTTTTAAAAGAACATTTACCAAAAGAATAGAATTATCATTGAGTTACTAATAATTTAAGTAGACAGTGTGTCAAACTACCATAGTGAAGGATTATTTAAGTTGTTGGAAAAATGACATAGACCTTCAGTGTGGCTGTGTGTAAATATCTATCACATTTAAGCATAAGCAATGCAAAACAGACTTGGAAGCTATTAGACTATACATGATAGTTCATAGTCCAAAAAATGAATATAGACATCCATGAAGACTTTATTCCACTATGCTCCTAAAATCAATAAGCACCGGCTTACCATTGGGTACCACCAATTAGCAATGAGAAGTAAGCAGAAAATATGACTACATTATATTCATGTTTGGTCTAAAACATGTGTATATCATTCTGGAATGTATCTCAAGAAAGTCTTAAAAGAAATGGAAAGATTCCAGACATGTGGAACTAAGTTCATTAAAGAAATAAAAAACATGGCAGCTTTTGCCAGTGGAATGACAGAGACAGAATTATGACTGGAGTTACTGGTCTCTGTTCTTGAGAACGGGAACAGGCTTTGTTCTTTTTTTTTTAATCTCTTTCCTACAGTACATCACATATTATTGGTATACAGTTGTTTGGTATTGTTTCTTAAATAAATCAAATATAAGAATTTTCTGCCTTCACATATTGGGATGAAATAATTAGTATAATGGGATAGATGATACAATGTGGCATTTTGATCAATTTTTAGATAAGAGCAGCTTTGCTGTCCTCTAACATCCACATCCTCTTGTATGATGCATTTGTCTTTCACACTGTATTCAGTTTACATGGCTAACATTTATGGTTGCCTTTCATAAACTCATTGTGAGAAGAGAAGTGTCATACCCCTCAGATGCACAGACACTTCAAAGTCAGCAGAGCTCATCTCCAAGGGAATCTGTGCTCCACCTCAGATGCCTGAGTACAGACTATGAGTCCTTGAAGCTTGGCTGTCTGTGCTGGAAGGCAATCTGGACAGAGATGACACTAGCTGACCTCAGACAGGATGGAGGACAGGTTGTTTATGTTACAGGGAGTAGGAATCAAGTCAGAGGGTGGTGAAGGGAATGGAATGGCTAAGGGCCCACTCTGTCTTGCCAAGATTTTTCTACCTCTAGGCAAGCAGTCATCTTCAAAGCCCCTTCCTGTCAAGGTTACGGTGAGGGGGGCAGACCCTTCCTTGGCCCCACACGTCATGGATACTGATACCTTATATTAATAGTACATTTCAGCTCAGGTGCCAGGCCCTGTGATTTGCAAGGGAACAAAGGGTGCCATACATTTGGGTGGCTGTTAGCTTTCTGTTAGTCTGAATCACAGAACTGTGAGTTCCTATTCTGAGAGTAGGCAAGAAAGTTCTGTGAGCTCGTTTTCAAGGATGCTTGCCTAAAGTCACAAAAAACTAACCATATATTTCTTTAAGGCAGGAAACAAGATCCATGCCTGGAGAATTGGTCAAGGAGCGATTTAACGTTCCTAGTACCTTGGGCTTGATGGGGCTGAAGAAAGAGCAATGGTGTCCCAGAGAGTATTACAGGGATGAGACGGAAGGTGAGCACTTCTCAGCAGCTCCTGGTCTCTGCTAGTTTTAAAATTCTCTACAGAGAAGTTTTGGGCCAGGTCAGCACACTCACAATGCCCTTTGGTCATGTTGGAAATGTTGCTTCATTTTATTTAACAAATATTGGGGCTTTATTCAATAGTGTCTGGCCATGAGGGGCCTCTGAGTACACAGGAGGGCGCCTAAGCCAAACTGGGGGTGGAGAGTAGAGAATGTTCCCTCCAAAGAAAAGATTTCTGAAGGAAGATATGTGTGATGGTCATAACTCAATAGAAAAAATAGAGAATTAGAGTTTCATTCGATGAGTAGAGGTCTTTAATTTAAATATATTTAAATATATAAATCTTTTCATACATAATCATCTTTTGAGTGCCTCATTTAAGAATATTTTCCCTCTCTTAAAGTCTAAAAGATATCCACATATATTTTCTATTTAGCTTTTCTACTAGTTATTTCCCATTTTATTTTTTAAAATTTCAAATCTATAGAAATATTGTAAGAAGAATACAAAGAACATAAATATACTCTTCAATAGATTCACCTAGGTGAACTCATAAACTCATTAATTGTTAATATTGCTATTATTTTGCCATATAAAAATTATTATTATTATTACCACTACTAGTTTATGGAACAATTTGGGAATAAGTTGCAGACATTAAACACTGCCCCTAATAGTTCAGCATGTGTTTGCCACATTCTCCAACATAACCAAAATACAACTGCAATACTCAAGAACAGACCCACAGATCAATGGAACAGAATAGAAAGCCCAGAAATAAACCCACACATATATAGTCAATAAATATAAGACAAAGAAGTCATGACTACACAATAGGGAAAATACAGTCTATTCAATAACTGGTGTTGGGGAAACTGGACAGGTATATGCAAGAGAATGAAACTGGATTTCTGTCTAACTCCATATACAACTTGAAGTGGATTAAATATCTAAGTATAAGACATGAAACCATAAATATCCTAGAAGAAAACATAGGCAAAAATCTCATCAACATAAGAATGAATAATTTTTTTCTGGACACATCTCTCCAGGCAAGGGAAAAAAAAGCAAAAATGAACTACTGGACTACATCAAACTAAAATGCTCTGTATAGCAAAGGGCACCATCAACAACACAAAAGGCAACCTACAGTATGGGAGAATATATTCATAAATGATGTATCTGATAAGATATTAACATCTAAAATATACAATGAACTCATATGACTCAACACTAAAAAAGCAAATAACCTGGTTAAAAAATGGGCAGAGGCCCTGAATAGACTTTTTTCCAAAGAACAGATACAGATGGCCAACAGGGACATGAAAAGATGCTCTGCATTGCTAATCATGAGGGAAATGTAGATTAAAACCACTATGAGATCACCTCACACAAGATAGAATGGCCACCAATCAAAAGACAAGAAATTACAAGGGTTGGTGAGGATGTGGAGGAAAGGGAACCTTCCTTAAACTGTTGGTGGGAGTGTTAATTGACATAGCTATTATGGAAGGCAGTGTGGAGTTTCCTCCAAAAACTAAAAATACAAATACCAAACAACCCAGTAACTGCGCTACTAGAAATTTACCTAAAGAAAATAAAATCTCTTTTCATGTTGAGTGAAGGAGTTTTGTTCTCTCTCTTGCTCCAGGTTCACCCTGGCTTCACTTCTTTGTATGTAATGTGTATGTTTTGGCCTCCATCTGGCCTTATATACCTCCAGGTAAGAGGTAGATCTATGAATGGTGATTTAGAGCAATTCCTGCCCTGGAATGATATGCGGGTGTCAAAGATAGTGTCACAGAACCAAAGCCTAGATAGGAGCTATGAGCTAAGTAAAAAGCAATGTATCAGATTTTAAGAAATCCAGGATGTCATTGAATGGAGGATGCAGCACTATTTTATGTACCCCTTAAAGAAAAGAAAACTGCCTATTAAATCTTGCCATAGTGCTTTGTGATCACATGTAATTTTTATTTTATACTCATTAAAAAGAGTTCTTTTGACTTAGATGTCCATTTTAATTATATATTACTCTATATACACCTAAAAGTCAATGCCTGAGGTGTTCTTAGAATGTCTTCACCTTTTCCAATTCAGACACTGATGTCCATATTTTTTCACATCACTTTGGTCTTTGTGCAAATTAGATCACAGTTGAGACAACATTTCTTAAAATGTGTTCAGAGTGTTATTCACATCTCTAACCCTCATTTTTCCAGTTTTGATTGTTATGCTTTGTTACAGTGACTCACACCTACTGGCCAACCAAAATTCTGGGGAACTTTCTGATTTTAGAGATACTGAAGTATGAAAAAATATACACCATAAAAATCGATTTTTTTAAGTGGTAATTACTGATTTATACTCCTATCTAAAATAAAATATTTAATAGAACCTGAGACATTTTGACTCAAAATTGAAGGGGGTGGCATGTTAGATTCCCACCACTCTGTTAAAAGACAATCCACGTTGTTTAAGAGCACTGGCTGAGAAACCAGTTCCACTCATTAGAGTTGCCACCTGCACAAGAAGATACAGCTTTCTGCCCTCAGTCCTCTTCCCCTATGGGGTTGTGAGTGACTGTGTGCAAAACTCCTAGAATGGGGTGAGTGCTCGTGATTATGTTTCTTACCAGTCCTGCCCTTTTCCAATACACAATTCGATGCTTCCACTTCCTCTCACTGGTAGGGAAGATCCCCACTCCCACCTCTGGCTCCTGGCATTGAGTGTGGCTTCGGGCAGTCCCCATTCTCCCCCTACTCTGACCCCTCCTGCTCACACAGGGTTGCTTTCAGGTAGCTTTTCCTGGAAGGATCTCAACTTTGGCCACACTGTCTGTTTCCAAGCCAAGACCTGGCCCTTCCGCACTGCTCATTGCTCAGTTTCCAGCCAACTGTAATGTTTGTCTGCTGTCTGAGTGCAGCTATGTTTTTTGTTTTTGTTTTTTTCTCTTTGTATATTTTGCCTGTGTTGAAAGATACACTGAGGTATATTAAAATTTTAAAGAGTTTATTTGAGCAAAAATCAGCTTTGATCTGGCAACAGCAAACCAGAAGTGATTAGAGAATTCCATTTCAGAAGCTCAGAAAAGGACTTTCAAAGAAATGTGGAAGCAGAGCAAGGAAATTATTTGATTGGCTATAGCTTAAGAATTTGCATTATTTGGAAAAAATTAGTTGATTGCTTGTAACTGGTTTTCCTTAGGTTTTGATGTCTTAACCTTCAGGAATTTCAGAAACACCTCATTCTAATAGCCTTGTTTAATTAAACACCAGTAGTTGCTACATCTTTTGATTAAGGTTCTGATTAAAGTGTGGTTTCCTTGTGTCATCTTGGCTGGAGTTCCTAATCACATGTATACATTTCTCCTCCTTCACACATGCTCATGTCTAGTCCAGCCCCTGATGCAGAGCCTGCCACATGGTCAAACTAAACAAAAGTGTGGATGAAAGAAATACACATTTTTATTCCAAAACATGTTTCAGCACCATTTTTAAATATTTTCTTTTCTTTAGTGTAATCTGGGACTCCAAATTTTGGTTCTTATTCTTTCTAATGAGACTGAGAGTCTGAATCACAAATTTTTATTTGCTTTCTTTTTAGGCAAGTATGTTTTCTTTTTTTAAATTCTGAAATAATTTTAAATCTATAGAAAAGTTGCAAGAGCAGTGTAAAGAACCCCAGCTTCTCCTTCTCTTAGAGCCCCATTTACTACATTATCTCCATCCTCTCCCCTGCTCCATGTATATGTATAAGTATACATACACAGAGACACACACACCTGCGTGTTAGGTGAGACTTCTCCCAGGAAAGAGTTCTTGACTCCGATGGAGAAAGAATTAATAAGCCTGTCAAGCAGATGCAAGTAAAAAGTAGTTTATAAAGCAAAGTACACACTTAAGGAAGGAGTGTGGGCATGCTCCAGAGATGAGCCGCACAAATGGGGTTCAGGTTGGGTTGTCTTATGTCTGGAGTTTAAGCAGGGGTGGAATATTCATTGGGATAGGTGGAGTTTTCTAGTAATAGGGAGGGGATTTCCAGGAAATAAGGTGTCCTCCTTTTGTGTTTAGATGGTCTGTCTCAGAACTATCATGCTAATGAGCATATAATGTACTTTAAGGTGAAGTCAGGGTCAATTTCTCCTCCTGTTGCAGCCAGTCAGTTTCAGCAGGTCTGGTATCTGTACCCTCACTCTCCACATCCTGTCAGAACAGTTTACATGGAATGTTTGGAATATAAACAAGCATCTAATTGAATTTAAATACCAGCCAAAGTCCCTGTGGGTAAAATTGCAATATTTCCAGAATCTCTTGCCTGACTTTAGTGCAGTTTCCATATCAGTAGGTGTTTCCAAGGGGTGGAGAGAAATAGTTGATCTCCATATCAATAGGTGATTACATGGGGGGTGGAGAGAGAGTAGGCACCTGGACCAGAGAGGTATTTTTGGGGTGCTTTTGCAGCCAGGTCATGAGAGACATGGGCGGGCAGAAGTAGATGACTGCTTGTAGGCAATAAGTGGGTTTCTCCCACTTTATTTCTCCCTTTGACTGATTTTGGCTTCAAAGGTTATTTGCCCTGGGCTGGAAACATATTTTCCCCCCAGAGTTACAACTGCTTATAAACTTGTTCTTTTATCTCTTTCACCTGAAAACTCAAGTCCAAAATAAATTATTCGATTACACATTTTAAACTGGAATCACAAAGATAGTATCTCAGATGCACAAATATGACAAATTTTCTTAATATAACACCAAATACATAAATTATTCCTAAATTCAGCCCCAAATTATTACCAAATATTTGATTTAATTTATTATCTCAATATATACAGTTTAAGCCTTTCCAAGAGTTAAAGTTTGAGTATCCCAGGCAAAGTGGGGTTGTCATCTCTGGGACCTGAGATGTTTTCCAACCATAGGCTTTCATCCAGGATAAAAAGCCTGGTATGGTAGATGGTCTTCAAAAGATATTCCCTTAATGAACCATACCTCTCAGAATCCACATCTTTGTGTCATCCTTCCTCTCAGATTTGGTGACTTGCCTGTAACCAATAAAATGTGGCAGAAATGAAATCTTGTTGCTCCCCCAATCTATCTGAATGTTCACACTGAAGGAAGCCTTCTGCAGTACAGGAAGTTTGACCTCTCTGAGTCCACCATGCCAGGAGAAAGCCCAAACTAGCTACAAGAAGATACTATATGTGGATAGAGACAGAGATGCCTGGCCAGCTCCAGCTGTCCCAGCCCTCAACCATTCATCTCATCTCAGTTGGGGCCCCAGATATTGTGCTTCTGAATCAAACCATCCCTGGGGAATCTGCCTGAATTCCTGACCTACAAACACTACAAAATTATGAAATACAAATGTAAATATAGCAAGTTTTTTTTAAGCCACTAAATTTTAGGGTGGTTTGTAACACATAGATAATTAAAACACCTATAAGGTGATTGGGACATAATGACAGGTGAAGCCCCTTTTTAATGGTCTTTATAACACAGATTCCAGATGCATCTGTTCCAAAGAGGATTCCATTATCTTGGTTTATACTATTCCCTAAATTTCCAAATTTACTTTGAGAAAGCCAACACCCAGTCTGAATGTTACAGCAACTTCTTTTATGGCTTTTTGTTTATTTCCTCTCTTTTAATCTGCACTAAAACTTTCAAAGAAATTAAATGACATCTGATTGGATTTTGCTCTTTCTTGGTCAGGCTCCAAAGGACCAGTACTGAAGTCAGGCTAATGGAATGGAGAACTGTGCCTCTGGCAGCGTGTAGGACCTCCTAAGTCAGCAGGGCAGAACAGCTGAGCCTGAGAAACACGGGGTGCAGGGCACCAACTCCCCACATAGCCAAAAATCTACCTATAACTTTGATCCCTCCCAAATTGAACTACTGATAGTCTACTGTTGAATAGACTTTATAATAACATAAACAGTTAACACATATTTTGTATGTTCTGTGTATTATATACTATATTATTACAATAAAGTAAGCTAGAGAAAAGAACATGTTTTTTCAAATTGTCACAAATCTCTAGAACATTTTCCAATCTCTTTATTGTAGGAAATCTGCATATAAATGGACCTGCACTATTCAAACCTATGTCGTCAAGGGTCACCCGTACTTCCCTAAGATAGGCAGTGTTTGCCTTCTCGCTTACCCATGGCTGTACGAGACCAGGAGCTGAAGGTCTGCTTAGCTCAACTGGAGCTGCAGAGCAGAGAGATGGAAAGCTTGTTAAGGCTTGACACCAACACATTTTATTTTTAGTTTCCAAATATGCTGAGGAAGCTATAAAATCAAAATGGAAAAGGTTTTGATTTAGTGTCCCCAAATACAAGTTAACTTCATTAAATGCTGAGCTTAGTACTTATAAAAATTTCATTACATTTAAAGACAATTTCAGGTTACATTTTTTTATTCTATACAAGAATTCCTGAGAATGTATAATGCTGTCAGAACATCAGTCCATCATAAATTATCTTACAAAAAAAAAATTTACTTTAAATTTAAAAAATTAAATTATGAATTTAAATTATAAATTAAAAATTATATTTAATGTGGATTAAGTAAACATTTTGTTATTTTCATGATGTAGGGGTTGGAGTTCAACAAAAGGAGTTCGAAGTCTCTACTACATCCTAACATTGTCTTGGGAACGGGACGGTTTTCTTTAAAAATAACTCTGGTCCATTTTATATGGACAGCCACTCTGCTACCAGCATGCTCAGTTGTCCTTGGCTGTATGCTGCTCTTTCACTGCGTCTGTTACGGAATTAGATCCTAAATGATCCTACAGAGGTTTGGTCCTATCCTTCCGCAGTTGGTGTATAATTGCCAGTTTTAGAAATTTAGTAGAAAAGAAGCTGAGACTGGAAGCCATGTCTCCTGCCTCCAACATTCTTTTTTCCTCTTCATTTTTCCCTTCCAAGCCCCTTGTAACCTTCCTTTAGCTCACATGTTGAAAACCATTGTTGGTGTCAGGAAAGGTATGCTATTCAATTGCCCCATTCTACTGGGACATGGTTCTGCCCCAATTGGCCAAAGAACCACTCTGAGAACTGTGTTTTGAAAAAAATGAAGGAGAAAAGCTATATGGGGGTGGAAGTAGAGGTGGGGGTGTGGGAGATGATGGAATGGACTTAAGTAAAGAAGCAGGAGTGACAACAAGAACCAAAACCCAAAACTACTTTATGTCATTTTGGTCCAGTCCTACTGCTAACATATACCCTGGAAGGAGTTCAGGGCAGAGGTTGCAGCTTAGGAGGCAGGGTTTTTTGTGATTGGATCCTGAGTGGGGGTGGGAGACAAGAAGGACAGAATATTAGATACAGACTTGATTGTCTTTGGGAAACTTGTGTTTTTTTCTTCCTTCAAATCAAACCCAGTTCCCAGAAAAAAGATCTGCTCTTGGTCACTTACACAATCCTCATCAGTAAATGACCTCCCTGAGGGGCATGTACATTTCAGCTATCTTATTTTGGCTGCAAGAAATAGAGCTGAAGTTTGGCTCTGTTTTCTTAATCATGTAGGACTTCATTTCGTGTCTTTCTGTTTCTCACACAATTGTGCTTTCAAGTTGTGATTTGGCCTTAATTTCTCTTTCTTCCAAATTCTTTATTACAAACACATTTTTATTTGATGGTGCATTAGACCCTTTTTGTTGCTAGGCAGAGTATAATTTATTAAGTTGAAAAATAACTGTCCCCAGCAACTGAGAAATGTTTATTTTCCCTAAGGTGCTTTCACCTCTTAAAGCACGTCGTGGGTCATGTGGTCGTGGCCTTTCCACTAACAGAAAGGGGACTGTCTTACCCTTGCCACACGCAAAAAGGCTGCAGAAGACCCTCACCCATGGGAAGTCTTTTCTGGAGCTCCAAGAAGGACAAAACACCCAAGCAGTCTGTGTGTTTGGAAACTTAGAGAAAACCAAGCCAAGAAGAAAAGGAATAAGAAACAAGTCCTTCAAAGAATTGAAAGGTAAACATAAGTCTTCTCCTTTCCAATATTTTGAGAGAGAATATCGAAATAACCGACGGTGTCAAGAAGTTGACTTTCTTTGCCTTTATGTTAATTCTCGGATGGTTCATGCCTTCCCCTCCTGTTGGAAGTGTTCCCTTAGTTCCTCCACAAATCCAGTACTAGTCCTGGATCCATCTCTCAAACATTCCTGCAGGAGATTCTTTTGTCCACTGCAAGAACATCCAGAGAAGCCTCCTAGGCTCAGTGTTGACTCTCTGCCTTAAGCGTGCCTTCTATCTGGAGGCCACTGTGACTGGGGCAGAAGAACGGAGTCCTACCCAGAAAGGAGCAGGGCTGTTAGTTCCTGGTGGTCTGAAGTACCCTGTAAGTCTCCCTATCCTTCGCTGGCCTCCAGTGCTTCATCCAGTTCTCTTGAGTCAGGCGGAAATCATAGCCATCAGGGGAAAAAATCATTTGTGGTGTGTTTGGTGATGATGTCACAGACCACTGAGCAGCTCCCTTAGAAGAACATAGTCCATTGACCTAGTTTAGGAGCTCAAACTTAGAGCCTGGAACTCTTTAAAGATCCTATTTTTCATAACTCCATCTTGCCTGCCCTATTTCCTCCAGGCTCAGCAGAGATGAAACACAGCTGGTTATCATTATTTTCTCCACCAATACTCTTCATATAATTGAAAACAACTCTTTCAGACTTCCCTTCCTCAGATGAAACAATGCCAAATCCATAAATATTTCCTCTATGTTCCATTTTGCAACTCTAATAATTTTCAATGCAGACTTGACTTTAATGTTTTTCTTTGGGGACAAATATTAAAATTAGCTAATGTTGAATTATTACTTTTATTTATTTCTAACAAATAATTTATGCATATGTACAAAATTTAAAAGGTGTGTAAGGGAATATACTGCAAAGGCAGTTTCCCTCCTACCTCTGTCCTCCAGCAACCCAGCTTCCTGACCAGTTACTATTGCTAGTTTCTGAGGGTCCTAGTAGAAATGGTCAGTGCATTTAAAAACTTATATGATTCTCTGCATTTCAAACACATACTCTTCTGTAATCATTTCACTTAATATATTCATTGGAAATCTTCCTAAGTCAGTATACATGAAACTACTTTGAAACGACGGCATACAGCAACATAGTGACACAGGGCAATTTATTTCAATATTTTGTTATTACAAGCAATGTTATAATTAACATCTGTATGCATTTATCACTTAGTGCATGTAAGAATTTGTATGTAGGATAAAAACTTAGAAGTACTGCTGGGCCAAAGCATATATCAATTTTTAATCCTGGGAGACAGACTATATTGCCCAATTCCCCTCCAGGGAAATTGTATCACTGTATCGTCACACCTTCAGTGGAAAAGAGAGTCAGTCTCCTACTCTGACATTGGCACTGTTTTTATTAAACTTTCTTATTTAAAAAAAAAATCACCTCATTATAGTTTCAGTTTGATTTCTGTTATGACTGCCTGAGATTGTACATCTTTTCATAAATTTTAAAACCATTCATGTTTTCTAACTTGTGAATATGTCATCATATCTTTGCCCACTTTTCTAATAATTTACTAGACTCTCCTGTATTGATTTGTGGTCCTAAGGAAATTAATTCTATGATCTTTGGACCTTTCCTTACCACAAAGAAATGCTTTAATCTGATGTGGTTGCATTTTTCAATCCTCTTTTTTTTTTTTTTTTATGGCTCTGGATTCTGTAGGCCTTACTCAGAAATGCCTTACTAACTCCAAGAATATTTAAAGAAAAACTCTCCCATATTTTCTGTTGGCATTTTTATGATTTAAACATAAAAAATTAAATTTTTTATGCTTAGATTTTTACCATATGAGATTTACTTTGGTGTAAATGTAAAATAGCAATCAATTTATTTTCCCAAATAGCTACTCAGTTGTTCCAATACCATTAGTTAAATAATCTAATTCTTTGCCAATTATTTGAAATGTTAACTTATCACATACATATACATGTATATTAAATACACACATACAATGTGCACTGAAAGTATATATACATTGGGTCTATTTTCTTCTGATTGAACTGTCTTTTCATGTACCAGACAACACTAATTACTTATAGATTACTAATTACTTATAATATATCTTAATAACTAGCAGTTTGCCCTCAGACAGTATTTTTACTCTTTTTCAGAATCTTTCTTCTTATTCTCACTTATTTTCCATAGGACTTTTAGAAATATGAATTTTTTCTTGTTAAAAAATATTGGTATATTTACTAGTTTCACATAAAATCCATTGACTAATTTAGGGATAAAATATATTCTAATGATCTTAAATCAGTGATCCTAATCAAGATTGTGGTATGTCATTCCATTTGTTCATCTTTTTCTGTGTCCAAAATAGTAATTTTAAGGTCTGTTTTTATCCCTTGTTAAATTAATTCTTAAATATTTGATCATTTTTGTTGATGTTATAAATAGAGTGGTTTCTTTCATTTTATATTCCAGTTTGCTTTCTGTATATATGGAGGCTATAGACTTTTTTGTATATTAATTTTACCTCCAGCCACCATACTAAATTTTGTATCAAGTATAATAAAAATTTCAATTGATTACATTAGGGCTTTAAGATACATAATCTTATCATCTTCATGTAATGATAGTTTCCTTTTTTTCTAATTTTTACATAACTTGTTCAACAAAGTTCTCAAATTTACTTATATAGACTTGAGTGAAGTAGTCTTTTATGATTATTCATGATAATTTAAATTTCCTGTAGGTCTGTGGTTACTTCCCTAATACCCTTTCTTATCTTCTGAATTGTTAAATTTTCCTTTTTATGTGATTAGTTAGCTAATCATACTCATTCAATCTATTTTTTATTTGTTTGTTTTCCTACTCATTTTCTATTTTTATTTTGATAGTGTCCTGATTTATTTTGTTATTGTTTTTCTAATCTCTTGAATAGATGTTCCTTTTATGTTCATTATTTCTTGTTTACTAAGATAAGTGTTTGGAACTGTCAGCATTGTTTTTAGCTGAATTCCGTAAGTAGTGATATGTAACATTTTTGTTACTGCTATTTTCTACGATTCTGTCATTTGGATTTTATTTTTCTCTTAAAGCCAAGTTATGTGACAAAGTTTTTGTTTCTCACCTCCTTATTGTCAGCTTTGTTTCTTTCTTTTCCAGTTATGTTACTCGCTACTGGTTTTATTATACTGTGATCATGGGCATGTCTACTTTTTGAACTTTAATAAAGGTTTTTTTAGTGGCATTCTATTTATGGTCAATTATTTTTGTAATATTCCATGGACATTTAAAAAGGAGACGCTTTCCTTACTTCAAGACAAGAATTACGGAGATAACTGTAAGAACGGCCTGGTCTTATTGTTAGTTAGGCCTTCTGTTCCATTACTTTGCTTTGAGCACCTGAATATCCTTAGGCTGAAAAAGTTACTTAAAGTCTTTGATAAACTCTGTTTATTATTTTCTGTGAAGTTCGCTGTGTGAATATTGATGCTGTTATCTGACATATTAACAATTGTTGGGTTTGCATTCTAGATGGTGCATTTTATTATTGAAAGGTATCTGTCTCACTGAAGACTTTCAGCTCTAAAAATAACCTGGTCTGTGATTAAGCTTATGGCTCCTGCATTTTGTTTTTAATTCTGTGGTATGCCTTTGCCAGCTCTTTTTCCTCAACATTATTGAGCTTCTTTGTTTTAAATATTTCTCAAGCATACTGCATAAAGTTGGATTTCACTTGGTGATCATAGCTGAGTCATTTGCTTTGAATAGATGAGTTTGTATCAAGCTTTACTAAAGTTACAATATGTAAGGCAATTCTAGTTAATTAAAGAAAATATTTCTGTAAAAATATTCAAACTTTTAGCATGTAAAAATGTTAAAAATTTTTAACAGGTCAGTGTTGAAATATTTACCCAGGAATAACAGTGAAGAACAATTCTGATGTATTTGAATACAAGAATTCTGAGGCATATTCCTGTTTAGTTTTCTCATGTTTAAAACAAAGCTAAATATTTAAGACTTCTCATAAATGAGAAGTGAAAATATCTGATATAGATACATTTGTCAGCATTTATGTTTATATTGATACATATGTTTGATTTCATTTTTGATCCTTTTAAATTCCCCAATATTATTTTTTTAAATCAAAGTATAACATGAATTTGACTTAAAAATAAAAAAGAACAGAGGACTTAGAATAAGACATGACTATTCTGTGCCCTAGAGGCTGCCACTTTGAATCATTTCTATTTTTAGTTTTTTTCCATAATTATATATTCAAAAATCTAAATAATACCTTTACTCAGCTATTTCTTTGTTTATTAATTTTAGACATTAATTTTAGAGCCCCACTCTATACTCCCAATATCATGATTCTACCTTATTTAGTCTATTGGCTACCTTTGTTACTGTTACTAAAGTATTTAAATCTCTTATACTAGTTGTTTATCACTGTGCTACAAATTTCACTAAAATTTTGTGAGTTACAATAGCAATGAACATTTATTATCTCACATAATTTCTGTGGGTCAGGAACTTGGGAGGAAATTAGCAGGGTGGCCAGGCTTGTGAGATTGTGAAGATGTCAGCTGGAGTTGTGGTCATCTGAAGACTTGCCTGGAGGTTTGAGGATTTGCTTCCTAAATGGCTTACTCACCTGGATGGTGAGTTGAGGCTGATTGTTGGCAGGAGACCTTTGCTCCTTGCCATGTGTACTTCTCTATAGAGCTACCTAACGTCCTCATTGCAAGACACTGGATTCCTGCAGGGCAGGTGATCTCAGAGAGAGCCAGCTGGAATCCTCCACGCGTTTTATGGTCTAGTCTTGAAGGTCAAGCACCATCATTTTTGCAATATCCTCTTGATTGTACAGGTCCACCCTGTTTAATGTGGGAGGAGACTACAAGGTCATGGACAACAGAAATGGGATCATCTTGGAAGTTGCCCACACAGTCTTCCCTCTGGCCTCCCATGACTTACATGGCTCCCGCAGGAAAAATACATTTACTACTTCTTATCTGCCCCACACATCAAACATACCAATGGTGGGACAGGCATGGGATAATGCTAGAGACAATCCTCTTTGAAAAGAGGGTAAAAGTGATCATTGGTCCTTATCAGTTCTGAAATCCAATTGGAATTTTCTTGATTCAGACCTATACCTCTCTTGGAATAATTCTCCATGGCTCTTTGCTCTGCCTTCTGGCTCTGTAGCCATCCTCTGAGCCAGCCTACCTTTTCCATGAAAGTTTGCTTGGGCTTTCAGGTGAGTAACCTCTGCTTGCTTCCTGTCTGCAAGTTTATGAGTTCACTGCTTCTTTTCATATTGTTTATGTCCCTTCCAATCAAAGCCAGTGATATTTATCCCCATGTAATTTTCCTTTTGAGGATTCACTCCATTAGGCAGAAGATACACACAGGAGATTCTTTATGATAAGCCCGTTTTCACTTAACCTTCAACTAAGACTGCTGGGAGACAGCACCTTTAAGTTTCTTAGAAAGCTCTGGAGTTTAAAACAATAGAGTTCAAAGCATCACCTCAGAGTTTTCTAAGGTATTAACAAAAGATACTAAAACCATTACCTTTAGATATTCTTCCTGTCAGTGCCCAGGATTTTATCTTTTCCTACAAGCCATACCTTAATTTTAGCATTGCTTTCCACCTAGAGAGGCTGGAAAACTTCCAAACCTGGCTTCATCAAGTCCTGGCTTCTTTCTGAATAAAAATTCTTTCTCTAATGCATTTCGTTCCTCTTTTATTTTAATATAAACTACAAGAAGGAACCAGGTGGCCTGTCAACCCCTTCTCTGGAAATCTTCACTGAACCACTTAGTTCATTCGGCACATTTTCTGTTTTCCGTATTACTCCAGGCAGCAGTGTGGCTACTTTCTGTCATAACAATCTTATCACTGGAGGTGAGATTACACCGAGAAGGAATCTACACAAACGACCCTTACTAAACACTCTTTATCTACCATTAATGTCCCATATATTTGCATTGCTGCAATTTGCCTGCCCTAGAACCTCAAAGTTCCCTTACTTTGTCCAGCCACTTCTCTCTAAATTTGAAACAGTATAAAAGTCTCCAAGATTAGGCATTTCTTTGGAAGTTTTCTCTTGTTTCTATGCAGACCTCTCCATCCTGACCCTTGCCACATAAAATTTTAATACTTAATAAATGTGTGGGCCTTTCACCTGTTAATATGTGTTCAGTTTATTCCACAGACCCCAGAAGGTAGAGGATAATTTTCCTTCCCTACAACCTGAAATCACAGAATAAGGGATGAAGAAATATGAATGATGTGATAAATGTTGCATTAATGGAACTTAATTATATGTGGATGAGGGGATGAAATAAGGAAATACCATAGTGACAATCGATTTTCTGCCTGGGTGAATGGCTGGGAGTTGCTGGCATTCACTGGAGTATCAAACACAGGAGGAAGACCAGCACAATATTCCAGGAGAAGATAATGTGCTTTCTGTCTCATGTTTAATTTTATATACCTGTGAGACATCCAATACAAACAAATGGACAGCTGTGTGGGCTTGCGTGCACATACACACATAGCCACTGAGGTCGAAGGACTACAAAGATTTCAGGTGAATTTAGCATTCATGTGTTAGGTGAAGACACGGGGGCTGAAGAGATCACCCAGGGATGGCATAAAGAATCCGAAAAATAAAGGACCAAGAACAGACTCCTGGGAGCACATTGTAGGCACTAATATATTTACTTATTTTCAATAAATGAGTTTTAACTTATGCAACTTACTTCACCAATTTTGAGTATAAAGATAACCACATCTTTATTTTTACATCTAATCATGCCTTTATTATCAGTAAGTCTAATACTTACCCAAGAAGACCCCACAACATCTAAATTTGGGAATAAATCTTCATCAGTTTCTTCCTGGGAGACTCTTGAAACCCTTGGGTTCCACCCCGAGCAGTGTCTAACCTGTCATCCAGGCCAAAAACAGAAATCTGGGAGGCATTCTTAATCTCCCTTTGTCCTTTATTCCTCTTTGTCTAATCCTAGAATCTCAAAGTTCCTTTACTTTGAGGGCAAGTCATACGAACTCTACCTTCAAAACACATCTTAAATGTGTTCGTCAGCTTTTGCCCATTGCCACCACTACCGAGACAATCTCAGGTCTTGCCTGGACAACAGCAATGGACTTCAAAGGGCGTCTTGCCCATATAAAATCCCCTTTCTATGTAACAGCCAAGCTTATCAGTTTTAAAAGGTAAATCTGATCATGGTATTCCTCTGTTTCAATGCCTCCAGTGCTTCTCACTGTGTTATGAATAAAATCAAATGTTCTTACTATGTGCTACTGGACCTTAATGATCATTCCTGTGTACCTCTCTTTCCCAACCTCCTCTATGACCGCTGGACTGCACCCTAAGCCCACTCCATTCCCCACTTCCAGACATCTGGGGAACACTGAGCTTCTCCCCAAATTAAGATATTTGCACTGGCTGCCCCTGCACCCACCTAGAAGGCTCTTCCGCTTGTTCTATGTTTGCTGTCTCGTTACTTAGGTCTTTGTTTAGATGTCACCTCCTCACAGAGGCCTCCACCTAAACTGAAATAAGCACCGTGAATCAGTTCATCACTGTGCTCGGCACTGCCTGCTGTCTATCTGTGCTCAAAGACAAAATACGCCAAGAGACAGTCTTATCCAAGCTATTACAATAGAAAACACTCATTGATGAGAAATGCCTCCAAGGAAAAATAGGGGTCTGGAGTTTTATAGGGGTAGGTAAACAAGAAAGTCCGCAGCAAAACTCACCGGAGTCTTGAGGAAGGATAAGGGTAGTATATGAGAACAGGGTGAGCCTTTGTGGCTGGCTGTTTCTCACAACAAGAAAGATTTCTCAACATTGCTGCTTTCTGTGATCACAGTGTTTAGTAAAGTTCAAATTTCCTCTCTCTTTCTCTGTTTACTTATTTCATTAATAACAAATGTATAGATAGTTGAAATAAAACTTTTAATAGTTTCAGTAGGATTAGGTTAGATGATCAAGAGGTCATTTTTTCCTGGCTTAAAAATCAATTTTTAAATGCCATATTGGGTTATGTCTTACCTACATATTACAGGTCTTTAGATTAATACGTCAACCTGAAAATGTTCAATGATAGAGATTAATCTAACTGAATTTTGAAAGAGATGGAGGAGACTTGAGTTTAACAGACAAGGGCTCAAATATGACAGGACATCAGATTTACAAAACACAGCTATGTATAACTAGTGTTATAAAATCATAGAATATCAGAACTGTTGGAGACCTTAGCCATTCCAAGCCTCTAATTTTATAATGATGAAACTGAGACCCAGAGAAAGTGGTTACTTTCCCAGGGGCACCCAGTACCTCAAGGAATCTGTAACTTGTCTCCTGATCTAGTCCACTGTTCTTTTCAACATATTATCTCTCCTCTCATTTAAACCCAGAAACAAAAATTAAGAAAAAATTTTTATAGGTTGTTTCTGCTCAAAAAAATTAAATCAAATGATAGTAATTTCAAGCTCAAATAAAAAAGGTGGGTGCATCCTATCTGATTCTTCTTGTATTTTAAACTCAGATTTTAGGTAATATTGTTGAAATAAAGTTAATTTAAACTTTGAAGTTCCATTACTAATTTATAGACTATGTCCATTGCAAATCCCTTCTTCAACGAATCATTCTGAGAGCCTCTGTCCCTGATCAAGTCTTAGCCTTGCCAACATCTATATTTTAGACAGGCAGGCAGGCATCCTGCCTTCAGATATCCTTAGGGACTGTTTGCAAGCTCCTCAGAACTTCCTGGGTGTAATTTGAAATTGGCCTCCAGGCAGGGAGGGCAGGGACAGGGCAAAGAGGCAGGCCACTCCAGAAGGATAGGTGGCAGGTGTCATAAGCAAAGAAACTTACATATGAGGTTTTTCTTGGGTGGCTGCAAGACTAGGAGATCAACACACTCACTCAACAGCCTTTAAAGTTTATAGAGAAGCCTTAATGGGGTTCATGTATACCATCTAGATGGTCTCAACACCACATCACTATTTCCAGGCTACATCCTTGGTGAAGCCTCTGGGAATGGGAAAGGCAAGCAGAACCCACTCTGCAAGGACAGGGAAGGGAGCAAGGAGCCTCTGAGGTCAACCAGGGGTAACTGATGACATCCCCCAACAACAACTTAGATTAGTGAATAAATAAGAATGCTTTATTAGCATATCAGTTCATTTCTAGAAAATTGATCTGAAGACGTTGTAAGTATGGTATTTAGAAATAGTTCTTTTAGAGAATTGTGAAGTGGTTTAAATGACTTCCCAGAGATGCCAGTTAAAATACTAACAATCTTTTTATTTGGATAAGATACTTTAACCCTTGCCCCCTGGCCTGTTGGCAGTAGTAAAACCTCAAAACTAGGGCAGTTCAAATTAATGATCTCTTATCATCCCTCCAATATGTGATTTACATCATGCCAGACATTTTCAAAAAGACAAAATCTAATCGCCCATTTAATAAATATCAGAGAGAATAAGATCATTTCTCACTAGAAGAATAATTTGGATTACAACCTCTTATAAAGGATTTCTCTCTTCTCAAAATTAACTCATGAAAGTCTGAGATCCTTCAGAAGAGCTCATCCTTCTACTCCTAAGAAAACAAATTCAAATTTTAGTTTATACAGTTGTTATATTTAAAAACTCTGGACCAGAAAAAAAAATATGTTTTATAAAAACATGATCTAAACAATGAATATCTCTTGAGCACTGACCATCTACAAAGTACTGTCTTAAGCTAGGCAGAGAGAGATGCTGGGGCAGTTAAACAGAGCTCCTAACTGTAAGAAGCTTGCAATCCACTGGAAAAGATAGGACACAGGGAGACATATCCTCCATACAAAGTCATTGTGATGTGTCAAAGGAAAGAAAAAACACAAGGACATGACATTTCAAAAATAGGTAAAAGGATACAGCAGCAAATGGAACAAAATGCCGATCTGCAAGGAGATTACACTCTACTGGGAGAGTTAAGTTGCATACAAATAATCTATATCCATATCTACATACATATATGATGTTGGGTACAGAGTAAGGAGAGGGTAGAAGAGTAACACCATTTTAGACTGGTCTCCTGATACTGTGATATCTGAGACTTCACAGAGGCAACAGGACTATCTGGGGGAGAAAGCATTCTAGACCAGTGGGAAACAGGTTCCAGGAATGGAGCTCAGTGTTCTGGGGGAGAGGGGGTCACGAGAGGATTGGTTAAGAGATATGGCTGGAAAGGCAACGGGCTAGATTGTCACGTCCCAGTGCCAGGGGGTTGAAGGTCCTTGAAAGGACCCTGGCTTTTGCTCTGAGTAACATGGGAGCCAATGCAGAGCTTTGATTAAAGCAGTGGCATCAGCTGACTTGGGTTCTGTTGGGGAGGAACAATTTTCCTTTGCCTTTTAAGGCGCAGATGGGACACTTAGGTAAACCTTATCTTTGGTAATAACCCTTATGTTAGGAATGACCACAATTTAGATTTCTAGGTGGTTAAGAGAGGGACAAAAGCTTCTCTTGAGTGCACAAGGTCTAGACTGCCTTTAGTGCAAAATAATCCACATGCCTGAGTGGCACATTTTGGGGTGGCCTGCCCTTGGCCCCTATAGTACCAAAAGGATTACTGGGACTGCTGAGAGGAACAAGTGCAGAGGAAGGAAGCTCACTTGGGGGGATGCATTAGTTTCCTGGGCCAGTGTAACAAATCACCAGGCAAAAATACCAAGCACTTTCAAACAAGAGGCGTTTATACACTCATTGCGCTTGAGGCTGGAAGTCTGAAATGGAGGTGACATAGGGCTGGTTTCTTCTGGAAGCCTTGAGGTAGAATCCATTTCATTCCCACTCAAGTCAAGAAAGTGCCATCTCAACACCCTTAATTTAATTACATTGGCAAAGGCCCTTGTTCCAAATAGGGTCATATGCTGAGGTTTCTGGTGGATTTGTCTTTTAGGGGGGCCATCATTTAACCCAGTACGGGGAGTTTTTGAGTAATTCAGACCAAGGGCAATAGAGCGATAGGAGGAAGAAGTCAGATTCTAAGGGCCTTGAAAGCAAAGAGAGGGTGTATCTGTTTTGTTTACTTTGCGTTCTCAGGCAAGAGAAGAATGCCTGGCACATGTGAAGTGTTCAATAAATGTTTGTTGAAATAATATGCATTATATCTTCCAGTCATCCGAAGGCCATAGCACCCACAATAGTCTGGGGTTGGGAAATCCCTTTACTTCACTGAAGTTGAGCCAGTATTGGGGAGGAAGAATCTTCCTCTACCTTCAAGGTTCTTCTACCTGGTCTAAGAATCCAATTGACATGAGACAGATTAACAGGAGGAAAAAACAAAGTTTCATTACATAAGTAGGGGGAATCCAGAGACATGAGATTCCAAGGACAGTGAGGGACGATGAATATGTATGTGACCCTGAACTAAGGAGAAGGAGGCAGGAGTCTGGGACCTCAAAAGAAAAAGGGGAGCAATTCGCAGGCATATGAAAGAGTAAATATTTGGTAAACAAATGTTTGCTAGGCCACACACAGATGATGGGACCAGAAAGGAATTTTAACCAACAGACTTTGCTAAATTCCTCCTTGTCTACCACCCCTAGTTTCTATTAAAATGCAGTTAGCTATTGTGGTAGCCCTCTCCCTTCAGCAGTTCCTCCATATAAATCATTTTTGTGCAGTTATGGGAGAAGATCAAAGTTTCTTTCTGAGTCTTTTGGGCTTTTATTATTTTCAGCTGGACATAATCCGCATGCCCGAGTGAGACATTCTGCGGCAGCCTGCCCTTGGCCCTTGGGCCAGCCTAGTTCAAGCCGTTTCCCATGAAGCTCTCGATTTCTCGAGTCTCCTCTCTATCCTCACATAACCCTGACTGTCACTTCTGAAGTGAGCACTTTGTGATGATGTTAATTATGCTCTCTGCAGAAGCCCTTTGTTCTAAGTCTTTTATCAATTTATCAACACCTTGGAGAGGGCAAGGAGCATTTCCTGTCTTTGCATTCAGCAAAACAAAAGCTGTTAGCATTCTGTGGCTATAAATGAGTAACTGTTGACTGTCTAGAGGATCAGAACAGCCTAGGAGGCTAGAGATCTTTGCCTTTCTAATTGTCCTTGTAGCTGAGGTGGGTGTTGGTTGCTTGTCTGTGACACATAAATACCTGTCCAATAATATGATTAGAGTTGTCAATGTGTGCTGCCTGAACTGGGGAGAAGTACATTCCACTCCTTAATGCCATCAGGAGCCCATGTCTTTGATTCAGTGTCATTATTTCTGTTGGTCCCTCTGAGGACAATGGTTCTCAGACTTGGCCACACATGGGAATCACCTGGGGACATTTTTTGAAAATACAGATGCTTGGACCCCATCCTTTGTTCTTATGGAGTGTGGTTGGGCACTTGGATTTGTCAAATCTCCCCAGTAAAGATTGAGAACCATTGTTTGGAAAGCATATAGGACAGGTTTCAGCAGATATCAATTATTGTTTTTGGTGGGCCCTTTTGTCTGTTTTTTTTTTTTACACGTTTTTTGTGTGAAAATAAAAAGTGAGTTAGATAAATCTACGGGGAGCTTTCCAGTGCCAAAGCCATGTACTGCTTTAGGACCATCTGTAGTCAAATGCAAATCACAAGCAGGAATTATGAGAAAGAATTTTCCTAAAAATACTTTCCCCTGTCCCATTGCACTTGGAATTTTACTGTTTTAACCTTATTCTTTATGTTCAGTCTACAGTAAGGGACTTAATCAGTTTTCAGAAGAAACAGCCAGTGTAAGAGTTAACGTAGCATGACAGTATCTTCACAAATGTTAGAAAACTGAAGACAGTCCTTTTTAATTAATGTTTGTTTCTCAGGCCAAGGATTAGCCTGGCTCCTCAAACTCTTAAAAGGAGTGGCTTCCAGTGGTGCCCTAGGAACACTGGTGCTTTAGCACAACTTCAGACTTTATTAGAAAGAGGAAAGGAGGGAGGGATGGTCTAGCCGGGGTCTACCTGGGGAATACTGAGATCCAGAGGCAGTACATGGAAGCTAGCTTTGGGGTTTTGTGGTTTCAAGTGTCCCAGGAACTAAAAATCAATCACATCACCTATTGCTTTCTATCAACAATTCAACCTAGATGCAATTCCACACAAATTAACCAAAATATGCCTTAGCAATTTTCAAATTGTTCTAGATATTTTTTATTATTCAAAAAAATCATCCAGTAGCAATTCCCAGTCTCTCTCTCCCTCCTTCTCACTTTCTTCTTCTGTTTCTCCTTGACCCCCAGCAGCTCTGCTAGGCATATGGAGGCCTCACTGGCCTCAGATTGGGAGACAGTGTGCTGTAGAAAGTTCTTCTAAAGAATCACTTTAGGAGGTGGCCACGTTTCTCACCAGCTCTGGAGGGTCTGTGATGTAGGAGAGGGTAGGAACTACCAACAAGAAATCACAAATGCTGCAGGAAAAAAAGTATATATAAATCCCTTTATTTATTTTCCAAGGTTGTTTCTTGTTCTGAAGCTCTAGTTTTTACCAAGGGTAAAGAAACACAATGTTAATTTTCCAGTTAATGGTAATCGAGTCTACCTGAAGTCCTAACTCTCAGGTAATTCTCTCCTTCAAAACTTCCCCCCACCCCTGACCAGTAGGAGTGCTTATCCTTAGGAATTGGGGGGGGGGGGCAGGGGGGACTGGCCTGTGTGCTGGCTTTCCTTGATGGATGCTGCTGACTTTTGCGAAGACCCACTCAGGGCCCTGGAGTTTGTATAAAGATTATTTGAAAGTGAAAACATTTGAACTAAAGAAAATGCAGAAAGAAAACTTACTTGAATGTCCCTTGTCTGACTAAAGCAGAGCTTATCTTCTTGATATTGCACAGAAAATTCCTGACTGACTACATTTCTGGGGAGGCTGATGATGCAATTAGGTTAGGTATTAAACCCTGGTTTGGTGACCTGACCTGGAAAAATGACCCCATGTTGGACCTGCAGTTTTCTTTTATTTGGTCTTTCTTTCTTTATTTTTATTGAAATATAATTGATATACAATATTATATTGGTTTCAGGTGTGCAACGTTACTAAATTAGTAATTACTAAATGTCACATGTAATTTGACAATCACATACAGTACTAAATTCTCACCATGATAAGTGTAGTTACCATCTGTCACCGTACCAAGTTAATGCAATACTACTGACTGTATCCCTGTGCTGTACTTTCATCCCTGTGACTTATTTAATTTATAATTGGAAGTTTGTGCCTCTTTATCCCTTCACCTATTTCACCCATTCCCCTACTCTCTTCCCGCTATGGCAACTACCAGTTTGTTCTCTGTGTTTATGGTCTAGTCACATTTTTTGTTCATCTTTTGTTTATTCATTTGTTTACATATAAATGGAATCATTTGGTATTTGTCTTTCTCTGTCTGACTTACTTCACTTAGCGTAATACCCTCTAGATTCATCCATGGTGTCACAAATTGCAGGATTTCATTCTTTTTTTTATGTGGCTGAGTAATATCCCATTGTATATATGTATGGTGGTTTTCTTTCTTACGCTCCATATATCAGTGTGACTACAGGAGATGTAGAAGTTTTAGCACTGGCATTTTCTATGATCAAGAGACCACACCACTCTGTCTACTAGAGATCAGAATATGCCATCCCAAAATATGTCACTTTGGCATACGGATTAGTTTGAGCTTAAGGCAACAGATGGAGGAAAGTACTCTATCCTACCCTTATCCACCTAAAAATAAAGCATACATTTCATTTTGAGGAAGATGGCCCCTCCTCCATATCAGGGATAGAAGAGTGACTCAACATCAAAGATGGAGAGCTGTCCCAAGATGGGTCCGCATAAACAGACCTTACTAAAATAGCTCTTCTCTTCCATTAGTTCCTCTATATATTTCCTAGTCACATTCCTGTAGTTTATGATCCCCTGAAGCCCAAACCCTCTTTCCTCTGTTAAAAGAGTATATAGAACCTGCCATTGTAACTGCTTGAGTTTGTAAATTCCCATTCCTGTAAATATTAATAAAACTTGTGTTCCATTTCTCCTGTTAGTCTGTCCTTTGTTAATTTAGTTCACAATCCCCCTGCTACCAAACCTAATAGAGTAGAACAAAAGTTTTCCTCCCCAACACTACTCTATTGAGCCATCATATATTGATACAGGGGCAACCTACAAGGTGATCTCCCGTAATCCCTAATAGGAATTAGGGCATAATCTCCTTTGTTTTGACTTCTGCCTCAGCCAACCTGGACATATTCTGAAGTTCTTGTAACCATGCCCACCCTAGACCAGAGGGGCTGATCTCTTTCAATTACTTCTTTCTCTCTAAAAGGGATTTTTACTTCTACTTCCTAACTTAGAGTGATTAACACTCTCCTGCTTCTTTTCCACCCTGTGGATTTCATTGTAAGAAGAATTCACCTTCCCTCCTGAAAGCAAAATGTCCCATCAACTTAAACTTTATAGCAAAAAGGCAGCATGGAAAATCAAAACTTTGCAATAGAAAATACATCAGGAAATACTTAAAATATTCATTTTACATTTATCTTCTTCTTTAACACTGAAATGAAAGGAGTCATCCAATGTACACTCTTGGTAGTATGAGATGTGGTCAAGGAAGATAGTATGTCTACACATTTCAAAGCAAGAGACAGAATTATTTGGGGGTAATTCTGGAAAGATGACCATAGAGGTAGATACTTTTTGGATATTCCAGAATACCCACAAAAAATACAGGAAATAGATAACAAAACCAAAAATCCATGCACAATATTTGCAACCAACATATGTGAAGAGATGTTCTACTGAACTTTCCCATCCCACCCCAGCCAAAGCAAGTGCTCTGCCAAAATTCATAAGACTGATAGGGAATGGCATCTGTGTACCAAAAAAAAAAAAAAAAAAAAAATCAGAAAGCTATGGGGAAACTCAAGACCCTTAAAATAAGAACATTCTACAATAACCAACAATATTGACTGTTATGTGCAGCTGGCGGATAGCTGGGCAGAAGCATTGTCCTCTTCAACAGGAGTAAGGGTAAGGAGTTCATGGTAAGGTCTGCAGGGCTAAAGGAGTCCAACCTTACGAATTTTTGAAACAGATCAGCAGGGCTATCTTCTAAAATAGGAACTCCCTACAAGGGAAACTGCTGAGCATGGAAACAAATGTGAGCAGAACAATAGAAACAAGAGGATGAGGCATCCAAATAAAAGTGTGGGGAGGAACAGAGTCGAACAATCTTAGAAATAACTAGCCAAATTTGTGTGATTTTTAATTGAAATTTTTATTGAGATAATTGTAGATTCACATGTAGTAGTAAGAAATAATATAGAGGATTGTGTGTACACTGTATTCAGTTTCCCCCAATGGCAACACACTGCAAAAATATATCAGAACCAAAATGTTGACATTGATACAATCCACCAACTTAATTTAGATTTTGCCAGTTTTACTTGTACTCATTTGTATGAATGCATATTTAGTTATATACAACCTCACCACATGTGTAGGTTAGTGTATCCAAAACCAGAGTCAATGATACTGAACAGTTTTAACACCACAAGGATGTTTCATGTTGCCTTTTTACAATTATATCTACTTACCTTCCCCTCTCTATCATTCCACCCTCCTTGCAAACACTGATGTGTTCTCATTTTAAGATCATTATATAAATGGAATCACACAGTAAATAACTTTTGGTGATTGCCTTTTTTCATTTGGCATAGTTCCTTGTAGATTCATCCAGGTTGTTCATCCATGCGTGAATAGTTCCTTCCTTTTTACAGCTAAGTAGTATTTCATGGTACGGATATACTACAGTTTGTTTAACCACTTACTTATCAAAAGATAGCTGGGCTGTTTTTAGCTATCCTAAATAAAGCTATTATGAACATTCATGCATAGGTTTTTCTATGAACGTTAAGTCTTTATTTCTCTGGGGTCAATGCCCGGCCGCTGTATTGTGTATACTGGATTATATTATTGTATCATCTTTAGTTGAGTAAGAAACTGCCAAACCATTTTCCAGAGTGGCTGTACCATTTTATATTCCCATTAGCAATGTATTAGTAATTTAGTTTCTTTACATCCTTGCCAGCATTTGGTGTTGTCCCAAATGCTTTAAAATCACACAAACAACAGAAAAAGAAGCTCTAAGAATTTAGCCTCCTAAAAGTTTTTCTATAAAAGAGGTAAACCAATCTCATGTAAGACACAAGAACTAATCCCACATTAAAGTGGGCAAAAGAAAAACATCAAAATTAAATTGTATGCAAAGTTGTAAGAATAAGAGAATAAGAAACTAAATAACATTTTTATAAGCAGCAAAAACATGGCAGAAAGTGTCCATAAAACAGCTAAAAACTGTAATCTATTTTAAAAATTCATTAAAAGACATCCAGAGGATGATAAAAGACATTAAAGAACAACATGAGTAGAATAGTAAAACTCAGAAATAATGTGGTAGAATTCAAGGAAGAAGGAGAAATACAAGAAAAAAATCACTAAAGATAGATAAGCTAGAAGGAACACAAGTCTCTCCACTGAAAAGGTCCTGATGGTTACACTGTTACTGTGGTTACCCAGTAAACCACAGCTCCCTGTATTTGTGTAGTTCCTACCCACCTAACTCTGAGCACTATGACCAGTCCATGAAACATGAGCAAATGACATACAAGCAGAGGCTTGATAAATAATAGCACACTGAGGCTTGTCTTCTTGGAATATTGGCTCTTAGGATATTCCATAAGTTAGAATCCAGCTGTTATTCTGTGAGAAGCTCTGCTTAGCCATGTGGAGAAGACAGGCAGGAAAAAAACTGAGACCTTGGCTGGTAGCCCCAGCTGAGCTGCCAGATGACAGCAACTTGCCAGCCATGTGAATGATCTTCCAGCCCTGATGGAGATATCCCAGCTAACATCATGTGGAACAGACACCCATTGACCACACCGAAGCTGGTCCAAATTGCAGAACTGTGAGAACATAAAAGACTATTGTAGCTTTAAGCCATTAGATTTTGGGATAGTTTTTCATGCAACAGTCTAAAAACACTGACCACTCAAGTAACAATGAGCATCCCTGGCAACATAAGGTTGTCTTGAAATACTATTTCCCAACAAAGGAAACCAAGGCCTCTTGTAGAAATGGCTGATTCCAGGTTCAGAGCACAAAATGTACAAGATGCATGTGGGACATCTTGATATACCAGAGAGCCAGGAAGCTTCAAAGACAAGTAGGGTCTTGTCAGAAAGACAGAAGCCAACTTGAAGAGGTTCCCACTGGCTAAAGATGAAACAGTTTGAGAGTTAGTAAAGATGTGGCTTGGAATGCATAAAATATGTTAAGTTCAAATGATATATTTAAAAATATAATCAGTCACATTCCGAGAATGACAGGAAATCAATTTATTATCTTGAAAATTGAAAAGTAAAGGGAAGGAATCCAGTGTAATTCCTACCTTTTATGTATGAATTGTACTACTGAATTGCCAAAAAGTATAAGAAGGGAACATTTCATGGGAAAGAAATGATGGAATTAGAGTATCACCATTTCTAATTCCTCAAAATTAATATATTTAGGTGATCAATGATTGATAATATCACAAAAAGAGACACGAAGATATATTTCATCTTCTAAGGAAACGATGCATTACCCATGGTCTTACCAAAATGATTAAACCTTTTGATTCTAATCAGGTCTCTGGCTCCAGATGCCAATGTGCAGAAAATACATAAGACAGAGGAATTTGCTGAAGAGTACTATGACCAAAATCCTCACTAAGAGAAACTTCACAGTCAAATGGGCCTGTTTCTTCAACAGATAAATTGTGAGGAAAAGAAAGGAATGTAGAAAAGCCTATAGATTAAAAGAACTAGAAAACATGTAAGAAAAATGGGGAGGATTAAACTATACTGTTTGAAGATGTGTATATTTGAATAATAGCCCTAAAGAAATGGTAACTATAAAGTCAAGAAAGTAGTTACTTTTGGAGGGAGAGAGAGAGCTCTGATCGGAACAGGCGATTGGAGGAAGCACTGGCTGAGCTCTATGTATTGGTGATTGAAAGAATAAAAACAAACATATCTCCCCGGGCAAGGGAAACAAAAGCAAAAATGAACAAGTGGGACTATATCAAGCTGAAAAGCTTCTGTACAGCAAAGGACACCATCAGTAGAACAAAAGACATCCTACAGTATGGGAGAATATATTCATAAAAAACGTATCTGATAAAGGTTGACATCCAAAATATATAAAGAACTCATGCACCTTAACAAACAGAAAGCAAATAATCCAATTAAGAAATGGGCAGAGGACATGAATAGACACTTCTCCAAAGAAGAAATTCAGATGGCCAACAGGCACATGAAAAGATGCTCCACATCGCTAATCATCAGAGAAATGCAGATTAAAACCACAATGAGATATCACCTCACACCAGTGAGGATGGCCAACATCCAAAACACAAACAACAACAAATGTTGGCGAGGATGTGGAGAAAAGGGAACCCTCCTACACTGCTGGTGGGAATGCAAATTAGTTCAACCATTGTGGAAAGCAGTATGGAGGTTCCTCAAAAAACTCAAAATAGAAATACCATTTGACCCAGGAATTCCACTCCTAGGAATTTACCCTAAGGATGCAGCAGCCCAATTTGAAGAGGACAGATGCACCCCTATGTTTATTGCAGCACTATTTACAATAGCCAAGAAATGGAAGCAACCTAAGTGTCCATCAGTAGATGAATGGATAAAGAAGATGTGGTACATATACACAATGGAATATTATTCAGCCATAAGAAGCAAACAAATCCTACCATTTGCAACAACATGGATGGAGCTAGAGGGTATTATGCTCAGTGAAATAAGCCAAGCCGAAAAAGACAAGTATCAAATGATTTCACTCATATGTGGAGTATAAGAACAAAGAAAAAAACTGAAGGAACAAAACAGCAGCAGACTCACAGAACCCAAGAACGGACTAATAGTTACCAAAGGGAAAGGGACTGGGGAAAATGGGCGGGAAGGGAGGGATAAGAGGGAAAAAGGGGCATTACGATTAGCAGATGTAATGTTGGGGGGGCACGGGGAGGGCAGTACAACTCAGAGAAGACAAGTAGTGATTCTATAGCATCTCACTACGCTGATGGACAGTGACTGTAATGGGGTTGGTGGGGGGGACCTGATGAAGGGGTAGTTTAATAATCGTAATATTGCACATGTAATTGTAAATTAATGATAATAAAATAAATTATATTAAAAAAAGAAAGAAAGAATAAAAACATGAATAACTGAAACATGCAATAATATAGATGATCAAAGACATTATATTGAGTGAAAGAAGCCAACATGTACACAAAAGGGTATATAAGCTATGCTTCTGATTATATGAAGAGTAAGAACAAGCAAAATCAATTTTTAGTGGTAGAAATAAAAGCTATGGTTACTTCTTGGTAGCCAGGGATGTGTAGGATTGACTCAAAAGAGGCAGAAGACAACTTCCTGGGATGGTGAAAATGTTCTATCTGGATCGGGGTATTAGTTCAATGAATGTATACATTTACCAAAATTTACAAAATAATACATTGCATATACATATTACTGTAATAAAGAAAAGGACAAGGAAGCATTTGTGCAAATGGTTGATTCCAGGTCTAGGTTGGGAAATATACAGGTGAGCCAAGAGTATCTTATCTTGAAAGATAGCAAGGATGGCATCAAAAACTATTAGGGTTTTTATGAATTGAATTTTGTCCCTCTTAAATTCATATTGAAGCATTAACCCTCAACATGACTCTATTTGGAGACAGGGTCTTTAGAAAGGTAATTAAGGTTAAGGTTATAAGGATGGGGCCCTACTCTGTAGGGCTGATGTCCTAATAAGGGGGAGAGACACTAGATCTCTCTCTCTCTCTCCATGTGTGCACAGAGGAAAGGCAACTGAAACACAGCGAGAAGGCAGCCATCTACAAGCCAAAAATAAGAGGCCTCACCAGAAACTAACCCTGACAGCACCTTGATCTTGGACTTCTAAACTACAAAACTGTGAGCACAGAGATTTCTGTTGTTTAAACCACCCAGTCTATGGGATATGTTATGTCAGCCCGAGGTGAATAATACAAGAATTATCTGATTAAAAACTCAGTAACCAGTTTGGAGAGGCTCGCACTGGCCAAAGATGATATAGTTCAAATATGGATGAGGATAATAAGTACAATAATGAATTAAAACACTACAAATAGGTTTAAACCCATGAGTTCAAATTACTCTAAAAAAAAAAAGTTAAAAATCTCATTGCTCACCTTTGAGCAGTACTAAGGAATCAACTTATTATTTTGAAAACTGGCTAATTAAAGATAGAAATTAAGCATTAGCACCTACCTTTTCTAAATCCCAGGGTAATAAAATAGTTGCTAAACTTTCTCCTTATAGATGTATTTTAGCTGGTAAGTGAAGAAAATGATAGAATATGAACTCATCTCCTTGTAATTAACAGATCTTGAATTAACAGATCTAGATAATGATCATGTAGGGGCCTAGAGCAGGCTTGCCCTAATATATGTCACTTTGGCATGTGGACTATTTTGAGTTAAAGGCAATCAAGACCCTGTAGGTTCAAGAGAAGCTTTTGGTTTCTCCATTAAAAAGCAAAAATAAACAAGTGGGACAACATCAAACTAAGAAGACAGTGTTATATTGGTGTGGGTAAAATTGCAGTATTTCCAGAATCTTGCCTGGCCTTAGTCCATCTCCATATCAACAGGTGTTTACAAGGGACAGGAGAGGTTTTCGGCCTCCCAGCCAAAATGAGAGAGAAACAGAGGGGAGGAAGAGCAGAAGCCAGAAAAAGGGGTGAGCAGGCGTAGACGAACGGAACTAAAATTCTTATAAGCAATAAAAGGCCTTCTCCACATCTAGTTTTTCTCTCAACTGATTTCAGTTTCAGTGGTTTGTGGTTTATCTGCCCTGGGCCGGGAACACATTTTCCCCCTGAACAATTTAATCAAGATAATTAAATAGATTAATGGAACAAAAGAGTTCTAAGAAGAGACCATATGATCAATGGATTTTCAACAAAAGTATGAAAGCGATTCAGTATAGAATGGGATGGGTAGTTTTCCAACCAAAGGTGAAGTAATAATTTGATAACCATGTACAAAATATAATTTTGGCCCTTATATTGTACTGGAGGGGCCAAGGGCAGAGGGCAGGCAGCCCCAAGATGTGCCATTGTAACAAGCAGATTATGTGAGCTGAAAACAATCAAGGCCCAAAAGACTCAGAAAGAAACTGTGACCTTCTCCCACTAACTGCATAAAAAGAATTTAAACAGAGGAACTGCTAGAATAAGAGAGTTATCATTATAATGTGAACTAGGTATGGCAGACAGGCAGGAATGTGGCCAAAGTCTGTTAAAATTCCTCCATGCATGGAATTGTTTCTGTGTCCCACTCCTGCTGTGTGGCCCATCAAGCATTTGTCTACCAAACATTTGATTTCTCACATTCTGAATTGCTTTCTGACCCTACTCTCTCTCCTTAGATCAGGATGACATGTAAACTTCATTGTCCTTCACTATCTTTGGAATCTCATGTCTATGGATTCCCTGTATGTTCATAATTCAACTGGGTTTTATTCCTCATTTTTCGTTTTTATTCTTCTCATGTCAATTTGATTCTTAGACCAGCTAGAAGAACCTTGAAGGGTAGATGAAGAAGTACCATATATAAAAATTCAGTCAAATGGATCACATACCTATAGAAATCCAATATCTGATGAAAAACTTCTATGCAGAACTCTTAAAACTTACGAAAAATAAACAACCATTTTTAAATGCATGATTTATACAATCCTCCAAAGAGAGATGGCAAATAAGCTCATTGTGGGTAAAATTACAATGTTTCCAGAATCTCTCCCCTGGCCTTGGTGAATCTCCATATCAGTAGGTGTTTCCAACAGGTGGAGAGAAAAGTAGTCTGTCTCCTTATCAGTAGGTGATTACATGGGGAGAACAAGGGCATATCTAGACAAGAGAGGTCTGTGGGTCGCTTTTTGCAGCTGGGTCATGAGAGACATGGGAGAGAAGAAGTGGATGACTGCTTGAAGGCAATGAATGGGTTTCTCCCACTTTATTTCTCCCTTTGACTGATTTCAGTTTCAAAGGTTATTTGCCCTGGGCTGGGAACATATTTTTCCACCCAGAGTTACACCCATAAAAAGGTGTTCAACATTATTAGTCATCTCGAGGTAATAATACGTGACTCTATTGACTATGGAGATGGTTTTCTGGAGATATAAGCAATAAGTAGAAGGAAATTTATAGAATTAGATAGTTTATTACAAGAAAACTTATGACTCAATTACCTTAATTTACTTTCTACCTAAGAAACTAGAAAAAGAAGGACAAATTAAACACCAAATAAGTGTGTGTGTGTATATAGATCTATGTCTATCTAAAACTATATTTTAAAAGTTGCATACTTCACATCTGAACCTTGTTTGCCAATTATATCTGAATGGCATGGAAAAGGAGGTAACTGCCAAATACTGTATTCCTTATCCATTTGTCAGTCACAAAAATCCTCTGAGGCCTTTTACTTTTTACTGCCATGTCTTTACTTGAGGAACTGCTTTTTTTAACCTGGAGGGAAATACCTCAGCTTGTAGTCCAGTTTTATTCTATCACCTGAATGAACCTGAAGCCACTTCATTTATATTTCTGTCACTTATGCAACTGGTATTTTTGGACACCTATATGAACATCATTATGGGGGGGTTCCCAAGAACGGTCAGACTTCCCCTCCCTTGGCTTTAATGTCTAAGCAAACAAGATGTACAAGAAAACATTTCAAAACAATGAAAAGCAGTTATGTTAAGGGCTAAATGAGTGGTAGAAAACTAACACTTATTTAAGTCTAGGAAAAATAATAAACCAGCTTCAGTCTGAAGCCTGAGGGAGGAGACATGCCTTAAACTAGGCCTTATATGTTGGGTTGCATTTGTTTGGCTGTAGAAGCCAAGAAGGAAGAGAGCATTCATACTAAGAGGAGGTTGGAATCTGAAATAGACTAGTTGGCCAGAGGATTTTATGTGTGAGAATAACATTTAGGCTGTCCAAGTTACTGGATCAGTGATCTTTTCTTACAGAATTGTTAGCAGAGAGAGGAACACACACAGAGACAGACGAGAACAGAGAGAAAGAGAAACAAAGACAGAGGCAGAGAGGGAAATGTCATCTTTTCAAGACATTTAGTCTATTATTTTTATTCTCACTGAATATATACTCTTGTCCAGAAGAATGAAAGGAAGTCATTGCATTTATTTGCTCATCTACAAGCTCTTCCTAAGAACCCAATGACATGAAAACAAACACATAGGCCAATTTTGTCTCAATTCAATGCTGCCTGTTAAAAACCAAAATCAACCAAGTAGATCTGAAGATCTAATTGCTTTTAGTAAGTGATTCATAAAGCTGGTAGCATCCCATGTAGCACGTAGAGAAATGACCCGAGGAGTTGCAAAAATGGAAGGTTTTATAGACAGGAATGTGGGGCATAAAGTCATTAACAAAGGAAAAGATTGGGCATTGTTTCAGGTAAGGTCAGCCTTCCTTAGGAGGAGCAGGGGATCTCATGCAGAGGACTTCACTAGTGGTCCGGAAATTCCAGACTGATTGGCTTAAAATTCCACTCTTGGGAGAGGCAAAACTGTGATAAGATTGCCATTATCTGATATTTCTGTTTTTGCTGGCAAGAGAGCTGTTTTCATTTTAAGGTCAACACCTCATATTCTCAGGAGCTGTCACAGGCTAAGGCAGCTTATCTGAAAAGGAAGATGCTGTGATGGGGGCTTGTCCGGGGCTTTCAGGTCCTACATTTCTAGGGGACAATGGCTGTAATATATTCAAAGCATCAGAGAGAGAGTCAGTGGAAGTGCCCCTCAGGCTTGCTTTGCTCTGTTGTACTTCGGGACATGATTTCTTCCCTCCATGAAGACTTTTTGCAACAATCATTGTAACCAGTTTCTCTTGGAAAAACCATATAAGAATGTTGGGGAGGAAAAAATTTCCTCTACCCTTCAAGGCCCTTTTAGTTAGACAGACTAACAGGAGGAAATCAAATTTAATTACATATGTAATGGGAGTCTATATGAACAAGACATGCCAAAGATGGGCAAAATGAGGTGTATACATCATCCTGAACTAAGGAGAAAGGGGTGGGGTGTCTGAGACTTCAAAGGGAAGGAAAGCAATTCACAAGGAGACGAGAAAGAGTAAAAGTTTGGTAAACAAATATTTGCTGGGCCACGTAGAAGCAATAGGGCCTAGAGAAGAATTCTAACCAACAGACTGTCAAATTCCTCCCTGTGTGCCATCCCTAGTTCATATTATAATGTAGTTATCTTTGTGATAGCTCTCTTCTTCCGCAGGTCCTCTTTCTAAATTCTTTTTAAGTACTTAAGTCAATGTTCTTCCTTGTTTTGGGGAGCCTTGATTGTTTTCAGCTTGAAATAATCTCCATGCCAGAGTGGCATACCTTGGAGCAGCCTTCCTTGGCCTCTACAAGGAGAATCTCATTGTTGTTATCTGCTGTAGGAGCCTAATTTTCTAATACTGATAGAGACAATTGATAGAGTCACACATTTCTCTTCATTTTTTCTACTCTTAAGACCAGACATTTCCCACCAGCCTCTGGTCTTTCTGTTACCCTCTTATGAGAGTCAAGAACAATTCTTCCTCCAGTTTTCAAGAGCAACATTAGTCTGTGCAGATTCAGCCATCCTTATAAGCATGATGCATGTTGAGGGGGGGTCTCCCTTGGTCTCTTGGGAGAGGGTATGTGTCTGAACATGCACTGCAAGTTGCTGAGTCCATTTCAAACAGTATGTAGATGTAATATCCTGTAAGATAGTATCACTCATGGAGACCTTTTAAAGTATTTTCTCTGTATTTCTCCAAGTAAGGCATCATTTACATATTGAATATCTACTATGCACAAAACTGTTTTAAATTCACTATGGATACAGGTAAGTCAGACATGATTCTTATCCCCAGGAAGTTTAAAAAATCTAGCCAAGGAGATAAATATATTTTAAACTATATTAAATCAAATTATTAATTAATGGGCATCATTACTATATTGCTATAAATGAATATTAAGTAATATTACATTACGCATAATGTAATATTTTGTCATAACAGATATATAACAATTAATACAAAGTTGAATGAAAACTTCAATAGAGGGATTGGCAAAGAAAGCAGAACTCCTCAAAATGGTGTGGTAGTGTGGGTCTGTTAGAATGTCTTGGCAGATCTTTCAAAATTGAATGTGCTTGTCTTCTCCATTTACCCTGGACAAAGTTATAAAATGCCCCTTTAAGCATGCGGGCTCCCTTTGGTAAGGAGTGGGAGCAATGTACCCTAGGGGGTAATGGCAGTTTGTCAGCTGCTTCGATACACAGAGCTGGGCATCTCTGAGGACCACCAAGAAAGGGTAGTGGAGGAGGATGAAGAAAGGCTCTTCAGAAACCTATAATGCTGAATCCTACAGGGAGTGCAGGGTTTCCCCAGTCAAAGTGAAAGTTTGTGGAAGTATCCTTGACAGAGGCTTTATCCTCTATCTGTCCAGTTGGTTGCCACATCCCTGTTTATTAAGTCCATAACAATGTTACTCAAAAACAATTTTCCTAGCTCTACTGTGGGTCAACATGTTTTCCAGCATTCTGTTATTATACCAGGAGGCTTCTTACTAATAATGACAATAATATGACTATCACATCTTCAGCAAATGAGCTAGGCTCTTTGCAAGGTAATTTAACTGTGTTAATTCAAATCCCCGTGACAACTGGATGAGACCATTAGTATTGTATCCTCTTAAATGCCTTGGCATTTCCAAATAACTGGCAGCTAAACAACACTGTTATTTCTATATTTTTGGACTTGGCTTATTGACAATCTGCCCAACTGCTCTGTTCAATGCAGCCATAAATAGCATCGAAGCCTGGTTGACATCACTCATTCTCAATAGATGTCCTATCTACAGAAGCTGGGCGGAGTTGATGTAGAGCGTTATCCATGTTGTCCATGTGCCAGATCAATAAGCATTTATTGAGCTTCCAGTAGGTGTCTAGAGCTGTGCCTGATTAGGTGCTATAAGGAACACAGAAATGAATAAGGCATAGTGCTGGTCTTCTAGGGGCTCACAAGGTAGCAATCTAGAGATGCACAACCTAGCACAAGGTAAGTCAGATATGATAAATGCTAATAGAGACAGCATTTAAATGTTATCCTTTAAATGCCTTCAAAATTAGCACCAGAGATGCCGTATTTACAGCAAATGTGGTTGCTGTTTGTTTTATGTCTTTGAAAATATATATACAGTTTGAAACTAAGTTCGATTCATAGTTAACCCACAAGATTCATAAAAGGATGATTATTAGTTCATTCTAATAGTATTTGATAGGCAAAATAATTTTTAGCAGAATATTTCTTAAAACAGAGGCCAAAGGGAGAACTAAATTCTGTTTTCTATTACCGTGCTGTCCCATAATGGTCTACTTGACAAAGAACAGAATGTAGACCAAGTAAGTCAGTTTCCTCAGAAGACTTGGAAAAAAGGGAGTGGAATCAAAATATCATCAGACACCAAGCTAAGCTGCACTTTGTCTGCCTTACTTTATGACTATTTTCATTCCTGGCCTGGGTCCTAACTGTATCCTAACTACTTGCATGGACAACAAGATCTTCACCCTAAGCCAGGATTTCTCTACCTTCATATCTCCCTGATACTGAAAAAAAACTCAATCAGGTGGGCTCCACTTGCTCAAGAAGCTCAGAAATAGTCTTTTGTTGATCTATTTGTACAAACCAAATCACCTAGAAGGTCAAGGATTCCCAGTGTTTTGGCCTCTGGAGCTCTCAGTTACCCTCTTTGGCAAGGCCAACCAGCCTATCTATCTTCCTTTAGCTGAGGTTCTTTGGAATGAGTGTAACACTTCCCTAAGGAGGCTATAGACCAGGCAGCTAACAGGAACACTTTTATTTTCTGGACCCCACAGGCTTTTCCTAAGGCTGTAGCTATCATCTCATTTAAAACTACAGTTCCCATAAAGCGAAAGCCACACCTCACATTAATCTGGATGCTGACATAATATCTGAAGCCTTCTAACTTCAGAATAGATCCTGTGATTAGGGGGACATACCAGTAACCTAGGTGGGTGTTGTCTACAAGTTGGAAGTTTTGTCTACTATAGATTGTTATCCTGCTCAGTGTTGTCCAATCTATTTCTGCTTTCAACATGCCATGTGCCAATACCATCTTATATATCCTAACCTCATTGTACGAGCCAACACTGCCCTTTGTGAGTTAAACCAGCATCAACCTTGCCTCTCATCTGGAACAGTTGCATCACCATGATGTAGACAGCAAGCTCCTTGAGGTAAGGTGCTGTTATGGACTAAATACTTGTGACCTTCCAAAATTCACATATTGAGGACCAATCTCTGTGATGATATTGGAGATTGGGACTTGGGAGATGCTTAGGTCATGAAGATGGATACTCCATGAATAGGATTAGTGCCCTTATAAAAGAAACCCTTAGAGAGTACCCTGTCATCTTCTATAATGTGAGGACACAGTGAGAAGACCTATGTCTGTAAACCAGCAAGCAGGTTCTCACCAGACACTGAATTCATTGGCACCTTGATCTTGGACTTCCCAACCTCCAGAACTGTGATAAATGAATGTCTGTTTTTGAAGCCAGCCAGTATATGATAATTTGTTATAGCAGGCCAAATTAATTAGGGTTGGAACCATAGTTTATTTAACTTTTACGGTATGTCCTCCAGGATTTAGCACAGGAATGAACCACACTGTAGGCCTTCAGAAAGGACCAAGGAGATACTTTGTATTAGCAAAGGGGTCTTCTCAAACATGTGCAACAATCATCATTAACCTATAGAGAGGCTCGAGGCTCTGTTGGCTGTGTTTTTTCTAGCAACCCTGATCAGCCTAGCTCCTGGCCTATCACTTGTCAGCCAAGCCTCTGAGCCAGTGCTGACCAGGACAGGAATAATATTAGTGACCCATGACACCAACCTGGGAAGCTTATAATTAGAATTAGTGGTGTGCCATAGAGATAATGTCTAGTAAACATTAGGCCTACCAAATCCCTGCCTTCCCTGTTCCTTATGATGTTGGCCAACCTCCAGGACAGGCCATCTACTTCAGTGTCCCTACTGAACTCGCTTGCTTAGCACCTGGATTTCTGTGTAGGTTTTGATAGTTTCTTCCCTGATACAGATGCTGGATGGGTTACCTGTATGTAAAGATGAATCTGTGAGGCAAAACATAGGAAAAGCCTGCCCACCCAACCTGAATTGCAGGTCTACTTGCCTTTCTGCTAGACTGGCTCTTGCTTGCTGCTAACACCTGCCAGAACCTAACCTGAGCTTGTCATTGTCCTTGGGGCATTGAAAGAATTAAAGAATAAGCCTCTCCAAAATGAGAAATGTTGGCATGTGGACTATTTTGAGCTGAAGGCAATCAATACCTGTGGGTTTGGGAGAAACTTTTGTCCCCCCCACCTTAATTACCTAGAAAAACCTAACTTCAGGTCTTTCCCAAAATAAGGGTTAATACTAGAGATAAATTTTATCTGAGTGCCCCATCTGCATGACAGGGCAAACGTCCAATTACCAAACATCTGCTCTGCTTATCACCCTGTGAATTGCCTTCCTTTCCTCTGAAGCTCCAGGCCTTTATCCTATTCCTTAACTCAGAATGGCTTACACCCTTCATTTTACCTTTCTGTCTTTGAATTTCCTATGTGTGTGGGTTCTCATAGTTACAAAATTAAAGTTCATTTTCTCCTGTTGATCTGCCTTATGTCAACTTGACTCTTAGACCAGTGAGAAGGGCATTGGAGGGCAGAAAAAAATTTTTTGTTTAAAGATGCTACTGCTGAGAGAATCTGGGCATCTGTCATATAGCCAGCAGAAAGTAAGGTTTCTTACCATGTCAGCCTCCCAGAATCTCTGTCTGCAGGATCTGATGGAGCAAGAATGGTAAGAGTCCTTTTTCTTGCTTTATAAATTTAGATTAGCTGGAGAAAGTATTAGTGGAACTAATTCCTTATGTTTAGTACACTTGTTTTGTTCTTGACTTTCCTTTGTCTTTGTTATTTGCCCATATTGAGAGCTTTTTGTGATCAGTGAGAATATTCTCTCTGGCTTCTACCAGCTGGCGAATGCACATACCAGCGTGCATCTGGCAGGCATCCCACTAAGCTACGGGTCTGAGAGTCCCTGATCTTTTTCTAGGGGTGCCAGTTTTCAGGAGAATTTGTCATAAGAGATCCAAGCCCATCACAACCTTTGTCATCTTAACCTTTGTTGCTTCTTAGTACTGGAAAAATACCATTCTAGGATCCCCTGCCTGGTATCACAGAATAGTAGGTCTGTGACTGGAGGTATTTCATGTTCTTGTTGGAGACTAGAGCTTTACTGTTTTTACTGTTACAGGTTGAGTTTGTTCTCCTTAGTTCTTGTCCCTGCCAAAACAAAGAATTGAAAGGTAGAGACATGAGAGTGAAACAGAGCAACAGGTTTATCTGAATACACTCCAAGGGAGGAGTGGGCTAGAGTCAAGGTAGACAAGGCACAGAACTTTTAGGGGAGGATCTATTTATTAGGTCCTAGTTGGGAGGTACCTTTTTGATTAACAGGGTGAGCTCATTCGATTGACAGGTCCATCTATGTAGCCATCCCTCTCAGTGAGCATGTCCTTTCCCATGATGTGTGGTTTGGGCAGTTCTTAGTTTTGTTCAATTACACCCATGTTAGGATCTATTTGGGACAAATTTGGCCTGGTCCTCATATGCAAGGAAATTATTTCCCTTCAAAACATTGTTGTCTTCAAGTGATTTCTTTCCTTGAACCTTATCTTCCCCTTCCCTGGTTGCTCATGTCTATCTTTCTACCTAATATTACCACCTGTGCAATGAAAGCCTATGCTTTCTTAGACAAACTTTGGGAATAAGTCTTAGGGGCTACGACATGTATCCACACCCAGAGATGTCTCTTGTATCCATGGTAAAGACTTAGTCTAAGCCTGGAAAGTTACCTGTAAAAGCTTATTGGTTTGAGTCATTATTGCTATATAACGTCCAGAAAATGGACCTTTGAAATGGCCATATTTGAAAGAAAACAAAATCTTTTAGAAAGCTCCCAATTGTCTCATTGTATAAGGGTGTAGGAAAAATGGAAGTTCCATGGCCAAGATCCTCACCTGATCCTAATCTACCCACCCACTGTGTACATGCAATGATGTAATACTTAGCCTACTGTGCAGGCACATTGCGTGCTTGCATACCTGTTGATGATAAACCATTATTGCCTGTGTTGCTCTAAAAAGAGCTACACCCATTGCTAAGAGCAAAGGAGAGCAGAGCCTAGAGTAGAGAGAGAGCCTGGAGTGGAGGCAGTGCCTGAGATGGTTTTGCTTCTTGCAGACTGCCCTGGAGGCAGATGGGATTCTAGCACTTGACCTACTGCCATGAGAATAAAGATTTCTGTAAGCCTGTGTTTACCCCAAACATTCTGTTGACATTTTTTGATCTCACTGAATCCACAGTGAACTTCCTAGAGCTGCAAACACCCTCTGGCGTGGAGCTACATTTTGGTGTACTTGGCAGGATTCACTGTAGACCAAAAAATGGAACAAGCTGCCCTCATAGGCAGGGAACTTCAGGGTGCTGCCCCTATGAATGGGGAGTCACCAGGTATCCCCCAAAGAGCATATGGTCTGAGGTGGTAGTCTTCCTGGAGGAGTGGGCCTCTCTTCAGTACTGAGGGGAGGTGGAGGTGACACCTGGGACAGTTGTATTGGAGGCCCTCTATGACATTGGGGAATCCTTGAAGAAACTGGATGCCCACATGGTGGTGGGAACCTTGGGTTGGTTATTTCCCCCAGTATTAAGAAAGGCCATAAAGATATTCTGATTTCTCTCATTCCCCTCCAAGCCATCTGCCAGGATGCATTCCTGGGTACAGGTAAAGGCATGCAATTCATTCATTAGAAAAAAAAGAAAGGCCGTAAAGGAGAAGGCCACTCCTGTGAGAAGCACAAGAAGAGGCAGCATGAGAATGCAGGCTGCAAGGTGCTGTGGAGGAAGTAAAATATTTGTTGACTGAGATGGCTTTGATGTGAAGCACTGTAGAGAAGTTATAGAATGTATTTGTAGCATAGGATGAAGCAGCATGAAAATGCTGTGCTGTGGGGGAGGTAAGGGATGAAGTGGAGACTGAGATGAAGTGCTCTGTGAAGTGGCAAGAGAATTGCCATCAGCCCCAGAAAGGTAGAAGATACATCAGAAGACAAGGGGGTGGGAGTGGTGCCTGAGGCTCCAACCCTTCCTCTATTGAAATCCTGCCTCATTGTAGTTAAGAAAATAAAGATGCAGCAACTGCAGGTTCCTCTGGGAGAGGTGCAGCCCCCTCCCCAGGTCATGGAGCATTCCATGCTCTGCCCCTATACACAGGTGGAGATGGTGGATTTGGGTTCCCAGTTTGGGCAGAAACCCTTGGAGTCCATGTTAGTCTGGCTCCTGCACCTTTGGGATGAAGGGGTGGATGGGATTATTCTGTCCAGGTTAGAAATGGGAAAGCTGGCTTCCCTGATAATTCATCCTTGCCCTGCAGCAGTAATTACAAAATGCATACCAGACCTCAGGCAACCACTTCCTTCTTGATTGGCTTATGGCTGTACTTTGCACTGTATGGCCCAATCAGGGTGACTTACCATCTTTCTCTGCTAGATGGCAGACATATGCTGAACTCTAACCGGTGTTATGGGAGTCAGGCATGGCAAATGCCGTTTATAACCCAAGAAATTATGGCCCAGCTGAGGAGCTGTTTACTACGGGAATGAGGGATATGGTGCTGCAAATGGCTCCCCTGTCTCTCTATGGGCGCCTAGTGGCCATTCTTGCCTCTCACTTAGGGCAACCTATCAATGAAGTTACTTGTACTGTGGCAGATTTGGGGGAGGCTGAAGCAATGTGGCATGGAAGGGAATGTAGTCTGCTACTGAGAGGGAGTTTAAAGGGCCCTATGAAGGTCATGAGAACCCAGATGTTGATTGATTTGATAAAGGCTGGAGCAGACAGAGAAATTACATGGGAAGTCAAATAAAATCTTGCTGGAGCTGTGGCAATAACTGAAGCCAGACCAGTAGTTTCAGCCATTGGCTAGGGTGAGGACAAAGAAATGGAAGGTGGAGACAAAGCCACAAGTCTGGACCATGTACCTGCAGGACTTTCTGCTGGAGAGTGAGCTGACCCCACCTGGACCCTCACAGGAAGCCGATTGGGTGATAGGGTTTGACTGAGGGGGATGTCAAGGCACCCACCTTGGGGAACTGGGTTGGGACGGGAGGTCACATGTTGAAATATCAATTCATTGGTCCCCAGTGAATGTACAATGTATTCTTGGGTCTAGTAGACACAGATCTGAACGTTCACTGATTTATGGCAACCCTGAGTGGTTTCCTGGGAACCCCTCTGTTATAGATGGATATGGGTGTTAGGCTATCAGACTGAAACAAGCCCAAATCACATTGGGAATGGGGTGTCTAATAACGTGTCTGATGTTATGCTTACTTCTGATTCTCTTACAGACAACTGCAACACTATTGCAGGAGTTTTTGGGTCTTTTAGTCTACTGGAGAGTGTTTATCCTGCATTTGACACAAATTCTGAAGCCATTATACCATTTGGCATGAAAGGGCATCAGGTGTGACTGGGATGATGACTTTTTCACCCTCTCTGGGGACCCCTCTTACACCCAGGGGGGATTTATTCAATACTTCCAGAAATAATTACTGTTTGTCCCGGCCGAAAACTGACAAGCAATGTAGTCAACATTTGGCCGTATTGGAGTCTGATATTTAGAGCCTGATAGGAATTTTTTTTGGCCTTCTCCCTTAAGTTAAAATAAACTATGTATCCAGAGGGGAAGAAGCAGACTGAGGAGAATGTAGTTGGATGGGTAGATCAATTTATGATGTCTTGTAAGTTACAACCCAATTCTTTGAGAAATTTAAAGCAGTGGTCCTTACCTTACAAATCTTTGTGAAACTAGAAATATGGCCCCAGAAATAAACCTGTCTTTTTGCCAATCCAAAAACCTTCCCCTCTTTATCTCAAAAGGTTTGTAAGGATTTTCCTCAGGAATTTGTTCCCTTTTCCTCTTTTTTCTTTTGGATTAAGTATTTTTTATTATATCGCTTTATCTCCCTTTTCTTGGTTTATTAGCTCATACCACTACTCATTGCTTTACCATTTATGGTAAACCTTTAACTTATCACAGTTTTGTTTTAATAATATTATATGAGGCCACTTCATTTGCAGTGTAAAAGTCTTACAATAGTATAATTCCATTTCCCCTCCCAGTCTCTGGTCCATTGCCATCTGTCTCCTTCTGCATATGTTATAAACCACAATTCCTTGTTGTTATTTTGGCTTTGAACAGGTGATTGTGTAAACACATTAAATAATAAGAAAAAAACCTTTTATATTTACCCAAATATTTGCTATTTCCAGTGGTCTTTTTTATTTTGTGCAGATCCATATTTTCATCTGGTACTATTTTCTTTCATTTTAGGGAACATTTAATGTTTCTTTAACATTTCTTGTACTATGTGTCAGCACACAGAACCCTCCGTGTAGAATACTGTAATAATAAAATAAAGTACTGAGGTGTGATGAACTGGTTGGTATCCATAGCTCAGAGTGCACTTAGCAAGAAGCCTTACCACCACACACATACTGTGTCACTAGTCACAAGGGGTATGGTGCAGGATTAATGAAAATTCATTTTATCCTATAAGAAGCCCAAGCTGTGTGTCTTCTAAGGATAAATTTATTGTGCTATGATTGCATATGAAGCAAACTAATAATTAAGCATATAGGTATTAATGCATTTGGGAGACAGGATGATGTAAATGAAGGAGAATGCACTCAGTTATTAATCAGTTAGAATGAGGTCTAGTTTCATGTGTGTCACTAACTAGCAGTACATCATCAAGCAGGTCACTTAACCTCTCTGAGCCTATTATATCAACCAAAAAGTGAAGGTATTGTATTAAGTGATTTCTAATAATACTGCTACTTCTAGAAATGGAGGTTGGATGATATTCTAATTTAGAAAATTCCAATAAGATTCATTTCAGAGGACAGTAATCCTTCGAATAACGTTTCTACAGTAAGAAAAATGCATCACAAATGGGCCTGCAGTCTAACTGAATCAAGGCTAAAAGAAGACATTTTTAATAGACAGAGTTATGGCAGCATTCACTGCCACGTGCTCAGCTCCAAGGTAGATAAAGTTAGTGTTAGAGAATGGTGAATAAGTGCTGCAGAGATTCCTCCTATAGGGGCAGGAGGGGGTATCCCCAGAGTGTGGTTTTCATAGGTCATAAATGCAGCATGTGGTGGACTCTAACCCCACAGGCCTACATGGAAACATTTTTAGGACCTTTACTGGGGCAACGTTTACATGCCATAAAATTTGCCTATTTTAAGTGTACAGTTCAATGGTTTTTAAACAAATTTCAGAGTTATGTGACCATCACCACAATCTGATTTCCATCATCTCAAAAATATCTCATATCCATTTGTAGTCAACCATTTTTCCAACTATCATTCCCAGGCAAACAGTAAATCTATTTTTTGTCTATATAAGTTTACCTTTTCTGGAAATTTCATAGGAATGGAATTGTAAAAATCTGGTTCTTTCATATATCAAATGGTGTTTGAGGTACATCCATGTTGTAGCATGTTTGTTCTTTTAATTTCCAAATAATATTCCTTTGTTTGGGCAAATCACATTTTATCTGTTTACCCATTGATGGACATTCAGTTTACTTTCATTTTAGAACTGTTATGAATAATGCTGCAATGAACAGTTGTATCACATCTTATGTTTTCATTTCTCTTGAGTATATGCCTAGCCATGGAATCACTGGGTCAGGTGGGTTAAGCTCTACAATTAATTTAAAAAAAACCTGCCGAACTGTTTTCCAGAGTGGCTGCACTATGTGATATTCCCGTCAACAATATGTGCAGGTTCACAGTTCTCCGCATCCATGCCAGTGCCTGCTATGGTCTGTCGTTTCTGAATATATCAATAGGCATCGATGGGCAGTGAGCACAGTATAAATTGGGTCGTCTCTTCCTGTCAGAAGACTCTATACCTAACTGACAATGGAATTTTGGGTCAGTAGCCACAGAAACAGTTGTTTTCTGGACTAGATTCTTTCTTTTTGTCCTACCAAGTCATCCCTACTCAGCTGCATGGTGGGCTCTTGTTGTTCTCTTTCATTATCAAGATAACTCAAAGCAAAGTTCTGAAACAATGTACCCTTCCATCCTAAATAGTTCATTGTATTGCACAAATGCCACTCACTTTGTAGCTAATGAGTAAGCCTCAGAGATAGAGACAATGTATTCCAGAAAATGTTCAAAGATATTTTTTTATTCACCTAGCATTCTACTCACGATAAAGTATTTTTCAGGCAAGGAAAATCTTGTATATTTTATTTAGGAAAAAAGTCTAAATAATTTTCCTCCATAGTGAGTTTAAAGGACCTCTAAGTCTTTGTACAAATGTAAGATATAAAAAATAAAATATAATGGGCACTGCAATTTTTAGAAGCTGTATTTTTTACTAAGTGTATTGGTTCCTCAGTAGAATTTTGCTGAATGAATCTGCCCTAAAAGTAAGTTTCTTTGCAGGGGACTAAAATGATACAAAATAATGACTGAGTGTTATAATAAAGTTTTGTCAATTTTATTAAAAGCAGATTCCATTTCTTCACATAGTTAATGAAGTTTCATTTTTTTAAAAAAGCCCATTTTATTGTATTATTTCATAAGGGTAAGCTGGCTCAGTGAGACCATCACTGATAAAGATACACAAAGTTAGCACCACATGTCCATAAATGCAGTAGCCACAATGACCTTTCCAATATGTACAAACTCCCCATATTCATACACACACATATTTACAGCTAATAAATAACATTTAAAGCCAAAGCAGTATTGATATATATAGTGAAGTCTGTAGAAGCCAGAGTTCCCCAGGGCCATCCTCTGATTTGATTAATGTTTTCTTAAGTTTATGCACCCTTGCTTAAAACCCAAATCCAGAAAATTGGTGAATTAGGAATAAAGGGGGATGACAACAACAAATCGCACAACATTTTATTTTTAGAGAGAGTCCATTCCAAGCTGGCTTATATCAATCACAATGTTTTTCCTACTTTTTCTAGGCAGAGCCATATTTCTCAGATGAAGGGCTGAAATTCCGGCACCTCTGGAACAACTTCTACTCTAACGTGTTCCAATACACATCTTGATTGTTTACCTTCCCAGCCACACTGAATAATAATGTGGGGCTTTATGCGTGAGTTTATGTTCAGATAACCACACATGTTCACAGTCTAAATTCCCAGCAGTAGCCTCTGAGACATTTGACTTCTTTATTAATTTGTATCAACATATAGATAGAAAAGCATTCTGGAAATATGAGATCTAGTTTATAAATAGTTGTTAACGCACCTTGACTAGTTAGTTGTTAAAAACAACTCTCATGGCATTTCATGTGGCTATAGTAATTGATGTTTCTTCTAATCACCCACAATGGTTTTAAGCACTGTTTAGGAATATATCCCAGTAACTTTTCCATTTATTTACTTAGTAAAAGTGGTCCTTGTCTAAGATGTGTTTTTGAATGATGTAAAACTTGACCTTGAACAAATATTTTCTTATTGAAACCAGGGAAGGAAGACATGCTCAAAGTATGACTAAGGTAAACTTAAAACCAAACAGTAACTGTCAGATACTAAATGACTTCAAATCAATGACTATAACTTTGAAAATCTGATATGGCATCATTTTCTTTCTCCATAGTTAAAATTATGGGTCGGCTGAGAATAACAGGCTCATTTTAAACATTTACTCAGAGAAATGTAATCTTGGGACAAAGCCAGAAAAAGAGCAATAAACTGAAAAGCCCATTAAGACTTCATTGATCTAAATTTTATATCTCTTGTAATTCATAACTTAGCTATGATGCAACCAACTGCAGGAAGTGTTTAAAGGTTTAGTGCTTTATCAACTACATTTTCCATTCATCTTTCCAAGTTACTAGTTCCTTGTTAACGTCTAGCATCTCAGTGACAAGAGGAGAACCATTTCAAAAATGTCAGGTGTTTTAATCAGTAAGTAAATGGGTCTGACTCATGCCACAAAATATCATCTTTTATATTCAGACTTGGAGAAAACTTTGAGAAGGTGTAAGTCCAGAAAATGCAGACTTCCTATTAAAATATGAAGCTCTACCGAATCTTAGGTTATATCTAAACTCACTATGTAAGGAAGCCTGGTTATTTTACCATCAGCCCAAGAAATTCTCATTTCTTTCTCAAAGGACAATATGGAGTGCCTTTCAGATCTGCTGTCTTTTAATGTTAGAAGACATGCTTTTTCACCACTACACTCCTCAAATTGAATTAGCCAGTTTTGGGTTTTTGAGACTGTCTCCTAAAATAACTAGCAAGGAATAGCTGGGATTAATACTCAAGAAAATCCATTTAACCACTCAAAGCACTGGGCATCTCTTGTAAAAGTTACTTCATTCTTCACTGAATTCATGTGTTGCTCTTCCTGCTGTAGATCTGCCCAGTTCTGAGAAAAAGCAGAGGAAGAAGGGCAATTTATTTTTCTGCTTAGTGTTTTACAGGCCTCCCCCCTTCCCCACCACCTTCATGATGAAAAAGTATTCAACTGGCAGTTCAGAGCAAAGGTTGTGAGAATAAACCCAGGGGACATATGGCTAGTGGAGCAGGGGTATTGGCAAGCTCGTAGGAGTGGAAGACGCTCTAATAGCGACTCAGCCATGTCCCAATTAAAAAGGATCAATTTCAGAGGACTGAACCAGATGATTTTAAAGTTTAGGAAAATTTCTTACCTCTAATATTTGTCAAATGAAATGCCTGTTTCTGTGTGTGTGTGCATGTGTGTATGTGAGATGACACTGCTAAAGAGTTGCATCAGAAGATGAGAGAAAGAGTACCTTTTATTTGGTTGCTTAATTTAGTTACAGAGATAACAGAGGTTGTTAGTCTGCTTCACTGCCATCTCCTGGATAAAGTTCAGGTGCATACAAAGAGCTGCCTAAATATCTATTGTCTCAGTAATCCTATAATCAGATGAGGTATGTATAATTAGACTTCCTTAGAGAAATTCTTGTAACTGATATCAATAAACAATATGATCAGAAATACTTTATAAACAAAATCCTAATTTTGGGAGCTCTGTTTTTACATTCACATGGAAGTTTGAAGTTCAGATTTCGGATTCTGGATGATTATGTGTGCTATAAATGCACGTCTAAAACCTCATTTAGAAGTCTCATTCTAAAAGTTCTCATTCTAAAAGTTAAAGTAAATGTGATATTGCCTCAGATTTGTGACAGGGAAAAAGAAAGCAATAACCCCCTAAGTGGAACAGTCTCCACTTAGATAAGAATTCAGTTATTCTGCCCGGCTTCATACCAGTAACTATTCTCCATTTCAACTTTACCTTGCGTGATCTTACATTAATGTTTTAATTCAGATGGCTTCATCTTGTCACTCATAATTTAAATTTTTTAATGAAAAAATATGTAAATATTATATATGTTTAGAGATAGTCTGAAAGGATATAAATTAAAATGTTAACTGGAGCTTGTCCCTAGGGGAAAGAATCACGGTGATTTTGTTTTTCTTTTTGCCTGTTTTTCCTATTGTATCCAAAATCTATAATTATCCATGGGTCAATTATAAAATAGAAATTAAAAATAATAGACATATTCCACATTGGGTGTCTAATATGCTTCTTCTGATGAGGCAAATCTTGGTGTACTTTTGTCTATAAATGTAACTAGGAGAAAATAAACTAAAAACAATAGCTTTTTCTATTTCCAGATGACATTGTGACCAGACTGTCCCATCATTTCTTGGGTCACTGAAGTGAGCCGAGCCTCCCCCCTTTACATGGGTAACCTATTAGCACTTGGCATCTGGTGGAGGAATGAGTGGAGGAATCAAAGTGGCATAATGCGGGAATTCAGGAGGGGACAGAGAAGGTCACATGCTTGGTCTCCACTCAGTACTGACGTTTCGGAAAGATTCAGCTGCCAGCTGCCACATGGATTAGCATTAAAGGTCGGGTAGGAAGGAGCCTGGGAACTGTTCTGAGACGGAAAGGAGAGTCATCTCCTACATTTGAACCTCTTCAGTCCCCCATCTGCAGGGTTTGAGCTGGATGTCAGGAGCTACCCCTCTGGCTGTCTGTCCTGAGTCTGCTGGTGCTTGGAGAATCAAGGATTATGTGGCTGCAGCTGCTGTTTCAGTCCCCTGGGCAAACACTGGGAGGAGCTGCACCCACAGCCACAGTGGCGACCCCTAACGTGCGTGCTTTGCACACAAGCTCTGCAAAGGATGCGGGGGATGTGGGATAGGAAAGAGTAGAAGTGAAGATGGTGCAGTAGCTCAAGAAGTAAAATAAAATCCAAAAAGCACACCTGGGGTGAAGGTCAGAGTTGGCAGAAAGAACAGAGAGGGAAAGGAAAAAGAGGAGGAGTTGCTGAAAGCAATGGCCCGAGCTGATATGTGAACGATGGCTAAGAAAGCCCACCGGAGGGGCCTGCTCACAAATCAGTGCAGACCTGCAGCTACAGGGACAGTGGCGAGGACGGCACTGCATGAAGCAGCATCCCTCAGGAAGTGAGCTCCGGGTACCCGAGAGCCTTGCCCGTAGTGCTCACCAGCCAGACTTTTTACTCAGGGACTTGTCATGGCATTTCACAAACACCACCGACGACTTTCCTTTCTTTAGATGAGACACTTTCTCCCTGGAACAGAAGATCACCCTGTGGAAGAAAGTGGATATGAATAAGCCATCTGGAGCAATAAAAACAGCTGTTCAAACAGTGGTCAGGGCTGTTTACATCCTATATGGTCATTCTGATTAATAATTTTGATATTTCCAATTATTAACTGTATACACTCAGGCCATCTGGTCAGCAATTCATGTGAATCAGAGAATTATTTGGGGGCCTAACTCACTGTTTAGCAATAAAGGTAGTTACCAATCTAGACAGGCATAGAGATGGCCTAGAGCAGCCTTAAAATCACAACGCTTTTGGCAAGAGGTGACACAAGACCAGCTTTACCTCCTCTTTGTATCTGCATTAGGAAATTTGCAAGCCAAACTTCAACCGGCCTTGCTAGAGAGACAAATGCTGCCTGGCCTCTCCATTCACAACCTTTCTCTTTCTTCTATTCCCCTTCCTCCTTCTTTCCTTCCTTCTCTCTCTTTCTCTCTCTCTCTTTCCTTTTTTTGGTTATAAAAGAAAATGACAGAGAAAGAGAAAAGTATGTATCAATCCTAATTTAAAAAGTCATCTTTCTTATCAAAAATGGCATACTATAGTTTGCAAAATCCCCGCACATTTAGCATAAATGTTTTAAATCCTATAGGGCTCTATATGCAGTGCATTTAATAGATTTATATGGGGTGGAGCTGGGGAGACAGGATGGGATGATTCTGGAGTCTCATCCTTCTTGAAGGGGTTGGTTTGAATCTTTGAATGTCAAAGGAACATGTCCAGGTTCTTTCCATAACTGTCTTGTGCTTGTAAGAAACAGCCCTAAGTGAGAAGCTGGCACTCTGACTCCTGATTCAGCTCTCACTCAATAACTGTGACCAATTCAGGGCTTGTGGGTTTTTTTTTTCATGAAATGCAGAACTACTATTACTTGTCTAGTATGATAATAAAAGAACAACCCTTCCCCCCAAAGTTAGAGGTGTAATTATCTAGGAAATACAGTTTTAGAGACAACACTTACTAAAGTTTCGTCTGAATGTTGAAGATTCCAGAAATACTACCCCAAGATAATGACATGAGAGTGAGTCTAAGCTGAATGGAAAAACATAAATTTCATTACTTTTTCTGAGTCTCTCCTGCCTTCACTCTGATCTTCTCGATGGCATAGCTGGGGTTGCTCCACCAGTCCGACCAGCTGAAGTACGAATCGCTCTTCCACTTGAGTTTGAGCATTAGCAGCTCCCCAATATCCACCTCCGTGTAAATTAGAAATGAGTATGTCTTATTTGTGGAAACTTCAGGCCTGAATAAAAATCGACATATTTGGTTAGTTCTGAAAATCAGGCTGCAAAAAAAAAAAAAAAATGTCCAACAAAATACTCAGGATGAATGCCAATGGCATTTAGTGTATTTTAAAAGATCTACACCCCTTTACTCTATTCCAACTTTGAGCCTAACAATACGGACTATTTAATACAATTTAGGAGAAAAAAACCCATAGGTCATTCAGAGACACAATTTTCATTTTCATATATTCCATTTCAGTTTGTATTGACATGTGAACATGCTTACTTTGTTAACAGAGTGCAGATACAATTCTCCACTTTTCCATTGTTCACTTCATACTTTACCTTCCACTTTTTGCCATAGTTCAGTATTCTACAATTATAGTTCTAAAAACCAGATTGATTTTATTGACTTGTTAAGCCACAATTCACTTAACCATTGCCTCAACACCAGACACTTGCTTTGTTTCTAATTTGTGCTCTTTTGTGTACTACTGTAATGAACATCTTTTGCCATACAGCGTTTTAAAATATTTCTGCTGCATATTTATTTTTCTAGATGTCTTACTCTCCTTCTGTTTCTCAGATTAATGGCTATGGCAGGGAGCAACGCCATGATAAACCCACATGCTAGAGGTAATGTCATATGGCTACTCACAGGGTGAAAGGGATGTTCTCACTTTCAGCCACAGTGCCATACAGAGAGATCTCGAAGTCCTGGTCTGTTTGTATATCACTCTCAGTCCCAGAAAAATGTATCTTTACTTGGTAATGGAAGACTAGATGGGAAAAATTGGAACAAGAGATCATCAGTCTTTATGGAAACACCACAGCCTCCAAATAAGCAGGCAATTCAGAATCACCAACCATATCTCCTTGGTGATTAAACAGGTGCTCACTCATGACCTTCAGTGCCACTTGGAAATATTTCTTCATGTCTATACAGTGTTCATTACTAGAAAATTTAGACCTCGAATTCTACTCCCTTCCAGAAAAGTGTGGTTGTAGTGGATAGGAAAAAATCCAGGTGTGTTTGAATTGCCAAGCAGACCTAGAATGGGGTGCTAGGGAGAGCAAGTCAAGAGGACACAGTACCCATGGTGCCTTCTCCACGACCTCCACCCTCCCTTGGCCATTTTGTCCCTTAGCATCTGCACCACGTGTATCTGGTATTTGTTATTGTGTCGTTGTCCAGGACCACATTTCTCCATGTTTCATGGATATGTCTGTCTCCCTACCCAGTGTGCGAGCTCCTCCAGGTCACAGGATCATGTTCATTGTCTTGATTACCTCACAGCCTAGCACAGAGCAGCTATACCGCAGGCTCACAATAAAGTTCATTTCACTGAATGATCGCTGAGGCCATAAAGGCTGCCAGTTCCTCGTGTGTTCTGTGTTAGAGAGAGCTTCTGGGAGCCGCTCCTCCCTGCTCTTCCCCTCTCTACCAAAACCTAGAGTAGATGGGGTGGGGACGAGGTTAAGGGGATAGGAAAGGCAGCAGGCTAAGGCACAGTTACTAACAGGTGCAGAGGAATAGAGGTGGGAATTAAATGGAGATCTTGCAGCCATCCCCGCAGACCACAGCAGGAGACGCTAAGACCACTGAAGTGCCCCCCAGAACCCCAGAGGAGTGCTGGGGGGCACTGAGAAGGATGCCTGGCAATGAGTGAGCCCTGCTCGGGCCTTCAGAAGATGTCCATTTCCCCTCAGCCTCATGTGCCCAACCTTGTTCTGAAGAGTCAGGGAAGCTAAGGCTTCCCCCATTGCTTAAAAGGTGTCCTTGAATTCTAGGGGCTTCAAATGTCTGGGCCACCACATGTACCTCTGCAGACTCTAACACAACATCTTACAAATGCGTTCCTCTATCAGAGGTATTTTACCCCTGGAAATTGTCTTTAATATCATCCCTGCCCTCAGATTTCCACGTAAGCCAGCCTTTCTGGTATTAGTCCCTCTCTCCAGGTTTAGATGATTCAGGTGTATCTGCTTCAATTCTTGTAGTTCTTGCTCTAAATAAGCTTCCAAGTTTGAAAGCTTAAACATTTTGATAAAATAAAAATTTTAGAAGGTTTGGTATATTCTCCTTTCCTGTGAATAATAGCATTTTAAAATACAGGTGGTTCTTACCATCACTTAAAGCAAACTTCAGGAACTGGTAAACCTTTCTTGCAAAGGGCCAAAGAGTACATATGTTAGGCTTTGTGGGCCATAAAGTCTCTGTCCCAACTACTCAAAAGCAGTTGTCTCTTAGTCAAAACAGAGACAAATGTGTGTGCTGTATCCTAATAAAACTTAATTTTCAAAAGGCGATGATGAGCTGGGTTTGGCCCATGGGCCATAGTTTGCTGACTCTGGATGGTTAGTTTCAAATTAGCTCTGAGCCTGGTGCTAATGGGCCGGCTTATGCTCATGGACACAGTTACAGAGGAGGGTGGAGACAGGTGGCTGTATCGGGTAGTGAGAGCCATGCACTGGGCCTTGCTGGCAGTGGGCCGTGGGAGTTTCAATCAAGTGGGTCAGTGCAATCCCCTCTCTTCCAACAGGAACACAAGTGAGGGCTCAGGGTTAAGGAACATCATTTCATTATCTCTGTTGCAATGGACAGAACCCATATGTGTGATGTAATAAGGGTAATAAAAAAAAGCAGGACCAAATTGATTTTCCTGAGTCACAGCATTTCCAGCCTACCTTTGTAGGGCATCTGAGAACGTGTCTTCAGGTACATCTTGCTGCTTCTTTTGGCTCTGACCTTATTGATCTCGTAGCCCAAGTTGTTACACCGGTTCTTTCTGCAACTCAGACAGAGCCCTTTCTCAAAGGCTTCCTTTGAATTGCACCGGTAGGCCTTACTTGGGTTTTCTTCATTCAACAGAGAGTCAATGAAGAGATGAATGGAGCGTTCGTGGGAGCACTTTACTAGCTGGTCCACATCTGAGGAAAAAGAGCAGGAAATTTCTCTCTGTGAAAGTCCACAGTGAGTTGCATGTCTAAAGGAGTTTAGGTGTGGTTTTAAAATAAAACCACCTCTGATTCTAGCCCCATGATTCCTTGACTGTAGATCCTATTTAAGGAGGTATTCTTGGTGGCTGGATCTCACCTAGTGCCAAGAATATCAAAGGTGCAAGTTTACAGAGAATGTTTTACTTTTCTACTGTCTTATATTTGTATGTTTATGAAGTTATAATAAAAGACATCCAAGTTAGAAGTTGATTTCCCCCAGTTTATCTTGTCCTTCTCTTATAGTGAAAGCATATACTACTTCTATACGCTCCTAAAAACATTCTTCTAGAAACCACATCATAAAGGGCAGAGTTAAGTGAATACTATCTTACCATAGATACTATGCATAATTGAGAGTTGTGTCATTACTAATGACTTTTACATTAAACGAATGATAGAAGTAATCATCAATGTCATGAGTTACTATTACTATAAGCTTAATACCATAAGCTTTTATAACTGTTGAAAATGGAAACATTATGCTGTAAGTTTTATAACACAAAAGACCTGAACTATTGACTACAGGTTGGTTCACAAACTATGCCAAGTTCTCTTAAAACAAATCACAAATTTAACACAAACTAACATAATTAATAAGTAACTATTAAACTAATATTAAATTGTATTTTCTTCATACAACTTTGGGATACGTATTGTTAGAGGATGGTGTTTTGTTTCTGATTTGTACATCTCCCAAAAAGGCTGACCAAAAAAATTTGGACTAATTGACACGTCCTTTACTTTCAGTAAAATTCAAAATACTCTACTTTCCTTTATCACTGCAAGTGCAATACTCAATGTAGTCTATGATATAATACATAAAATATTAAATGTCTTTTTGTCTAACCACAGGAAGTATTAAGGTTCTAAGGTGATCATCCTGAATACCATCACCTCTTCAGAAACATATCATGGCTAAATCTATATATTAAAACCAAATACTTGTGGAGAATGAGTAGGACACTGAGTCCATAAGAGTTATGAATGAAACTTATGTTTAATTAACTACTAAATCAAATTACCTCCAAGGCCTCTCTCTGCAATCACTCGAATAGCTTCCCCAATGTTACATCCTGGTTGAAAAGTGCCTCCATTAGGATAAATGTCAACATGCCCTACAGGTTTCTGGATCCCAATGCTTCGGCCAGGTGATCCTCTGGTGAATGTGTGTAAGACATCTACAAAATCCGCATCGTCGGGAGAAAGGCGACTTGGAGCTTCTGCATACTCAAAGTTAGGTCCAGCTGGATCTAAGCCTTAATAGGGAAGAAAAAAGGCTTCTCATGTTACTAATTCCCATTAGTTTTAGTTCCCTAAGAATCCCCTTAGTGGTCTATTTCTCATCATTTGAATGTCACTGGCAGCCACATCAATTCTCATGAGCTCTTATTCTATAATGACTGGATCCTTACGTTACTGAGAATCATAAAAGTAGGCTTAGCTCCTTCTAAAATGGAATTTCAGCCTCTTAAACTAGCCATTAAATGCCAATTTTCTTTCAGGATGACTTGATTTCCTTTTGTAAATGATTTCTGAACCTGGTGAGAAGGGCTTTAAACAGCGGTGTGATCTATCTCCCTCTCAGTATGTGCCAAACCATCTATGACCACTGGCCTTGATGACTGTCTTCTTTTTTCCAAATGGCCTCTGGTCCTGGTCCTTTTTCATTTTTCCCAGGACTGATATGAGAGGTGACATATGTGCCACACAGCACCAAAGTATGGAGCAGAGTGGAGAGGGAAATGGGCTTCTCAGAGACACTGTTGGGTGTATAACTCTGCTCCATTTCTCTTCTACTGCCAGTAGTGGTAAGCCCATGAGAGCAAGGGACTATATTCCACCCTCCTTACTCTAGAAAAAGAGCCCTCCCATGAGATGCTCAAGAGGCTGAGCAGACCCAGAAGAATACCAAGCACACTGGGCATTTGACAAACATTCTGATTCTTTTGAAGAATGAGAGGCACCTCAACTCTCCTGTGATAAAGACAAATGGCACTGCTTTCTTACCAGTAATTCTATTGACCTTCTTATTGGTCAGACTTCCTGCGATGCCAGCAGCATGGGCCCCAAGGCTGTATCCCAAGAGATGGACATTGTCCAGAGGATAGTTAAATTCCTCCTTTGGAAGAGAAAAAGAAAAAGGTGTTCTTATTTGATCTGCAAAAGATCAAAGCTAAAATAAATAAAGCAAGTATAAGTATTGTTTTCAAAATATAAGCAATACTTACAACTAATTCTATTTGTTTAGGTTTTGTGTTATAGATAAGAGAAACACATGTTCTAGTGTTAAGAATTTTTTCTTCCCTTAACAACACGTTTAAATTGGAATGTGTTCCCATGCATCTGAAATGAATATGTATGGGAAACTGAATTGCCATACACTTGAAAATATATCTATGCATGCATATGTATATGTGTATGTATACATTTATATAAAGATAGATGCATGTATATCTACATGTAGATGCACACACGCCATTTCCCTTCACCCGGAGATAACACCCTTTTGTCTGTTGGCTCACTTAGCTCTTGGTCTCAGCAGACCTATTCACTGTGAAAACAGATCAGAGCGCAGAGCAGGGCAGGGCTAAGCCTTGGCTCTATAATTTTATCATTCTTATCCTAATGCCGTTTGGGCTAAGAAATGATGCCTATGCTCATTCTGAAGATTTGAATTGCCTCAAAAATATCTCTATTGAAGGGAAAAAGAGCAAAGACCCACTACCTGTCCAGCTACAGCCAAGAAAACTGCTTGGGACAGACAAGGCTACTTCCCAAGTCTTACCGCCATCCAGTTGATGAAGCTGGCCACATCCTTTCCCACCAACTTGGTGTACCCCGCGGACACTGGGTAATGCTGCTGGGCCCGCGACAGCCAGTCCACCACAATGACGTTGGAGTCTGGTTCTCTCTTGTACAGGGCAGCCACGAGCTTTGGCACCCAACTCTCATACATTCCAGTCACCTGAAGAGGATGACAAAAGCTTTCTCAAAACATCCACCTATAACTTGTTATAGATATGCCAGCCCAATGCACCTACATTAAATGGAAAAAAACAAACCCATAAGAGAGCCCACTGGCTCACGAAGAAAAATCAAACCATGCAAAAGAGTGTTCAGAGACTTGTTCCTGCCCCTTCTGAGGCAAACTGGAGGATGCCAGTGAATGGAGGTGCTGAGCTCAGGAATATAAACGGGCTTACCGTATTGTCAATTTCAAAAGCACATTTTGTGATTCAGTAAAACTCCAGTAACTTGTAGTATGAAAAGTAAGATCAATCTGAATAAGTTAAACTTTTTTATTATTAAAAATTTTAGTTTAATTATGTTCAACTAGACTAATAAAGCTTTCCAAACAGAATTATTTTTGGGGATATGAATGAACTCTTTTCCTTTAAAAGAGTCACTTACATATAACATTTGATATGCTAATGAAATAAAAAGTTTTAAACATACTCATCTATCCTAACAGAAGATAAGTGTGTTTAGCAACATCTGTCGTAACACCGAAGAAAATGATCAGCTTCAACTCAAACATTTTCATGATTCTCTTAAATTATTAACTAGAAGAGTAGAAATTTATGAGTTTTAATAGTCACATTCCCCAAATTAGTAGATTGGTCCTGCTTGGAGATAGGCAGACTGCTAATTATAATTCTTTGCATCTTGTTAATAAAGGCTCCAAAATGCAAAGTCAAAAGAACTATGGGGTCCTCAAATTAACTATTCATGTAGAATTTTAGTATATGCTTTTAGAGAAGAGACATTGGACACCTTGGCAAAGATAATACACTTTAAAAAACTGCAGATAGTAAAATTCCACACCAACCTGCCAACCTACTATGAGCTTATACATAGCAACAACCTGATTTAAATCACCAAATCTACCCACCCCTAAAATGACCTGAGAGCAGATCGTATAGTAGTTACAGTAAAGGTTACTGAGTAAAGGTTACTGAACTATGTACTCAATGGACAAAGGAGATTCTAAAGTCAATGTTTAAGGCAGCTTTTGAGAGGAGATCTGTGAAATCTATATTCTCCTAGAGAAGTTCCGATTGGAAAAATAGGAGTCTTGAACACCCAAAGACGTCATTTGAAACTTGGATCTTATATGGAGGATTCTTTCAGATTTATACTTCCACTTATTTAGTCTAAAACTATCAAGGCAGGTGCTCTCACTCTACTCCTGCCACTAAAAAACCACAATTTTTCATCATATTGCTGTGCTCTGTGGTTGGAGAAAGCAAGCCAGAGACTCAGGAGACCTTGGTTTCCACCCCAGCTCTTCCACTAATTACTTCTATGATCACAAGCGCTGTTTTAACCTTACAGGCCATCTACAAAACAAAGTGGTCAGTTTCAGATGGTCTTGAAGTTACCCTCCATCTCATAAATGTCTTCCTGTGACCATTCTCGTTCCCAATCTACCTGCAGTGATAAAATGCCAGCTCTATAGCTCTTCCAAGCATGAAGAGAAATCAAAGATGAAAAGGTACTAAGTTGATGTTATCCCACTAGGAACTTACTTAAACCTTCTGTGAACATGTCTCAGTAAGGATGCTTCAAGTCTGGGTACAACCAGGCTCTTTGAGGGCACCGGCTGGATCAAAACCCTGAGGAATTGCTCCTGCCCCTACCCTTCTCCTGTCTTGGAGGCTGGGGGCTGGCCATCCTTTGCAGCTGCCTTTCAAGAGAGGATGATGTCATTTCTCTAGAAGGCAATGTTAATCACTGCTCCTTTCAGTCAGAACTGAGGACCTAGAGCCCAGTGAGAACTGTGTACTTAACACAGGTCTGTAAGACCCAGCAGGTGGCAAACCTCCCAGATAGCTGTATCTACCATGCCATCCGGGATGCACCCTATGCACACTGCATGCTCCCTATGCACACTGCATGCTGTGCATTCTTTTGGGTTTCTCATGACAAGCTGCAGAACCCTCACATTCCCTTAGTTCTATATCCTTGAGTCACTGAGTAGTTCATTTCAGATAATGCAGGAAAATCTTATTTGATTTAAGCCCCTGTTATAAGTTTGTCTGTACAATCAGTGTTCCCAAATTAGGCAATCTGTCAAAGGGCAAGTAACCCAATTTGCTCCTACCATAGTGACTGATACTTTTACTAATGATTCATCTAATCCGTTGTTTTTTTCAATTCATCATAAAATACTACTGTGAGTAATCCCTAGCAAAGGGAAGGAAAAATCTAAGATCCCACCTTCTTCAACTCTGAAAAGGTATTATTTACTAGTTTTTCTTCTGAGATTCCTCAAATCAGTACTAGTTTTTAAGATCTTCGATTCTAAGACATGCAGCTGAACTGAAGCCCTCCTCAACATCTGCTGCAGGAGGACCAGCTGAACCAGCCAGGGAGCTCACTGGGGTAAGCGGAAATCAGTTATCCAGCAAGGCTGGATTCGTTATTGCACTGGTCAACCAGCTCTCTCCAGTGAAACTCAGTCCCACAGCCAGCAGCCTAGGCACTGGAGTTGTCAGGGCACATGATGTGAAGGTTGCTGTGAGCTTAGAGGACAGAGGGTCAGATGATAGAAACTGGCACTATCTACTTAGGACACTGGGTGAGTTTTGTCATCTTAGAATGAGAAGGAAGCATGTTTTTTAAAAAAATTCCTAAAGCATAAAATTCTCTCAGAGATAAGATTGAGATGCCTGAGGTATTCAATTTATTCTCCTCGTATAAAGGCTTATTAAAGCTCAAACTTTTTTGAAGAGTGTTAAAAGCCCAGTTCCATATACAACCAAAATGTCTCTGAAATCACCGAAGATTACTTTTTCTGATTTAAACCTCTGAAAATACAAACAGATTTATGTTAGGAATTTGAATATGTGGTTCTATCATAAGGTATGTCATTTACTATGTTAACTTCAGTAAATAGATGTATTATATTAAAATAAATTGTGTTGGTAGTTGCCTTCATAGAGGTTATAGCAATTGTCCTATACTGTCAATAACAAAGACTCAAGTTATGTAGGAAATCAGAACTAGAAGCATGTCAGTCATTAGCTAATTCATCTCATTAGAATTTAGTATCTTTTACTATATTCACAAGCTCCTTAACCGTACATTTTATGGAAGTCCTTTTTAATGAACAATGAAATCTGTCCACTAGGGATTGCAAATATTAAAAACCAACTAAAGTGGTTAAGTAAGAACTGTACAATGTAAAGTGACTATCTGGCATATTTAGAGATAACTACTTTATTCATATTCTTTAAAAATAAATTTAACCACAGTTTTCACCATTTCTAATCATCTCACATAACAGTGCACTGGCTAGTCCTCTTTCATCTCTAGAAAAGCTCCCTAAGGTTTACAGCTGGAGAATATTGGAAGTGGAGGGCCATTTAGCCCAACTTCTCCCTCTTACACACCAGTAAGCTGAGGCCCAGAGGTGAAAAGTGGCTTGAGTCTGAGTCACATCACAGAGCTGGAAAAGGGCAAAGCCAGAACAGGAACCAACCACCACTCTCACAGGTTGGACCTTTGGCAGCCATGCACTGCATGAATCAGGATCATACCAGGTTTCCACCGATTCCCCAAAAGGACAACCTGCATTCTGCTCTGTAGTTGAGCAACGCCTTACAGGAATGGCTGGTTTGAGGGCACCAGTTAGGTAGCAAGATGGCAAATGCGGCGAAATGAAGTTTGGCCTGGTGGGGGGCGGGGGGGGAACGTGCTCACGAACCTGTGGCTTTAGATTCCACAGTCCCTACCCTAAGCCAGAACTTCCTTCCCTCAAGATTAAAGCAAAGCCATCAGAGAGCGAGCAGAAGTACAGGGTGTGCAGAGCCGCCACTGAGTTCCCAGCAACTCGGAGAAGCTGGGCAAGATGCCCATCCGCCCCCATCTGCTCCTTCCCAAAGTGCCGCCCTTACTGTCCAGCCATGGATCACCACGAAGGTTTTGCTGCTGTGGTTGAAGTGGCAGGCAGCTACCGATTCTGTCACTCCAGGAACGAGGTGGCAAGTGTCTTCAGCTGTGTCTTCAGGGGTCCTTAGGGCAAATTTACTTTCAATATCTATAAAATCTCTTCCTTCTGTAATTTCTGAAAAGGCAACATTGGATAGTAGGTTAATTGGAGGGTTGTTTGTTTCATTTGCTGGAATGATGTTTTAGGTTCACAAGCAACCACCACCCATGCTATTTTTGTTTCTAAAGTTTTTTTTGTTTGTTTTTAATGAAAAAGTAACTCAGAGTTAAGCAGCATTGATCACTCCTGTGTCTTGCATCCTCTCCAGCTCTCCTTTGCTCAAGGTGTGTGTGGGAAGGGCAGAGATGGCACAGGGAGGGTGATACAATTTCAAGTAAGTGAACTGCCAGTGGGAATTAGTTAATTCCATCTTCTCTCAAGATATGAACTGGCCAAGGTCATGCGGTTAACAGTGGTAGGGAGAACGAGAACCTGAACCCAGGTCTCTTGGTTCCAATTCAAAACTCATTCTCCCAGAGAATAATAGCTCATGGTTTGTAGATCACTTCCCCTTCTTTAAATCTCTGATTACGTCAAAGGAATCGTTTCCTGAAATATTACACAATGAGGCTCATTTGAGAGAAGGTAGTTTCCTCTTCACTAGCAAAGTTTTTTTTAAATCAGCAATAAGGAAATTCGGAAGCATAAGGAAACTTTTGCATGCAGTTGTTTCCCCCACCCATCGCAAGATATATCAGTTTAAGATGTTTTTTAAAACTTCATTTAGTGAGTTTTTCAGAAATACCCTGTGCTACATATGAGCCACAGTTAATTCTTTTCCCAAATATTTCTTTCCAACTTAGGTTTTTACAATCTTTCATATAAAGTTGAAGCTTAAAAAACTATAGCAGAACTGGCTTTGGAAAGAATACACTTAAGTTATTCGTAGTTAGTCCCAAAGTGAGCAAGGAGAGAAAGAGAACTTCAGCCTATCTTTTGACTTTCTGGACAATAAATCTAAATATTGTTAAATCTTCACAGGCTTTCAAGACAGTACATATAACATCATAGTGAACATTTGAAGTAAATTGGTTTGCAGATAAACTCAGACTCTTTCACAAAGCAAGCACAGTCAAAAGGGAAGTTATATTAGAGAAAATTAATTTCTTGTCAAGTGAAAGTCAAAGCAATCTATCCATTCATTCTAAAAAATATATAATAACTTGTAGATTTTATTTTACTATTTAAAGCTTCTGGAAGATAAATAAAAATGATGTTGCTTAGAAATACTTCTAATTTCTAAATCTAAATTTACTCTCTTTTCATAACTCAAAAGTTGAAAATCTGTAATTTCAAATAACCACTACAAAAGATAGGCAAAAATTAAAATGAATCATAGTACAGTAAAAGTACAGGCATTCAAATCAAGCTCATCATGTAATTATCTAAGGACTGGCCAATATTTTCCTTTTTAATTATTTTCTAAAATTCCTTAAGCAGTATTTTGGTTGCTTGCTAAGTTACTGATTATATGCAGCAAGTTGATAGTACAGACACATAAATCTCTAGCACCTAAACATTCGAAGTTAATTTATTCAAATAAGAGACTGTGGTGAACTATTGATATTTAAAGCTTTTATTTTTTCACTTCCATAGGTAAAACTGCACTTGAAATCCATTCATCCGTCAAGATTATGCTCTGCCTCCCATTTGAAGATGTAGTCTTTCTTTTCTTTCCTACCCCAGAAAGCACTCTAGTTGGTTTTATTATTTATCTGATAGTGGAAAAATATTGTAGATTTTTAATCCTATCCTGCTTTCAATGTCCAAGAAGTTCTTTTATTGTTAGAAAGTGCTTCAGAAAACTTAAAACTACATTGGCTCTACCCTGTCCTGTATCTCTTCACATCAAACAACTCATGCCTCTTCTCTAAGTTTCATTCTAGCATGTTTGATTAGCAATCTTTTTAAAGCAGAAATAATCTCAGTTACCTGTCAGATAGATCTCACTCACCACCTATTTGCCAAACTGATGTTTAAGACTATTGCTTTGCACAACTGCAGAGGACACCAATCACTTTTAGTCTATTTTTTTCCTAGAATTATGCAACACAGTGGCCCTGGTTTTGAAATGACTACGAATATTCTTTGAAATTATTAAGGCAGCCTTTGTATATTTCCACGAAAAAAAAAAAGTGTGTTCGGTCCATAGATCCTGTATCAGATTATCTGCATGGCTCAATGAGAGCTCCAATTTCCCACAGCTGACATGTTCTGTTGGGTACATAGTATGTAAAGAAAAATAATAGGAAATTCATACATTCTCACACAAATTTGTATTTGGAGACTTTTATTTCTTTTCTCAAGGAAATTGTTTTTCATTTTAAAGTACAGACAGCATAGTGAAAACCTCAACAGGAAGAAAGCACTGCTCTATGTGCTACATGATGTTTTCAATTGTCAGTTCTACATATGTACTCATAAATGTTACTGGCACTTTCCTAGATATTAATGGCTCTGTACTTACCCTTCCAAGAGGATAAGGACCTTTTACCAGGCCCCCTGAGAAAGTAAAGACACCTTAGAATAGTGAGAACTAAAGGTGCATAGGTGCATTCCTCCTCGATGGCCTCCATCCTGAATTTATCAGATCATCACTACCATAGCAATCTGGCCCCATCAGACATGTCCTTTGTAAGCACTAAAGGGAGATTTTGGGGTATCAGGCAAATTACAAGTTAATGCATTTCTTGACTACATAATCTTTACTCCTAAATTTCTAAATAGATAGTTAAAAACCTAAACAAAGACAAGAATTTATCTTAATGGGGATAATTACTCACAAAGATAAAATTAGGCTGAGAAGTTAAAGCACTTAAAAGGCAAATTTATAGAGGGTACATTATTGTTACTAAGTAGGGAACACTGAGCATCCCAGGAAAGATACCCTAAAGGCAGTTCACAGTTACAGTTGAAAAAGATTAACATTTATATGAAGACATGAGGTACAAGAGCTCAATTATAATACAGTTATCTTTGAAGTTTCTACTTCCTTTCCTCTTTCTTTCTCTCTCTCACACACACATACTCTCCTAAAGGACCTCATCAGTAATTCATCTCTTTTCTGGAAATGATGGTCATAGTTATGGACTTAGGTTCTATAGAATGCCAAAAAACAAGGTGGATTGGTGAAAAAAAAAACCAGCTTGGTGAGGGAATAAAATCAGTGTCATTATCTGTCAGAAGTGATTGTTCCTTGCAGATATTCTAATGCAGACAATGCTCTTGACTTACCTAACCAGCAGATTTTCTTTTCATTTTTACAGAAGAAAAGTTTGTAAAAATAGAGGCAGTAACTATATAACTCATTTTATCCTCCTCAAATAAAGCAAGATAGGAGGGCTAAGCTAAAAATATGCTGCCTGAAAGTAAAAATCTTCCATCCTAACTATTCCCCAGTGCCTGACAACTACCTTTCAATACAGCTATTAATCAATCATTCCCTTGCTGAGCTCTGCTGCATTCAAAAGTAGTATGTGTTATTTTGCTATCCTCATCCATCATGTTTAAGTCAGATGTTAGCCTGTAAACCAACTATGGCCAGCCAAATAGAAGTGCAGCTTCCAAGCACTGGCCCATATGCTCAACTCCTGGCTGTCAAGTTTCCTAACGAGGCCATGCAGAGATGTGTCCTTGTGGTGGTTCCAAGAAAGGAGCCTGAAGCAGTGTCTCTTGTCCCCGTATTTTTCTTAGAAAGAAATCTATAATAAATAAGCAGTCAGAGCCCCAAGGAGGTGCTGCTTGCCATTCTTTCACATGTTTCCCTCTGAAATTCTTACACTCCCAGGTGAATTCATACATAGGAGAAATGGGAGAGAAAGTTGCTGTGATGGGGTGTGGAATGGGAGGGAAGGATGAGAAGGATTCATTTCAAGTCTACTTAAAAATATTCTTCCCTTAATGTATTTATAGCCAGGGAAAGTATGTGTAGGTTAAAATCCAATTTTATTCATTAATCACTTAAGTGTGCATTTAAGCCAAAGAGTAAGAATTAGAGGGAAGAGAGAAGAAGGAAGAAGAGAACTCTGAGTCTGATCCAAAGTCCTCAATTTCGAGTTGAGGGAGCTAAACCCAGAGAACTTTAGGGCCGTGAACCTGTAAGGGAGCCTAGCAAACACTTCACATCTTTTGTTCTTGTTTTGCGGTCAAAGTTAACATCATGCTGAGTGTACTTTCTGAAATATGAATTTGGGTGTGTTCCTACCATATTCTTAGACACTCCCGAGGGGATCATGTCATCACATAATGTTTAAGACTTTTTAACTGATCCTCCAATGTTCTCAACTGAACTGACAAAAGATACTTAATTTTTTTTATCAAATTCAACTTTGCTGTACTCTATTTTTTTGAAAAACCTAGCAAAAATGACCCTCCAGTGTTCTCAACTGAACTGACAAAAGATACTTAATTTTATTTTTATCGAATTCAGCTTTGCTGTACTCGACTTTTTTGAAAAACCTACCAAAAATGTTCTTTGCTACTCAATGTGGAATTTAACTGACTTTCCGTTGCAAAGTCACGAACAACTCTAACATGAACCACAGCGGACATGCGGCCTCAAAGCCATCTAAACCATGCCGTCCTAACTGCAGTTCCATCACTGATGAGAAAAGAAAGTGTCGTCTCCTTTTACGACTTGCTTCTATTGCCTTTTCAGTTGCTTTTGCAAGTTAGCTGAACCGAGGTTCAAGTTGTGCAGGCTTCCTCTATTGTGGGCAGGTCTCCGGCGGACGCTCTCTTCCTGCAGTAAGACGTTAGCCTTTCCCTGACCGTCTTAACCCCGGCGACCGGAGGACAGTGCAAACCTGGCAACCCCAAGTTCCCGGCCCCAGACTGCGGGGCGCTGCGCCACGTTTTCCGGAGGGGGCCTACCCTGCACTGTGTGTTCTGGGGACTAAGAAAGGCCCAGTGTAGAAGCTGGAGAGCAGCCCAGCCCCCAGCGCGCGCAGGACGCTGCGTCCCCAGGACTCCGGTTCACTGGCCCCCCGCCCTCACCCCCACCCGGAGCCCGAGTGTCCCGTGCTTCTGCACGCGGCCCACCCCGGCTGGCCTCTTGGAAAACGGTTCACTTTTGCCCGCGCTCCCACAGGCGGGGGCCGAGCCGCAGCCAAGCCAGGGTCACCTTGGCCCGCGTGCCTTTCATTCCAGCGCCCCCGAGCGGGGAGGTTACTGCCGGTCACCGCCATCTGGGCCCTTCCTCCCGCCTCCCTCGCCCCGCCCCTCACTGCCCGCGCCCCTGCCCAGCCGAGTCTGGGCTCGCAGCAGCGCGGTTGCAGCCAGAGGCGAACGGCCAGCGCCGAAACCCGGGAGGGAGGGAAGGCGGGAACCGGGAGCTGCTCCAGCGAGACCGGGGCGGAAACCCACCCGGGGGACCCTTCTCAGGCCTGCGCTGGGGCGAGGAGAGACCCTGGGGCGCACCCACGATCCTTTCCGACGGCCTCCTTCGCCTCTTCGCGACAGGAGACAGTGACCACCGAGCTGAGTTCTGCAGGTGGAGGGGAGTCTGCGCGGAAAACTTACTGTCGGCGGCGGCCACCCCTTCGCGGGGGGCGCTCAGACTCTGGAACCACAAGCCCAGCACCACTAGCAGCAGGGCTTTGCTCTCCATCTCAGGGCTCGTGTCTCTGCAGGAGCTGCAGGGCAGCGCGGGAGCGCGGACGGGCGGATGGGCTGGCGCGTCCAGGCAGCGGCAGGCCGGAGCCGCGGTCCCGCGCGGGGCAAGACTCCCGTCAACGGGGCGGTTAGGGCTGCGGCAAGTGGCAGGTTTCGGAGGAAGAGGAGGAGGAGGAGGAATTGAGTCTGACGCTGATTCCACTCCACAGCTGCTTATGTGACTGGAAATATGCAAATAAACCTCATCACCTATTGGCTATAAAATCATAAGTTGGGGGGAGGGCCCTAAATTCACTTCCAAATATTTGAGCAAACTGTAATGATGTTCAACACTGCCAGCGAGAAGAGGGGGAAAGGGCAGAAGGGAAATTTTGCTTTCTCTGTACCGTTCCTATTCGCTTTTCCTAAGGGGTCTGGCTTCCCAGGGTCCCCTGACCAAGCAACAGCTACAGTTTACGTGGATTTACGTTAAATACTCTGCAATCACCAGTTTTCCAAGGAGGGGAAGTTGTGCTGTTAAACTACACTTGATCAATACTTAAACCCACTCCTCTTTTGATGGGGCCTATTTGTAAGTTGCAGTATTTTTTTCCTCCACTTTCTCCCGGACAATGTCAATTTAGGGACCTGTGTTCACACAGCGTTGCACCTTGTGTTTGCACAGTGTGGTATTATTAACATCGTTAAAATGGATTAGCTTGTGTGGTGGAGAAAAGCCCTCTTGCTCTAACTAGTCTCTAATTTTTGCCTCGTGCAAATTATACCCAATCCTCAAACTCATCAAACAATGAAAAGATACTGTTTTTATCCTGAGACAGAATATTGAGATCAAATAATCTAGGACTGTATTGTTAGGCTGTGAAAGAAGTCACTCATCAAGACACATACTGTATGATTCCATTTATATAAAATATCCACACTCAGGTAAATCCTAGAGACAGAAAGTAGATTAGCAGTTGCTTGGAGCTGAGGAATATGGGATGGGAGAGAATGAAGTAGTTTTGGGCAGGTGATGAAAATGTTCTAAAAGTACGTTATCATGATGGTGTACAACTGGGTAAACATACATTGACTCATACACTTTAAATGGGTGAACTTTATGGTATATAAGTTATATCTTAATAAAGCAATTTTAAAAGGTGTAACGAGGTATGCAGATAAAATAATAAGAATAATGCTGAAATCACATTGGATATTGTAATTTTTGTCCAAAATGCTCAGAATACTTTCAAATATCTTTTTAAATGTAAAGAATTTGCATTAGCTGGGAAGGACAATTAACTATATTCACTACTTTACATCTGAGGAACAGGCTCATAAATCAAAACCCCCAGTTCACTGTCTATATTGGATAATTTCTCTGAATATCTATTTAATGCTTTCTTTTACTCATCCTTCCCTCCATCTCTGTCTCTCTCTATCTCACAAAATCTACCTTTGTATCTTAGAAGAATGAAAAGGCCATGATTTAAACTAGACTCACATTTTAAGTTTTTCTCAAAAATGAAATACACCTGAAAATACCTGAATATTTCAAAGTTTGTTATTCTGTAGAACAGAGTCGTATCTTTATGTAGATGCATTAAATGCCACAACACACTATTTTGTCTTGTATTTCCATTATTAAACAACATATTGTGTGCATTCATTCTGCCCTACAAAGCATGTAGAAGAATTTTGAAACCTGCCAGGAATTAAACCCCTCACAAGAACCTTAGAAATGGCAGAACAGGCCAAGCAGGGAATGGATAACTATGATGTTATGTTCTCCCCAAATTATACAGTAAATCCTAGTTGAAAAAAAAACTGACACAAGATGAGTACAATTGCATTGCATGTACTTGAGGTATGGATAGCTATAAACAGAAGTGCAAAAATGCCTGATATCTTATATAGAATACTCATGCGGTTGATTTTCACACATAAATCTCATTTGCTAAGAAAACAAAACCAATCTGCCTGTCTGTGATTTTGAGAGAAGTGCAAGGTTTTATGTAGTTGCTAAAGGGAAGTCTGATGCTTATAATGTATATTTAAAATGATTTTGTAGGTTAACAGATAAAATCAAAGCACTCAAGAGTAGTTCTTTTAGTTTTCATTTTTGTTTTTAAATAATATGAAACCGGTTTTGTGGTGTCCTGTCCTGTTATGCTGCATGCCCATTAGGGTTACAGAGATTTCCAGGAAGAATTAACTCATAGCAGCTCAGCCTGGTAGAAAAGGAGACAGGTTGGCTCCAATCCCCGGACAGGCGGCGGGCAGGTGGGTGTGGCGGCAACGCGCTCTCCTGATTGGCTGCTCTCCGAACGCTCAAGTGTCTGCGTTGTCTGGCAGAGGCTCACAGGATCTCCAAGTACAAATTGCATGTGCCTTAACTAAGCGCCTCTTCCAAACTTCAGTAAGGTTAGTTGATCACCGATAGCGATAGCGTGAGGCTTGACTTTTTCCGTAGGTGACATTTCCTTTGTTAACTTACTTAAAAAAGGTTCAGGTTAAAAGAAGCCAAGCTTTCCATAAACGTTTAACAAACCGATACTCTGATAGCAGGACACTTGCTCCTTGCAGAAGTTTAAAATGACGAAAAAAAATTTTAAATGGGTATACCTAAAAAGTAGATCAGAAACTCCAGAATTCCACATGTAGGGAAGTTCTACCAATCTATCGATTGCTCTGTCATCTATCTGCCTGTCATTTAAACTGAAGGCCAGCTGTTTGCACGCAGTAGGTACTTTTCATCCCTTTCTGCATTGAATCATTATAAAAACACCTCAAATTGAATAATATTCCCATTGTACAGATGAGAGAAGGTGAAACTCAAGGAAGATTGAATAATACTAACCACAAATCATGATGTATATATTTTTCTTTGATGATCCCAAGAAAGAAGGAAAATGTATTTGATTTGTTATATTTTAATCTTGTAATTGCAAAACGGAAAAGGGTGGGAAGCAGATTTTACATGCATAGTTTAGGACAAATTTTATTTTGTGGCTTTTCTACTAAATTAAAGGATTATGAAATGTCTAAGTGGGCTCTAAGGGGACATCAGTACTGAAGTGGGACTGGTCTTCACCACACTCACACAAAATGTAGAATAAAAAAGCCTAGCTAATACAAATAAAATTTACAGATACAAAATCATAAATACAAAAAGTACTTAAAATCGGTTGACTTTTAATGAGAAAAAAAGATGTTTCCTAAAAATTTGCCATACAAGATTTGCCCGTTGCTGCCCACCCATGTCCCAGCATTAAACTGACACAGTTTAAAGGGAGGAGTACAAGCTGCATCCTAATAGAGATGGCAATGTGTCAGTGAGTGTGAGGCTGAGCTGGGCACAGCTCTGGGGTCTGCTGCCTGAGGCTGATGCTTCCTAGGCGCAGTTGATAAACGGCAATGCCAATCTTGCAGACCTCTTCCTTTACTCCTTGCTCAAGAAAGCCATGTTGAAGTGTTACCGGAGGATGGGTCCTTGGTCTCGTGATAAAGAATTCAAGAAGGGATGCAAAGGCCATTGAGCATTAAGAATTTATATGGAAAATAAGGTTCAGAAAAAGACAAGAGTACACACCTAGGGGTTGGGGCATGGGCAGATCCAGAGGACGCTGTGCAGAGAACAATAGGGAACCGTTCTCAATATGAAGGGAGATAAATACTCACTAAGTGAGATTAGGTTTGGAAGGGAACAGGTGGATTTTTCTTAGAGTTCAGGCTTCCTCCAGCCTCACATTGGGTGGAGGGATCTTTTACCGTACTTGGTTCCCACTATGTACCCACTATAACAGAAGGAATTCCAAGCAGCAGTTCAAGCGAAGATTAAACTCAGACAGAAAATAGTTCTCCATAGGTAAAATTTGGATGTTGTTTTCTGGAAAAGTTAAAGTACAAATAAATATTATATTTATCCAATTTGCTACTATCTCCTTCCTACATCAGATTTGAATAAAGGGATTATAATGCTTGGTAGATAGCCACACAGGAGCAGGAAAGGGGGAGGGGAACTTCAGCTGGTGTTTGCATTCAGTTAGATACTTGCTTAATTCCATGTAAGCTGTTCTTATGGGATACAAGGTGAGAATACAGATAAGAGAACAGCCCAAACCATCTAGTCCCAACAGGAAGACACTGACCCAAACTTCACCCCAAAATCCATTACCATAGTAAAACATATTGCCCCTCCATCATCAGCATAATAAAAATCACACCTCCCCACCCATTAGAGTTCTGATGGGGACCAAATATAGTCAAAGATCCCTTCACCCCATGTGAGGATGGAAGAAGCCTGAACTCCAGGAAGACTCCACCTGTTCCCTTCCAAACCTAATCTCACTTAGTGGATATTCATCTCCCTTCATATAAAAAAGACTCTGTTTTTCCCTGTGCACCCCTCTGGGTCTGCCCACACCTCAACCCTCAGGTGTATACTCTTGTCTTTTTCTGGACCTTATTTTCCAAATAAATTCTCAATGCTCAATGGCTTTTCTATGTCCACTCTTGAATTCTTTCTAAGAAGAAGACCAAGGACCCATCTCTAGTCACAGGATCTGGGAACAGTTACTTTCTTTGCTTTCGGGGTAAAAGAATTATGAGGTGTGAAGGAGAATTGCTTTGAATGATTAAAGTATGGTGTTAAAAACCTAGACCCATTTTAAAGATTTTAGTTTTCTTGAATTGGGGTTCCCCTTGCCTCTTCCAAAAACAAAGGCAAACAAACAAAAAGAAATCATCTTTTAACAATAGTATTAAAGGATTTATCTAAATAAAGTTAAGAAGAGAAATAAAATGTAATTTAAAAAAAGAGAGAGAGAAAAAAAGAAAAAAAAAACCAATGCATTGTAATGGCAAATCCTGAAACATGGTTTTATTGGTGAGGGGGACACATCAGAGCATAACAGACAATCAGATGCAGTCACAGAGGAACTACAGCAAACCAGGGGGAGAAGGATGTAGGCCTGTCCCAGAAAACAGCTCCTAAAAACTAAAAATCACGTATCACTAATAACCCACTGGATTTAAAATCCATGTTCATTTACAAGCAGCTTCCCCCCCGCTTTTCAAAAAGAACTCCACAACTTAAAAATCAAGTCCATGTTGTAAATCAAAGGAAACTTTCTATGAGACCTAGCTCATGCCTTGAATATGCAAGACCACAGATGCTTCTGCTGAGGGCTTCGCGTTGACATAACTTTCGACAAACTTCATAGACTGCAAAAGGGCTGAGCCTTAGATATGTTGGAAGTGCCCCCTGCTGACTTCCTGTGGACACTGTAACTTCTCAAAAAGTCACTTTAGGAGGCTCAGTATGGTTGACTCAGTAATCGTTAAGCTCTTCTATTGTTATTGCAGCTTTTCTTATTTCTCCTGTTAAATTACCTTCACTGTGAAGGACGTACTATCCTTCCTGCCTCTGTGGTACTTTCCACCGCATCAAACGTCCTGGAGCGTTGGGAGGTTCTTGGCCAATAGTTGTTGGGTGATTTAAACACTGAGTACAAGATGATCCGATGTTAAATGAGGAAGAAAGTAGGATTTTTTTTAATTAAAAATCTTCACTAGATTTAGTAATTATGAACCTGGAACAGGAACTGCTTCCCACACCCCCAGCATCTAGCCTAGTTAGGCCCAGTCTGTCTGGGTTAGGGAGATGGACAAGTTCATTTTACTGGAGCTTCATGCTGGCCTCACGTATTTCTCTTTTAACTTTTAATTAACTCTTTATTTACAAAATAATATATTCTTGGCCAAAATAAAATGAAACTGAAAAAGACAAAATTTCAAGCAGTACAAAATTGTGTGCAGCCAAAAAGTCTTTCTCTGACCTCAGACTACAGATCCTCTAGCTTCTTTCCAGAAGCAGCTGGTTCCCTTTCTTGTGTATCTTTCTAGAAAAGTCTATGCATTTATAATCATAAATGTTCATAAATGTGTGCATGTGTGGGTGTATATTCACCCACACATGCACAACTTATTTTTTACAGTAATGTCAGCATACCATTAACACTGTTCTGTAATTTATTTTTTCACATAATAATGTGACTTAGATGAGTTCAATACAGAACGGCCCCTCTTTTTCTTTCTTTTTATGGCTGTATAGGATTTTCTTATGTGATTGCACCATCATTTATTAGGCCAGGCATCAGTTAATAGTTCTTTAAGTCTTTTGGTAATATAAATTGTGCTACATGGAAGAAAGGCAAATTCTTTGAGTTAAAAAGTATGAATATTTATCATTTTAATAATTAAAGTCACTTGTCCTCGAAAAAAACTGCACAAGTTTACATTCCTACCTGCAAGTGTAGGAGAGCTGAGTGGTAGTGGACATTGTGGCCATTACTGTGGATTATTGAACTCTTTAATCTCTACCAACCTGGAAAGTGAAAAAATGGCCTGTTGCTTTAATTTTCATTTTAAATAATAATAATAATAACAACCAACTCTCCTATAGTATTTGCTATGTGCCAGAAGTATTCTAAGAGCTTTACATATATGACAAATATAATATAAAACCGCTTTATTATGATAAAACTCACCCATCACACAATACATCCATTTAAGGTATACAATTGTTTTTAGTATGTTCATTGAGCTGTCTAAACATAACCAATTTTAGAACATTTTAATCATACCCAAAGAATCTCAGTACACATTAGCTGAGACCACTCTTGTTTTTCTCCCCCAACCCCAGCCCCAGGCTACTTTCTGTCTCTATAGATTTACTGGTTATAGATATTTCACATACATGGAATCATATAATAAATATGTGGTTTTTGTGATAGGCTCTTTTCACTTAGCATATTAACAAGGTTCATCCATGTTGAAGCACACGTCAATGCTTTATTCCTTTTTATTGCCAAATAATATTCCATTATATGGACATACCTTGCATTTTATTCATTCGTTAGTTGATGAATATTTGGTTGCTCCTGCTTTTTTGGCTACTATGAATAATGCTGCTGTGATCACTGATACACAGGGTTTTGCGTGAACAATAGAATTTTAATTCTCTGAAACATATATGGAGGAATAGAATTGCTGGATCATTTGGTACGTAACTCTACATTGAAGTCTTAGAGAAACCACCAGACTGTGAAATACCTCTTTTTTCAGTTTCCCAGTTTTCCAAGTTTGTCACCACATCCCTCCGTTGCAAAGTAGTTTTCATTCTTCTCTAATGATCAATCACTCTTGGTTATTATATTTATAACATGATATTCTTTACTGTTTGTCTGTTGCATGAGATTGTGCCCTTACAAAGTTGGGGATGAAATCTTATTCACAGCCTCTGTCTCCTTAGCACCAAACTTAGAGTGAACAAATGATTGAATAAAGAAAGGAAGGAAGGAAACGTTTGAGAGGTGAAAATTAGTGTATGTTGCAAGGTATTTACATTTAATTTAAAACTAATTTTCTAGTTTCCTTGGCAAAACAGTGAAATAAAAAAGCCAGAACGAAAAGGAAAAATTGAAGCCTTTGATGTCATAAAGAGGTTTATGTGTGCATTAACGTGACAACGTGGTGTTATCCACAAATGAAGTAAAAGTGAAAGAGAGAAGAACCAAATCAGGAAGGCCCAGATCTGAGCTTGTGTTGTCATAAGCATCACCTGGTAGCACCTTTTATTGTACGACTTACATACATTATAGCAACTGACATAATTCTCAAGGTGCTATCTTCTCCTACTTGAATTGATATTTTAGTGTAAAACTAATTGACATTTTTAAGATTTTTTGTTGTCATCACAGGTAAAGTTAGACTACTGTTTTATTAAAAAATATATATTTGTTGTCCAGTACCAATTCCAGCACCTTTCATACAAGTTCTTTAAACAGTGTTTCTCCTCCCCTCTGTGCTGCCCTACATTCTCACTGCCCAAGACACTGCTGCTCTGAAAGTACCCCAAAAAGTCTCAGAAGACACCCTAGGAGGAACAAGTTTGACCACTATGCCATCAAGTTCCCCCTGACCACTGAGTCAGGCATGAAGAAGATGGAAGACAAATACATGTGTGTTCATTGTGGATGTCAAGGCAAATAAGCACCAGATCAAACAGGCTGTGGAGGTGCTCTGTGACACTGATGTGGCCCAGGTCAACATCTGATCAGGCCTGATGGAAAGAAGGTATATATGTTTGATGGGCTCCTGACTATGCAGCTTTAGATATTGTCAACAAAATTGGGATCTTCTAAACTGAGCCCAGCTGGCTTATTCTAAACAGAAATAATTTTGCCATTATAAAAATTTAAACAGGTTAATAACAATACTTTGTGTCATATGGGAACAGTCTTCACAGCTGTGTAAGCTAAGGCATCATGAATTGAGCATTTGTCTGGACCTGACCTAATTCTCGAAGAACCACCTGAACTGATTTGTTGCTGATTTGCAAACTGATCTTCAGAATAATTTCCGAAAGCTCCACTCTCTCACTTAACACCTCCATCACCATATTTCCTCTCACTACACAGGAATTTGACTGACCTTTGTCCAATATTCTACCCTGCCATCCCAAAGCTACTGCACAACCCTACCCTAGATGCACTCCTTGGACCATTTCAAGCTACAGAAGGTCAATCCAGTTGACTTATTACCTAATAGCAATGTAAGAGGGGCATAAATCTGCCAGGACCTTGAATCTACATTATTAAGGGCTTTCTCTAGAGGCCTTGAATTAAATTTGTCTGCTTGACTGGCCAGGAGAAAATAGTCTCAGCTTGGTCCTGCCTGAATGAAGATGGCTTTTTCATCTCAGACTTCAGCTTTGACAGCTTCAGTGAAAAGTTCCCAGGAAAGCAAACCTAATTAGATCTTGACAGGGAAGAGACAGAGAAGAAGATTGAGAATAGCAAGGTCCATGACGAAAGGGGAGGAGGAGACCACAAAAGTTTGAGCTCTGGGCCAATTCCCGGTTGGGGATCACTTGGATATCCGCAGTCTCAAGATACCTTGAGATGGAATGCTATGTTCACTCAAGCCCTGTAAACCCTTGTCTATAATGTGCTGAAGCTGGCTTAACTCACTAAAGCTGGTTGTTAAATCTTTAGGAATTGTGCAAGCAGGTTAATAGAATTTGTAGTTTGAAATAATACACTGAGGGAGTATTTACACCATGGATATTGGCAACCAGTACAAACTAAGGCTTTTCCCCCAAGATTGCCAGCTGTTACAGTACTTATTCCTACTCTAGAAAGACCTACATATAAGCTAATGATTCACAACCAGGAGTGATTTCCGCAGGTGGTATTTGGTAATGTCTGGAGACATTTTTGGTTGTCTTAAGGGTATGTGTGTGTGGGGGTGTGCTACTACCATCTAGTGGGTAGAAGCTGGAAGTGCTGCTAAACGTCTTAACAGCTCTACATAATAAAGAATTATCCATCTCCAAATGTCAACAGTGCTGAGGTTGATAAACTTTGGTGTAATACCTGAGAAAGTAGAGCTTCTTGATAGGACATTCTCTTTTATTGAGTATCAAACAGCTTTATTGAGATGTTATTCACATATCACACAGTTCAGCATTTAAAATGTACAATTGAATAAATTTAATATGTTTGCAGCATTCTGCAACAATCAACATATTCAATTTTAGGACATTTTCATCACTTCAGAAACAACTCCCAAGCCCATAACCAGTCGATTCTAATTTCCCCTATCTCTCCAGATTCAGGCAACCACTATCTTTCTGTTTCTGCAGATTTGCCTATTCTGATATTTCCTATGAATAGAATAATATAACATGTGGTCTTTTGTGATCATGTCGAATTGTGTCAGCACATCATTACTTTTTATGAAAAATAATATTCAATTTTATGGATATACATTTTATTTTTTTCCATTTATTAGTTGAACATTGGGGTTGTTCCCACTTTTTGGTTATTTTGAATAATGCTGCTATAGTAACTGCTACACTTGACCAGTAAAAATGCTGAGTCATATGGCAACCTTTTGTTTAATCATTTGAGGAACTGACAGACTGTTTTCCCAAGTAGCTACACCATTTTACATTCCTACCAGCTGTGTATGAGTGTTTCAATTTCTGCACATCTTCACCAACACTACTTTTTAAAAATTATTAACATTCTAGTTAGTGTGAAATAGCATCTCGTTGTGGGTTTGATTACATGTACCTAATAGGTAAGATACTGAGCCTCATTTTATGTCTATTGACCATTTGTGTATCTTCTTTGGATTAAGTGTGTATCAGATCTATTGCCCATTTTGACGTATGAATGTTGTCCCATCCTTGCATCCCTAGAATAAATCCCACTTGATCATGATGGATGATCCTTTTGATGTTTTTTGAATTTGGTTTTCTAATATTTTGTTGAGGATTTTTGCATCTATGTTCATCAGGAATATTGGTATAAAATTTTCTTTTTTGTAGTGTCATTTTCTGGTTTTGGCATTCAAATGATGCTGGCCTCATAGAATAAGTTTGGAAGTAGTCCCTCTTCTACTTTTTGGAATATTTTAAGAAGGATGGATAATAGTCTTCTTTAACTATTTGGTAGAATTCAGCTGTGAAGTCATCTGGTACAGGACTTTTGTTTGCTGGGAAGTTTTTGATTACCAATTCAATTTTGTTACTGGTAATTGGTCTATTCAGATTTTCTGTTTCTTCCTGGATCAGTCCTGGAAGGTTGTACTTGTCTAGGAATTTGACTCTTTCTTTTAGATAATACAATTTATTGGCATACAATTTTTTATAGAATTATCCCATAATTCTTTGTATTTCTGTGTATCTGTTATGACTATTCCTTTTTCAATTCTGATTTTGTTTATATGTGTTGTCTGTCTTTTTTTCTTGGTAAGTCTGGCTAGGGGTTTGACTATTTTGTTTATTTTCTCAAAGAACCAGCTCTCGTATTCATTGATTTGTTTTTCTATTGTTCTATTTTTCTCTATTTTATTTATTTCTCCTCTGATCTTTACCATGTCCCTCTCTCTAGAAACTTTGGGTTTCATTTTTTTCTTCTTTTACTAGCTTCTTTAATTGTGATTTTAGACTCTTTATTTGGGATTATTCCTATTTCTTGAGGTAGGCCTGTATTGCAATATATTTTCCTCTTAGAACTGCTTTTGTATTGCACAAAATTAGAACTTTTGTATTTTGTTGTTATTTGTCTCCATGTACTGCTTGAGTTCTACTGTGATTTGTTCATTGATCCATTGATTATTTAGAAGCATGTGGTTTAGCCTCCAAGTGTTTGTGGGTTTTTTTCTTTGTGTAATTTATTTCTAGTTTCATACCACTGTACTCTGAGAAGTTGTTTGATACAATTTCATTGTTTTTGAATTTATTGAGACTCTTTGTGGCCTAGCATGTGATCTGTTCTGGAGAACATTCCATGTACACTTGAGAAAAATGTGTATCTTGCTGCTTTTGGGTGAAATGTTCTGTAGAAATCTGTTAGGTCCATCTGATCTAATGTGTTGTTCAGTGCCTCTGTTTCCTTATTTATTTTCTGTCTGGTTGATCTGTTTTGATGTGAGTGGTATGTTAAAGTCTCCTAAAATGAATGAGTTCCAGTCTATTTCCCCCTTTAATTCTGTTAGTCTTTGTTTTACATATTTAGGTGCTCCTATGTTGCATGCATAGATATTTATACCGGTTATGTCCTCTTTTTGTACTGAGCCCTTTATCATTATTATTAATCACCCATTTTATCTCTTGTTACTTTCTTTGTTTTGTACTCTATTTTTTCTGATATAAGTACTGCTACTCCAGCTTTTTTCTCCCTGTTTGCATGAAATATATATTTCCATCCCTTCACTTTCAGTTTATATATGTCTTTAGGTCTGAAATGAGTCTCTTGTAGGCAGCATATATATGGTTCTTGTTTCTTTATCCATTCTGCCACACTATGTCTTTTGATTGGTCCATTCAGTCCATTTACATTTAAAGTAATTATTGATAGGTATGTACTTATTGCCGCTTTATTAGTTGCTTTATGTTCATTTTTTGTAGCTCTTCTCTGTTCCTTTATTCCTCTCTTATACTCTCCTCTTGTTATTTGATGGTTTTCTTTAGTGCTGTGATTGGATTTCTCTTTTTTAATTTTTTTATCAATCATAAGCTTTAGGTTTATGGTTATCATAAGGTTCAGGGATAGTTTCCTAACTATATAACAATCTGTATTAAGGTTATGATTGCTCTATTTCAAAGACAATCTAAAAGTACTTTTTTTCTCTTCCTTCTCCTCTATGCTTTATGTATTAGATGTCATAATTGGCATTTTTTTGTGTATCCATTGACTGATTTTGTATATAGTTTATTTTACTACTTTTGTTTTAATTTCATGCTTGCTTGATAGGTAATTGTTCTATCTTTACTGTGAGTTTATTTTTTACTGCTGAAAACTAGACTTAAGAACATTTCCCTCTACAGAAGTCCCTTTAACACATCCTGTAATTCTAGTTTAGTGGTTATAAATTCCTTCAACCTTCATTTATGCTGGAAATGTTTAATCTCTCCACGTTTGAATGATAATCTTGCTGGGTAGCGGATTCTTGGTTCAAGGTCCTTTCTGTTTCAGAACATGAAATGTTTCATGACACTCCCTTCTGGCCTGTAAAGATTCTGCTGAGAAGTCAGCTAATAACCTGATAGGGTTTCCCTTGTAAGTAATCATTTTTCTCTCTTGAGATGACTGCTTTCAATATCCTCTCATTATCCTTAATCTTTGTCATTTTAATTATTATATGTCTTGGTGTTGTCATCTTGAGGTTCCTTTTGTTAGGAGCTTTCTGTGCTTCCATGACTTGGGTGTCTATTTCCTTCCCTAGATTGGGGAAGTTTTCAGTAATTGTTTCCTCAGAGAGACATTCTATCCCTTTGTTTCCCTCTTCTCCTTCTGGTATCCCTATTATGTGAATATTACTTCATTTGGAGTTGTCGCAGAGTCTCTTGGCATTTTTTTATTCTCAGAGATTTTTTCCTGGTTCCCCAGCTTTATGTTGCTCTGGTTCTCTAACTTCCATCTCCTTGATTGTCTCCTCTGTTTGCAGCAATGTATTATTCATTCCCTTCATTGTATTTTTCATTTCATTTACTGTATTCTTCAGCTCTGAGTTGCTCTTTTTCAACTCTTCTCTTTGTCAAAGTCCTCCCTGAGATCATCAGTACTTTTCTGCAGATCAGTGAGCATATTTATGACTGTTACTTTGAAATCTTTATCAGGAAGATTGGTGATCTCCATTTCATTTTGCCCTCTTTCTGGTGGAGTTTTGTTTGGAACATATTCCTCTGCCTCCTCATTTTGTCAGAGTTTCTATATTTCTTCCTTTAGATGAAAAATTATATATATTAGATGGATCTGCTATGCTTCCTGGTCTAGAGAGTAACGGCTTTATGAAGAAGGCATCCAGGGGTGCCCAGAAGCTCAAGACTCTTTATGCTCCAGTGCCTGGTTCTCCTTGTGGTGGGTCCCCAGTTGCTGTTGGTGGGCTGTAGATGGGGTCTCCTTTCTGTCTGTCTGCTGGCAGTAGTCTCTCTCAGTCCCCCATGGTTGGCACTTTGCCTCAGCTATACCTTTGTGACCAGAGCATCTGTGCTACTGTTAGGATCATTGTGAGTGGGGCTTCCCTCTGCCTGCCCTGAAGCGATGATGGTGCTGCAGGGCCAATGGGGTGGGCAGGGCAGTTAAGCAGTTCGGGTGGCAAAGGGTATGTGGTACCAGGCTGGGCTGCCCATGAGGAGGAAGGAACACTCGAAGCTGGCTCCTGCAGTTGCCTTTCTTATTGGGCTGAAACAGGGCCAAGAAAGCTGGGAAAGCCTCCCTCTGCCTTCCAGGCAGTAAAGTCTGACACTGCTGGGTTCAGTGGGTGGGCACATGCACAGGGAAGCACATCATGGCTGATGCCCCAGAGAGGGGGACAGAGATTTGGGAGCTCCCAAGAATGTCTGACCTGTTGGTCTGATAGAGAGCTGGGGAGGTGTCATCTACCTGCCCTCTCTGTCGAGAGCTCCAGCCAACCCTCTCTCCTCTGGCACCTGTCCCACTGCTGGCAAGTCTTTCAAACTACCACCTCTGCTTTGGGTCTCAGCAGGACCAGGGGTGTGTGCCTGTCCCGCACAAGTTGCTGGATTATTAGGCTCCCAGCATGCTCTAACTCGCCCTGGTGTGCCCCACTAAATACCAGAACCCAGTGCAAGGTGGACTTGTGTTCCCAGAGCAGATCTCCAGGGCCAGGTATACAGAGTTCCTGAGTGCCTATCCCCTCTTGCTCAGTTCCTCTTCCTTCCTTCTGTTGGCTGGGATAGAGAACTATTTGGGTTCTGCTCTATCATGACTCTGCTATTTTACCCTTCTCTGGGTGGTCCCTTTTTCACCAGGTGTAGGTGGTCTATTCTGCAGTCTTCAGGTCATTTTCAGGTTTAGTTGTATTTGCTGTAGTTGCTTCCTTGCTGTGTGTGTTCGGGAGGTGGTTTCAGCCTTGCCTATCTACTCTGCCATCTTCCCACCCCCACCCCTGGCATTTTATGTTTTTAATAAAACAATTTACATCTTTTTACATCATGCATCCATTAACAGATTCTTGTTGCTTTAGCTATTTTTAATGTGCTTTTTTCCTTTAGCTTTTATATTTTAGTTAAATAGTTAACACATAAGCATATTTTAATATTATAGTATTCTGAATATGACTAAGAGTCTGCCTTTACTGTGTGTGGTATGTTTTCATAGCATTAATTAGAATCCTTTTGTTTTAGCTTGAAAAACTCTCTGTAGCATTTCTTGTAGGATAAGTGTAGTGGTGATGAACTCCCTCATCTTTTGTTTGTTAGGAAAAGTTTTCATCTCTCCTTTATTGTTATAGACAACTTTGCTGTGAAATGTATTTCTGGTTGATAGTCTTTCTCTTTCATTACCTGAATATATTACCCCAGTTTCTCTTGGCCTTTATGGTTTTTGCTACAAAATCTGCTTATAGCCTTAAGAAGGTTCCATGTATAACAACACCTTTTCCCTCTTGCTTCTTTTAGTATTCCTCCTTTGTCTTTGCTTTTGGATAGCTTTGTTATAATGTGTCTTGTGGAAGAGTGCTTTGGTTTGAAATTTGAGGATGACTTACTAACTTCATAACTTGAATAATTAAATCTCTCCCCAGGTTTGGGAATTTCTCAGCCATTATTTTTTAAAATAAGCTTTCTACCAATTTCTCTCTTTCTTCCTCTGGGACTCCAATGATGTCTACACTGTTTCCTTTTATTGTCCTACAAGTCACAAAGGCTTTTTTAATTCTATTTTTTTTTCTTTGCTCCTCTCATTAGGTAATTTCCATTGATCTGTCTTCTAGTTCACTAATTCTTCTTGGTCAAGTCTACTGCTGAACTCTCTGTGGATTTTTTCAGTTCAGTCCTCATATTCTTCAGCTTCAAAATTTCCATTTAGTTCTTTTCTGCTTTCTATCTCTTTTTTTGAACTTCTCATTTTGTTCTTGCATGATTTTTCTGATATTGTTAAATTGTTTATCTGTATTCTCTAGTGGCTCTCTGAGCATTTTTCGAACAATTATTTTAGATATTTTGCCAGGCAATTTCTGAATTTCCATTTCTTTGTGGCCAGTTACTGGAGAGTCACTTTATATCTTTGATGGAGGCATGTGTCCTGAATCTCCCGAATTTATGTAGCCTTGAGTAGATGTCTGGTTATTTGAAGAAGCTCACAGTTTTTAAAGACTCTATGGATTGACTTCTGTAAGGGAAGACTTTTACCTGTAAATGAGGGCACACTGGAGTGTGCTGACTCTAGCGGTGCAGGGCACCAAGTTCCAGGCATGCAGTGACACTGGATCTGGGATGGCATGAGTTTCTTCAGTTCAGGCCACTGAATCAATGGCATTGACAACTGTGTGTCCTTGGCCAGCAATTCAGGGGCTCCACAGTGGCTTCAAAGCTGTTACCTCAATGGTGCCTTCAATTACAATGGCTATAGACCAAGGTAAGTAGTCGAAGTGGCTGGAGTCAATGGTACACACACACATGGCTGTGGGGGCTAACCTCAGGTCCTTGTGGCAGGATCTGGTTATAGTCATAAATGTAGTTGTGTGGGGTCAGGGAAAGCAGCAAGGGCAAGGGCCAACTATGGGCTCACTAGCCATTATGGATATCCTAACTTAGGCATGCTTCCTATGGCTATGCAGATGGTCTCAGGCATGGGCACTGCAAGTAAAGGGCAATGATAGGCATCAAGTCAGTGATGTACAAGGGCAAAGGAGGAGGTGCTAGACCTGAAATTCATTATAGTGGTGGGCAGTTGTTGCAGGGGTCCAGGCTGGTTTCTTGTAACTTGTATGTCTCTAGAGGGCTAGACTGGATGTTGGTTTGGTTCTGAGTGGCAAATGCCAAGGAGAGGGAACATGGAGGGACTCAGGTGGTTGATGTGAGTGAACATGAATACCTGTGCACTGAAAGCAGATGAAGTCTGTGTGGGGTTCGTGGTGTCTGTGCTGTTAGTTTCTTTAGTGGTGAAATGTCTGGGTTTACCTTCAGAGCAGGATGCCGACTCATGATCACTTCCACAGCATGGCTCTTTTTGGCAAGCCCTGATTTTCTTCCTTTTTCCTAGCCATCTCTATACATCTCAGGTTTGCTGGTCTGAGTAGAATGAAACCTTTGTGTAGTGCTCTGTAAGGCTTGGAATGTCAGTCACTCCATTTTCTTTCTCTGATGAGGGAACTCTTTCTAGCCAAGAAGCTCCCTCTTGTCACTGACCAATGCCAGCTTGTGGGATAGGAAGATGCAAGCAAAATGGATCTGTCTTCCTTCTCTCCTTGTGCAATTATTCTCAGTTTTGTTGTTGTTCCACTGTGTTGCTAAAGTTTCTTAAATGGACTCTGGAGCTCTCTTACAGCTATTTCTGTTCATGCATAACTGTCTAATGATCTGTCTGAGGTGATGAAGACTGGGTTTCCTATGTCATCATTTTGTTGCCAAGACAATTTACCTATGTTACAAAATGACATGTGTTTTCATTATCATTCAATCCAAAATATTTTCTAATTTCTGCTAATTATCTTTGCCCTATGAGCTTTTCAGGAAAACATGTTGTGTGATTTCCAAATATTTGGGGATTTCTAGATATAATTATTTGAAATTTCAATTTAGTTCTGTTGTCATACTTTGTATGATTTCAATCCTTTGAAATGTATTTATTGTTTTACATCCTACCATACATTCTGTTAGTAAATTTTCCAGGTGCATCTGAAAAGAAATTATGTTCTTCAGTGTGTATAGTATTCTATAGCTAACAATTAAGTAAAATTTGCTGAGAGTGACATTCATACTTTACTGATTTTTTTGATGAATTACCAAGTAAGAGTTGTTAAAATCACCAAAGATGATTGTGTATTTGTCTATATATCTTTTTTTGTTGTTCTATTTTTATTTTATGTGTTTGGAAGCTCTATTATTTGGTATATATGTATTTCAGTTATTCTTGTGGCTTTTTCACATGGGTATTCTTTTATTATTAAGACATTATTTTAATTATCAACAATAAACAATAGTCTATATCCTGAATTCTACATTGTTATTAATATAATGGCTCTATTTTTCTAATAAAAATGGTTTACATAATATATATTCTATTGATACTTTTTGGTGTATAATTCTATAAGTTTAATCCTTTGACAGATACAGTCATCCATCCATAACCAAAATCAAGATATAGAAACTTTCCATTACCCTATATATTTCTCTCCTGCCCCTCCTGTAATCAATATATCTTTCTCATCTTCTACTACTAGTCACCCCTGAAATGTTTTCTGGTCCTATAAATCTTTATCTACAGAATGTCATATAAGTGGAAGGATATAGTATATGGCCTTTTATCTGGCTTCAATGTGTCATTGGGATTTTTCTATATGTTGTATATCACTGGATGATTTATTTTCATTGTTAATTAATATGGCATTTTATAGAATTATATACCATAGTTTGTTTATCCATTAAGCATTTGAATGATAATTTAGCTTTCTGCTTAGTTTTTAGTGGATTATGAAAAAAATAAAACATTTGTCACAGGTTTTTATGGGAATATATGTGTTCATTTCTCTTAGGTAAACATCTGGGAAAGGGATTGCTAGAAGATAATGATGAACATATGTTTAACATTATAAGAAGCTGCCAAACTATTTCCCCAGTGGCTGTGCCATTTTTTATTTCTTCCAGGAATGTATAACAGTTAAAGTTGTTCTACATCCTGTCCAGTACTTCGTATGATCAATTTCTTTAAAGAAATTTTAATGGTATATAATGATAAATCACTGTGGTACTACTAAAATTGCAAAGACTTTCATGTACAAATTCATTATCTGTGTACGTTCTTTGGTGCAAATATTTTCAAATATTTTGCCCATTTTTCATTGGTTCATTTGCTTCTTTGTTATTTTTATTAATTCTTCATACACTCTAGAAGCAACTTTAAAGATAAGTGTTTGCAAATGTTTACTTCCAGAGTATGGTTTTTCATGTTCTTAAATGTGACTTTCTAAGAGTTTAAAAATTTTTTCCAGTTTATTGTTTTTTAAAGGTTTATTTTTCATCCTTTTTAGTGTCCTTCATTACTATTGTTCTCATAGGTCTGAATTTCCATCTGATATTTCCTTTTAACCTGAATAACTTCCTTTAGTTATTTTTGTAGTGTATGTCTATTGTCAACAAATTGTTTTTGTTCTTATTTATCTGAAAATATATTCATTTTATCTTTATTTCAAAGAATATTTTCATAAGATAGAATTGTAAGTTGACAATATTTTCCCCAGAAGTTTCAAGATGTCATTCTTTTTTCCTGGTCTCCACTCCTTGTAATAAGAAACAACTTGTCATTATTATCATTGTTTTTGTGCATGTAACATATCTTCTGTCTTTATCTTTATCTTTTAACAGTTTGATTACAATGTTCCAAGGTATAATTTTTCTTCTATTTCTCTTTCTTGGGGTTTGTTAGTGTTTCCATATTTGTGAGTTAAATTTAGAAGAAATTGATTAATATTCAAATACATTTTTCTGCTCATTTTCACTCATGTGTCCTCCTGGACTCTCTTTACATTTAGTTTAGACTACTTGGTATTAACCCCTAAGATATTTCAAATATTTTAAATAATTTTTCTCCCTTGCTTTATTTTGGGTGATTTCACCTGATCCATTTTCAGGTTCACTTATCCTTACTTCTTCATTTAAAATTTCCTATTAATCCCATCCAATTTTTTTCTTTTAGATGCTGTAATTTTATGTACAAATTTTCATTTTTTAATAAGTTATCCTATCTCCCTGGTACTCCTTAACTCTTTCCACATCCATCCATCTTTCTTTAGATTTTTAAGCATTTTCTAAGTTACTAAAAAGTCTCTGTTTCCTAATTCCAACATCTATCTGCATCATCTAGGGGTGTTTTTGCATAGCTCTTTCGTGCCTACCAGACACCATCTCTCTGGGTTGTTTGGAATCTTCGCCCATGAATTTGTGTTCAGAAGTTGTCAAAGGACTTGAAATGGATTTATATAGACATTTTACTGATCACTTTTCATATTACTCCGTAACAAAATACGTATTTTGAAGTTAAGTTTTTCTTAACTTCTGGCCAGGATAAAATTCTAAGAGTTAAAATTGTATTGAATTGAGTTATAATTATAATTACACAATTAATCAAATATAATACAAGTTTTAATACATAGTAAAATGTAAAAATACTATTTTTTTGGAAAGCAGTTTTTAATGGATGATGTATTTTTACAAAATTTAATTTACATACATATGTTAATTACTGGTAGAATGATTCAGAGTTCACACTAAGTTTTATTCTTATTTTTAGTTTTACATGTGTAAGCATTAAAAATCATTTTTCATGTAAATAGGTATAAGTAGAGAACAATAGGTAATACTAATGTCATTCTGTCTTCAGAATTTCTTTGTAGTTAACATACAAAAATCACATATAGATCTACCATTAAAAATTATTTTTAAGAAAAATATTTTTACAACTGCATTAGGTCCCCCTACTTATTTTTTTTGGAAAGAGAACTATAAATCTATTGTTCCCAAGGTACAGTCATTTACTTCTCAACACCAATACCAATATTTTGAATTGTCCCATTGTTAGTGTCTTCAAGGATTTTATGCCCCAGGGCAAAGACTCAATGAATGGTAACTATTATGAGCACTATCTCTGAGTCCCAGATGCCCCTCAAGGCATTGACTAGACTCTTAATATGACAATCCCCTTTTGTTATATCTTCAGTATACCAAGCATCAACTCATAGTTTCTATAGCACTGTAGACCTATGTAGATAATTGTTACTTCATGAAAACTTTCTTCAGATTTCAAGCCTTTGGCAGAACTCAAGCATTACAAACTATTTTATATGATGTCCAAGGCTAGCTACATATTGTTTTATGCTGATTCTTTCTGTGTATTAGTCATGTGACCAACATGAGGATAACAATTATGACTTATTGATGCCAGGGTTCTTGTTCACGAAGCCAAAGAATGAGCTTAGCAAACACCCACGGTAGGAGAGCAAGGTATAGGCTTTTATTTAGAAATAAAGTGAAAGGACAGAGCTCCCAGCTCATGCCAGGAGGGGACAAGAGAGCCCAGTGTGATGCGTTGTCTAGGGGATTTCACAGGCAAATGAGGATTTTTCGAGAACATGAAAAAAAGGCTTAGGGGTGTGGATTTGTACCACCTGGCCTGCCCTCAAGGTGAGCTGGGTTGTTCTCTGCTTGCTAGGGCTGTTTACAGTGAAGTCACGGGTTATACTGAGACACCCTTCTTTATTTGTGAAACACTCAAGCATTCTAGGCCAAGTTCCTCCTGACCTTTTGACCTTCAACTGACCTCACAGAAGATGTCTATATTCTTAGTCTGGTATCTTTATCCTAGAGAATTAGTGTGACCTTGACTTTGCATAATGCTTAACACAGAGTTTCAAAAGGGACTTCTTTGCCCATTGTTATATTGTTCTGATTGTAAATATCCCACCCTGCTTTTTCCGGAGGCCCTCACCCTACTCTGACTACACCCATGGTCCCTGTCTCATTATAATTCTATAGACTATACCTCATGGATGAATATTTAATTAGGTTTTTATAACATATATGCCATGTTGCTGTTTCAAATTAGGTTTCTTGGCTTCTAATCGGCATAAGCTGTGTTTTTGTCAAACAGGAATTTTCTCTTGTGACTTGATTATGATTTGAACTTAATTTCCAAGAAACTCAGCCTTAGGAATTATACAATGTCTCAATTTAAACCCTGAAAGTGTGGAAAGAGAAGGAAAAAAAAAACATTTAGCTTCTACATGGAAGAAATAATACTTACATAACTAAGATTATAATCCACAGTTTTACATTCTTGGCCATTAGTATTCCTGAATATTAGGAGTATACTTGTAAATAAATAAGAGAATGAGATATGTAATAATAATACAAAAATTATCTAATTACCTTAACTGATTTTTATATTAATTTTAAAAACATAAATAAGTTAATAAACTATGGAGGGGAAATGACCAGCCAGCACTCCATACCAACTTTTCTATAATGGAATTTTGGATATTTGGGTCATGTCAATTCTGACAAACCCTACTGTGGGTAAATTTGTAATATTTCCAGAATATCTTGCCTGGCTTTAGTACATCTGCATATCAATAGGCATTCAGAGGTGGAAAGAAGTAAGGTTTTAGTTCATTTGCATCATTCTTCAGGGGTGGAGAGAAGTTCATCTCCATATCAATGGGTAATTACCTGGGCAACAGAGGGCTTATCTGTACCTGAGAGGTGAGGGGGCGGTGCTGGTTTTGCTGCTGCTGGAGCAGGAGAGAGAAATGGCCTGGGACTGAAGTTTGTAAGTAATAAACGGGTTTTAAACTTTATTTCTCCCTTTGACTGATTTCGGTTTTTAGAGGTATTTTGCCCCGGGATTTCCTTTCCCCAGATTTACACTTACTAAGGAAACAAATATATATTCCTTCATTAATCGCTTCCTTGTCCTATTTTCATTCAGTATACATTTATTTAAAACACTGAGTCACACAAAGATGAATATAATACATAGCCCCTGTCTTGAGACTCTTCCTTGTTCATGAATAGTAATGTGTTAACTGGAAAACCACTGTCCTCATGCTATTGTCACTTTTCTCCACCCCTCCCCCTACACAAATAAACAAATAATATGCTAAACTCCCAGTTAGTATAATATTCTCAAAGTGACTTAGAATTTAAAGAATGTAGTCTTGAGTAGCATTTCTTAACTTTTTTTCATTGTCATCTTTTTAAGGATTGCTTACAGATATTTTCCAAGTCCCCCTACCCATAGCATTTTAATAGCACAAATATACTGTCTTTCTGTTTATGTACTTTGGCTCTTTAAAGATTAACAAACCATTCTAATATATGTAACTCTTTCACTTCCTGAAAGCCAAATTTTTCTCCCTTGGGAGTGATGTTACTTCCTTTGAGAATGCGTGTTATTGAGTCTTAACCACTACACAGTCTTTTGGGTGTCCGGCTGGCTCTCACATGTTGTCTCTTGACTAGAAACAAGAGGTTACCAAGAGACTTCAGAAAGAGCTAGGTGCTAAAGATGTATTTTTGTTGAAGATAGTTATTGTCCTTGCCCTCCTGGAATTTTAAAGTTTATTAAATTGCAACAATGATTTTAAATTAGAATTATGGCTCCTGCTTCTGGGTAAGGTATAATAAATAGGTAGCAGAAGGTCATTTCTCCTACTGCATCACTAGGAAAAATAAGTTCAATTTAAAACCATATTTTAAAGATATTAGATAACCATGATAGGAAGAGGGCTAGGTGAATTGAAACTCCAGAGAGGAAAAAGCCCATCTTAGGTACAGATTATTGTCAGACAGTTTTGCTGGGGGCTGAGAATTGGACTTGGTGTGGGTAAAATTGCAATATTTCCAGAATCTCCCACCTGGCTTTAATACAGCTACATATCAATAGGTGTTTCCTGGGGGCGGAGAGAATTAGCCCATTTCCATATCAATAGGTAATTACAGGGGCCAGGGAGGGTTTATCTGGACCAGAGAGGTGGGGTGGAGCTCCTCTTCTGCTGCAGTCTGGTGAAAAGAGAGTTGGGATGACTGCTTATAAGAAATACATGGGTTTCTTAAACTTTATTTTTCCCTTTGACTGACTTCGGTTTCAAAGGTATTTTGTCCTGGGATTTTCCCCCAGAGTTACACTTAGTACAGGAAGAGAGGTACTAAAATTATTCAGGTAAAGCACAGCGTATTCAGAAGGACTATCATGATAGATATGAAACTACTGCAATGAGGTTTGGCAGTAGAGGAAAGATACTGGACTCAACTCAGAATATGACAAGGAAAAGTGGGAATTTATAGCCAAGGAGCAGTGGAAGGAAAATTACTAAGGTGAAACACAAGTTGACCTAACAAGATCTTGCTGAAGGCAGCCAGGATGACCAGACGTCACCTGAGGGATGCTGTAGAATGAGGAACCTGATCACATACTGAGGATTGGGGATTCTGGCTGAACTGAAAGCAGGAACCTTGCTAAAACTGTGCTCTAGAGAACATTCCCAAGGATGGGACCTGGCTGAGAAGGGCTCAGAGGAACCTGCCTAGAATTCAGTTAAGGGAACAATCTTTATCAGGACCTTTCCTGGGGGAAATAGAAGCCAGTTCAGTTAAGGGAACAATCTTTATCAGGACCTTTCCTGGGGGAAATAGAAGACAAGAGAACTTTTGGTGGTTGTGCAAGCTGTGTGTGACAAAATGAAACTTCAAACTCTTCCCCAAATAGAACATTTTGTAAATACTATGGTGTCAAGGGAGGCTGGGGAGCCTGGAAAGCAAGCACTATCACCTGAAATTTCATGGTGTGTAGCAGACCAAACCTCCATACAGAAAAGCTTTCAACAGACACATGAGACTGTTGCCAGGCAGCCCATCTGGGGAGGTTTTTCCTTGCACACTAGGTGAAACTTCAACTGGATTGGGGAGGGCTCTTGACTCTGATCACAATAACTATCAGATCTGCAACTCTGGGGGGATAATCCTGGGCAAAATACCTTTGAAATCGAAATCAGTCAAAGGAAGAAATAAAGTGGGAGAAACCTGTTTATTTCTTACAAGCGGTCCACTTCTGCTCTCCTGTGTCTCTCATGACCCGGCTGCAGAAGAAGAGTGTTCCACCCAGCCTCTCCAGTCCAACTTAGCCCTACTTACCCTTGTAATTACCTAGTGATACAGAGATGGATTACTTCTCTCCACCCCTTGGATACACCTACTGATATGGAGATGCACTAAGGCCCGGCGAGAGATTTCAGAAATTTTGCAATTTTACCCACAAGGTCTAACAAGTGCCAGCAAGAAAGGAATTAATTAGAACAAGAGTAGTAGCGAATGTTAGCAGTAATTCAGCAGTAGAGAGCAAGAAAAAGCAGAGGGAGGAAAGGAAAGGAAAGTTCATTGAACTCCTTCTCAGCATAGGGAAAATCTCTTGCCAACTCCTAAAGCCAGGGTCACCTGCCATCCCATGTCTGCTTGATCTGCACAGTGCAGGAATTATATCCTTACCATCTCAGAATTTGGGGGAACCATAAAGCACCAGATGGAATGAGATTATATTGTGAGAACATCCATTTCCCTAATGGTCTGAAATCAAACAGGGAGAAAAATTATTGGATTTACGACTGGAAAGCTGAATGAAATAGCAAAGTGGCAAAGACATTTACCACCAGAAGTAGAGGCTGGAGAGCTCTTTATCATAAAGAAGAATTCAGGGATGAAGTGCAATAGTAGGCTTATGCAGCAAAAATGTTTATTTGATAAGACAGTACACAGTCAGATGGGAGTGCAGACCTCAGAAAGGAAGTTCACTTAAGGGTTTATTTAGAGTTTGGGGTTTTATAGGGCCTTTTGGGTAGGGATCAGTATAAGGCAATATGTGTATAGGTGATTAATCATTCCTTTGAAGTTTTGTCTTAAGAATAGTCTATTCAAATGGTTGTGTTGGTCCAGATCTTGGCATTCTTTACCACATAGGTTCTTTGCACTCCAGAGGTCTGTCTCTTATCCTGGTTACAAAGTTACTTAATTGATTAGGGGGCTGGAAGAAAAGGAAGCAAAACATTTACATTAAGTTAAAGAAAAATCTGGGCCTTTTTCACAAGTCCCTGCTCTATCTCAAGATGTCTTTGGCTTAAGATATTTGTCAGATTTTGAATCTTTTTAGCACAAAAGCTCTGATGGTCAAAACTTTTGGGGCTGAGGACATAAGAGACTCTCAGTCATACTGCCATGTGGCTCTCAATCAAATGTGGAGCAGTGCATTGCTCAAGGAGAAGACCGGAGCTGGAAAGATAGAGTGAAATCCTTCACCATTTCCTACTACATAAGAGACAATTTCTTATTTTGTTTCAATGTTAGAGAGAGGATCTTGCACTGCTCATGTGAGCAGTCTTTTCCTCAAGGCATCTGCTAGATTTTGAAGCTGTCTGTCTGTATTGGAGTCTAAAGAGCAAAGCTCAAATTTCCAAAGGACAGAACAAAAGACAGAAATCTGCCATACTCCTAAGAGTTTGAAAGAACAATGTTTAAGGAATATCCAAAAACTACAGGATACTGAATCTAACTAAAAATGCATCCCACTCCAACACAACTCCATTTTTTATTAGGATCCAGTTAACAGAGGAAAGGCAAAGCCTCTCAAGGATACTTAACATTTTCTTCAGTTTCTATAGCTTCCTTGTACAAATGTCCTTATAATAACAAATTATATGGTGAGAATCCCAATAGGCAACAAAATGTGACTAACAATCAAGAAATAAAAACAGGCAATATACAGACCCAGAGATGACTCTGATGCTATTGTTAGCAGATAAGGATATATAAAATATATAAATATAAAACATGTTAAAGATAACAGTGAGAAAAGATGGACAAAATAGATTAAAATAAGGAGAATTTTAGCAAAGGACTGTAAACTATAGATAAATCAAATGCACATTCTAGAACTTGAATGAAATTAAGAACTAACTGATTGAACAGCAGATCAGATACAGCAGAAGATAGAATTAGGGAATTTGAACACAGCAGAAAATATCAAAGCTGAAGCACAGAGAGAAAATGAATAGAAACTACAGATCACAATATAAAAGACTTATTTTTGTACAGCCCCATGAGCCAATTATGATTTTTACATTAAAAAATAATAGAAAGCATTATTATTGTTCAGTTTTTTTGCAGTATAACTGACAAAAATTATATATATTTAAGATGTACTGCATGCTGTTTTGATATACATTGTGAAATGATTACCACAACTGAGCTAATTAATATCACCTTACATAGTTAACGTGTGTGTGTGTGTGTGTGTGTGGTGAGAACACTTACAATCCATTCCCTTAGCAAACTTCATGTATGCAATATAGTATTATTACCTATAGTCACCACAATGTACATTTGATCTCAAAACTTATACATCCTACATAACAAACTTCACCCTTTGATCATCAGCTCCCCTTTTCCCTTGCCCTCCAGCAACTGGCAACCACCATTCTATTCCCTGTTTGTGTAAGGTCAACTTTTTTAGATTCTACGTATAAGTGAGATCATGCGGTATTTTTATTTCTGTGTCTGGCTTATTTCACCTGCCATAGTATCTTAGATTCATCCATGTTGTTGCAAATGTCAGGATCTCCTTTTTTAAGGCTTAATAATATTTTGTTGTGTATGTATATATATACATATATATATATGTGTGTGTGTGTGTGTGTGTGTGTATATATATATAATTTTCTTTATCCCTTGATCCATCAGTGGACACTTAGGTTGTTTCCATATCTTAGCTATTGTGAATAAGGAAGCAATGAACATGAAAATGCAGATATCCCTTAGAGATAGAACCCACTGAAATTATGCAAGTAGCCAGTCCTAAACCTACTTGCTGTGTATTGCCCATTCTTTGCTATGGAAATCACAATAAATGCTCCTGTCCATAATTTGCCCTTTTTCCATCTGCTTCCTCACCAACTCTGGTATTTTCCCGAGTGGACTCTACATGACACAGCATGTCTATTCCTTTTGGGAACTATGAATAACAAACTGTCTTTCCAATGGCAATCATCCATTTATCCATTGGCCTCAAATTCTCTGAAAAATCAAACCTACATTTTAAAACACCACAGTTTCAGGAAGTTTGAGAACTTTATGGCAGGTTAGTGTAAGGAAAATCGCATGTAGGCACATCATAGTTAAATTGTGCAAAACTAAAAGCAAAGAGAAAATCTTAAAAACATCCAGAGGAAGAAAAGACACATTGTTCTCAAAAATCAGTAAGACTAAAGACTGAATTTTCAAGTGAGAAAGTGTAGAAAGTAGAAGAAAATATAAAGACATCTTTAAAGTGTGGAAAGAAGGAAGGAAGGAAGGAAAGAAAGAAAGAAAGAGAAAGAGGAAGAAAGAGAGGAAAGAAAGAGTAGACAACAACTTAGTATACTCACCTAAAAGAACCTTTGAAAATGAAGGCAAACTAGAGATATTTTCAAACAAACAAATGGTGAAGGAACTTAACTTTAGTAGACCTATATTACAAGAAATATTAAGGTCATCAAAAATAATTGAGCTATACACTAAGGTTTGTACATTTTATTGTATGCATCTCAATATTAAAAATATTAAACATAAAAAAACATTAAGGGAACTTCTTTAGACTGAATATCATTGGTCCTAGATGGAACCACAGAAGGTGGAAAGGAAGGAAAAGTGCCAGAAAATGTAAATTTAAATGGGGAAGTAGGAAAAAATACTGACTGTTTAAAACAACAAAAATATCATTTGGAATAACATATGTATTAACAGAAGACAAAAATGACCAAAGGAGAATAAAAATAGCACAATGTTCAAGAAGTAGTAAAAGCACTAATTTAAGAGGATGAAAAAAAGTCAAGGAAGTGCATTATAATTTATAAGAATATCGCTAAAAGAAAAAACCTCAAAGTATAGCTAAAAACCAAGAGAGAAGATCAAATAGGTATAAATGTATTAAATGACTGAATTCTGGGATGATAATGAAATAGATAGAGCCTTTGGATCATCTCCTGCCATGCATATACCAAAGCAGCAGCTACATGCATGTAAAACAGCTCACTCTAAAAATGACTTGAAGACTGGCAGAACAGATCCTGCATGGCCAGTGACAAGAGAAGGCCACATTGAGAAGGGCAAAATGGGCCGTGCTAAGGTCAGGATCCAGACATTTCCCCTACCCCAGCCCGCAAGTTGGAGGAAGCAAGGCACAGATGACTGAGGAGATAAAACCCCACACCTGGCAAACCATTCCCTGGGGACCTGAATGGAATGATGGATTCCTAAAACACCTGGTTTTGAAAACCAGTGGGCCTTAACTATGAGAAAGCTGGAGGGCTGTGACAGGCTGAGTCTCCAGTCTTGGAGGACTGGCATGTTGTGTCAATTGGTCTGAGATCCAGCACAGAATTCCAACGGCATTTTTCACAGAACTAAAATAAATAATCCTAATATTTGAATGGAACCACCGAAGACCCAGAACAACAAAGGCAATTTTGAAAAAAAAAAGAACAAAGTTGGAGGTATCATGCTCCCTAATTGAAAACTACATTAAAGCTATAATAATCAAAATATATGGTACTGGCACCAAAATAGATACATACATCAATGGAACAGAATAAAGAGCCCAGAAATAAACTATACATATATAGTCAACTAATCTATAACAAAGGAGGCAAGAATATACAATGGGGGAAAGACAGTTTCTTCCATAAATGGTGTTAGAAAACTGGACAACTCCTGTCAATGAAACAAGCTGAGATAAGAAGTGAGGATACCTGACACCTGGCCACAGTGCTAAGAAGCCTCTACCTCAGAGGGCCGTATAAGTAGTTAGGTTTGTTTGTACTCCTTGGCCATATAAGGAGACTGAATTGTATTAGTAATCAGTAGTGTTTTTTCTCTTTTTTCTTACAGACAAACCTCTGCATTAAATTTATTTATTTTTATATTTTTGACCAACCAGATTCCCTACTGATAGTGAAAGTACCCCCCAAATTTCACCACCACCTCAATATTGGCTCATGTTCGGGAGATAGGATTAATTGCCATTTGTTGATCTAAGAGCGAATATAGTGGCCATGCCTAGCCAATCAGTTTATCCCATCCCCTTGGTCAGAGCATTAGTTTCAGAGCAGGACATATGACCCACATCAAGCCAATGATTGTCAATTTTGAATTGTTGAGAAAGAAGAGAGCCTGCCTTAACAAACCCAGCATACAGGAAAGCCAAACCAATAGATAGGAACAGTGCAAATCTTCGTTTCATTCTTTACTTCCTGAATTTAGCCTTGGATAGTTAGATTTTGTAAACCAATAAACTCAGTTGTGTTCTTGTTGAAGATGCTTTGAGTTGGGTTTCTGTCATGTGTATTCCAGAGAGTCCTGACTAACACATAAATTGTTCTTGGAGGTGGAGAGTGGCATATAATAGAATCTAAAATATGGAGTGTGCTGAGTTGATGTAATGTGGAGATTAGCTATCCTTGTGCCCCTGGGAAGGAAAGTTGGCAACTTTTACCATGGTGGTAGAAAAGCAGTTGTTTAAACTATTGCCTGCATTTTCTGTACTCAAAACATGTTTCTACCAACTCTGTAATCTTAGGGAAAATGATGGTAAAAATGTCAGGGTGTGTTTCCTACTCTTTACAACCCTCAGGGAATTTCTGCAATAAAGACAAGCTACAGCTAAAGATAGGATCTTTAAAAGGAAAGAGAGAGAATAAATGTGCGTCTTTGCTCCATTTCTTTGCATGGGGTCAGCAATCTAAAAACGATATTCCTTATTGCTAAATTAGAAAAGCCAAAATCTTTGTCTAAATTTCTTGGCAGCAAAAATGGGGGCTGTGTTAAAAGTGATGGGTAAGAATGGGATCTAGAAGGAACTGGAAATTCAGAAGCAACTCACCTTATTGCGGTAACTGGTATCTCCTACTGTGAAGAGAACTATATTGGAGTACGTTTTGGTGCAGAGGGCAAATTAAAATTGACCCCATAGTTTTGGGTGTAAGAGGAAATGAAGTAAATTGAGGAGAATGAATAAGGAACTGAGGACTGTTGAGAGAAAAATCCCAAAGATGCAATTTATTTTCAAGAACTCAATTTTCCTAAAGACATTAAATGGGTATGAGCTAGCTAGGTGTGATGTAATAGGATCTACAGTGGCCTCAGTCAGGGTGATGAGGTAGTCCCCGAAGGAGGGAAGCCTAGAATAGACATTAAAAGCCCAAGCACGGTGAGAAGGGCATCCATGCAGTAGAGTGTTCTGGAGTAAGGTATTTGGGAGTAAGCACAGTGTGGGGGGAACTGCTGGAGTGTGGGTGGTTTGAGGAGAGCATTCACAGAAAGGTGGGACCAGCAGACTGGCCTAGGGTAGGGTGTTGGAGATTTTGCATAAGGACAATGGTGGTAATGGAAATACTAGTATGTACAGGAGACTGACCATACGAACAAATATATATTAACAACAGCACTGTGAAAGAATGAAATTACATGTTTGGAAAGAGAAAACTAGATGAATCTTATGGTAGTAGATGGGCATCGGAGATAATCTGTGTGAATTCATGGCTTTCAATACATATTGATAGACATGGAAATAAATACAAATAAAATATGTGTATGAATGTGTTATATATAAACTTCTATATTTATTTCCTAGTTCCTTCCTCTGTGTGGGACTGAAAGTAATGCTATTACAATAGCAATTTGTGTGTACAGTACTCAGACTATGGCTTCTAAGAGGAATGAGGGATTCTTGGAGAAAGGAATAATTAATTTAGGCAACAAGGAAAGTACAAGGTTATCCTGGGATAATTTCTTCTGCTAGAAAGCAAGGAAGTGCTTAATGAATGAGAGAGACCAGTTGTTAGGACACAGAAGCCAGCTTGAAGAGGCTCCCACTGACCAAGCCTGGAATGATTTAAGTATCAAAGTAAGTTAACTAAATATTGGATTGCAGGCTAATGAATAAATAAGAAGCATGAGACCAAACTGATATAAAAATAAATGAATAAACTAAGTTTGATGAGGAAATATTTACAAAGTTTTGAAGCAACTTCTTACAAAACACACATTAATTATAAAACGAAAAGGTGTAAGTTTTATTGGAAAAGCTTATAGATACAACCTTAATTAGGTAATTAATTAAGTAATGGAAAACTCTTAAATCATATGTCACCTGGGTGAATTCGGTGAGGGCTATATTCATTGCTGTAATATTTCTATCATAGATTTTCTATGATGTGTCAAGTTATTTTAAACATTGGGGTGTCAAGAAGGGAGAATATGAGGCTTGTAACTTACCATGCTCTCACAGACACCCTTAATAAAACAGCTACTACACATAATCAGTTCAGTCTGAATGATGTACAGAAACTAGCTGAGATACTCCTGCACATTGGGCAACTGAGAAAATACTCACACAGAAATGGGTAGGAAAGACTGAGACTCACTCTTTCTGTAAACCCCACCCCTGTAAAAGCACCTTTTAATCAGGAGGAACCTCCAACCCTGAGCCTCTCCCTGAGAAATGAAGGGTTTGGACCAAATATTTGGTGCTCCAATTTTTATGGTTGTACCCAAGGGACTGGTTCTGTATTCACCTGTGTCTGGGAGGTGACAGGGCCTGTCATTCCCCCAAGACCACTGACATCAAAGAGATGGTTTTAAATGGGAGTATAAGCACTTCCCTGAGATTCCAAAGGTTTCAAAGGAGAACAAGGACAAAATAAAGCCCTACTCTCAGCTTCTCCTTGAAAGAGATCGGACTGCGCATGTCTCAATTTTCCCACTTGTTGCTCAAAGCCTGAGTTTCTAACTGGCCCACATCTAGGACCTGATGAGAGAGGTAATTAGTCTCCTCCAGGAGGTTGAACAGGAGTGTGGTCATTTCCTGCAGTTTCTCCCTGTGGCTCACTTCAGTGATAAACCTAAGTCTCTAGTTTTTTCCCGGAGGGAGTTGGTCCACAAACCTAGTGTCCCAATGTTTGCACCTTCCCCCCGAGGGACTACTTCTTAACTCATGTAGCTCTGAGAGTTGAAAGGGCCTGGCATTTGCTAGTTTCCTGGGTCCACAGAGAGCAAAGAGCAGTTTTAAACAGGGGCATAAGGACTTCCGGGGCTATTCCCCTGGCTCAAGGAAGAGGGAGCAGGTAATAATTCCTAGCTCCCAGTTTCTCCCTGGAACGAATTAGACTGTACTTCTAGTGTTCTGACTTTTCTGGCTGCTGGCTCAGGGTTATTCTTCTAATTGGTGTCTGGGAGCTGGCCTAGCATTTGCTAATCCATGAAGGTTTACAAAAAACAAAGCAGTGGTTTTGAATGGCCTTGTGAGATCTCCCATGATTCCTCCCACTGGATCACTCCAACAATAAATCCCAGCTATCAGCTTCTCTCTGGACAGATTACACAGTATATCTAGTGGCCCAACTTTTCTGGGTGTAGCCTGAAGCTCTGGCTTCAACCTGCTTATCTTTATGAGTTGATGGAGCTGACAATTAATCTCCTAAGAGTTTGAATAGGCAGGTGGGCAATTTCTGCAGCTCTTCCTCTTGGCTCACTCCAGAGATAGAATAAGTTCTGTCTAACCCTCGTATCTTTTAAAACTGAAAGGACTTGGCATTTTCTAGGCCTCTGGATGAAACAGAGAGGAAAACAAGGGTTTGAAAGAATGTGTGGTCTGAATGAAAGTGCAAACTTCTTTCTCTAGCTCAGTGCAAAGTGAATGGATGATAAACTATAGCTCCCAGCTTCTCCCTGAAGAGGGAAGGAATGATTCATACATCTAACATCCAACTTTTTCAGTTACCACTTGAGAGATTGGCTTCTATCTTATCTATCTCAGGGCACAGACGGGACTTGGGATATCCTACTGTCCTGGGAGTCACTAGACAGACAGCAGTTTCACTGAGCACAAAGATTTAAGAGGTACACAGAATTTCTGGTCAGTTTGATTGGTGAGGACAGTCAGTCAACACTGGGAGAGGTGTCTATTTTATCTAATATATACAAAACAACACAGAAAGTCAAACAAAATGAATAAAGCGGCAAATACGCTCCAAACAAAAGAACAAAAACAAACCTCCAGAAACCAAACTTAATGAAATACAGATAGATTTACCTGTTGAAGAAATCAAAATGACAATAAAGATGCTAACCAGGATCGGGAAAGCAATGCATGAACAAAGTGAGATTTCAACAAATATAAAAAATATTTTTTAAAATCCTACCAAACAGAGATCATAGAGCTAAAGAATAAAATTACTGTACTGAAAAACTAATAGAAAGGTTCAACAGTAGCTAGCAGGAGAAAGGATCAGTGAACCTGAAGACAGGTTATTTGAAAATCATTCATTGAAACAAAAAGAAAAAAGAAAAAAGTGAAGATAGCTTAAAGAGCATATCAAATATATCAATATATGCATTATGTGAGTACCAGTAGGAGAAAATAGAAAAAGGAAGTTTATTTAAAGAAATACTAGCAGAAAAATTCCCAAAGTGGGAGAAGGAAATAGGTATCCTGTACAAGATGCCCAAATGAGGACAGATAAGAAACCAAAGAGATATGCACCAAGACATATTATAAACAAACTTTCAAAATTTAAAGACAAAGGGAATTTTAAAAGCAGCAAAAGGGGTGACAATTTAATGTGCATAATAGTTGAATCACTGCATGTATACTTGAAACCAATATAATATTGTATATCAACTATAATGTTTAAAAATATTAAAAAACATAAAACCTTGTTACATAACAGGAATCCCCATAGACTATCAGCAAATTTGCAACAGAAACCTCACAGGCCACAATGAAGTAGGATGATATATTCAAAGTGCTGAAAGAAAAAAAACTCTGCCAACTAAGGATATTATATCTGGAAAACCTGTCCTTCAAAAATGAACTTCCCCAAAACTTAACTACTAATAGCCAACTGTTGACTGGAAACCTCACTGGTAACAGAAAGTTGATTTATACATACTTTATATGCTACAAAAAAAAAGAAATGAATGGGAGATAAAGACTTTCTCAGACAAACAAAAGCTGAAGGAGTTCATCACTCCCTTACAAAAAATGCTGAAGGGAGGTCTTCAAACTGAAATCAAGGAATGCTGAAACAGGAACATGACAAAATAAGAAAGCATGAAATTCACTAGTAAAGTAAATATATAGACAAAAATAGAATATTGCATTTCTATAATGGTGGTGGGCAAATAACTTTTAATTCTACTATAAAAATTGAAAGGTAAAAGTCTTAAAAACTACAACTTCACTATGTTAATAGATACAAAATATAAATACATGATAATTATGACATCAATAGCATTTAATAGGAAGGGAGGAGACAAAAAAGTTTAGAGTTCTTCTATTGAAGAGAACTTAAGATATTGCCAGCTGAGTGTAGACTGTTATATTTTATGTAAGCTCCTTAGAACCACAAAGAAAATATCTATAGAAGTTAAACAAAAGGAAACAAACAAAAGGAAAAAAGAAGGCAATCAAAACCCTCCAATTAAAAAAAATGAAAATCAAAGGAAGACAGCAAGAGAGAAAAAGAGGGGCAAAGTAACTACAAGGCAAAAGAATATATCAAAATATGGCAATAGTAAATCCTTCTCTATCAATATTTATTTCAAATGTACATAGATGAAACTTCCCAATAAACAGAGTCTGAAATGGATTAAAGAAATCAAGATCCAACTATATGCTGTCTATAAAACCTCACTTTAGATTCAAGGGCACACAAAGGCTGAAAACAAATAGATATAAAAACATATTCCATGTAAATAGTAACCAAAAGAAAGCAGGAGTGGATATATATATATATATAACCAGACAAAATAGACTTTAAGCCTAAAACTGTGTCTAGAGATAAACAAAGTCATTACATAATGATAAAAACATCGATTTAACAAGAAAATACAAAAACTGTAAAAATACATGCACCCAACATCAGGACACCTAAGTATACAAGACAAATGTTGACGGCTCTGGAAGAAGAAATTTACAGCAATATAAAAATAAGTTTCAACACCACCCTTCAATAATGGATAGAATATTTAGAATGTAAATCAATAAAGAAACAACAGGCATGGATTTTGGGAAGATGGTAGAGTAGAGAGAGCCTGAATCCACCTTCTCCCACCTACAAACCAAACCTACACCCACACACAGCCTTTCCTCCTGAAGAAGAATGGGGACCAAGGTGAGCACCTCCTAGACAATGAGGGATAGAAAGATCACAGAAAAAACGAAAGGAGAGACACAGGCACAGTAAGAGCAGGAGCCCCACCCCCAGCACAGGGACAGGCAGTGGGGCAGAGGAAGGATATTTCTGACAGTGCCAGGCACGGGCTCCCTGCCCTGAATCCCAGGAAAAAAAGCCATGAGGTTTAAAGTGCAAAAAGACCATAACTGATAGAATCCAAGTTTCAGAACTACGCAGCTGCTACTTGGCAAAGGAACCACTGGAAGCACTATGGGGTTAAAGGACCTGGCCAGTGCCAGTATCTGCTTTCCTTCTGCTCAAGTGCAGTCAAGAGCAGGGTCTGGGCACACACACCAGTCTCAGACTTGGTCTAGGTGGCCTTCTGGACATTATCCATATCCAAACAAACCTATAGGATATCCAGCAGTCCCACCTTGCTGCCCACTGCCAACCACAGGCCCGGCCCCCATCAACATGACCAGGAAGTGCTCCCCGCCTGACAGGGAGTGTGTGCAAAACAGCAGTATTTGCCAACATTGGAATTCCCTGGAGTGGCCCAGAGCATGCACCAACCCACAGGGCAGCACGCACAGGGGCCACCTCTGCCCTGCCAGTGGGGCACTGCCAGTACCAATGCTGGAATTTCTCAGAGTAGCCCAGAGCACGTACCGGCCAAAAGGGGAGCATACAAAGGGCCCACCTCAGCTCCACCAGTGGGACCTCGTTGGTGCTGATTCTAGAATTCCCTGGAGCAGCACAGAGTGCGTATCAGTTTGTGGGTGACCATGCACAGGCATAGCACTGCTCCAACAGAGGGACATAGCCAGCAATGATCCCAGAGTTTTCCAGAATGGCCCAGAACATGCCCAGGGCTTCAGGTGAGGAATGGAAGGAGACTGAGCTGACACCAATCCAGAAGTTACCTGGAGTGTGTCCCCAACCCACAGCTGGTCCATCAACTTCCCCCCAGCAGCACAGAACTCACAGGTACTCACCAAGAGCCCCTCAAGTGGGCCCTGCAGACCACCCCCAGGACCATCCCTTGGGAGCCCTAGCACCGGGAAAAGCCTGTTTCACATTCACTCACCCTCCAGCTTGCCAAAACCATGAGGGACATAACAGTCTACCCAGGGGACCTTCCTATATAAGGTCAATCTTTCAAAACTGGGAGAGTGAACTCTTTCAATTAATTCATGGAATAAAACACAGAAAGTCATATGGAGGAGACAGATATGTTCCAAACGACAGAACAAGAAAAAAAACAAAACAGAAAAATCCTAAATGAAACAGTTCACCAATCTACCTGATAAAAAGTTTAAAGCGATGGTTATAAAGATGCTCACTGGACTTTAGAAAACAATGGGTGAATTCAAGGTGGGCTGCAACAAAGACTCTTAAAAAAGAACACACATGAAAATTCAATAGATGAAATAACACACTAGAGGAAATGAAAAGCAAACTGGAGGAATTAGAAGAACAGATATGTGACTTAGAAGATAGAGTAATGGAAAGAACTCAAGCTGAACAGCAGAAGGAAGAAAGAATTAAAAGAAATGAGGATAGGTTAAGATAGCTCTGGGACATCGAATATCCTGACATTTGCATTATAAAAGTCCCAGAAGGATGACACAAGAGAAAAATGTAGAAAACTCATTTGAAGAAATATTAGCTGAAAGCTTCCCTAACTTGGGGAAGGAAACACTCTACCAAGCACAGAGAGATCCAAATGAGATGAACCCAAGGAGGTGCCCATCAAGACACACATCATAATAAAAATGTCAAAGATCAAAGACAAAGAGAGAATCTTAAAACCATCAGGTGAAAAGCAATGAATTATGTATAAGAGAAACCCCTTAAGGGTATCAGCTTTTTTTCTGCAGAAACTCTACAGGCAAGAAAGGAGTGGCATGATATATTCAAAGTGCTGAGCAAAAAAGAAGCCAACCAAGAATATTATGTCAAACAAGGTTATCATTCAGAATTGAAAGACAGATGAAGAGCTTCACAAACATGTTAAAAGAGTTCACTGCTACTAAACTGGACTCAGAAGAAATGTGAAAGGAACTTCCATAGGAGGAAAAGAAAAGACCCTAATTAGAAGTAAGAAATTTAAGAAAGGGAAAAACTTCCAATGGTAAAGCAAACACAAAGCAGAAATAGTAGATTAATTACTTAAAAGCTAGTATGAAGGTCCAAAAAAACCCACACAAAAGTAGCAAAACCAATTAGATCTAAAAATTAATTAAGGAAATCACTAATCAAAAAGGTATAAAAGAAGATGTATATATCAGATGTTGGGGAGAGGAATAATAAATGTTCTGCAGTTAGAATTCATTCAAAATTAAGTGACTACCATCTTAATATAGTGTTATATTCATAGGATGTCATGTAAGGACACCATGATAGCCACAAGCCAAAAACTTATGATACACAAAAAGGAAACAGACGGGAACCCAACCATAACATAAAGAAAGTCATACAAAACAAGAGAAAAGAGCAAGAGAGGATGAAAAGATCAGAGAATATGACAAAAAAAATATCAGTAAACTAAACAAAATGACAGTAAGTAAATGCCTAAGAAAATTACTTTAAATGTAAGTGGTCTAAATGTTTCAATCAAAAGGTATAGGGTGACTGAATGGTTAAAAAACAAGACCAATCTATTTGCTACCTACAAGAGAATAACTTCACATCTAGAGATATACACAGACCTGAGCTGAAGGGATGGAAACAGATTCTATGTAAATAGGGACAAAAAACCAAAAAGCTGGAGTTGCAATACTCATATCAGACAAATTAGACTTCAAAGAAAAAAAGATAAGGAGACTAAAAAAAAGACATTACATAATAATAAATGGATACATCAAACAAGAAATACAGCAATCATAAAAATCTGTGCACTCAATATAGGAGCACCTAAATATATAAACCAAATACTAACAGCTCTAAAGGGAGAAACTAACAACAATACAGTGACAGTTAGGGATTTTAACACCCCACTAACATCTATGGATAGATCATCCAGACAGAAAATATATAAGGAAACAGAGGTATTGAATGATATATTAGACCAGATGGACTTAACAGACATATAAAGAAAATTACACCCCAAATCAGCATGATACACACTCTTTTAAAATACATATGGAATGTTCTACAGAATAATCATATATTATGACACAAACAAGTTCAATGAATTTAAGATTAAAATTGTATTAAGCATCTTTTCAGACCATAGCAGTATGAAACACATACGAATTACAACAACAACAAAAAAAAACTGGGAAAAATACAAACATGTGGAAGCTAAATAACCTGTTTCTAAATAATTGGTGGATCAATGAACAGATCAAAAAGGAAATCAAGCTATGCATGGAGACCAATGAAAACAGAAATGCAATGGTTCAAAATATGTAGGATGCAGCAAAAGTGGTTCTAAGAGGGAAGCACAGAGCAATACAGGTCTACCTCAAGACACAAGAACTGTCTGAAATAAATAATAGAACCTTACAATTAAAGGGACCAGAAAAAGAAGAAAAGGCCCAAAGTTAGTAGAAAGGGGGATGTAAAGATCAGACCAGAAATAAGCAAAATAGAGACTAAAAGACAATAGAAAATAATCAATGAAACCAAAAGCTGGATCTTCAAGAAGATAAAATAGACAAACACTTAGACAAATTTATCAAAAAAGAGAGGACACAAGTAAACAAAATCAGAAATGAAAAAGGAGAAGCTATAACTAACTCCACAGAAATTCAAATAATTATGAAAATTCTATCAAGAATTATATACCAATAAATTGGATAACCTTGAAGAAATGGAATTCTTAGAAGAATTCAGTCCTCCAAGATCAACCCAAGAAGAAACAGAAAATCTGAATAGACTGATGCCTTGTAATGAAATTGAACTGGTGATAAAAAAGCTCCTTCCAAATAAAATTCCAGGACGAGAGAGCTCATGGGTGAATTCAGTCAGTTAAAAAAGAGGTAATACCTATCGTTCTTATAGTATTCTAAAAAGGTGGAAGATGAGGAACTACTCCCAAACTCATTCTACAAGGTCCACATTTCATTAATGCCAAAACCAAAGCCATTACAAAGAAATGAAATTAAAGACCAATATCCATGATTAGCAAAGAGGCAAATTTCTCAGCAAAATATTAGCAAACAATTGAAAAATACATCAAAGGGTCATTCATCATGACCAAGTGGGAATTATTCCAGGGATGCAAGGATGGTACAATATTCATAAATCAATCAATGTGATACACAACATTAACAAAAGGAAGGAGATAAACCCTATGATTATCTCAATAGATGCTGAAAAAGTATTTGACAAAATTCAACATTCATTCATGATAAAAACTCTCAATAAAATGGGTATAGAAGTAACATAGCTCCCAGGGAAGTATTTTTGCATCTATGTTCATCAGGGATATTGGTCTGTAATTTTCTTTTTTTGTGGTGTCGTTGCCTGTTTTTGTATTAGAGTGATGTTGGCCTCATAGAATGAGTTTGAAGTATTCCCTCATCTTCTACTTTTTGGAAAACTTTAATGAGGGTGGGTATTAGATCTTCACTAAATGTTTGATAAAATTCAGCAGTGAAAGCATCTGGTCCAGGTGTTTTGTTCTTATGTAGTTTGTTGATTATCAATTCAGTTTCATTGCTGGTAATTGGTCTGTTCAGATTTTCTGTTTCTTTCTGGGTCGGCCTTGGAAGATTGTTTTCTAGAAAGCTGTCCATTTCTTCTAGGTTATCCAGTTTGTTAGCATATAATTTTTCATGGTATTGTCCCATAATTCTTTGAATTTCTGTGGTGTCTATTGTGATTTTTCCTTTCTCGTTTCTGATTCTGTTTATGTTTGTAGACTCACTTTTTTTCTTGATAAGTCTGGCTAGGGGTTTATCTATTTTGTTTATTTTCTTGAAGAACCAGTTCCTGCTTTCATTGATTCTTTTCTATTGTTTTATTCTTCTCGATTTTATTTATTTCTGCTTTAATCTTTATTATGTCCCTCCTTCTGCTGACTTTGGGCCTCATTTGTTCTTCTTTTTCTAGTTTCGTTAATTGTGATTTTAGACTGTTCATATGGGACTGTTGTTCTTTCCTGAGGTAGGGCTGTATTGCAATATACTTTCCTCATAGCACAGCCTTCACTGCATCCCACAGATTTTGCAGTGTTGAATTATTCTTGTCATTTGTCTCCATATGTCGCTTGATATCTGTTTTTATTTGGTCATTTTGGTTATTAAGGAGCATGTTGTGAAGCCTCCATATGTTTGTGAGATTTTTCATTTTCTTTGCATAATTTATTTCTAGTTTCATACATCTGTGGTCTGAGGAACTGGTTGGTACAATTTCAATCTTTTTGAATTTGCCGAGGCTCTTTTAGTGGCCTAGTATATGATCTATTCTTGAAAATGTTCCATGTGCACTTAAGAAGAATGTGTATTCTGCTGCTTTTGGGTGTAGAGTTCTGTAGATGTCTGTTAGATCCATCTGTTCTATTGTGTTGTTCAGTGTGTCTGTCTCCTTACTTACTTTCTGTCTGGTTGATCTGTCCTTCAGAGTGGGTGGAGTGTTGAAGTCTCCTAGAATGAATGCATTGCATTCTATTTTTCCTTTTAATTCTGTTAGTATTTGTTTCACATATGTAGGTGCTCCTGTGTTGGGTGCATAGATATTTATAATGGTTTTATCTTCTTGTTGGATTGACCCTTTTATCATTATGTAATGTCCTTCTTTGTCTCTTGTGACTTTCTTTGTTTTGAAGTCTATTTTGTCTGATACAAGTACTGCAACTCATGTTTCTTCTCCCTATTAGTTGCATGAAATATCTTTTTCCATTCCTTCACTTTTAGTCTGTATATCTTTGGGTTTAAAGTGAGTCTCTTGTAGGCAACATATAGATGGGTCTTTTTTTTTATCCATTCAGTGACTCTATCTCTTTTGATTGGTGCATTCAGTCCATTTACATTTAGGGTGATTATTGATAGGTATGTACTTATTGGAATTGCAGGCTTTAGATTTGTGGTTACCAAAGGTTCAAGGTCAACTTCTTTACTATCTAAGAGTCTAACTTAACTCACTTAATATGCTATTACAAACAGAATCTAAAGGTTCTTTTTTTTTCCTTCCTCCTTTTTCTTCCTCCCCCATTCTTTATATATTAGGTATCATGTTCTGTACTCTTTGTCTATCCCTTGATTGACTTTGGGGATAGTTGATTTAATTTGCATTTGCTTAGTAATTAACTGTTCTACTTTCTTTACTGTGGTTTTATAACCTCTAGTGACAGCTATAAAACCTTAGGAACACTTCCATCTATAGCAGTCCCTCCAAAATACACTGTAGAGATGGTTTGTGGGAGGTAAATTCTCTCAGCTTTTGCTTATCTGGAAATTGTTTAATCCCTCTGTTAAATTGAAGTGATAACCTTGCCAGATAAAGTATTCTTGGTTTGAGACCCTTCTGCTTCATTGCTTTAAATACATCATGCCACTCCCTTCTGGCTTGTAAGGTTTCTGCTGAGACGTGTGATGATAGCCTGATGGGCTTTCCTTTGTATGTGATCTGATTTCTCTCTCTGGCTGCTTTTTATAGTCTGTCCTTATCCTTGATCTTTGCCATTTTAATTACTATATGTCTTGGTGTTGTCTTCCTTGGGTCCCTTGTGTTGGGAGATCTGTGCACCTCCATGGCTTGAGAGACTATCTCCTTCCCCAGATTGGGGAAGTTCTCAGCAATTACCTCCTCAAAGACACTTTCTATCCCTTTTTCTCTCTCTTCTTCTTCTGGTTCCCCTATAATGCGAATATTGTTCTGTTTGGATTGGTCACACAGTTCTCTCAATATTCTTTCATTCTTAGAGATCCTTTTTTCTCTCTGTGCCTCAGCTTATTTTGTTCCTCTTCTCTAATTTCTATTTCATTTAACATGTCCTCCACCATGTCTAATCTGCTTTTAAAACTTCCATTGTATGTTTCATTTCTGATACTGTGTTCCATAATGATTGGATCTCCAACCGGAATTCATCCCTGAGTTCTTGAATATTTTTCTGTACCTCCATGAGCATGTTAATGATTTTTATTTTGAAATCCGTTTCAGGTAGATTCAGGAGGTCTATTTCATTTAAAATTTTCTCAGGGGTTGTTTTCATAATTTTACTTTGAACCAGGTTCCTTTGGCATTTCATATTTGTATATGGTGCCCTCCAGTGCCCAGAAGCTCTACTCTCTGGAGCTGTTCAGCCCCTGAAGCAATGTCAGGGGTCGCATGGGAGCAGTATTGGTTCCTGGGGGGAGGAAAGAGCTGTTTCCTGCTTCCCGGATGCTATGCCTGCTGCCACTGCCAGAACCAGTGGGCCAAGCACACAGGTATAAGCCTCTGTGCTTTGCGTTTGTAGTTGCTGTAGACGGGGCTCCCTCTGGCTGGCCTAAGCCAGGGTAGGGTTTGCCAGTTTGCGAGCCAGGTGGGGCTGGCTGGGAGAAAGGCTCTGTTGGCTGCATATAACGGAGGGGGTCCTTGGAGCTCTGTAGCCAGCCAGGGAGCTGGAGCTCCTGAAGATCATGAAAGTTCCCAACCTGCTGGAGAGAGTGCACCTGGACAATTTTGTCTACCTGTCCTTTCTCCTGAGCAGTAAGCTCTGTGCAATCCTTGCCCCTTTAGCAGCCCTCTTGCTGTTAGGAAGTCTCTCAGACTGCCCACCTTTCTTTTGTCCCAGAGCTGCCAGATATGGATCCCTGCTTTCCACAAGCGGCTGGAATCTCAGTCTCTCCAGGTATTTTGCCTGTCTTAGCTTTCCAAGCCCCTAATCACAAGAGCACCATGAAAACCCCATGAAATGTAGGTTTGTGGTCCCAGATAAGATCTCCAGAATTAGGTATTCAGCAGTCCCAGGCCTCCACTCCCTCCTCCTCTGTTTATCTTTCCCCCACTGGTGAGCTGGGGTGGAGGAAGGGCTTGGGTCCCACTGGGCCACAGCTTTGGTATGTTACCCTGTTCCATGAGGTTTATTCTTTTCTCCAGGAGTATGCAGTTTGGCCCAGTCCTCTTTCCTGTTGCTCTTTCAGGATTAGTTGTATTAATTATATTTTCATATTATATGTGGTTTTAGGAGGAAGCCTAAAAGAGGTGTCTCACCTCTCACACCGCCATCTTTAATCCATTCTCTGCCTTTCTTTATTATTTGATGATTTTCCATAGTGATATGCTTTTTCTTGTTATCTTTTACAAATTTACCATAGTTTCTGCTTTGAAATTACAATGAGGTTTACATTAAACATCATAGAGACCAACAGTTCATTTTACTCTGATAACATTGCAAGTGAAAACTCTATATTATTGTTTTTAATGTCACAATTTATCTCCTTTTATATTGTGTATACATTAACAAATTGTTGCTATAGTCATTTTTAATACTCTTGCCCTATAGCCTTTATATTAGAGTTCAATGGTTAACACTCCATCATATTAAAGTATTAGAGTATTCTGAATCTGGCTATATACTTACCTTTGCAGTGTGTTGTATATTTTAATGTTTTCATGGTACTAATTAGTGTGTTTTCATTTTAGCCTGAAACACCCCTTCCATTACTTCTTTAAGACAGGTGTGGTGGTGATGAATTCTTTCAGGTTTTGTTTGAGAAAATGTTTATTTCTCCTTCCTTTATTAAGGTATACTTTGACAGAAAGTATTCTTTGATGGCATATTTTCCCTTAGTGCTATGAATATATCATTTCGCTCACTCCTTGACTATAGAGTTTCTACTGAGAAATCCACTGATAGCTCATGGGGGTTCCAGTATAATTATTTAGCTCTTTCCAAGATTCTCTCTTGCCTGATTTTTGAAGTTTTATTATAAAGTATGTATTATAAAAGCACTTTGAAAGGATCTCTTTCAATTGATTTTCCTTGGTAATCTATGAGCTTCATGAGCTTACATATTCAAATTTCTCCACAGATTGGGGAGGTTGTCACCATTACTTCTTTAAATAAACTTTCTGACCCCTTTTCCTTATCTTCTTTTTCTAGAACTCCGATGAACAAATTAGTTCTTTTGATGGTATACCATAGATCACATAGTCTTCACTTTTTTCATTCTTTTCTCTTTCTGCTTCTCTAATTGGAAAACTTCAGTTGATCTGCCCTCATGCTCACTGATTCTTTTTTCTGTTAGGTCAAGTCTGCTGCTGAAGTTCTCTATTGAATTATTCAGTTCAGTCATCTATTCTTCAGCTCCAAAATTTCTATTCAGCTCATGTTTTTTCCCTTCTCTCTGTCAAACTTCTCATATTGTTCTTGTATTGATTTCCTCATATCATTGTTTTAACTGTGTTCTTTGGTAGCTCTGTAAGTATCTTGAGAACAATGATTTTGAATTCTTTGTCAGGCAATTCCTTTATCTCTATCTGGGTCCACTTACTGGATATTTACAGTATTTCTTGGTGGAGTCATGACCTTTAGTAGGCGCACATTTGAAAAAATAGTCACCTTTTCCAGATTTTATGGGATGACTTTGGTAAGGGAGATATCGACTTGTAGGTTGGGGCAGTCTGGATCATGTTATGTCGCTGTGCCTAGTGTTGCAGTGTACCAAATGGGAGGTGTGTGGTGACACTGGGGTTGGAAAGCATGATGTGTCTTTAACTCAGGCCAGTGGGTTCACAGCATTGACAATTGTGTGGTCCTTGGCAGTGCTACCAGGTGTCCACAGTGGCTGCAAGGGCTATTGGGCTCCTCAGTTCTGCCTCTAGGTCCAGTGGTTAGAGACTACTGCAGGCAGTGGTGGTGGCAGAGCTGCTGGTGTGCATACGTTTGGCTGAGGGGGTCAGGTGCAGGTCCCTGTGTAGTGGCAAGGGGCAGTTGCAGACATACTTGTATTTATTGGGGCCAGTTGCTGGGACTTTAGTAGTCTGGAGGCCCTGGCTGTTGGTACCTACTATGTTGCTTCAGGTATATCCTACACTGCTGCTGGGTCTTGCTCCAGGTGCATGGCAGTGCAACAGGGTGAGGTGGTTAGGCTGGTGGCATGCAGGGACTCAGCTGTAGGAGCTAACTAAAGAGGAGCACAGTGGTGTAGCCAGTGACAGAAGACAGGGCCTTATGTGGGCCCACAAACAACTGTGTCAGCCATGGCTGCATAGTCTTTCCTGGGCATGCACACACAGTGAAAGCTGGTGATAGGTGTCAGAACAGTAACATGTAGGTTCACAACTAGAGGGGCTGGACCTAAGCACACCCACAGTTGCAAAGTTCATCTATAGGAGTCTACACTGACATCTTGCACTTACACAGATGCAAAGGCATGTGCTAGCGGCAGGTGCATTTCCTGGCTCTGGAGTATTGGGAGAAAGAGTAGGGAGGTACTCAGGTGGCTGGAGTCAGTGAATGTGAATACCTGGGGTAAAGCTGGTGAAATCAGCAGGGGAGAGCTGTGCTGGCTATTGGTTGTAACTTCATGGTTGAAAGCTGCTCGGTTTGTCTGTAGAACAGTTTACTGTGAACGTTTATCACTCCCATGCATGGCTGTTATCAACAGCACCTGCTTTTCTTCATTGTTCCTCTATACAGATGCATTAATATCTCTATACATTTCAACTTTGCTAGTCTAGTTAGGGTGAAATTGAAGCAGGACCTCATGCAGTGCCCCCAAAGGCTAGGAAAGCTGGTGGATCACTCCACTCTTACTTTCTTAGTGAGGGAAACTCTAGCTGGGAATTCCTTCTTGGCAGTGAGCAATGCCAGTTTGGGGGATGGCATGATGCAGGAAAAATGAAGCTGTTTTCCTTTCTCTTTTTGTGTGGTTATTCTCAGGGTTTTTAAAAATTCCACTGTGTTGCTGAAGTTTCTTGTAAGGACTTCAGAGCTCTCCCAGAAATGTTTTTGCTCGTGGATAGCTGTCTAATTGTTGGCTTTTGTTAGGGGACAGAGGCTGGGGTCTCCTATGCATTTGGTGATGTCCCTTTGGCCTCAATAAATGTTGACTGAATGAATAGATGTAGTAGTTCTTACTCAAACCCTTCATGGTTTTCATTTCCCATAAGTGCGCACAGTCTCTAAATGGTCAAGATCTACTATGTCTCATGGTTAGAAGTGTATGTTTCTGGTGTTAGAGACCTGGTTTATTCCATTTATCTCTAGCTATTTGCAAGTGACACAGCTTTTGATTTGTAGATTGTATGTCACTTCTTTCAGGTCTGGGGGGTGGGAGTGGAAGTGGAAAAGGTGGCTATCAGCTGGCCTTACACATACCCAAGGGTATGTAACCTCTAGGATTTGATCCTTGGTTTATGTAGGCCATTCCCATTGGCACCTGGGGTGGGAGGTAGGGACAGATGTCTAAATGAGATAAGGCTACTCTAGTTCTCTTATTCCCTTAGAGTTTTGCTAAGTCTCAAAGAAGACTATGTGTTAACCTTTTTTAAATTATGCAACACAATACAAAAAAGCATATTATCAATAAAGTGTTCGGTAAATATCTTTATGATATGCTGTCACTACTCATAGTGTGAATTAAATATGTGATATCAAATCTAAGTACACACTGGGCTAGGCAATTCTCTGATTTCCTTGTCTCCTATAGAATTTAATTGCCACATTTTCATGTTTTGTAGCATTTTACTCCAGTAGACATTTACTATACATACCTGTTTTAGGATTTCCTGGCTTTATATACTTGCTTCATATGACTGCTAATTTTGTTTTATGTTTTAGAGGAGAATTGCATATCAATTTGTCCCTTTTATTTAACCTTTTCTAACACTCTTGAGCAACTATGAGTAATTGCTCTTTGATAATTCTCAGTTTTCATAGTGACACAAGTTCTATGGGGCAAGATTTTTCTATTTTAAAATAAGTCTTTCTATTACTCAATTCACATGGGTTGCTATTTGTCCTGATTGGACAGACATTGGAAGGTTGTAAAACACATTTTCACAATGGCTTGGAATTTCAAAATTCACACAAATATTGAAAACTGAGAATTTTCCAGACACTTCCAGTGTCAGATCAGAATTTTATTTAAAATGTGTACTACATTAGGTATTGAGCTATTATAAGGTTTTTCCTGAGATCTGTGCAAGCAATTAATACTTCTCATGTTGCATATGACAATGAAAGCCCAACACTTAGGGCCATAAGGTCATTCATTTAGGTGGGAGGAGAACTGTGGAGCTCCTGCCTAACTTTCCCTATGTCATATTGCCCACCTGGCAGGAATCTGGACCCCTTTTGCTATAGAGAGCTGCTGACCTCAATTCCTGCAAAAGTACACTCTTAAGTATAAATCCACTCATGCTCCCTTTTAAGGGATTTGATCCTGTGGGAATTTCAGCATCTTACATTCATGGCCATATTTAGTCTATTGTCATGTTGGTTGTACAAAGACGCAGAGACCAGAGATGAGTGCAGATCTGACCTGGGCATCTGAAATATATATGAAGAAAATAGGTATTAGACTATTTGTTTTTCAAAAAATGCACAACTTAGGTATACTTACCTCTTACCCATTTTTTCTTATTTCTAATAAAATAACTATATTTACTTTTTAACAATATTCAGTTGCAATAAAATAAATGATCTGACAAATACCTTCAGACATAATTATAAAATAATTCTTATTTATAAAATTGATTACTTACAGTGACTTCAGACATCAGTTGCCTCAAAATCTTGCCCTAAAATTGCCTTCAGTGGGAATCTCCATGTTCACAAAAGTAAGGTAAGTGCAAAAGGCAAGTTGATTAGGAAGGAAAGCAAGGCTCTCCTCTGTTACCTCTCAAAATGTTCTGTGTTTATAAATCTATTAAATCAAATTTTCATGCCTTTGGAGAAATTATTGAGGCTTATTTTATTTGAGAACTTTTGACAAATTCAGTGAAAGGTGATTTTACAAATACTTTGTTCTCTGATATGAGTGTTTCTAAATTTCGATGTGCAAATAAATCATTTGCTAACACTGAAACACAGATTCTGAATCAGCAGGTCTGAGGTGGGCCTTATATTTTGAACAAGCTACTTGGTGACACCCATGCTAATTTCACATGGGCCACTCTTTGAGTAGCAGTGTTTTAGATGATTTCAACTGGGTTTGAATTAGCTAGAAACCTCAAGAGAGAAGGGAATAGATAGTTCTAAAATGAATCAAATGCTGAAGAACTACACAAGGTCAGTGCTAACAGGGCATAGAGAACATCCCTCCCAAAAAAGAAGTGTCTGAGCTGAAGAAAAATTAGAGACATGGGTTTGTGTTCTCTGTGTTGGTCCCTGCCCTGCTTTTTGTGTGAATACTCCATCCAGTTCCTGAGATTAAGACCCTGAAGTGTTCACCAGCTGACTTACAGTCACATCTCAGATGGCACCTAGCACTGCAAATGAGTGTCTCACATTCTGCTTCTCTGTAGGTATAAGTGAGGATAATGAGTTAAGGTGTTTCATTCTACCATAATACCTGAAATAATCTGAGCACACTATGTATATCTATTGTCTTCTTATGTATACAAATACCTACCCCCAGAACAAAAATAACAATGAAATGAAAACCATCACAAATTTTAAACTAAGTGATCCATCGTTCTGCTTTACTCATAAGCAAGAATTTCCTTCTTCCCTTCTCTCTCTCTTTTTGATTTGTTTGAGGTTTAGAGAACAATCCACTCTTCTCAAGGATAACCTTGATCCTTGAGAGGATAATAAGCCTCATATAGAAAATAAAAGTTTACCAAGCAAGAACAATTTCCAAAGCAATGACAATTAATTTTCAAATTGAATCTATTTTCTGCTTTTTAGAGAAGTTCTTTTACAAAAATAAGGGCTCTGCTAGCTGGGGTTCTTATGCCATTACAGAAGTCACTCAAATTCCAAAGACTTTGCTTTGACTTTTGTATAGGTAATACTTTCTAAATTACCTTCAAAAAGACCAGCATGTAAAATTTTCTAGAAAGAGATATGTCAAGGGAATTACTTAATAAATCTGAAGATGTTATTTTTATTCTAAAGAAAATGGATTGCTGTTTAATAAACCATTTTGTTGAAATACAACCCTGGAAACTAATGGGACTATCTTTTTGTTCTGTGGGGTTTTTAAATATTTTAGAAGGAGGAGGCCTATAAGATAAAATCAGAGCTATGCCCTGGAATCAGTACTGTGTGCTCCAATTTCTATAAAGCCAATCTATGTTAAATGTCATTATTTTCTCCAACTCAACCATTTAATGAGTCTCTATCTAGGGCTATGCAAAACCTCATTCTTTCAGATTACCTGCTTATTTGTTTTACTGTGAAGGCAGGCAAAGTAAAGTAGAAAGAGTAGTCCTCTGACATCTGACAGACCTATATTTTCATCCAGTTTCTGTTACGACTAGTTGTGCGGCCTTGAAAAAGTTTCTGAAACGAAGTCCCAGTTTCTGTTTATAAAATTAGAGTAAAAAGTTTTCTCAGGCTTTCTGTGAAAAGTAAGTGAGATACATGCAATTCCTCTGCTAGATTGGAAGAATATAAAATATGAAGTAGGGTGTTTCATACAACTAGAGATCAGAAGGCAAGGAGCTGTCAGCCTTAGTTGGGTTCAAATAGCTCAGACATTCTAAGGGAACTTGAGAAAGTGTTGAACAGTTATAGTCACTTGCCTTACAAGTTTCCAGCCACGAAAATGACAACTAAATTAGAAAACTCTAAAATCTTCAATTTAACTGGAATGGCAGAAAGTTCAAGTAGAATTTGAAAAATCAGTTACTTGTTATTTATGGGAATCTTATTTTGGGTCACTCTGAAAGAAGAGCCTGAGGTAAGGATTTGGGTACAGGCACCTTTTGTGGGAAGTGTGATATGCAGGATTCTAAAGATGGTACTCCAAGATCTCCCACCCTAAAACCTAGGACTATGATGAGATACCACGATCAGGATTACATTAATGCTACACAGCAAATGGATTTGACAGATGCAATTCAGCAGCTAATAAGTTGGCTCTGAGTTAATCGAAAGGGGCATCATTCAAGTAGACTTAATCTAATAACATAAACACTGTAAAGCAGGAAGTTCTCTCTGGCTGATTGCAGAAGGGGAGGCCAGAGAGATTCGAAGCACAAGGAGTGGACATGCCATTACAGGCTTCGAGGATGGAGGGAGACAGTTGAAAAGGGCTTGAGACCAGCCTGTAGGAACTGCAAATGACACCCTGGCTGACAGCCAGGAAACAGACATTAGTCCTATGACTGCAAGGAATGAGATCCTGCTAATAATGTGAATGAGCTTGGAAGCAGATTCTTTACCAAATCCTCCAGAAAAGTGCACGGCGTGGCTAACCTGATTTCAGCATTGTGAGCAGAAAATCTAGGCAATTCCATCCAAACTCCTGACCTATTGGATAAATAATACATTAATTACAGGTAAAAAAAATGTGTGGTGATTTGTTTGAAGTGATTATTTATGCAATAGAACTCTAACACAAGATGTGATTTTGAGAGAAGTATGATCAAGAGAGTGGAAATATTTTATCAATCCCTTTCTTTCCAGTAGCTCTCTGCTAATTTGCTAATTTAAGGGGCTAGAGAGAGTTGTGTGTTAAAATCATAAATCTTAAAAATGGACAGGAAATCAAAATTTCTCCTGGTCCAGGGACTGTGACTTTAACCATGCTTATTATCATGTCCATTTTACAGATAAAGGAACTGAGCTCTGAGAAAATGAGGATAAGAAGCCTTGCTTAAGATCACTCACATGTGAGTAGAGATGGCAGTGAGGTTGGCCTTTCCCATACTCCTCTTGTTCTTTGTATTTCTAATCCAAGTTCATTCATCTTCTACTTGGGTCGCATCATTTACATGTTTCATCTTAAAACTGAAATAAAAACAACTCTGCTATTGACCATTCTAAGTTATTCAGTATCAGAAAAAACAATAACAAAAATAAAACAACAACAACAAAAAGCCACCCGCTTTGCTTTTCTTTGGTTTCTATACTTACCACAGTTTGTTGTAAATACTGTGGTGACTCAATTACGTAGCCTTAACTATTTTCACATACTGCATACATGTCATCTGTCTAATCCTTGCTGTAACTGTAAGTACTAATGGGGAGTAAAAATAAGATAGAATAAAATCATCAAAAGGGTCCCAGCAGAGATATAAAATGTTGGAAAAACACCATTTGCTAAGTGAAGGTGAGATTGGTAAGGCAAAGAGTGATGTGAGTGGGTACAAAGGAGGCAGTAATAGAAAGCTGTCAGGTAGTTGCTGGGTAGACAGGTTGTCAGGTGAAAGTAGGAGAAATGAAGCTAAGATTGGAGAGAAAGTATAAGGAGAGGGGAGGGTGAAAGACTGAGCAAATTCTAGGTGCCAGACAAGACAGTACATGGATAAGGCAATATAGGTGAAGTGACATTCAGGAACCATTGCTCAAGAAATTAATCTTTTCTGCTGCTTCAAGGTTTACTTTCTAGTGTCATGTAGAGCTAGTGGAGGTGGAATTAGGTGAAATCAACTAATCTCTAACCTTGCTTTCTGTAATCAGTATCTATTTAGATTCCAAATTATATTGTCATAACCAATAACATTTATACTTTCAAAATTTGATACATTTTTAATAACACCCAGGATAGTAGACAGATAAACTGGCTCTGTGAAAATTTGCTGGTCTTCTTTGAAAGCCAAAATTTATGACAAAGAGAAGAGCTAGTGAATTCATCTTGGCTTTACAAAATAAAAATGTCAGAGTAAACTTACTATATTAGATAATTTGATAATTTCAACTTGGTTGCCCAAAATCGACAGAAATAATCTTCTCAGAAAAGATCAGTCAGTTTGAATTTCTCATTTCTTGTGGGAAAAAAAAAAGCTATACAATTAATGTGATTAAATTAATAAGGAAAAAGAGGCAGGACAGGAAGTTCATGCTAAAAGATAGAAAATAGTGCCACCTGCTGGTTATCAATAACACTTTGTTCATTTGGTTTAAAAAGAGGGCTATGAAATATTTTAAATACAAATTTTTATATTTGAAAAATTTAAAAAACACAGAACACATTTTAAAGAGTCAAGTGTAATTAACACCACAAAAAAACACAGTCTATAACCTCACTCTTTTCTCTCTCCTTCCCATTTCCTGCTCCACAGAGGTGAGCACTCTTAACCTTTTTTTTTGTAATTTTTTTTTATTTTGCTATTATTAATATACAATTACATGAGCAACATTATGGTTACTAGACTCCCCCTATTTTCAAGTCCCCACCACATTCCCCCATTGCAGTCACTGTTCATCAGCGTAGAAGGATGTTATAGAATCACTACTTATCTTCTCTGTGTTATACTGCCTTCCCCGTACCCCCCAACATCATCCTCGCCCCCGCTACATTATGTGTGCTAATTGTAATAGCCCTTTTTCCCCCTTATCCCTCCCTTCCCACCCATCTTCCCCAGTACCTATTCCTTTGGTAACTGTTAGTTCATTTTGGGTTCTATGAATCTGCTGCTGTTTTCTTCCTTCAGTTTTTTCTTTGTTCTTATACTCCACAGATGAGTGAAATCATTTGGTACTTGTCTTTCTCTGCCTGGCTTATTTCACTGAGCATAATACCCTCTAGCTCCATCCATGTTGTTGCAAATGGTAGGATTTGTTTTCTTCTTATGGCTGAATAATTTTCCATTGTGTATATGTACCACCTCTTCTTTATCCATTCATCTACTGATGGACACTTAGGTTGCTTCCATTTCTTGGCTATTGTAAATAGTGCTGCAATAAACATAGGGGTGCATATATCTTTTTCAAACTGGGCTGCTGCATTCTTAGGGTAAATTCCCAGGAGTGGAATTCCTGGGTCAAATGGTATTTCTATTTTGAGTTTTTTTTTAATATAATTTATTTTATTATCATTAATTTACAATTACATGTGCAATATTACGATTATTAAACTACCCCTTCATCAGGTCCCCCCCACCAACTCCATTACAGTCACTGTCCATCAGCGTAGTGAGTTGCTATAGAATCACTACTTGTCTTCTCTGAGTTGTACTGCCCTCCCCGTGCCCCCCCAACATTACATCTGCTAATAGTAATGCCCCTTTTTCCCTCTTATCCCTCCCTTCCCGCCCATTTTCCCCAGTCCCTTTCCATTTGGTAACTATTAGTCCGTTCTTGGGTTCTGTGAGGCTGCTGCTGTTTTGTTCCTTCAGTATTTTTTCTTTGTTCTTATACTCACATATAGGTAGAAATCATTTGATACTTGTCTTTTCGGCTTGGCTTATTTCACTGAGCATAATGCCCTCTAGCTCCATCCATGTTGTTTACAAATGGTAGGATTTGTTTTCTTCTTATGGCTGAATAGTATTCCATTGTATTTATATGTACCCACATCTTCTTTATCATTCATCTACTGATGGACACTTAGGTTACTTCCATTTCTTGGCTATTGTAAATAGTGCTTTGCAATAGCTATAGGGGTCCATCTGTCCTTTCAAATTGGGCTGCTGCATTCTTAGGGTAAATTCCTAGGAGTGGAATTCCTGGGTCAAATGGTATTTCTGTTTTGGGTTGGGAACCTCATACTGCTTTCCACAATGGTTGAACCCAATTTGCAGTCCCACCAGCAGTGTAGGAGAGGGTTCCCTTTCTCCCACATCCTTGCCAACATTTGCTGTTGTTTGTGTTTTGGATGTTGGCCATCCTCACTGGTGTGAGGTGATATCTCAGTGTGGTTTTAATCTGCATTTCTCTGATGATTAGCAATGTGGAGCATCTTTTCATGTGCCTGTTGGCCATCTGAATTTCTTCTTTTGAGAAGTGTCTATTCATGTCCTCTGCCCATTTCTTAATTGGATTATTTGCTTTCTGTTTGTTAAGGTGCATGAGTTCTTTATATATTTTGGATGTCAACCCTTTATCAGATACGTTTTATGAATATATTCTCCCATACTGTAGGATGTCTTTTTGTTCTACTGATGGTGTCCTTTGCTGTACAGAAGCTTTGCAGCTTGATATAGTCCCACTTGTTCATTTTTGCTTTTGTTTCCCTTGCCCAGGGAGATATGTTCATGAAGAAGTTGCTCATGTTTATGTCCAGGAGATTTTTGCCTATGTTTTCTAAGGTTTTATATAGTTTCTCAGACATTCAAGTCTTTGATCCACCTTGAGTTTACCTTTGTGTATGGGGCTAGACAGTAGTCCAGTTTCATTCTCTTACATGTAGCTGTCCAGTTTTCCAACACCAGCTGCTGAAGAGGCTGTCATCTCCCATTGTATATCCAAGGCACTTTTATCAAATATTAATTGACTGTATATGTTTGGGTTTAATGTTTGGATTTTCTGTTCCACTGGTCTGTGGGTCTGTTTTGTGCCAATACCAAATTGTCTTGATTACTGTGGCTTTTGTAGTAGAGCTTGAAGTCAGGAGCAATTCCCCCTGTTTATTCCTCCTTCTCAGGATTGCTTTGGCTATTAGGGGGTCTTTGTGAGTCCATATGAATTTTAGAATTATTGTTCCAGTTCATTGAAGAAAGCTGTTGGTATTTTGATAGGGATTGTGTTGAATCTGTAGATTGCTTTTAGGTAGTATAGCCATTTTGACAATATTTATTCTTCCTAGCCAAGAGCATGGGATGCATTTCCATTTGTTAGTGTCCTCTTTAATTTTTCTTAGGAGTGTCTTGTAGTTTTCAGAGTATAGGTGTTTTACTCCCTTCGTTAGGTTTATTCCTAGGTATTTTATTCTTTTTGATGCAATTGTGAATGGAATTGTTTTTCTGATTTCTCTTTCTGTTAGTTCATCATTAGTGAATAGGAAAGCAACAGATTTCTGTGTGTTAATTTTGTATCCTGCAACTTTGCTGAATTCAGATATTAATTCTAGTAGTTTTGGAGTGGAGTCTCCAGGGTTTTTTATGTACAGTATCATGTCATCTGCAAATAGTGACAGTTTGACTTCTTCTTCACCAATCTGGATGCCTTGTATATCTTTGTTTTGTCTGATTGCCGTGGCTAGGACCTCCAGTACTATGTTGAATAACAGTGGAGAGAGTGGGCATCCCTGTCTTGTTCCCGATCTTAGATGAAAAGCTTTCAGCTTCTCGTCATTAAGTATGATGTTAGCTGTGGGTTTGTCATATATAGCCTTTATGATGTTGAGGTACTTGCCGTCTACACCCATTTTGTTGAGAGTTTTAATCATGAATGGATGCTGAATTTTGTCAAATGCTTTTTCAGCATCTATGGAGATGATCATGTTGTTTTTGTTCTTCTTTTTGTTGATATGGTTGATGATGTTGATGGATTTTTGAATGTTGTGCCATCCTTGCATCCCTGGGATGAATCCCACTTGATCACGGTGTATGATCCTCTTGATGTATTTTTGAATCTGGTTTGCTAATATTTTGTTGAGTATTTTTGCATCTACATTCATCAGGGATATTGGTCTGTAATTTTCTTTTTTGGTGAGGTCTTTGCCAGGTTTTGGTATTAGAGTGATGCTGGCTTCATAGAATGAGTTTGGAAGTATTCCGTCCTCTTCTATTTTTTGGAAAACGTTAAGGAGAATGGGTGTTATTTCTTCTCTGTATGTCTGGTAGGATTCAGAGGTGAATCCATCAGGTCTGGGGGTTTTCTTCTTGGGTAGTTTTTTGATTACCGATTCAATTTCGTTGCTGGTGATTGGTCTATTTAGTTTTTCTGTTTCTTATTCTGTGGGGATGCTGTAGGTGGCGCTGTTGCCCCACTATTCTGCAGCCGAGGCCGCGCCACTCCGCAGGGCCCTTTATAGCTCTGGCTGGGGTGGGAATGAATGGGAGGCTGTTGATCTCAGTGAGAAGTCTAAGTGAGGCCAGGCTTTCCCAGTCACCAGCTAAGGGGTCCAAAACTCCCCATGACTCCCAGCCCGCTGGGCTGAGTGTGCCAAGGTGATCCGGCTCCTCCGCTCGGCACCTGTCTGTTTAAGACCGCTGAAGAAAGCGTGCGGTTTTCTTTTTTTCCTTCCCGGGAGCCGGCTGCAAGCACCCTGGCACGTTCCCTGCTCAGATCCTGTCCCTCTGTCTCTCCAATCTCCGCTGCACCGTGCGATGTGTGTTAGCGCTCCCTGCACAGATCACCGGGGCTGGTTATTTCATGGGTTGTACCTCCACTCCCTCCCGGCCCTGATCCTCTCCTCCCGCTGGTGCGCTGGGGTGGGGGAGTGCTTGGGTCCCGCTGGGTCGCGGCTCCGTATCTTACCCGCCTCTTGGGGTGCCGAGTCCTCTCTGGTGTAGCTGCAGGCTGTGCGCTTTCCTGTGTGTTCTGGTCTCTCTTTTAGGAATAGTTGTATTTGCTGTATTTTCGTAGATAAATATAGTGTTGGGAGGAGATCTCTCCTGCCCTGCTCACGTCGCCATCTTCCTGGAAGTCTTGTGATACTTTGTTTTTAACAGCCAAGGAATAAGGATGTTAAAATCTAAAGAACTGAAATCACAGCCATTGTCTTATGTCATCTCAGTGGAACCTGTTGCGGCCAACACATGCCAGACGTCTCTCTCCATTGACAATCACCACTGGAACATCATGGGAACTAGAAGTTTTCTCTGCCATTGGAGTTACTATGGTAACAAGCATGGCACACCACCTCTGTCCTCTCGCTTCTGTGGTCTTCCCAACTTGGCTGCTGGTCTGCACCTGTCGTGTGTCATTAATGATCTCTTTCCACCCAAGGAGATCAAGCTGTAGGCTGGTGTCCCTGGAAGTAGGTCTCGTCTCTTGTAGAGTTCCCCAGGTATCACCTTCGCACGGGTAAACAGATCTCCAGCTGCTTGGGGTGTCTGAGGAGGGGTCTTGGTTCTGAGCCCTCCTCACTCCCCTCCCTGCTCCTGCCTTCTTCACTTTGTAACCAAGGTGCTGCTGGAAGACGGAAGAGTCATCCCACGACTTAACTCACAAAGAAGGGCATAAGGTCTGGGTTTCCACCTGCAGGCGTTGGGCTCAGCCCAGCTTCACCAGCAGGACCCCAGTGTAGGACAGAAAAGACGCACGACCACACTCTGCGCTGGCCTGGGAGGAGCTGCACAGACCTGTAGGGAGCCGGCCCCCACCCACGGGTGAGGGTCCCGTGTGGTGGTCACTCATCGTTCTTCCGGGCACCTGGGCATCAGATGTCAGAAGATCACCTCCCCACCTCATTAGCACTCTGTCCCTGAACCAGCGCTGGGCTCCCCCAGACTGTCTAGAGAGGGGCCGCTCCCTCATGCTCCCTGTGGGTGAGAGAGAGAAGGAGCCCAGACCCAGGCAGAGCTTCCACATGGTGGTGGTGCCCAGCAGTCTCGGCTGGCTGGAATGAAGGCTTTGGTTCAGTCTATTTTCTTACATAATTTTTACCCAGAGAAAATTTCAGTGTTTTCCCTGTTTATTTTGTCTACCTTTTAATCCTTCATCCCATTACCAAGAGCCTATTTCTAATCAGGAAGAAAATATATCAGTGTAAGAACAACATAGCTACTGGTTTTGAAAACCAAAGGGTCAGTTGCATGGGAAAGAGAAGCAAAAGATAATTTTTGTCTAAGGCTGGAGTTAGGTCAGCAAGGCTTTGGGGAATTTAAATAGGACTGTGCTTCTGAGTGAAAATTACATATGCTCCATATTGCCTGTTTGTATGAATTATGCACAAACACGTAACCAAGACTGCTGATGGCTGACACATTGCAAAGGAGAATTTTTTGAGAAGTGGAGCTCTGTTTTGAAATGAGAGTAGCCTGTGAGCACGGAGATCTCTCTGGCAGCAACTGGCACATCGGCCAGCTTCACTCCCAGAATGAGGAGAGTTTCCTGCACCCCTAGATCCACCTGGAGCCCGGGGCGGGTCCTGGAGTGGACCTCCGGCTGGGCTGTCACGGTTCACAGCAGCCCCCCCATCCCCTTCTCTTCCCTTCTGCCTCCAAGCTGTCCAGCTTCGTGTCATGACTCCTGGGCCCTAGTGCATTTTCACTCAGCCTTGCCTACTTGCTTGCAAATATTCAAAAGAATAGAGTGACTTGTACTTTTTCTTATTTTTGCTAGTTTACAAGAAAAAGTTAAAAAAAATAAACAACCTTTCTGGCTGGGTTTCTTTAGTACAGCGGTTCTCAAGCGGGGGGGACTTTGCCCCCCAGAGACATTTGGGGATGTCCGGAGACTTCTTGGCTGCCACGATACAGGGGTGCCCCTGGCACGTGTTGGGTAGAGGCCAGGAACGCTGCTCAATACGCTTCAGAGCAGGGAGAGCCCCGTGTGGCAGTGGACAGCCAGTCCAGGCGTGTACAGTGCTGAGGCTAAGAAACCCTGCTTTCGAAGACCTGCTGAGTGTGACTTCAGCAGAGCCCGCTCCCGTGTGCTGGAGGGTCGTGTCCTGACTCCAGTGCGGCTTCACTTGGTGGAGGGACAAACCGCCCGTGTGCAAGAGGCGGTGGGGTGGGGTGGTGAGCTTGGGGCCCAGAGCCCCTGGACGGACAGACGTGGGTGTGCATTTGGGCATGATGTTAGCCAGCCAAGTGACGTTGGGCAAGTCACTTAGACTCCTGACTCTCGGAGGGCAGGTGTGTGAAGTGAGGAAAACGGAAGGTGCCCGGCAGGACCCGTGGAGGATGAGAATGAGGGGCCTGGGCCGCGTCAGGCCTGGCTGGGTGTGTGCTGGTGGTGGGTTGTTGGTGAGAACCGCAGGGAGCTGGAAGCTGTGCCCGAGGACGGTACACGCTGCCTGCAGGACGCTGGTGTGGCTTCCTCTGGTGCTTTAAAAGCAGGCTCCACCCCGTGGTGCCTGCAGGCTGCAGTGTGTGCTGTGAGAAGTGGCCAAGGCTCCGTGCATTTCCTGAACCCCCCACCTCCTCACCCCGGGGTCACAGTTCAGAGATATTTTTTGAGTGAAGTGATTGTGGCTTACAGTGCTGGCTGAGTGTCTTTTTGTCTCTTACTGTGACATTGGGAACAGGGACCTTTGGATGGAGGCTGCAGGTGGGGGCCCCGCTTGGCTATAACCTCTCCAGGTGACCCTGCAAGATCCCTTCTCAGCCCCTGTCTTGTTAGATGTAACTTTGTGAGCAGTTCCCCTGAGTCTGAGGGTCTCTTCCCACTGGATGAGCCTGGGCCCCCAGCTGCACTGGGGTGGCCCTGTGGGGCCGGCTTGGGGAGCTCTCTGCAGTTCTGAAAGTGGTTCTCATGGGGCTGTCTCCCCACAGCAGGGCGAGGAAGCTGAGGCCGGAGCAGAAGGGCCTGCCTTCGCCCTGTCCGGGCGAGACCTGGGCACCGCTGTCCTTGGAACTTGGAGGCCAGAGTGTAGGGGCCACTGGTGTTTTCCTGGGCAGACTGAAAGCTGCCCGTGGGGGCTCGGGAGACAGAGACCCAGCTCTGCTCCAGGTGCGGGCTCCATCGGCCGTCTCTGAGTTAGCGGGGCTGGGGTCAAGGCGTGAGGAGGTCCCGCAGGATCTGAGCAGTAGCTGCCCTGTGATCAGAGGGGTGGTGACGGCCGCTCAGCACCTGTAAAGTCCTGGGCGGCCAGAGCTTGGGCCTATGATAAATTATGGGGACAGAAGCGGTGGGATAGCCAGGCCTTGGGTTATAGTTAAAAGCACTGACACCAGCACATGCCAGCCACCCTCCACCGGGCCAAGTAATTCCTGTCTGGCGCTTTAGGGTGTGAGAACTCGAGGAACTGGGAACAACACAGCAGAGCAAAAGCACTTGGGCATCCCAGAGGTCAGTCATGAAGAGAGAGGGTGCCGCGCTCCGGGAGGACCCCACCCCAGGCAGCGGTTGTTCGGAGCAGCGTGTATAAGCGGCAGGAAGGTGGCCTGGCCCCGTCTGTGGGGTGTGGACACTTGTGGGGGATCCTAACTGATTCATCCCTTCCTGCCACCATGACCTCAAATGCCATAGGCTAATAAGAGAGCCGCTGTAGTGCCGAGGAGTCGTCCCCGCTCTTCAGCACATGATGCAGGTTCTGCACGTTTCCTGCTGTGGGGCTGGAGGCCCTTGTAGCTCAGGAGGTGTGCAGGGCTTCCCGGGCTGAGGCCCACCCTGGTGCCAGGAACAGGTGTCTCTGTACACCTGTCCTTCTGAGTGCTGCCCGTGGGGTCGGGGCTCAGGTGATTAAAGCCGTGTTCCCTTGACAGTCCCCCTGGGTGCGCACACGTGTGTGCACACGCACACAGGCATGCATGCACACACATGCACTGTGGATGCTGTACACACCGAGTGTCGTCCGTGCCGCATACACTGACCCGAGTAGGTGACCAGCATGGTTGGAGGTTCAGGAGCAGGAAAACTTGGCCCTTTACCTGGAATTGGCCACCACGTCCCCCAATCCACACGGTGCTTCAGCCTCCCCAGCCATCCCCAGGTCCCTGCGTCCTGGCCACCACGCCCCTTGAGGCTGCGTGAAGAGGGCGTGGCCTGCACCCTGTGTGCTTCTGGGAGGGGGGCACCTATGGCTCCCATTGTCACCAGACACAGTGACATAACAGGGACGGGTATGAGGCCTGAGCACATGCAGACCACAAGCCTTTGCTCAGTGGCGCTTCCCACGGGCAGTGTCCTCTCCTCGCCCCCTGCGGCCGACGCCCAGCAGGCCCCTCCCCCACCTCCCATTCTCATCTTGGGTGCCCTGCCCCCGGGCATCCCCATTCTCCCCTGAAGCCCCCCATGGCACTTTCACACCATAGTCCTGGCCTCTTCTGTCACCCCCACCAGGCTGAGGACGCCCTGAGGGCTTTGGCATCTCTAGATCTGGGCCTGGCAGGCAGTGGGCCTCAGGTTGAATAGTTGAATAATGAGTGACAACAATTTTAATTAGTTTCTTTGAGTTTAGGCTGCAGATTAGGATCTTTAAAAAGATTTATTATGGCAAATAATTTTTAATTACAAATGAATTGTAAATGGAGGCCTCTGTGGTAATTCCTCTGCAGCCTTATGCATCCTTTCCAGGACCCTTGGGGTACTGTGTGAGGGAGATCCGATTTGTTACCTTCGAGTCATCTCTTAATCACTTAATAACCGGATATCTGATATTAGATTAATCTCCTTCCATCTGTTCATACCCATGCTAGCGGCATTCTCCTTCGGAGCCTGGGAGAGTGCATGCATGTGTGTGCGTGTGTGTGCATGCACGTCTGTGGGCGTGTGTGTGCGTGCACAGGAATAGGCTTGCAGGCAGTTGGGGGGGGATATGGGGCCAGGACACATCACAGGGAACATTCTGTATGGACTCTGTCCTAATGTGTGATTTTAAAAATGACCCGAGACATGAAGGTGATGAAGAGCAGGATGGAGTGGGCCAGGATTGTCGTAACAAAGCCCAGCAGGAAAATTTGTTTTCTCCCTTTGGCTGAGGGCGGCCGCTGACTGCTCTGGTGCCCACCACTACCCAGGCCAGGGCACACAGCCTGTGTGTGCAGGGGCTGCGGCCCTGCAGGGACCTGGGCCAGGCGCTGTGTCGGCTGCCCTCCTTGGGGACCCAGCTTCCTGGCCTCAGTAGTCTGGAGCTTCTCAGACGCGGGCACGGTGAAAGAGACGGTGTCAGCCCACCAGATGTCGTTTCCAGCTCCTCTTAGATGTTGCCTGCCTCCGGCCCCCCGATAATGAGCCAGATGGAGCTATGCAACTGTGCTGGCACGCGGGCCTTGTCCCGTCCACACAGGGTTCTGAGCCTCCCTGAATCAGCCCGCTCACCGGCTTCAGGCAAGGCCTTCTGCTCATGAATTTCAGGGGCAGGGAGCGAGGGGGCTGCTAACAAAGGCCTCAGGAGGGAGACCGCCCAGCACATATGAGGGAGGAGAGCTTGTCTCCCAGTAGAACCAAATGAGAGATGGGGAAGGGCCTCTGTTCTTCTCCTTGAACACAGGAAACTAATTTCACCCTCTGGATGTGGGAAAAGTGGCCTGAAAGAAGTAAATGAAAAGACTTGTCTCCAGAAAAACACGTACGTAAGACGTCATGAAGACAAAAGAAGTTAAGGTGCCAAAATGCACATTTTCTGTTTGGAGGGCGTGTGTGTGACTTTTCTCTTGTGCTTGCTTCACAGAGCTCCTGGTTAATCATCTAAAACCATAGTATCCTTCCTTCTAGTCATGCTGAATCAGTCCCTTGAAATTTAGGATAGGAATTTTCTTAGCAAATATTTAACTAGAAAAAAAAAGTCTCTTGCTTTTCTGTTCCCAGCAGTTGCGATGTAAGTTGCAAACTAAAAGATGTCTGGACCAGTATTTGGTCTTTTCCCCAAAAGAAAATGACTCGTTGTCTCTTCACTCAGTTGGAGGGAAGGGTCCTTGGAGCAGAGATGATCTGTCACTGTTGTCGTCCGCCACTGTTGTCGGGGGTCCCGAGGCAGCATGTGGGTGAGGTCCCATGAGCACTTACCCCAGTGTCCCCAGTGGCGTGAGGGCTCTGCGGGCAGTGCCCCCCGTGCCTCACCAGAGCTGGTGCAGCCGTGAGGGGCGGGGGGGACTTCAGTGTGTGTGGGTGCTGCAGCTGCCCGGGGAAATCCTGGCTGCCCCTGGCCCCTCTGACTCGGGGAGCTAATCGTCCCAGGGGTCAGGGGTTAATAGAGCCTCTCAGTGCTTCTCTGTTTCAGAAGAGGTCTCAGTGACCTCATTCTGGGAGGCACCTCAGGGTCCCTGAGTGGGGAGACATTTGGGGGCCAGAAGGGCGGTCCCTCTAGTCTCTGTCCTATTTGCCCTCCTGTGGGCTGGACTGGAGGGAAGGGCCCTGTGCCCAGTCAGGGGGCCTGGGGGCGTGTATATGCCATGTGCCCCGCCCAGGCCCCCTGGGTAGCAGCCCTTCCGCTGGCCCCCTTTGCCTTGTCCCCTACCCCTGGGATTATGGACTGAGGCCCTCAGGGTCTGACGCCTGGGGGGGTCAGAGCCAGGCCAGGGTGCGGGAGCCCATGTACACGAGGCCTGCTCTCAGGTGTGCCTACCTGGGGGCGTGGGACCAGCACTGAGGCTGTTGGTCCCCTTCGCCCTTGGTGGTGCACATTTGCTGTTAAATAGGCACAAATTACCGGTATCAGGAATCCTTGCAGCTCCCACTCCTCATTAAGCCCGTGCCGCTAATAATTATTTTCCTTCTGGAAAGCGTTCAAGTTGAGCAGCAGAGTAGACACATGGAGGCTGTCAGCCCTCCTCCCTGTGTCGTGGCAGGAAGGTCTCAGTCTGCGTGTCCTGGGCACAGCCCCTGAGCCTCTCTGGGCCCATGTCCCTCATCACCAGGGCGGTCAGAGCACAGAGTCGTGTGGCTCTTGAAGTCCCCACAGAGGCAGGGGGTCCCATCTGGTTTTACTGATGAGGAAACCGAGGCAGGGGGAGGGTCAGGGACGTACCCACGGCCACAGAGGAGGGAGCTGGCAGAATGAGATTGTGCCCAGAGCAAGTGTCCTTAGGACTCCTCTTTTTTGGGAACACACCATACATAGTCATGGTAAAAGGTTTGCAAAAGGGCCAAAAGACAAGAAGTCTCCCTCCCACCCATTGCCTTGGGTTGCCTCTGGTCCACGTCTCCGGCCCAGGGTCCGCAGACCACATGAGCCGCTCTGGCCCTCAGGAGGCTTCTCCCCAGAACGAGGCATCCGTGGAGCACCTGTGCGTCTGCCCTGCAGGGCGATGGGTCGCACTGCTGGAGCCAGGCCCGGGTCATGGTTTCCCCCGCCACCCTGGGCAGCTGGTGTGACCTTCTTGTTTGGGAGGGACTGTGGGCCTTAGGGCTGGGAGTGGCTTAACGTTTCTCACCAGTGGTTCCCAGGACAGTTAGAATTTCAGAGGCACTGCTGGCAAGTGTGGGGGTCGAGGTCCAAAGACAAGTCCAGCATGAAGTGTTGGAGAACTAGAAACTTCCAGTGCAAAACAAAGCTCAGGGAGTGGTCTTAAACGAGTGCATGCAGGTGTTCACACCAGTGCTCCAGGAGAGGAGCGAAGTGTGGGCACTAATGTCACACTACCACTCGGAGGGAGGCGGAGGGTCACCTGCTGCTCTGACAGTCCAGGTGGCTGGAGAGGAAGGCGAGGTGGTGTCTGCCCGGCTGGGTGGCAGGCAGCACTTCCAGAGCTGGAGCCTGGAATGTTCCAGACTGGCTCCTGTCCCTCCCTAGTCTGCGGGCTGGCGGTGGGCTGCTTGCAGCGGCAGGCTCTGCAGAGGCCTTGTGGGGCTCTGTGTGGCCCGTGGCTCCGTGGCCCGCAGAATGGGCTGGGCGGGGTGTTGGCTGAACCCTCATCTACGCTGCCCATGGCTCTTGGGCTGACAGCTGCTCCCCTGCATATGTGGGGCTGGGGAGCATGTGGGTGGCCCTTGAATGTATGGGTGGCAGGGACCACATTGTCATGCTGGAGGGCGGCGTCTGGCTGAGAACAAGGCAGGGCACTCACGGGTTCTTTGAAGTCCACGTTGGCTTTAATTGCCTCAGGAATGTTGCCCATTTTCCTAGGACAGGGCAGCCGGGTGCCCTTTCTGGTTCTGGCAGGGAAGAGCGAACCTGGATGGGCTCCCTGCTGGCCCTGCTGGCCAAGCGAGGCCCATGTGCGGCTGCCCCAAGCCCAGCCACTGCCCAGCTCTGGTTCCTGCCCAGAGCCTCAGGCCGGAAGAGTCCAGAAACTGTTTCTTGGAGCAGGGCTGTTGGCTGGGTGGATGTGTCCCCAGCAGACATCTGACAACACACCGTTGGTTGAGACAACTGGGGTGGGGTGCCAAGGCATTGGGGTGGAGGCCCGGGGGCTGCTTGGTGCCCCACAGAGCCTGGGATGAGGTCCGGCTACGGGGAGGCAGCTCGCCCTCGAAGCGGGGCCCTGCCTCTCTGCTTTTCTCCCCATCTCAAAACAGCGCCTATTTCAGACCCGCTGATCCCCAGCAAGGAATTTAGTGAGGTCAGACTTCTGGGCTCCGTTCAGAGAAATTCCCTGCGTGTTGTTCAGATAGTCCTGGAGGTAAAATGAAAAGCAGGGACAACAGAGGCTCCTGACATAACTCAGTGTGCTGCCGGGGAAGCCAGAGGCCGGGTGCGTCGTCCCCTGAGCCCTCAGACTGTGAGGCTGTTTCACGATCCTTGTTGGGCAGGGGAAACAGCCGGTGGTGGCTTTCACTGCACCTCGGCCCTCTATAGCAGCGTTTGCACGGGGACAGAGCTGAGGGTCAGAGGGTCAGAAGGCGGCTTCTGGGCTCACAGCGACCAGTTCATCTCCTCTGACTTTGATTTTAAGGAAATCATTTTTTAAATGCCCTTTAAAATAGTTTTGTTTTTCCTTTTGGATAATCTTATGCAAAATAAAGCAAATTTTTATTGAGTCCATCTTTTAACCTTTTCCGTTTTTGAGGTGAATTTCGCGTGACATAAGATAAGCCATTTCGAAGTGAACAATTCGATGACATCCAGGACGTTCACAGTGTTGGGTAGCCCCCACCTCTGTCCTGCTCCCCAGGGAGACCCCAGCCCCGATGAGCAGTCACTGCCTCCCGAGCCTTCGGTGACCCCCCAGTACAGTGTCTGTTGCTATGCATTTGCCTCTTACAGACATTTCGTATGAGTGGCTCACACCCTGTGGCCGCTTGGGTCTGAGCGCAGTGTTTTCCAGATTTATCCGTGTAGGATGGATCCCCACTCGGTTTCTTTTTCTGGCCACATTCTGTGTATCCACTCATCTGATGGGCATTTGGGTCATTTCCACTTCTTTGCTATTTTTTTTTTTGCTATTATTAATATACAATTACATGAGCAACATTATGGTTACTAGACTCCCCCTATTATCAAGTCCCCACCACATACCCCATTGCAGTCACTGTCCGTCAGTGTAGTAAGATGCTATAGAGTCACTACTTGTCTTCTCTGTGTTATACTGCCTTCCCTGTATCCACCCCACCCCCACCCCGCTACATTATGTGTGCTAATTGTAATGCCCCTTTTTCCCCCTTATCCCTCCCTTCCCACCCATCCTCCCCAGTCCCTTTCCCTTTGGTAACTGTTAGTCTGTTCTTGGGGTCTGTGAGTCTGCGGCTGTTTTGTTCCTTCAGTTTTTTCTTTGTTCTTATACTCCATCTTTGCTATTTTTATGAACAAAAAAATAGCTGTCCTCAACATTTATATGCAGGTTTTGGTGTGGATGTAAGTTTCAGTTCCTTTGAATTCTACCCAGGAGTGGAATTCTGGGTCCTTTGCTAATTCTGTATTTGGCTTTTTGAGGAACCAATCCTTAACTTTTAAGTGAAAATTCTTTACCTTGACAAGAATGCACTGTCTCTGCATCTCAGCCCACAGTTGCTGCAGCTTGGGGCCCGGCTGGCCACTTGGAGCTGTGGACAGACCTTCCTGGGCCAGTAGGGCCTTGATGACTTCAGCCTTCTAGAAGGTTCCCTCCGGCATAGACACAAGCTGGGTCAGGAGACTGAGGAGGGGTTGTGAGTCCAGAGCTTGGCTGCCCCCGTCCTGAGCAGGTCATGGGCACAAAGATAGGATCAGCTGAGGGGGCTGGGGGAAGGGGTGAGGGTTGATGGTGCAAAATCCTTTAGGTGCAGGAGTGGGCTGAGGATCTCAGATGTTCACGTGGAGGGGGCCCTCTGCACCAGGGCTGGGCTCCAGGTCCTGCAGGAGTGGGATGTCCCCCAGGAATGGTGTCGGGATGGGCGCCCACGGGGTGTGGGGAGGCATCTGGGTGTGGGGGCCAGGAGCAGGCCCCCAGGAAGGGGTTGGGGTGGGGCCTGGCTGCCTGGAGGGGCTACGAAGACCCTGCCTCCAGCAGGGGGAGGGGAGGGCAGTGGTACGACCACAGGGCGAGGACCTGGGTTCCAAACAAGAAGAAGCCCTAGGCGTGGGCTGCCCTGGGAGGTCAGGAGGGAGCCTTCCTCCCCATGTTGGGCTGGGGGCCCGCTGCACGGGATGTGAGAAAGGCGTCGTGGACTCTGCCCTCTTTACCCTCCATGCCAGGCAGAGCTATGCTGGCCCCTTTAGTGCCTTGCAAGTGGACCACCGGGTAAACCCTCGTATGCGTTGAGAGCGAGTGTGAGCGTGTCTGGGTATGTGTGCAAGTGGATGGGAGAGGGGAGCACCGCCTCTGCCGGGCCCCACACCAGCACGTGCCTCTGAACGCCGTGACTCCCTGTTCCTGTGGACTGAGCGCACAGCCCAGATACAGGTTCCCGGTTCGGCTTTTGTCTAGAAAGGAGAGAAACCAGACACCCTCCAGGTAGCAGATCAACACGACGCACCTGCTGTCTGCCCTCAATCTGACCTCAAACAAAAGCCCGGTGGAGAGAGGGAGGCAGAGGCCTTGTCAAAGTCCCCTGGTTTTGTGTGGGAGCCCTGAAGCAGCCGTCCCTGCTTATTGTGAGGTTTCGGGAGGAGGCAGGATGGGACAGGAGGGCAGCCTTCATTGCAAACCAGCTGGACAGAAAATGGTGTCCTTTGGATGTGGCCACAGCTGGCCTGACCCCTAGTATAGCTGGTGGTGCCAACCAGGCCTGCAGGGCATGGGTGGAGGGAGCTGGAGGGGCCTCCCTGGGACCTTACTGGGCTCCATTAGCTTCTCTTCCTTGGTGTCCTCATCTGTGAAGGACCGGCAGGGGTACCCCTGAGCTGTGACGAGAACCGAGAGGACATTACTGGGAAAGGCATGAGTGTGGAGCTGCTGAGGGAGCGCCGTCCATGTGCAGCCCCGTCCACACCATGAGGATGTTTCTCCTGCATCCACCAAGAGCCCACGAGGCTGGCAGCCCCAAGGCCTCGTCTCCCCACAACCCCACCTTCCCACGTGTCCTGGTGGAATAACATCGCCCACGTTCATGTCCACCTCAGAACACGGTGTTATTTGGAGGTGGGATCTGGGCAGATCGATCAAGGTCGGCTCTCAGGGGGCCCGCATCCAGCCTCTCGTGTCTGTCCGAGAGAGGGGCATGTGGACATTGTCACACAACCCAGGGGAGGCCACGCGACAGTGAGGCTGATCGGGCGATGCGCCCACGAGCCAAGGACCACTGGGGACACCAGCAATGACTGGACGCCAGGAAAGAGCCCCTCAGGCCTTCAGGCGGAGCCAGCCTGCTGACACCCTGACCCTGGACCTCTGGCCCCCACGCCGGGGGGGATGAGCTTGAAGCCTCTTAGGGCGGCCCCGGGACCCTCACACCCCTCTCACTGCTGACTTGCTGGGCCTTGCCTCTTTCTGCATTTTGTGCCAGAAGGCGTTTCTGCTTGTGTGGCAAACTCCATCCCCCCTTGAAGACCACTTCCCCACTGCCCCTGAGGTCATTATGACACCCTGTCTCAAAACTGTGGCTCTGTCCTCTGTCCCCCACAGGTCACTAGCTCCTTGGAGGCCACAGTGTAACCTCTCTCCCATGTCCGGGGGCTGGGTCCACCTCAAGGGACACGATGGTGGATGACAGTTAACTCCTTTCACCAAAGTCAGGGCTGGACAGACCCCCCCCCACCCGTGAAGACCTCTGAAGCTGCTCCTCACGTGCACTGTCCAGGGTGTTCCGGAAGCACCTGCCTGGGACCATTCTGCAGCCACACACTCTGCCATCTATTCTGTCACCCAGTGTGATTCAGGGACGATGGAGTGTCTCACCTTTCCTAAAGAAAGCCGGGAAATCGCACTGGCCTGATTTGACAGCCCTCAAAGCTGGCACGGAGTTGCTGGTTCTGGGACTGCTGCTTTAGTCATGGAAGAAGGGCCTGCAGCTCAGGCTGCCGGGGGCCCTGGGCAAGCTCCGTGTCTTCCCAATAAAAATAGGCCTTTAACTGATAAGCCTAAGGCATGCTCACACAGGAAAATGAAGCAATATGGGAAAGTGTAGAGGGGAAATTAAAAATGCTCTGCCTATCAGCCCTCCTCAAAGCCCATCAAAAATAAGCCACGTCTGAGAAACCGCCCCAGCCCAGATGACAGGGTCGTGAGGACTGAATGTCATGCAGGATCCTGGATGGGGGCCCGGACAGAGAAAGGACAGTAGGCCTAACTGAGGACATTTGAATAGCCCATGAACTTTAGTTAATGGTGTGTCCCTATTGCTTCCTTAATTATACCACGTATGTCGTTGTGATGGATAATGTTAGTAACAGGGGAACCTGTGTGTGGGTATACGGGAACACTGTCCTCTCTTCCTGCTTTTTCTGCACCTTTAAAACTGTTCTAAAATAAAAAGTTTATTTAAAAACAAAATAAAAAAAACAAAATAAACAAAATCTCTCCCTGCGGATAGCCCTCTGGACTGTGTATAAGCATATTTGTAGTCTAAGTGAAAAGTAACTTACTTGTGCCCCAACATCGTGTTGTCCGGCTCTTCCCTGACAGCAGTGGGGTGCATGTCTCTCTGCTTCGTTGTACGGGGTCCTGTGGTCGGGACAGCTGCCCTGTTTCTGCAACCCCCTGTTGACAAGCAGTCAGGTGTGGGCCCGTGGAGGCTCAGAAACCCAGCCCAGGTGACCTGAGTACATAGTGAAATTGTTGTCTCCAGGACCTGGGTGTCCAGGCGGTCCGTGGTCTTCAGAGAAGAAGTCACCATGAGATGGATGGGAACGTGCGTGCTTTGTTTTCCGGCACAGTCAGCGTTAGGTAATGTTTAATGCTGTCCAACGGTCACATTGTTTTGTTTCTGACTGAGGACGGCTGTTCCTGTAACATTCCACCTGGGTGTTCCTCCGCGCTGTGGCCTCCTGGGCTCCCTGTGGGAGGGGTCTGGGTGCCAGAGCCCTGACCCTACCCTGTGGAGGGCAGGGGCGCTCACAGCACCCCCGACGGCCTGGGCTTGTAGCTCATAATCAGCAGGGCCTTCGCTTTGTTGGGCCAGAACAAGGCAGGTGTGAGTTAGGATGAAAAGGGAAATTGCCACCAGGGAACAGACACTGTCCTCTAGCCCTCGTTGTTATTATGGGCCTTTGCAAATTAAAACTTAAAAAAAGAAAGAAGAAACACCCACAAGATAAATAGCTTATGTGAAGAATGGAGTCTCTGGAGCTGTTTGTGCAGAGCAAGTCCTGGGGTTTAAGACATGCCCTGGGAAATCTCACTCCTCCCTGCCTTCCTGCCTCCCACAAGATGTTTGTCCGGCAGCGTCTCAGTGCCTGAAACTGTTGTAGATGGGATGGGAGCAGCGGGAACAAGACCTCCAGGTTCTCAGTCCCTGTGGGCTTCCAGGTGGCGGTGGGGGGACAGATACAACAAATAGGGATAGCATCAGGCCATCCTGTCCTGTCCAGGATGAGAGTAGGGATGGGGCAGAGAAATAGGGGATGTGGACAGCCCCTCGGATGAGGGACAGTTGGCCGACAAGGGGGACAGCGCTCCTGGCAGAACAAGGTGTGCAAAGGCTCTGGTGCAGGAAGGGGTAGCTGGGGTGACATGCAGGTGTTCCTCGAATCAGAGGGGACAGATCCTGTGGGACCATAAGATGGGGTAAGTGACACGGGTTTTATTCTGGGCACCTGTGGGGGCCCCAGAGAAGTGGTGTGCTGTGATGGACATTGGGGGATAACTCCTGTGGCTGGTGGAGGGAAATGGAGGAGTTGTAGGTCCAGCCCACGCTCCAGGGAGGGGAACACATGCTGCTCCTTGAGGGGCAGAGGCCTGTGTGTGTAGCTGGGGAGGGAAGGGACGCTGCCGTCTCTGGACTGTTGGCCACTGTGTGTTTGCTGGGTCCTCCTGCCATATTTCCCTCACGACCCGTTCTGGCCCCAAGCCCCTTGTGTATGAGCTGCATGTGTGGTCTGGGCTGTTGACTTTGCTCTGTAGCTGCTCCATAGGAGCCGTGGACAGACCCGAGTCCTTACCTCGTGGGCCTCTGGGTTTTACGCCAGCCTCAGAGTCCCCCCACCATGAGGTTATACAAATATTCCCTCGTTTTCTAAATTCAGTCCTACCTGGTTATCGTGAGAACTGGATGGAGTAGGAATGGGGTGCTCGGTGCCTGACTTGCCAAGTGAGGGGCATTGTTGTTGGGTTGAAGCCCGGGCCCCCCTCCAGTGGTTAAGTGGGATGGTGCCGGCCTTCTCACAATCTCTCAGGACCTCTGGTTTGCTGTGGTAGAGCACCTGAATGTGTGCTGTGTCGCGCCTTTTGGGTCAGTTATGTTTCCCTGGTCTTTGGACAAGTCACATGACTCCTGGTCCCTCCCAAAGTAGCTTCTGGCTCCTGAGAAAAACAGCCCATTATTTTAGGGGCTCCCTGCAGGCTTTGTGCCTTGGTGGGGACCCAGAGTGGTAAGGTGACCTCCGGATTTTGTCACCTAACTTGTCCTCTTCGTGGTCCCAAGGCTTTCTTGCATCTTTCCAGAAACAAGCTGAAGTTCCCCTCACGGTTCCTGCCCTCTTAGTGGGCACCCGCCAGCTGTGGTAGAGGGTCCTTCCCCATCAGGGCTCGTGGGCTTGCACAGGTGGCTCCGTGCCCCGTGGAGCCTGGGGGTGGGCTTTGCGGTGGGGTGTGGGCAGGGAGCCAGGTGGAGGGGACACAGAATCTGAGCCCAGCCAGAAGGAGACAGAGTCTGCCAGGTTTTCTTCAGGGTCCCAGAGCCCATCTGCAGTGGTGCTAGGAGGTGGGGGAAGGCCCCCTGGGTCGCCTGTTAGGTACTGCTTTGTGATCATCCCGAGAGCCCTGTGGGCTCCCAGGGTCTTGCTTGGACAGCTAGCTCCTCTGATTCTGGGCTTGGAACCGATGGTGTGTTCAACTTTACAAAATGTTCTTCTTTTTTTGGTCTCAAAATCCCAAGTAAGTCATTTTATGATTTGCTTGCTCATGTGGCCACGCAGCAGTGTCACCTTGTGTGAGTGTGTGTGTCGGAAGCAGCGTCGTGTGTGTGCTGGGCCCCCAGAGATGAACAGGATAACAGGACGAAAAGCCATCAACACAGCACAGGCCAAGGCTGAGCCTGGGTGGGGCCATCGGGCACTGTGGGGTCTGAGCCGGGCTGGGGAATGCACGGGACTGGGGTGGGGTCTCCCGGCGCTGTAACAGGTGCACAGGCCGTAAGTAGTGCCTGGACTGAAGCCTGGGAGGTGAGGCACCCTGGGGAGGCGAGGGGTTGCATCGTGGTGGCTGTAGGATGTCCTGCTGAGCATCTGGGGGTCCACTGGGGGCTTCTGAGCAAAGTGGACGTGATGGAGCTCTGCTCTCAGAAGCTGGCCTGGAGGGAGGGCATGGGGACTGGAAAAGGGGGGGTCCAAAGGCTGGTCCCGGAGGGGCTGGGGCATCAGGCTGGGGGCTCCGGCCCATCCTCCTGTGCAAAGTGCGTCTGAGGCTGCCCCCAGGTGGGGCCAGTGGGGACCAGGACTCCCTCAGGCACACAAGCACCCGGTGACCGCCCTCCCCGTGTCTTGCAGACGGCATCCACAGTGTGGCAGCTCTCTGCACCCTGCGGGTCACCATCATCACAGATGACATGCTGACCAACAGCATCACCGTCCGCCTGGAGAACATGTCGCAGGAGAAGTTCCTCTCTCCGCTGCTGTCCCTCTTCGTGGAAGGGGTGGCCACGGTGCTGTCCACCACCAAGGATGACGTCTTCGTCTTCAACGTCCAGAACGACACGGACGTCAGCTCCAACATCCTGAATGTAACCTTCTCGGCCTTACTCCCCGGTGGCATCCGCGACAAGTTTTTCCCCTCAGAGGACCTGCAGGAGCAGATCTACCTGAACCGGACGCTGCTGACTGCCGTGTCCACCCAGCGTGTGCTGCCCTTCGATGACAACATCTGCCTGCGGGAGCCGTGCGAGAACTACATGAAGTGCGTGTCCGTGCTCAAGTTCGACAGCTCGGCGCCCTTCATCAGCTCCACCACGGTGCTCTTCCGGCCCATCCACCCCATCACAGGGCTGCGATGCCGGTGCCCGCCCGGCTTCACCGGGGACTACTGCGAGACCGAGATCGACCTGTGCTACTCCAGCCCGTGCGGTGCCCACGGCCGGTGCCGCAGCCGCGAGGGCGGCTACACCTGCGAGTGCCTGGAGGACTTCACTGGTAGGTGTCGCTCCTGTGGGGCCGGGGCGGGAGGCACCTCCACTCTGCACCAGGCTCCCGGTCCCCACCCGCAGGGTTTCCGGCAGTTTCCTCCGTGAACTTCCCGTGTCTAGGGCAGGCAGTCAAAGGGCAGATGCTGGCCAGGGTGTTGGCTCGGTGAGCCTTGAGATTATTTCCGAGATGGCACTTTTGCCAGCGGGCAGACGGGAAGGGTGCTTCCTGACAATGGTCCTCTGACCCGTGGGACTGAAGCCATCCTCCATGAGAAAAGGAGGAGGAAGTGATCACGTGGGAGCCACCTAAAAACCTACACGTATGAAACAGCACAGGCTCCTTCTGAGTGGCTTCGAATGTAGAGTGCTTCTTTCCAGATTTCAGGTTTAATCTGTCATCGTGAAACAGGGTCAGCCAGGGAGAGATCATGAGCCGTTACCCGTTTGGATCTGGAAAGGCGCTGTTCATTTTTTCATGCTTCGTTGTCACTGTAGAAATTACTCGTCTTCTCTTCCTTGTAGGTGTGCTTACCTCCAGACATCCCGACTGGTCACAAAGATGAATCGCTCCAAAATCAGCCAGCAGTGGATTTTAAGAATAAAAGGCCCGCAGAGAGCAGTATAGAAACATGTGTTCTTGCTTTGGCCCTTCTATCGCCAGTTATGTAAAATTAGGGCCCTTTTGAAAAAAACAGATTTACTGATGGCCTGATAGTCTGTGTTTTTGGAAAGCTGTCTGGGAATTGGGTGGGACTTGATGCACACGGGAGGTAGCTTTGAGATTCTTCCCTGGGTGGTGTCCTTGGTTATGGTGTTTAGTATAAATAGCTGAGAAGTTGTTATCTGCTCCTGTGGGACAGAGATGAGTTTATCCAGCTTAGGACGGGGGTTTATGGCATTAGCAGATGTTTATTTAGCAGGAAGAAAGTCAGTCTGGGGTGGGAGGCACAGAGAGTAAGGTGGTCGTGCTGCCGCTGCGCACCAGAGGAGGGAAAGCAGCCCCAGAGGGCTTTCGGCAGCCTGAGGAGGTGGGGCGCGTGCCCTGGGTGATCGCATCTGAACGCCGGCCTAGTTATGATCTGGTGGTGCAGGGGCGTCTTGAGAAAGACAGTGGATCGCCTGCGCCTTGCCTTCCCTCCCCCGGCCCACCTGGCTGGCTGTCCCATCCGGGGCTGGAGGTCTTGTTGCCAGCGTCTCTGAGCGTTAATGCTGAGTTCCTGGCTATCCCGGGGTTTGGCGGTAAGCGGGGAAGGAGGGCAGAGGGGGCCTTGGCCCCTGCAGCCCCAGCCTGAGTGTGGGAGATGTAGACTCATTCCCCCTCCTTCCGAGTGTTAGTGGAGCTTCGCCACTTGGGTGGTGACCCTTGGCCTCCTTCCACTCCCCGGCACTGAGCTGTCCTCTCTCTCAGCTGCTTCGGAAGTACTGACCAGGTGTACCAGCTGCAGGCGCAGCCTGGTCTGCTCCCGACAGAGAAGGGGCCCCCGGGAGCTGGTGTCCCCTGTCCTCATGGCCTGGGGGAGAATGCTCTGCCCATGACTCCAGCTTCAGGTGAGGGAGCTATAGTCCCAGGGCCCCGGGAAAGGGCCGGCGCACCCCAGGGAGTCAGCTGGTGACAATTATTCACTGGCTCCGAAAATATTGAGTGTCTGCTGTATGCCTGGCCGGTGCACACATCAGATCTGCCCTGGCCCAATCGGGTGAGCCACCCAAGGCTGTTTGTGGGCTTTGACCTTCCACTGGTCTAGAAACATGGTGGCGGGGACGTGGTGGAGGAGAGCCCCTCAAGCACCCCCTGCAGGAGGAAGCCTAGGGTGGGGTCTGGCACTGCCCAGGAGGCCAAGCTTCACCTCATGGGCCACAGCAGGCCTCAGTTCCAGGAGTCCGGGATGTGCCCTTGGGGTAACATCGGTGCAGGGTAAACTGGGGCTGCAAGGGACCTCGGACCTCTGGACCTGCACCTCCTTTTTAAAGGGGGATCGACCTGTTGGTTGGAAAGGACTCCAAAGTTCTCATATTTTGTTTTCATCATGAGAGTCATTTCTAGAAAAATAATGACCAGGGAATGGCTGATGTGTCATCGCCAGAAGACCCACTGAAATGTCCTGCTTGGCAGGGACTGATTTGAATGTCTGTGGTACTAAAATTATCATACACATTTCCCTCGCGATAAGACTGACTCAGACCCGCTTCCTCTCCCCCTTCCTCGCTGTCCTTTGAAGCCCTCCCCTGGCTGGAGGTAATTGAGCTGCTTATTCGTGGTGACAGCAGCCCTGTCGTCAGGAGGGTTTTATTACTTGCTCCCTGGTAAGCCGAGCTCGGGCCTCCGGATGGAAAGCTGGAAGTGGCCCAGGCTGCTGGAGGACCCTGGCTTCCGGTGCTGCCGTGTGGAAGGTGTCAGTTAATGTCTGGAAAAGCTCAAAGAATTGATGCTGGGAAAAATACCCCTGACGGCTCTCCTGCCTGTCTTAAGTCCACTTTGGCCACAGACAAATACTGAGGCCCCCGGGGCGAGGATCTCCCACCATTGCAGGGAGAAGGCTCTGTGCGGGGCCGTGGCTGGGAAAGACGGAAGGCACCCACATTTCGGAGGCATCCCGGACGCTGTCTGACTCGCCCTCAGCTCGGCATTCGGCACCAAGTGACTCTGCTGTGCCTCGGCCGCTGGGTCCCTTAGTCCGTGAACAGCGTGGCTGGGGTGTTGGTTTAACTCTCAGGTTCCTGCCTGGTGAGCTCCTTGGGCTGGAGCCACTGAGCTTCCCAGTTTGCCTTCATTTATTTCACAGCATCTTTTAAGGAGTGCCTGCTGTGTGCAGGGCACCAGCTCTCGGAGTGATGGGTCGTGAGGGCCGGCGGCCCTGGGGATGGGGCTTCTCTCCGGGGTTACCTGCTGCCCAAGGGGTTGGCAGGAAACTGTTCCTTCCCGGGAAGTCACTCATCCTCATTAAACCCAGGGTGAGCCTCAGGGCGGGATTCTGAATCCTAGTCCTGTCGCTTCTCTGTCCCTGCCGACCAGTCACCCTTAGAAACGTGGTATGCTCGCTAATGGTGACTTTCCGTGTCTACCTCACCCCAGCAATGTGGGGACACCTGTCATCCAGTTTCGGAGACACGGAGGTGAAGAGCTGGGCGGGGAACATGGGATCTCCTTCCTGAGCCTGACGCCGAGGGGCCCAGGGGCTGCCCAGGCCAGGCTCACGCACCCCTGCGCTCAGCCTCCTGCCTCCACCGGCCACGCAGCGTCTCCAGCTCCGACTGCAGACACCCCCGTCCCTGCCTCTCTCCCTGGGCTCCTCATCTCAGCCCACCAAGGGCTCACAGTAGGTGCCCCTGCCCCACATCTCCAGTGTCTGTGACCAGCTCCTCGTGGAGTTCCCGAGTGTATCAGGCCCCATCAACACCACAGTAAGCCTTCCGGGTCTCACGGCTCGTGTGAGCCCAGTGGCCTGGGCCCGCTGCGCCTCAGGGGGCGGCCTCGCCTTTGCTAGGGTTCCCCCTCTGCTCGCCTCCAGAAGCGTGCCTCGCTCCTCTCTTTGCTCCTTGAGTGTACTTCCCCCCAGGTCTTCCTGAATGTCACCTCCCTGTCCCCATTTGTCCACCCTGGCTGCAGCCCCTCCCCGAGGAGGAGTTTGGAGCCGGAATCCGTGCCTGCCTGGTGCTAACAGCCCCCTCCCTTCTGCACTGGATCTGCAGTGGTCCACAGAGCTGGGGTCATACAGCAGGTGTATAGTAAGTACCTGGCTGAGGACAGTGGGGTCTCCGGTTAACTAGCACATCCTGCAGGCCAGAGAAGACGTCCTGGGCGCCAAGACTTCCTTTGTGTTGCACTCAAACCACTGTCTTTGCTGCTGCTGTGACTGAGCCAAGGGGCCAGGACTCTGCCGTGTCCTCTGCCCCTTCCCGGGGGGCATGCGTATCCTGATGGTGGGAGTGCTGGCCAGGCTCCAGTGTGCGTCTGGGCTGTGCTCTCTGCCAGCTGTGTGCTCACGGGCCCCCCAGGCTTCTGCGTGCCTCGGAAAGCCCTTCCCTTCCTCACGTGCATAGATCTTGCACTATGGAGAACAGGAGGTGATTTATCATGGCAGATGAATGTCTGCCCGCGGGGTGCATTCCTGAGAAGGCAGCAGCTCTGGTATCACCAGGGAGGGTGGGCCTCCTGTTTTCTCAGCCAGTGTGTTAGGAGGAGGCCTGCGGTGGCCCCACCTGCACAAAGGCCATCTGGAGCCCATCCCGGTCGCTCCTGGCCGAGCCTCCTTTGTCAGGCTCCCATGTATTCTCGAGCCTCAGTTTTCAGACCCCTGGGCCACTTGATTGGATTCAGGGCGTTTCAGTGAACATGGTGACCGGCATACAGTCCTGCCTCTGTGCACAGAGCACACACTGTCCAGGGCTTCAGACGCCTGTGCTGGACCCTACATTGTGACGGTAGCTTCTCAGCTGGGACATAGCCTGGTCTTGGGAATCAGCGAGTTAGTAGCCACCTAAGGGAGTTCAGTGGCGCTGGCTTTGAGCTCTGTGCTCACCATCCCGGGGTAGAACACCCACCCCGTGGTCCTGTGTGCAGGCCTTCTGGGGACCCTGACTGTTCCCCACAGTGAGTTCCCGTGGGCTGGGGGCTTGGACGATCCCGCAGAGTGACCTCTCTAGGGCTGGGGGTCCTGGCTGTCCCCCATGGGAGCCTCCCTGGGCCAGGACATTCTGAGTAGGCTCAAGGTCAGAGAAACTTCTGGTGTAAAATGGAATCATTTTTTCTGTTCATGGGGAAAAAATGTTTAATTTGGGCATTTCTCTAGTTCTGTTATAAAAAGTGCATATTACTCCAACTCTTTTACCTTGAATTGTCTCATTAGACTAATGGTATTTCCATCATCACGTGATATACCGACGTACTGAATGGTCCCGCGATGCAGATCCTGCGTTTGTGTATCAGACTGAAACTGCCCCGTGGGATCCGAGCTCGCTGCCGTTGGTGGAGTGGCGCTTTCATAATGCAGGGAGAAGTGAGGTTTGCTAGTTTACTGCAATTCACAGGAGTAAAGCTGCACTTGGAAGTATTCTTCGTCAAGTTGAATTTAGTCCTTAAACCAGAGAGTTAATTATCCAAATGAAATGTGTTTCAAAATGAAAACCTAGCCTATAATTAAAATCTCAAATAAAGCAGAAACAGAACCCTTTCTTAGGAAAGTGTACTTTCCAGATATTCAAGATTACTGCAAGTTTGTCTCCCTTCAGCATCTTGTCAGTGCCTCACTTTGGCTCTTTGCACAGGTTCCAGGGTCTGGGTAGCCAGCATCTCTCTTGCATGTTATTGGAAAGCTAGGGCACTTTATTGGAAAGAAACTGGCTGAGTTCCTTTTCCTTAGAGGCACAAACTAGCTGGTGGCTGCGTGGATAAGTTAGCCAGGTATCTCCTATTCTCCGTGAAATTCCTTCCCAGGGGCTTTTGACAGAGCGAGTGTCCTCCTCCCCAGGGCCAAGCACACAGGTGCAGCTGGCCAGCCGGTGCCGACGTGACCCTCAGGCCGACCTGCATTCCTCAGGGCTTCTGTGAGCTTCCTGTGGCCACAGCAACAAAGGATCACGGGCTGGGGGCTTAAACCTGCACAAGTGTATTGTCTCCCAGGTCTGGGGCCAGAGTCCAAAACCAAGGTGTTGGCTGGCCTGCACTCCCTCGGGGGCTCTGGGGGGACCCTTCCTGCCTCTTGGCTTCCGAAGGTCCCAGCTGATCCCTGGCGTTCCTGACTTGTAGGCATTGTGTGTCCAGCCTCTGCTTCCGTCCACAAGTGGGTGTTCCCCTGTGTGTTTTGTCTCTGAGCCCCAATTTCCTTCTTCTGGGAGGACTCCAGTCACTGGATCAAGCCCTGCTCTCCTCTGGAATAATCTCTTTTTAACTTGATTACGTTTACAGGAACCTATTTCCGAATTAGACCGCATTCATAGGCACCAGGGCTCAGGACTTGAACATGGGGCTTGGAGGGGACACACTTCCAGGCACCTCAGGGCTTCCCCTCCACCCGCTTCTTGTCAGCCTGCTTGCTGAGCATCCGCTGGGGCCGGAGGAGACTCTGGGTGGGTGAGGTGGAGGGGCCACCAGGCTCCTGTGGTCTGTTTCCCTGTTAGAGATCGCAACACAAGAGCAGGCAAGTTTCCCCCGTCCCACGCAGGCGGCTTCTGGGTGGGTCATAGGAGCTGAGCACAGGGCGTGGGTCAGTGAGGAACAGCGTCCACTGAAATGTCTGACCCCACCTGTGAAGTGGCTCAAGGACACGTGGTGTAGTCAAAGCCACATCACGCCGTCCGACAGGCAGCCCAGGCTCTGTGGTCAGGGCCCACCTGGGGTCCCCCCACAGCAGGTCATGGGTATCTGGCGTGTGCGTTTTGGACAGCTTCTGCTCCTGCAGAAAGAGTCAGAAGACAGGCTCCATGAGAGCGAGGACTGGCCTTGCCTGTTCACCCCTTGGCTGGTGGACTGTGGCCGCTGGCACGGGGCCCGCGAACAAGTGGCTTCCCGGCACGGATTTATTTCCCCGCAGTTCCTTCTGGAGGTTCTCCTTTTCCAGCCTCTGGAGGCTCCCTGGGGCGTCTGCACTCCTCGGCTGCGGGCCCGTCCTTGGCTCAGTCCTGTTTCTGCCTCCATGGTCGCAGCCCCTGCTCTGGACCTGTGGGGTCCTTTGTGCAGTGTGAGGTCACACATCCTCAGTCCATCCCGGACTGGGACTTGGACAGCTTTGGGGGCTCCATTATTCGGCTGACCACCCCCTGGCTCCCAGCAGCGCCCAGCACCTACCTGGCACTTAGTAAATACTTGCGGCAGGGTGAGTGAGCGGGGCTTTGCTGTTGACATCTTGGTGGACATCTCGGTGGGGATAGGTTGTCCTCCTAGGCTGCTTCCCTTAGGCTGAGGGCTTAAGGGAGTTGCTGGGAGTCCAGTCTGAGTCCCTGAGAATGTCAACTCCAGACATCCTGGGGCGAGTGGCCTCTGCTGGCACCCCCTGCCGCTTGCCCACTCCTGAGCTCTTTCCCTCGTGTGGACAGACAGACGTCTCTCTGTCACACTCCTGGGAGTGGTGAGGGAAGACTTAGCTTGCTGGCTGGCCCAGCTGGAGGGAGGGAGTGTGTGTTAGCCAGGGCACCTCAGCTGTTCCCGTCTCCAAGCCATGACTAAGGACGCCTCTTCTTTCTGGACGTGATTCTGTCCCGGGGACATGTCCCTCCTCCAGTACACGTGGGAAGGGGCATTTGCCCCATCTGGGGCTGAGCTGCTGTTCTGCATGGCTGATGGAAGTCAGCCTTTCAGCTGACTTTGGATGCGTGGCTGTTTGAGAGTCAGCGTGGTCTCCCTGCAAACTGATAAGGTGGTGGGGTCACCCTTTTCCAGCCCTGCTGCACATGGCTGCCGGGTTTACCTTCCACTGACTGGCTGACTTTCCCATGGTCCGTGGGGGCATGCCAAGACCCTAGGGCCTTCCCTGCTCCCCCTCCCACCCCTTGGTGGCATGGCCAGCCCACTCAGCAGCAGCTGGAGCTGAGCCCCTGGCCAGGGCTGGCCCTGCACCTTCCTCCCCGCCAGGGTGCAGGGCCCCGGCCATCCTCACCCACCCACCCACCTGCACATCTTCTCTCTGGGAGGCCTTCCCAGGCCCACCCTCACCCCCACCCCCAGGTGTCCTTCTGTCATGAGAACTAAATCACAGTCCTATGTCCAGGGTGGCATCCTGGAACTGGTTCTTGAGATTTTGAAGGACAGGCGTCCTGGCTGAAAGGCTGGCCATCCCAGGGGCTGCTCTGGACACCTTTCCCAGAGCTGGAGGCCTCCTGGGATGAGGCTGTCTCCAGACTGGGGGGCCACCCCCTGCTGTGGGCCCCGGCGAGGGCAGCTGCAGAGGCCCAGCAGGGCACAGGGGAGCCCTGGGTGGCCCCACATGGAGCCTTGCTTCTCAGTATGTGTTCAGGCCCAGGACAGTAGGAAGGCTGTGTCCCACCAGGGCCTGTGGGATGTTTCCTGGGGCCCAGGCTGCCCTGGTCAGGACCCTCCACCAGGCTCTGCCTCATTCTGGGTCCTGGACACCTCCTGAGCTGCCAGCAGTATCCTTCCGAGCCCATGTTGCCGGCCTGTCCCCCGCCTTTGCTCTCAGGGGGTTGGAAGTGCCCCATTGAGGGCACTGAGATGGGGCTCCTGGGGGTCAGCTCGGTCACAGATGTGCCCTGCCCCCGGCACCTCGTGTGGGAGTGTGCCCTCCGCCTGGCCTCCCCCGCTGACTTTGGCAGCCAACACTTCCGTAGTCCACCTGTGTTGTGCTCATTTAGCACTTCCTGGGGCCTCAGCGCTGTGAGCGGGGACACCACAGACACCTGGGGACAGAGGGTGCCTTCTCTTCAGTGGCTCCAGGCCTACTGAGGCTCAGGGAGATGCTGAACGGCTTCAGTGCTGCAGGGAAAGGTGGCCCCTGAACCTGGCGCTTCCCTTGGCGTGTTTGGGTGTCAGCAGGGCTGGGACCCCTGGAGGCACTGGGGAGGGTCCATCCTCGTGTCCTCCAGCTTCTGGTGGCTTCAGGCCACCTGGGTTTGTGGCCTCTGCCTCCGTCCCTGCATGACCACCTCCTCTTGTCCGTAAACCCCAAGTACCCCTTGTTCACAAGGACACGTGATTGGCCCCCTAATGAGCACGTCTATCTCAAGACCTTTAATTTAATCACTTCTTTTGCTGTACAAGGTAATATTCACAGGCTCGGGGGCTTAGACATGGGCATATCTCAGGGGTCCGCGTTTAGCTGATGTTGGGGTAGGTTATTTTCTGTCCCCGTGACCCCAAAATGTGTGTGAGGAGAGGGAGGTGAGGAGAGCACCTCTTTCTGAAAGGAGGGGTCCCCGGGTGTGGGGCTGGGATTGGTGGGGCCATGTGCGTGCTGGTACCTTCTGCTTTAAGCACCAGGAGTTTAAAACACACACTGATTATTCAGGTTTGCCAGGCTTAGCCCTTACATGTGTAGGTGATTCTGATGAAGAAAGCCAAAGCCGTGGAAAATCCGGAATCATTTTTCTTTGCTGCTGGAATGCATTTTTTACTTATATTTAAAAAAATGGGTGTGTCTGGGGTTCTGGGAATTTGCTTCAAAGACAATACTACGGTCATCCTGAAAAGGCCCAACCCGGGACGAGGCTGCAGGAGCCTGGGCTTCCGGCTCCCCTCCCACCCGGTGGGGTCAGGGCAGGTGGGCAGGTGTCCTTGCTCTCTGCAGAGGCCGCTCCTGGCGGCCCCAGGGGGAGGAGGCGCCAGGGCAGAGCCAGTCACCAGGAGGTGACAAAGTCAAACAAAGTGGGCGGTGGCTGATTGGAAGCAGAACCCAAAGGTTTAATGGAAGCTGGGCAGGGGTCTTTGAGGAGTGAGGGGTGGGCAGAGGAGGCCTCCAGTCTCGGGAATCCTAATAGTAGTACCATGTGCCAGGTACCCAGCTCCAGCGAGCTTGCTGGGTGCTGAGGAAGGGACAGCTCCAGGGCAGGAAAGGGAACAGGCACCGGTCCGAGCTCAGGGCAGGGTGTCGCTGCAGGGGGCTGGGGGGAAGTGGACGTTGAGCCCTGGCTGGGGGGCAGATTTTCGCCATGTTTAACTATTTCTGACGTAACCCCCTTTGCAGAGATGCCAGAGGGTCCCTGTCCTTTGCCTCCCATCTCTGTGCTGCCCCAGCAGTGACGCTTCTGGTTGGAACCCCGAAGGTGGGTTGCGTCTTCTGTGCTAAGATGCAGACCCCTCTCCACATCCACAGTCAGTGTGTTCGTGTCTAGGACCTGGCTCCAAAGGGTCCTAGGGGGTCTCGGGCCCCCACCCTCTCCTGACGCTCTGCTCTCCGCCTGCTGCCCTGGCCTTGAATTCCGCCTCAGCCTTCGGCTTCAAAGTACCTCTCTTGCTCTACCCCCAATGCCTTTGGAAATTCTAGTTTTTCTGGTTCAAAGCCCATAGCAATTTCTTAAGACTAGAAGGAAATTGTCTCTATTGAAAAAGTCAAGCTGTCAAATCTGTACCTGCACCTGCCCTTCCCCTCCTGCCCAGCCCCCCTTATGTCCTGAGATCAGCCCAGCTGGGCTCTCTCTCCTGGCTGGCAAGACACTGTCACTTCTCCTGCCTCCCATCAGGAGCCGCTCTGGCACCCCATGTCCTGCCCCAGTCCCCGGATCCCAGTGACCAGCACCCGGCCCTCAGTGCCTCTGCTGGGGCCCTTTCTGGGGCCGTGTGGTCGCTGAGCTCCTTTCTCCACCTTCCGTGGATATTCCCGCAAGCCCAGCTCACAGGCTCCCTGCAGGCACTATTTTTCCATTTCCCTTATCTTTAAATCATACCTTTTGTTACATGTAAAAATGGGGTCTGTCGTACACTGTGCCGGGCCTCAGCTTTCTCGTCTGTAAGAAGGTGGCATGTAAGAGTCCCCATGCAGGGTGCTGTGAGGGCTGGTGCCATAGGAAACCCAGGGGAGGTCTTGGCTGAGCCCTGTTCTGTCCTCTGATCTGTGCACTTAACAGGCACCATGCAGGGGAGCCATTGGCTTAGACCTTTCAAGCGAGGGCTTCTCCAGGGAACTCAACACTCCTCAGACCAAGGGTCTGTGGCTCTGACACTGTGGGCCGGGGTCCTTGGGCAGGCAGGCAGTGTCCCCTCACTCCGAGCCCCAAGCCTGGTGTGGGAAGGTGTCCAGTGATGGGGCTGTCAGGTGGCCGTGGGGGCTGCAAGAGCCTCAGCTCCTGGGAGCTTCTGTTTGTAGTTAAGATTTTTTTTTTTGTGGAGTCCTTTCTAAGATTTCTGTTTGGGGTTCTGTACTTGCAGCCCTCACCTGGGGCTGAGCAGGGGCTCCCTCATGGTAGACGGGCTGTAGTGTAGTGCATGCATTATTGAGCGCAGCTGTCAGTTTGCCCAGGTGAACCCGATGCTGGGCATGGGGGTAGGGCTGGCAGTCGTAATGGAGGGGTTGTACAGTAGGAGAATGGGCAGATTTCCCCAGATTTACAATGATTCAGAGCAGGCATTTGACTCTGAGCAGAATACTAGGATGTAAGGAGAAGCCCACATTTATTTTGAATGGGCATTCCCAAAAAGGGAAGGATAGAGTTCGATTTTGACAGCGAGTGCACCTGAGAACATTGGTTCATTATTATAGTATTTCTTGTAAGAGCTGTATCAAAAATGAAGGATATGGGGTTCACTAAATATGATCCAAATATTTACCTAAAGTAAGATGACTTTTAGAATTAAAAACTATTATACTGTATCCCTTCCCAGCTCCGACCTCACTGATGTCAAGTTGGTACTGAAACTGGCCATGGTGGGGGTGTGTCGACTGTGGAAGTGGGCAGCCGCTCCAAATCAGAGCTCTCCCGCATGGCCAGCTCTTCGGAGGTGCCAGCACCCCGCTGCATCCAAGGTGCATTCACGGAAAAGCATTTGTGAATCGCTGCAGTTTAACCAAGTTATCTGAGTGGCCGCTGAGGGAACTGCCTCTAGCGTGAATTTGCAGGAGACCCGCCCCAAGGCGCCCGCGGGGGCCTGTGTGGCCTGAAGGGCGGTCCCAGAACCAAGGGATGACAGCTTGTCCAGGTTCACCAAGTCTTCTGAAACCCACACACTCAGTTTTCACTGCCTTTTATAAAACAGGTGTGTTTAACTGTAAAATTAATTCTTCATTCATTATATAAACATATTTCCAACACTACTTGGATCAAATAGGTGAATCATGTAGGTTTATAATTTCACACAAGCGTTCATCCTTGGCTGGGACCTGGGCTCCTGGCCTTCTGTGACCATCTCACAGGCATGTGGATGACCACTGGGAGTTCATCACCCCCTCTATGGCTGGGTGTCCACTGCATACCCCCCACACAGAGGCATTCATTAGGCACCCTCTGTGGGCTGGACATTCAGCCCCGTCCCTGCCCCAGGGCCTGGGGGTATGGGTGCTAAGGATCTGACATGCAGTTGTGTTGGCCTGGAGCTAGGATGGGCCCTCCCTGGGGAGGGGAGATTCTGGGTCCTTGACTCTGGCCTGGACACCCTGGACCCGGTCAGGTGGATGGTGAAGCTTCTGAGGGGGGCGTACCTGAAACAGGCGGCATTGGGCACAGGGAAGTCACCCACAGAGGCCCGGAGAGAGGACACCTGGCCCAGAGAAAGATGGCCGCTGCTGGGGTGTCACTGTTCACAGTGGGGACCCCCACAGCCCGCTGAATCCCCAGCAGCCCTGTGAGGACAGAGATGCATGGCCGGTGTGCGAGGTGCAGAGTGGCGAGTGTGGACACCTGGGCTGCACATGAGGCAAGGGCCGGCCCCAGGTGGAAGGGGTCTTCACAGATGAGAGGTTGCTTCTGGCCAGTGTGCGGGTGAGGCCAGTGTTCGGAAGGCTCTCTCCTGTGTTGTGTGAGGCACGGCAGATATGTAGTGCAGTGGGCAGCTGGCGTGGGGTGGGGGACCCGTGACAAGCTTGCTGCAGTTGTGCAGATGGGGTGTGGCATAAACTGGGGGTACAGGCAGGGAGATGAGCGCCCCAGGCCTCAGGGAAATGGTGGGGGAAGCCCTGGCGGGGTTGCGGGGGGAGAAGCATGGCTCCTGGGCTCTTGGCCTGTCTCCCTGGATAGATGGTGGGACTGTCCCCCAGGTAGGGGACGCCAGGAGAACAGGCTTGGCCAGGGGAAGATTGGGTTGGGGTCTGAGTTTTGCGGGGAGATGAGGGGACAAGTGATTAGGTGGTGGCCTGAGGAATGAGGTGTCCTTCCACCACTGAAAACCCATTCAGAAGCATTAACAGTGGTTGGGAAAGTCAAATTCAAGTCCTCCGGAACGGAGCAGAAAGCTCTCCCTGCGCGTGAGCCATCTTCTCCCTGGGCCGAGGGAGCAGGGGCTGGGGGGCCTTCTGGAGGACATCAGAGAGGCCAGGGGAGGGAGGGGAGCCCTTAGGCGAGGGGGAGTGAGTTCCGACTTCCCCCTCCCGGTGGTGGGGGAGCAGGGCTTCCCGCCCGTCCAGGTGAATGTTGGACCACCTGGATGACAGCCGATGGCTGGGACTCTGGAACACCCCCGGGCAGAGCGCTGTGGAGGTGCTGTGCCGATGTCTGGGCCTCTCTGTGTTTGTTGTCACGGTGTGGGGAGAGCATGCCCCACCCTGTCCTCTCACGGTGGCTTTATTATTCCAGAATACACTGTACTTGGCTACCGACATGCCAAGCTGGAACTCGGAAAGCAAACACTCCAGATGTCACATGTATTCAAAAAGCAGAGATTAGAGAATTGAATGTATGAAGAACAAATACACCTTAAGCTACGCATTTAAAGTCACTGCACAGAATTTAAGAAGGCTGCAGGCTGCCCACCTGGGGAAGAGGCCAGGGGCACTGAGTGGCATGTGTGAGTTTATGTGAGATTGTGAATGCATGTGGGTGTGCAAGCCTGTGCTTGGTAGCTGAGGGTGTGTAAAAGGGTGTGAGTACATGTGTGAGGGTGAGTGTGGGAGGCTGGGCAGGTGTGTGACAGCATGAGAGCATGGGTCGTGTGTGAGCACAGGTGTGAGTACACATGCAGGGCTGTGCGAGTGTGTGCACACAAGCCTGCCTGGTGGTGCAGTGCAACTCTCCAGGGCGGGCCGTGTGCCCGGGAACCCAGGAGCCAGGTTGGGGGAAGACTGGACAGTTTCCATCAATGGGGCGCCAGGAGGAGGGCTAGTTCGCGTGCTGCTGACTTTTCCTTTTGACCTGAGTGGGCGCCTCTGTTCACACATCCCTGGTGCGGGGGCAGCCCCTGCCCAGTTATGCAGTTCGGTCAGCAGTAGGCGATTTCAGTGCTGTCCCCTGCTTTTTGAGGAGCTCAGACTGGGGTCACCTTTGTGTAACAAATTGTGCATTCACATGCGTTGAAACCAGGAGTGAGGACTGGGGACACCCGCTGGGGTGGGGGTGGGGAGGAAAGGCCCAGACTTTTCTGGAGCACCGTTTATAGCTGAGGACTGTGATGCTAATTACAGATCCGTTTCACTTGCTCCCCAGAAAGAGGCTCTTTGAGGCATTCTCTTGGGTGATGGGAGGGATTTTCTTACACTCAGTTACTGAGCTCGCTAAAATCCGGAGGCCCGGGGTTGGCCCCCCTGAGGAACCGGCTCTCAGGCTGTGAGGTAGGCCCTGTAGGCAGGAGACCCAGGGCCGGCAGGGGGAGGGGCAGGCTGCCTCCAGTGGTCCAGGTTTGGAGCTGGGCCAGGGGGCTGGGCACCTCAGTCTCCGTGCTGACCCATCCTGGGATGGGAGCTGCCCCAGCAAGGGCCGCTTCTTGGCTGCGGGGTTTCACCTGACACTGTGGAGCCTCAGTCCTGGGGGGCAGGCGGGGCTCGCCGCAGCACCCACTCCCAACAGGGTGGCGGTGTGTGGGGAGGGCCGCTGCGGCGGTGGCCTGAGCACGCTGTGTTCCTGGCATGCTCCCGAATTTGGGTCGAGGTTCTGAGGTGCTCGGCTGTACAGGGGGCATGGGCATAGGGGGCGGGCATGAGGGCCTCTCGTTATCCCCATTATTTCTCAGTAATTCTCCTGTAAGAGAGAGCCAAGCCAGTGGAGGGTCAGGGTGTGGGACTGGGTGCAGGGAAGTGTTCATTCATTGCTGTGCATTCCTCCACCCCCAGGGAAAGGCAGGGCCTGGGACACAGTGAGGGGGACCCAGTCACCTGACCTCCCAGGGGGTGCCCACTAGGGGCCGGCTGGCTGTGGATCACCCTGGAGCCGGGCGTTGCCGTCCAGCAAGAACCCCACACTTGGAGCTGCGGCCGACTCGCGGGGCTCTGGAAGGCCCAGGGCTCCCAGGGTCGCTCACATGGCGGACTCTGGCTGTTTCCCTTCAGCAGTGGATTTGGCACTTGCGTTCCACGGCCTCGGGCCGGCTTGCTGCCCCCTGGCCACCTCTGTGACCTCCCCCTACCCTGCTGTCTTCCTCCAGGAGAGCACTGCGAGGTGAGCACGCGCTCGGGCCGCTGTGCCAACGGGGTGTGCAAGAATGGCGGCACCTGCGTGAACCTGCTCATCGGCGGCTTCCACTGCGTTTGCCCTCCCGGCGAGTTCGAGAGGCCCTACTGCGAGGTGACCACCAGGAGCTTCCCGCCCCGATCTTTTGTCACCTTCCGAGGCCTGAGGCAGCGTTTCCACTTCTCCATTTCCCTCACGTAAGTGTGGTCCCCACCACGCCCATGCAAGGACCCTTATTGTGAGAGTGTGAGGAGCGTCATGTGGCGCCTTCGCTTCCTACCTAGTCAACGACAGCACTGCCGTCCCCTCGTGGCCTCTGATGGTTGAGTGACTCGGTCAGTGCCGGCTGCCGGACCAGCTACCTAATCTGCAAGGCCCCGTGCAGACTGAGAACATGGGGCATCCTGTTAAAAAATGAGGGGTTTCAAGATGGCAGCCTCAGACCATTGAGCGGCGAGGGGCTCCGCATGACTGCCCAGGTCACACGCCCGTGAGCCAGCCCCGGCTCTTCCTGCTCACTTGCCAAATCTTGGGCGTCTGTGATGTCCAGTGGCCAGAGGTGAAGGGGCCAGGGACCAGCCAGCTTGGAATCAGGCAGACTCAGCGGTTTCTGCTTTGCAGCCTGTGAGCTGGGTCGCCGGGGTGGCGGCCAGCCCCTCCGGCCCTGGCCGCTCAGTGTCTAACACGAGGGTGTGTGCTCATTAGTTTACTGGTGCGTCTTTTTCTCCAAGAGAATTTAGATTTGATTTAATGCTACAAAGTCAATCATTTCCACTTTAAAGACTTGTGCCGGGTCTAGCATAGGGCAGTGGGGTCTGTTTGCATGTGGTCGCCCAGTGCCACCGTTTGGGGCCCTGGGGACCAGTCTCCGGGCAGATGTGCTGCATCTTTGCCCTCCTCCGAGCAGGCTGCCCTTTGAAGAACAGGGCGTCTCAGGCCGGATGGAGCAGGAGCTCCTTCTGGAGGTCCTGCCCCCGATCGGGGAGGGGCGCGGCGCCGCTGACAGGCCCTGTGGAGCACGGGTCGGAGCGCGGCCCAGAACAGTCGGGGAGCAAGGCTGGGCTTGCAGGTGGGTGGCCAGTGGTGCCACCATTGCTGTCGCACCCAGCGGAGCCTGGAGTGTCGGCTCAAGGAAAACCCTAGGTGGGTCCCTGGCTGGTGTTTCCTGGCTTCCAGTTCCTGGAGAGCCATGCCTTTCCTGGTCTCCATGCTGAGGTCCAGCTCTGGCCATGCCTGTCCTGCTGCTGGCCTGAAGCAGCTTGGGGGCTTTTTGTCTTGTGTCCGGACACCCCAGGGACCCAGGGGTCAGCAGCTGGCAGGTTAGCAGTTCCATGCCAGCAAGGCATGACTGGCCACTGCTCCCCGGCCTGTGCCCTGAGACATCAGCCAGGGGCCTCCTGCTGCCCCGCAGGAAGGGCTCTTTGGCTTGGTGGGGATTGGGGGCGTTGAGTTGCAGAGGGTAAACATTCAGGGCATTCTGAGTGGCCCTGGCCGGCTGCAGTGCAGAGGTGGGCAGACCCTGCAGCTGCCGGGACAGCACCTGGGCCTGCCCACCTTGCCCCGCTCCAGCCCCTGGGTGGATTCTCGGGCTCTGCGTCAGAAGCAGGTGCCAATAGCATTCTGTTGGAGGACGTTCTGTTTGGAGAGACTCGTCCCAGTGACATGTCCAGCTCATTGATGTTCCGTGTGGGCCTCATAGCAGCAGCTCAGGGCACCGCTCGTGTCTGGCCCGGTTCCCTCATGAGAAACCCTGGGCTGGGTATTGCTGTTCTTCCCATCTTACAGATGAGAAAACCGAGGCACAGAAGCTTGGGAAACCCCACAGTCACAAGGCTGGCCAGAGACCCCCTCTGTTAATGTCCGTCCCACCGGCCCTATGGCAACATCCTAGCCCAGGGCTTGTCCTGACTGGAAGGTGTTTGCCCAGATCCCTCTTCCAGAGTTTCACTGTGAGATCAGCTGTCGTAAGACGTGGAGCCATGTGTGTGCCGGGCGCCACGTGTGTGGCTCTGTTCCTGATCCTTAGAGCACGGCCCCTTTTCTGGGGCTCTGGGAGTAGGGAGGTGGGAGACGGGGCTCCACGCAGCCCTGTGGGCCCGGCCGCCTTGGCAGAAGATTCATTTGATCCCTAAAGTGGTTTGGAGGTTTGGGACACTTGGAGGCCCACAGTTTTGAGGTTGTTGGTTTAGTTTTGGCCCCCAGGACGTGGTTCTGCCCCTCGTGCGGGTCCCTCCCCATGGCATGCCGTCAGGGCGTGGAGCACAGAGGAGGTGCCTGGCACGGCTGGTGTTTGCCATCGACCACCAGTTCCTCTGCCTTCCGCACCGACCGCTGAGCGCGAGACCTTGCACACCAGGCCCAGGGGCCTGGGTCTCCCTGCTCCGAATGCTGGGTCCCTGTTCTCCGCCCACAGGCTCGTGCTCAGAGGGCCCCCTCGGCCACAGCCTCCAGACCAATGGCTCTGCCATGAGTCCCTGGCCACTCTGTGTCCCGTGTGGCTCCATGTTGAGAACAGCCTGCTTCTGTGGGTGCACGCCCCTAAACCAGAGGCATCCCGTGTCTCCTGGCAAACATGTTGGTCACATTACTTTTGGTCCTGGGGTTTGGCCACCCGCCACCTGGGCATGGCCAGCAGCTCTGTCATGTGCAGCACCGGGACTGTGGACGGTGAAAAAGCTGCAGGAGGAGTCTTGTTGGGGGCAACCTGAGAGGTGACCAGAAGTCCCAGTGCCGGGGGGAGGGGGCTCGCGACAACCTCTGCCAGAAACCGACTAAGGAAGCCGGTTGGTCCCAGACTCAGAGAGAAACTGAAAAATAAAATGTTTGATTAAGTGTCCAGGGCACATAGTGTTACATCGACTTGCTTGTCAGATTTAGAATTTTTAGTTGATTATATTTGGCAATGATTTATCGGCTATTTCTGGTTCATGTGACATCGGCTAAGGTATTGGGGTCACCACTAAATCAGTGTTTTGTAGGGAATAACTTAAAAAGAAAGATCATAAAATGTCCTCCAAAATGTTGCCAGAACAGCAGCTTCCCTTGGGGGCTCTGGCTGCTTTGGGGCGGGACCCGAGAGGGGCCGGGGCCTCCGAGCCGCCCAAGGGGCGCACCGTGAGAAAGGTGGGCTGGGGCACCAGCCCCACGGCTTCTGTTTCAGGCGGTTCCTTTCGCGGCTGCTTCTCCTCTTTCTAGTTTCTGTTTGCCAAGTGCCTGGGTTCCGCGGCGGGCAGGCTCCCTGTTCCCAGCCGCCTCTCCTCCCCCACCCTCACCCTTTGTTCCTTCATCCTTCCCCCGCCCCGGCCCCCTTGCCAAGCCATGGTTTCTGTTTCTGGCCCCTCCTCTTGTACCGGCACTGTTCCTACCCTCTCCTTGGCTCCTGGTCCCTTCTTTAGCAGTCTGTCTCCAGCAGCTGACAGGTGCCTGCGCAGACGGTGCCGTGTGGGGCCATTCAACCCCTACACCCTGTACCAGCTCCCACTGGGTCCAGAGAAGCCAGTGACGGTGAAACCCAACAAAGAGCTCTAGGTGGGGCCCCGCAGCCTCGAGGAAACCAGGTGTCGAGCTGACCCAGTGTTGATTCAGCCCTTCTCCTGCTCACTTCACACCGAAAGCAGCCACAGTGCTGTGTGGGTATTTTTTCTTTAGAGTTTGTCATCAGTTCTTGCTGCATTCTAAGCACAGGGCATCCAGGGGTCTGGACAGGAACTGCTGATTTTATGTAACTCCAGGCAAAGGCTGAGGTCAGATGCCAAAGGCTGGTTCCGGCAGACTCCTGCTGCATGGAAACAGATAAACCAACCTTGAGCCAGAGGGAGGAAATTCCTTCACTTTCCCTCCAGTGAGAGACACATCCAGCTAACCCAGGAGGTGGTCCCAAGGTCATTCAGGGGACCACCGGGTTCTCCGTGACTGGGCGGTCGGGAGGCATTGTGGTGGCGCGGTGCATCTGCGGACCCCAGCTGGGCCCCCTTGGTCCTGGGACCAGCTTCCTGGGGACCGTGGGTCAGGAGCAGGCATCCTCAGGATGTTTACCTCTTGTCAGAAGTGCTTTTTCACTCTGAACGCTTCAAGTCTGACAGGCCTGCTCATCTTCATGCATCTGCTCATTCGTGCCTCGTCCATGAACTCATTCAGCGCATCATTGCTAAGCACGTACAGGCCCAGGCCTTTTTGGGCTCCAGGGAGCAACAGTGAATCAAGTCATGATCCCACCCCTTAAGGACCACACATTCTTATAAACCAATACATAAGCAGGATGATTTCAGAAATAAACTGAGAGGTGATAGATCAATGAGTGCAGGGCACAATTTAGATGAAGCAAGTTAGGGGACGTGCAATGAGAGTGACTGTGAGAGATCTGCAGAGCCAGGGAAGAGAAGATGGGTGCTGGCAGAAGGAGTGGCAGGTGCAAAGACCCTGGGGCCGGGCAGAGGGCAGTGTTTGGGAGCGAAAGGCCGCAGCCTGGCGGGAGTGTGCTGGTGGGACCGGTCACAGGCCCCAAGGTGGCTGTCGGGCCAGCGCTGTGCTGCGCTGGAAGGCACCGCATGCCTGTGCCCTGGCGTTCCCACCTGGGGACTTATTACAGTAGCTGAAGATACACTAAGGGGTTTTTCTGTCCAGACATCTCTGGTAGAGTGGCTGTCGTCCTTCAAGAACATTGTGCAGATGTAATCTTTTCACATTTTAGAGGCAAATTCCCCATGGAGTCTGGTTTGCTATTTCTAGATAAGAACGTGGCTAATCAGATTTTGTGAACTGTCCACTCGCGCTGAGAAAGGGGAGTGCCTGGGGACCTTTCCTGTGTGGCGCCCCCGGCTCTTGCCCTCCTCTGGCTGGGCTTTGTCACTTCTGGGCAGACCGTCCTCACCCTGGGGTCATTCACTGTCTGGCATGCTTCTGCCTGGCCCCACAGATTTGCCACTCAGGAGAGGGACGCCCTGCTGCTTTACAATGGCCGCTTCAACGAGAAGCACGACTTCATCGCCCTGGAGATCGTGGACGAGCAGGTGCAGCTCACCTTCTCGGCAGGTAGGGCCGCCTTCTCAGGAAGGGGCAGCTCTCTGAGAGCTGCACGGACGCTTTGTAGGGTGAAACCACCCTGATCCTTCTCTGGGCCTTCACGTGTGCTTGCCCACCGATCCCCTAGTTCTGCATCTGGGAACACGTACTGTGGGGAAACCCGGAATGCCCAGAGATGTTCATGGCGGGGTTATAAATGTGGAAGACGTGGCTCAGGTTTCCAAAAAGTGGAGAATTGTTGAAGTGTGATACATCCTCAGAGTAAAAATATTTGCAAAGCCATTGACCACGTTATCCTGGTTGTTGGAATAAAACCCTTATCCAGACTGAAAAGCACTGTTGGCCCCAGTGGCCCAGTAACCTCTGTCTCTCTGGACCTCCATGTGCCCCGCAGGTGAGACCACAACGACCGTGACCCCGCAGATTCCCGGAGGCGTGAGTGACGGGCGGTGGCACACGGTGCAGGTGCAGTATTACAACAAGGTAGGACGGGGTGTCCCCCTCAGTGGTCCCCACCAGCCTGGGTGGCCAGAGGAGGGGCCCTGGCAGGTTTTCTGTCTTAAGACATTTATACTCTGAAATTTAAGAAAATATGCTGGTTGAAAGACTTATTCAGGAAATGAGCATTTGTCGAGGGTCTGTGTAAATGTCCCCAAGGCCCATGCTCAGGTGGCCTATGCCCCCAGGGAGCTCTGGGCAGGGAGACACAGGGACCCCAGAGGTCACCGTATCCTGGGAGGAGGGCACAGAAAGAGGCGATTCATTGCAGCTGCCTTGCCCGAGCCATTACTAGGGGCTGAAATTCCAGGCCATTCAAACACAACTCCAAAGCCAAAATTGCTCATACCTGGAGGTAACCTGAGAGTCGGAAGGCCTCAGAGGAAATGCGCCAGAGGCACCGGCAGTTTGAGTTTCATTTTATTTGCTATTCACTGGCTGGTAAGGAAAAGTGCATAGTTTTTGCATCAAAATGCCCCACTTTCCGAAGTTTTCTTCCTGGGAAACTCCAGGGCACCTCCCGCCATGGGTGGTACCAGCCTTGTGCGCCCCACCCAGAGCTCAGCCAGGCCTCCCCAGGCTTCCTCGGGCTTGACCTGAGCTTGGCTGGCGGGTAAGGAGCCCTTTCTAAGAAGACACATGGAAGACTTGTTTTCTGCCTTGCACATCTGCTGCATTTCAGGTTTGGACACACAGGCCTTGGGCCTGAGGGCCTGTGTCACGCAGGGCCTGCCCTCTTGCTGTTCTTACCCCAACCTGTCCTCGGCCGTGCCTGTGCCCCCGGGACCATCCTTCCCATCTGGCCTGCCCCGGCTGCCGTATTTCCCAGCCACCCTGAACGGCCAGTGGTGACAATGTACAGGTGTCCTACATGGGGCAGGAGCTAGCCTTGCCACCTGGCCCAGGGCATGGGCCGCATGGCTTCCCTGCGCCTTACTCACCGTGGGGGCAAAGGACAGGATGTGGAGAGTCTGGGATGTGGACCTGGGGTCACGCAGGGCTGAGGGCTCTTTTCGGACTTTGAGGACTAAGGAGAAGGTTGGTAGGTGTGGAGACCCGCTGCCTATCTACTGTCATCCCCTGGGGACAGTGGTGTGGGCATGCACAATTGCTCGAGGAAGGGGTGTGTGGGCGAGCGGAGGAGGTGGTGTAGGGGCCGGGCGGCCAAGCAGATGGGTGACAGAGGACCTATGCAAACGTAGGGAGGCGCTTGCTGTAACCGTCCTGCCCCAGAGACTGGAGTCTGCTCCTGGAGTGGTGTAGCCATTTGGGGTAATTATTAGCCGGAGGTGCACCCCCCTCCCCTGCCACTCACTTGGGGAGCAGCTCCCACCCTCCTCTCTAAGCTCTCAGGGGCTCGAGGATGGCCGTGCCATTTGGGTTCTCCTCTCTGTGGTGTCTTGAGCCGCATGCCGTGCTTTCCCCCAGTGGATATCCCTTGGGCCTGTCACACCCGTGTCGCTGCTCTGGTGAACAGCGTTCTGCCTCTTGAGGTGTCCCCAGGGCACCCCGTGTGAGTTTTCCTGCCCCCCCACCCCACAACTGCACACTAGGTCATTTCTGTCCCTTCTCTCTCACCCTGGACAAAGTCTCTCCTGCAAGCCATTTCTTGCCATGTGGCACCTAGGGATGACAGCTTTCTCCTGGACACAGATGAGAAGACCGTCCTTGTGTCCTAGAGGGTCAGGAGCGCCCGAGGGCAGGGCCACAACTGTGCGACTCTGTCCCCAAAGCATCAGGCATGTCCTTCTGGGCTCAGACATCAGGGCCTGCATCTGCTCCAGCCAGCAGGACAGTCAGATGGACCTGACGCCCTCCACACTTTCTCTGTTCACATCTCAGGGCAGCTGTCCCATAGCTGGGCAAGACTGGCGAGGACACATGATGGCAGCAGAGCCCCTGTGAGGCCCAAGGGCAGGACCAGGGTCAGTGGTTTTCTGGCCCAGATGCATCCAGGCTCTTGTTGTGATACTGCCCACATCCTTGAGTTAAGGGAAGGAAAAGCAAGCTCTGGCGTGGACACGCCATTTGCCTGCTTCTCCAGGGGCGGTAGTTGCCCTCTTGCAGGAACGTTCTGTGCTGCAGCCAGGCCTTGGCATGCCTTGGAGCCAGTGCTCCCAGCCTCTGGCCCTTCTCCTGTCACTGGCTAGCTGGACACCAGCGATCGGTGGTCCCTAGTGAGGTGTGTTTCCTGGGAGCTGAGCGCCCGGCAGGTTGCAGGCCAATCAGGATGGGCCAGGGGACCCTCTGGGGCCCACTGTCCATGCAGGGAAGCATAGATGCCCACAAGGTGCGTTTTCTTTCCAGCTTATATGGGAAACATCGCCCAGGGTTGGACTGAAGGCTTTTAGCTGTGGGGCTGGGTCAGCCTTGGTTTCCCCATTAGAGCGTCTGCATGCAGCGTGTTCCGGAGTCATCGCCAAAGGCCGAAGCAGCAGTGTGTCATGGTGGAGTGGGGTCGGGACCCCTGGCGTGGCCGCCCCTGCCCAGGTCTTAATGCATTGTCCTCAGCCCTCACTCTGCAGGCAGGGAGCGTCAACCAAGGGCCTGTGTGCTCACAGCAGCCCAGGAGTAAAGTTGCCGCTGAAGATCATCCCAAATGGCTTGGAGAAGGGGCTGCACGTGAGGAGATGGCCGGTGGGGGTGTCACTGCATGTACCACTTCCAGCTCCAGGGCCAGCCTGGCATGGAGCCTGAACCAGGCCTTGGCACGGGACTGGGCCCATCGTTCCCCGCAGCTCAGCCATTTCCTTTTCTGCCCAAGGTTATTCTATGGAGGAAACCAGTGTTCCCTTCTCTCCTCAGGCCTGTGTTACAGGGTTTGCCTTGGTCACACGATCGGGAGATGTCCCTGGAGATGATGTGCGTCTGTCTCTCGGGGCCACATGCTGTTTCTGCATGACTTTCTCAGTGCCAGGGGCTCTTGCTTCTCCAGAGGTGGTGACGGCCTCGGCAAATGCCCCAGGCCCAGGCAGTGCTCAGTGGGTTGCAGGCACATTGTGGGGGTCAGGAGGCTGCTGGCCCAGAGCCCAGGCACCCCTAGAGACAGGTGCAGGAGCTCTGAAAATGGCCCGTGAGGGCCGAGTCGCCCTGCTCAGGTCTCCGTTTTGGCATCTGTGCATCTCTGGTCCTTAGAGCAGCCCTGCCTGCCTGACCTGAACTCCCTGGGCAGTGACCTTTCTGAGCACGCGGTGCCCACATCAGCTGCTTTCTTTTTATTAAGAAAATATATCTGAATGATTTGGCACCCGGCATCCCACCAAGGGCAGAAGCGTCAACAGCCAGAGGCCCGCACCTTCTGCATCCCTCCCCACACTCTGCTGTCATCTGCTGGGCCCTGCCTGAACCCCCATTTCTCCGAGGTGTGGTCTCCTCTGCATCCTGTGTGGGAAACCTCTGGGACCCCTGGGCCCCTGCTCCCGACAAGTCGGCTGGAGTATGGGGTCTGGGACCCCACCCCGGCTGTTTTATCAGTCAGGGTTCCCACAGGAAATGGGGGGCTTTCAAACAGGATGGTCCCAGGAGGTCTTAGCACCAGAGACACAGTTGTGAGGCATCCTCAGGGGCTGGTGTGGGACCCAGGCTGGCGGCAGCAGGTCTGTGGCCACCTTAGACCTTAGGAACAAGGAGAGAGAACAGAGGGGACCTGGAAAGAAGGGTCCTGAGAGAGAAGCCCCTTACGCAGATCAGTGACCCCCAGCAGGGCCCCTCCTCTGATCTCTTGGTAGGCTTCCCTTGGCCCAAGTCAGCCAGAAGCCAGAGGACGGGGAATCCCTTTAGAGCCTGTGCAGTCGGCCTCCCCGGCAGGGAGCGGGACACAGTCCATTTCCATTGCCTCTGCTTGAGGACATCTTAAACAAGGTCTATGGGTTTATTTTGCCTCCAGGGAGGCCAGGAGCATGCTGGAGTGAGATGTACCTTATGGGAAGGTATTTTCAGAAGCAGATGCTTGGCACGGGCATGCTGAGCTTTATCAGGCCTGGATGAAATGGCAGTGCCCTCCTCCCACCCTCCTCCGGGGGCCGGGGGCCCAGCAGAGTGTTTGCGGTCGTCACGTTGTGGCAGCTTTCCCGAGGCCGTCGTGGGGCGGGGGAGAAGCTGCTTCCTGTGGGAGGTCTAATGCGGGCGCCCCTGCCATCCTGGAGGGGTGGTGGAAGCCCCACTGCACACACCGAGCGTCCGCTGTGTGCGGGCCCTGCTCTCATGCTGGGCATCTGGAGAGATCCCATCAAGACCCCCTCCTCGGCCCGGGGCTCTCAGCCTGGGGTTGGGGGCACTCACACGTCATCAGTGTCATTGAGGGGATCATGGGGACACAAGAACGGCTCGTGCCCGCCTCGGCCATGGAATTGGGGAGTGTCTTCCCAAGCCAGCTGTACCCACCTATGTTCTGCAGGGCGACCCCTGACCTGCCGGAGAGACGTGGACGCCAGGGAGGGGGCTCCTGCAGAGCCTAACCAGGACACGCCAGGCAGTGTGGCCTGTCAGGGTGCGGGGTGTGCTGGGAGAGAGGGTATCCAGCAGGGCCAGCCCTCCTGGGGCTTTAGGAGGAGGTGACGTGGGCGCAGCGGGGTTTCTCTCCCTTGACACTCGTGCTGTCTGGCGATAGGGGAGCATTCTTTGTGGGGGCCTTCCTGGGCACTGCAGGCTGCTGAGCATCGTCCACTGGATGCCAACAGCACCCCCGGCAGTGACAACGAAAGTCGTCTCCGGTCATCATCTGTTTTCCCCAGCAGGGCCTGGCTGGTGGAGCCCTCGGTGGCTGGCTGGCTGGCTGCACAGGGCCTCGGTGGGCCTGTTCTGGTTCTGGGCGACTCTGAGATGGTGTGGGGCTAACTGGTGGGGCACTGAGAATGCTTTCACAAAGGAGGGAGAGCTCTCTGAACCGCGTCTCCTCTCGAACGTCTGCGTCCTCTTAATTGCGTGGAACATCCAAATGCTTGATGTTTCCCTGACCTTAGGGAGAGGGGCCACCGGTGCCGGGTGTCAGTCGGACCTGCTCCACCCCGGCTGAGCTGACCCTGTGTTTGTTTGAGTCATTCATGAACTCGTGGGTCTGTGTCGCACATTAGACTCCAGGGGTCCCAAGGGAGGTGGACTAGGCTCAGGGTGGTGCAGAGGGACGTGATCCCCTGCCTCCCTGTACCCCAGGGCTGGGGGGGGTCTCCCTCTGCTTTGGCGAGTGTTCCAGAAAATGCTAGGGCTTCCACACAGAACCTTGGCTCAGGTTGGCTTTCATGGAAGTCTTTGATGAGATCACACAGACCCACTGTGGTTAAACCTGCCCCCGGTGTGGCCGCCTGGCCTCCCTAGTTGCTGCCTACAACCCTTCCTTCATGCCTTTGTCCTTCATGAATACACGGAGCGTTTACGGAGTGCCTGCTGCATGCCAGGCACTGTTCTAGGAATGGGGATATACAGAGGACAAAAGAGAGAAAACTCTATCACCATCCAGGAGCTCTTTCCAGAGTGGTGGGAGGGGGAGTAGGGGGAGGGAAGGAAAGAAGGAAGGAGAGACAGGGAAAGGGGCAGGGAACCCACACAGCCTGTGAGCTGCTGTCGTGGGCCAATGCACCTGAGCTACTTCACCCCAGACCCTGGGCCAGGTAACGGGAGTCTGTGAGGCTGTGTTCTTTGTTTGTAAAAGACCCCCAAAGAGCCGGACCTTGAAAGATGGAAATGCTATTGATAGAGTGATAGGAATGTGCTTCCCAAAACTGTAAGAATGCAAGCATTTGTAATTGTCTATTTTTATAAAAGGGGGATCATAGTTCTCTCGTACAATCCAACTTAGAGAAGCTAACTTAGAAATTATTTAATAGAACATAAGGTTATCCATATAGCAGAAAGTCACGCAGCCATGAATATCAACGAGGTAGATCTCTGTGCTGATGTAGAAAAGTCTCTGAGAATGTTGTTAGTATGTTAAAAAGCACCCCAAAGAACAGGTGGTAGGGCATACATTTTTAAAAGTTTATTCTCAAATTTCAGACTTTCAACGTTGCAAGGTTAAAACATGAACACATAGGCCCTTCACCCAGATTCCCCAATTGTGGACATTTTCCGCTTTTTCTTTATGATTCTCTCCCCACCAGCTCCAACCCCCCCATATATATTTATATATACACATATATCCTCACCTTGTGTCACCCACTGGTTTACCATCCCTGACGATCACCTGGGTCGGCCTTGCCGTGATGGACACCAGCTGTTCCCCTCCAGCCCTCTGCATTCATGAGCTGGCCGCCTGCTGTAACGAGGGACTTTCTTTTCTTCCTGTTTGTTTATATCAGTATGGCTCTGTGAGTTTGTTTTGGTCAAAGGACTAGAACCTGTTGTTTTCATTGATTGAATGCTCAGATTGTTTCCCGTTTGTCCCACATCTCAGATTCGGCTTAAAGGACACAGGTGTAAGAACCAGCCGTGTAGCTCTGTCCTCTGACACATCCCCATGTCTTTTTTTAGCACTCCTTTACTCTCTAGCGTAATAAGACCTTTTGGGCTTATTTCGTACTTTTCCTGTCCTAGCCCTGGAATCAGCCATTTATCCACAGAACTCTGGATTCTTTTAGGAAAGAATGGCATTTAGAAACCAAAATTGGGGTGCTAGGTGCGCTCAGTGCCACTGGGGTGTCTCTCACTGGGCAGAGCTGGTCACATACATGTGTACACATGGATGCGTAGGTATGTGTACACTTACATGGATACACGTCCACGTACTAGAATTTGTATTTGTTTCTCTCTCTGTATCTGTGCATTAAACTCCATTCCAACACTACTGAGTCACTCTAGTTTTTCCCCTTCGGTCTTTGTAATTCCTTTCACTCTCAATGAGAAATTTTGTTCTCATTATCCTCAGTATAGTTATTTATTTTCTCAATCCACCATTATTTAAACAATCGCCAAGCCCCATGACCTTGGGAGCTGCTGACTTAACTCAGCCCTGACCTCCCAAAAGATGAGCAAAATAAACCCAAAGCAAGTGGAAGGAAGGAAAGAATAAAGGGCAGAAACCAGTGAAATTGAAAATAAAACCAGTAAAGAGAATGGATGAAACAAAGAGCTTTGGAAAGATCTGTAACACTGACAAACTTCCAGCAAGATGAAGAGAAAGAGGTAAGACCAGAGGACCAATATCAGGAATAAAATGAGGGATACAATACAAACGTGCAGACGCTGGGCGGGTAATAGGAGATGGTGCCCACCACTCTATACACGTGCATTTAAAGGCCGGATGAAACGGACCAATGTCTCAAACAACAAAAGCTACCACAACTCATTCAATATAAAATACCTTGAATGACTATTATACTTACTATTAAGGAAATGGGATTTGTAATTTAAAAACTCCCCAAGAGGAAATAACCGGACCCAGATGGTTTCACTGGAGAAGTCTACCAGTTGCTTAAAGAGTTACACCAATTCTATATAGTGTCTTCCGGAAAACAGAAAGGGAAGGAACAGTTCCCTGTTCATTGGGAAGTTAGTGGTACCTTGATAATAAAACCAGAGGACGATAGTACAGAAGTGCAAACTGCAGGCCAGGATTCTCTGTGAACAGAGATGCGACTCATGTCCACACAGAAACTTGTTCACCAGTGTTCATGGCAGCTTTTCCTTGGGGCTGTTCATGACTGCCCCAAACCAGAGGGCCTTCATGCTGGACAGACTGTGGTCCATCCAGACCATGGAACACGAGATGCGACTCAGTAATAAGAAGTGAGCTGTTGAGAAATATGCTGAGAAAAGCCATTCTCACAAGTTTATATACGGTACGATTCCATCTCTATGATACATTCTTTAAATGACAAAAACAACAGGGTCAGAGAACAGACTAGTGGTTTTCCAGGCTGGGGATGGGGGCTGGAGGGGGAAGTAGGTGTGGCTGTAAGGGGCCAGGTGGGGTCCTGGTGGTGCTGGCACGTTCCATGTCTGGACTGTCAGTGTTCACCGCCAGGCTGTGATGTCACATTCCAGGCTGGTTTTGCAGGGCGTTTACCATGGTGGAGGGCACGCCATAGGTAAAGGGCACACCAGATCTCTCCCAGTTATTTTTACCATTGCATGTGCATCTAGAATTATCTCAAAAAGCTTGACCAGAAGAACTTTGAATAGTATACAAATACGTGCTGGTGTGTGCATATGATTTTTCAGAGGGCACCCTCCCCCCAGGAAGAACAAAGCCATCAGCAGCGTGTAACAGAGAGTTTTTGTGAGCCATAAACCACCCCGAGTGTGGGGTCTTAAAGCATCGGCTATTTACTATTCCTATGACTCCGTGACAGAGCCAAGCAGTCTACCTTTGGCAAGAAGGGCAATTCATTTTATGTTGTTCTGCGATGTTTCATGTTTTATGTTTTCTTGGATTAAAGGGTACAGCCAGTGGCATCTGGGTGACGGGGTTTTGAGCCATTTTTGTTCTCTCCTTTTAAACTTTTCTGTTTCAGAAATCACTTGATCTGGAGACAGCATAAGATAAGGAAGCTAAACTTTTAAAAATTTAGGTAAGCTTTGGCCAATTCCATCAAACCTTTATGATGAAGGAGAGAACCAGGCAGGCTCGTGGCTGGACCCACCTTGTTAGCTTTGTGAGCGGACATGCGGATGGGGTGGGGCTGCCCCCACGCACCTGTTTACTCCTGCAGGGTCCACCCGGCCAAGCCGGAGTCTCCAGTCTGGAGCGAGTGTGTCATTTTGTTTCTCTGCGGCTGGATTTCCGCTTAGGCCGCCAGTTTCTCGGGTGGGAATGGCTTCTGTAGCGGCTGCCTCAGTGGGTTGTCAGTGATTGTTGGACGTCCCAGGGCACAGGCAGCAGTGTTTGTTTACCCGCCGAGGCAGAGGCTAGTGTCTGCATCGCGTTCCCACGTCTGGGGCCTGGATCTGAGCAGCAGTGCGCAAACGCTGCTGAGCGGCCTCTGGGGCGTCCCAGCCAGCATCCTCAGAGGGAGGGCAGCCCAGGGGAGGAACTGTCGCCTGCTTCCTTTCCAAACATGCCTTGCAGGTGGTAGGCGGTCACCTGCTATGGAAACACAATTATTCCCCAGGCCAAGCATGGCCCCACCCTGTGGCCTGGTGTGGAAAGCCAGCCTGAGGCCTGGGCGGCCGTTCACTTCACTCCTGTGCTCCTGTGTGGCACGGGGCCTCCCCACCACCTCCCACCTGTCTGACACCCCCACCCTGCTCCCCGAGACCTCCGTCCAGTGCTTCTGCAAAGAAAAGCAGTGTGCTCCGGCTCCCCCTCCCTACAAGGCCTTACCCCCAGAGCAGGACATTCACTGACTGAGGCCCTATGGCCGCCCTTGGAGGAGGCTTAGAGTGAGGACGTGGGGGCCAGGGCTGGACCAAGCTGCCCACCCTGCCCCTCTCTGCCACTCGTGGGCTCTGGCTTCTGGAACTTCGATCCCAGATCTGAGGGCTGTCATCTGCTGTCCTAACGCTGTCCTCCCCCACCTTCCCCTCTGCCCCCTCCAGCTGCCTCCTGCTCTCTCCCAAACAACTCAGCACCCCCACTTCCACTTGTATCACTTGGATTCCCAGAATGTCACCCCCAAGGCCTGCAGGTGGGCAGGGTGGGGAAGGCTGGGCAGAAGGGAGGTCAAGGTGCGTGGGAGGTCCTCGGAGCCTGGGGGCACCTGCAGAAGCCCAGGGTCCCCGGGGAAAGGCTCTGGGGACAGAGAGGGGCCTGTTAGTGTCCCAGTAGGAGCAGGCTGGCCCAGAGTGGCTTTGTTGTTGTCAGAAGCAGTGTGTCCTTCTCTCCTGGGACAGCTGAGCCCCAAGTTCATCTCTGCTGCCCCAGGAGTCTCTCACAGGCGCCGGGACCCTGGGCCCGTGCGGGGGTCCCAGGGGGCTGCTGCTCAGGGGGCCCCCTCCCCATCTCTCATCCAGCTTGAAGTAGCCATCAGATATTAGTAGATCCTACACATGGCTTCTTGTGGGGTGCCTGAGGGTCCCCCCAGTTAGTTTGTGCCAAGCAACTTTTTGTCTGCAAAACCCCCAAGAGAAGGAACATGTTACCCCAACTTTACAAGTAGGTGCTGTTTAAACTTAAGGAACCCTGATTTTGAGCCCTTCGTTAGTCATTGGAAAAAAGACCTCCTCTGAGCAAATGTGCCCAGACTCTCCAGTCCCAGAAGACTCGGAGCAGCCCCAGTGGCCAGGCCCAGCCTGGACGGCACCACGGGGCCCGGCTCCCTCTCTCGGACCCCAAGAGCTTGTTTGGTGAAGAGCCAGGAACATGGAGGGGTTGGTGCCGTGCCCCAGGGATCTTTCCCAGAATAAAAGTCATCCCCAGGGAGATGAGTGGGGCCATGAAGAGATGCCTATTTACATGCAGTGCCGAGCACCCAGGCGGCGCGGAGCGGACCTCTGCCTGCCTGCCCGGCCTAGTTTCTCCATTTCTCAGGATACTGTACAGCCACCGGGAAAGCCTGGAGTTCCTCCTCTGATCTGTGACCAGAACTGTTGGGGAACTTGGATTAACCATCTTGCCAGAGAAACAGGCTTTGGATATGATTTTTTTTTTTCTAAGCACTCTAAGGTAGTTGGTTCTGACCCTTGTTGAAAATGTTTTCTTTTTAATGATCCCCACATAAGAAGTGTGTTAGCCCTGCAGTGTTTTCTTGGTTGAGTGAACAAGGACTCAAGCTCTGTGGCTTCCGCAAAGATGCGGGCACCACTCATTGCTCCTTATTTCTTTAAAGATGTAAAAAGAAATTTTATTTTTTTAATATAGGAAAAGATAGAGACAGCAAAAATATGGGGAGAACAGCTCCCTTGCACGTTTTTGGTCTCCTCTTCCCGTCTTTTTCGGCCATGATACGAGGACGCTCCCCTCATGCCCCGCGCAGTGCCAAGCCCTCCCTGTGCCCCAGTGACCTGAGAGGTGGCCGTGAGCTCACCCCCTCCCTGAAGGGGCCACCCAGGCTCAGGGTGGTCTGCACCTGCATAGGTCAGGGCGAGGTGGGGAGTCCAGAGCACCTGCCCCCCTCCAGCCAGTGGCGTGTGCAGGAACATGCTCTTGTCTCGCACAGAGATACCTGGTGGCCTGTAAGGGGCTGTTTGCTGTCCGCATGCTGAGGGGGATGCTGTGTCCTTCCCAGGATGTTGGTTTCCGGCGTCTTCAAGGGAAAAGGTCAAGAAAGGTCTGGGCTTTTTTGTTCTTAATGTTAAGCTCAGGAGAAGTACATCTTTTTGCAGCTTTGTTTTGGGGAACTCTGAGCTCCTGCTGGCAGTTTTGTTGACTGAGGGAGGCAAGAAGACTTTAATGTTGCAGGACAGGCTCCAAGCCCCTGATTGCAGATGCAGGTGAGGGGAGCCTGTAGGAACCGCTTGCTTCTCTGGGCCCCCAGCCCCTCGTGGCAGCTCCGTGTGCAGAGGCAGCCCAGTTCTCCCTGCACAAGCCATTTTGTCCCTTTGGGGCACCAGACCCTGTGCTGAGTTCCAGAGGTGCCTGGCCGGTTTCACCACCTTGGAGAAGCTGGTCTAGCCAGCGTGGCTCTCGGGTTCCGCAGATGTTTACTGTATGGCGGATCAGGGCTGCAGGGGACCTACATGTGTGGGGACATTCACTGTTGCTGAGGCAGTGCCCTGTCCCGGCCCTCGGCTTCAGCATCAGTGGACAGGTGAGGGCTGTGCAGCAGGGACTTGAATAGGGGGAAAGGGCTATGAGGCAGGGCAAGTCGAGATGAGAAAAATCAGGAGTGCTCCGGGCGAGTCTGCCGGGTCCCCTACCCAGGCTTTCCTACCTTCCTTCTCTTCCCCTTTCTCGTGTGCCGTCAGGGATGAATCCCTGCACACGAGGGACGCAGCTGTGTCGGCAGCTCACCGTCACGGGGTCTGAAGCACCTGTGTGCAGGCTTGACCATAGAGTGGGGGTCCTGGGAGGGTCCTTGGCCTGTTTGGAGGGCAGCAGGGAGTTCATACCTGTGTGTTGCCAGTGGGACAGCTGAGATTCAGAGAGAGTGGTCACTAGCTAGAGCATGTCCGTTATCTGCCTACACGTGTGGAAGCCCCTTCCAGGCCTGCCTCAGGCCTCCGGGGAGACCGCCCCTCGGCGTGGGTCCTGCCAGAGGCTCCTTGGGAATTCAGTTTGGATCCTGGAAGCATGTGTGTGCTGGGATGCTCTCTCCTTGTGACCCTGTCCACCAGTTAGCTTCAGAGAAATGCCATGCCCGCTTCCAGGGGAGGCTTATCACCTCTGTGCTGGGGCTGGTGAGGTCTTGCCCGCATTTCCTGGGGTGGTTGTTGCCGGGTGGGCTGTGTCCTGCAAGCCCACACGTCAGGTGTGCACCTCACTGTGTTGGAGAGGGGACGGCACGGTCCATGCTCGAGGGTGCATTTTGACTCTGTGACATTCCTGCAGTCCAGCCACCTGTGAATTCTTTGATATGAGTATTGGTTGATTACTTCTGACACAGAGCAGGAATCCATTTATTTCCTGAGACTTGCCCCTCCTGGTTTCTGGTTTCGAGACAGCCCCACACCACCTTGCCCTGCACCCAGCATTTGAAATCGAACCTCCATCAGCCTCCCTGATGGGGAATTGTTTGCAGCAGGTTTAAAAGCTGTAGAAATGTGAGCACCTCATCAGAACCAAACGCTTTTGTGCACAGAAGACCTGCACTGGCTACTTTAGGGTATCTGAATGGGAGTGTGTGGGGAGGGCCTGCACATGGAGAAGTAAACTGAGGGAAACAAGAAGGGACAGGCTCCATGTGATGACTGACGGGGGGAATCCAGAGCCCAGATATGCACAAGTGTGCAAATGTTGCCTCTGGGTCTCCCCCTTTAGGTTTTTCTCGAAGGCAGAGGGCGTGAGCATGCTGGGTCCATCTTCGCTGGCCCCATATCCGCCTTTCCCGCAGTGGGTGCTCCTCAGGGCAGCCTGTGTACACGGAATGGCGTAGACATCGTCATCTGTAGGCCCCACTGGCTGGTTTGCACCTCTAGTTTGTGTATGTTGTGCTGGCTTCTCTCAGCCCCTGAGAGTCCAGACCTGGCTGCTTACAGAGGTGGGGTGCAGAGTAAGCAGGGGGTTTCCAGGCCTGACCGGCTGCCCCACCAGACACTGTTGAGCTGGAGGTGGGGAAGATGGAAGGATGCCAGCCTTTGCCAATCCTGTGCCCTGTACACTTCTAACTCAAGAATTAAGAAATTACTTACATTGAACTAACAGAAAGAGAAATCAGAAAAACAATTCCATTCACAATTGCATCAAAAAGAATAAAATACCTAGGAATAAACCTAATGAAGGAAGTGAAAGACCTATACTCTGAAAACTACAAGACACTCCTAAGAGAAATTAAAGAGGACACTAACAAATGGAAATTCATCCCATGCTCTTGGCTAGGTAGAATAAATATTATCAAAATGGCTATACTACCTAAAGCAATCTACAGATTCAATGCAATCCCTATCAAAATACCAACAGCTTTCTTCAATGAACTGGAACAAATAATTCTAAAATTCATATGGAACCACAAAAGATCCCGAATAGCCAAAGGAATCCTGAGAAGGAGGAATAAAACGGGGAATTACGCTTCCTGACTTCAAGCTCTACTACGGTGAACAGGCCCATGAAAAGATGCTCCACATCGCTAATCATCAGAGAAATGCAGATTAAAACCACAATGAGATATCACCTCACACCAGTGAGGATGGCCAACATCCAAAACACAAACAACAACAAATGTTGGCGAGGATGTGGAGAAAAGGGAACCCTCCTACACTGCTGGTGGGAATGCAAATTAGTTCAACCATTGTGGAAAGCAGTATGGAGGTTCCTCAAAAAACTCAAAATAGAAATACCATTTGACCCAGGAATTCCACTCCTAGGAATTTACCCTAAGAATGCAGCAGCCCAATTTGAAAAAAGACAGATGCACCCCTATGTTTATTGCAGCACTATTTACAATAGCCAAGAAATGGAAGCAACCTAAGTGTCCATCAGTAGATGAATGGATAAAGAAGATGTGGTACATATACACAATGGAATATTATTCAGCCATAAGAAGAAAACAAATCCTACCATTTGCAACAACATGGATGGAGCTAGAGGGTATTATGCTCAGTGAAATAAGCCAAGCCGAAAAGACAAGTATCAAATGATTTCACTCATCTGTGGAGTATAAGAACAAAGAAAAAAACTGAAGGAACAAAATAGCAGCAGACTCACAGAACCCAAGAACGGACTAATAGTTACCAAAGGGAAAGGGACTGGGGAAGATGGCTGGGAAGGGAGGGATAAGGGTGAAAAAAGGGGCATTACGATTAGCAGGGGGGGCATAGGGAGGGCTGTACAACTCAGAAAAGACAAGTAGTGATTCTATAGCATCTCACTATGCGGATGGACAGTGACTGTAATGGGGTTGGTGGGAGGGGACCTGATGAAGGGGGTAGTTTAATAACCATAATATTGCACATGTACCTATATATTAATGATACCAAAATAAATTATAAAAAAAAGAAGAGAAATTACTTACCACCATGTGGCCTACTTTATAACCATGTCTTTCTTTTATGCAAGTGCATGGCAAACTCTAAAATTCTTAGGATATTAGGGAGCAGTTCATCCAGTCTTGCTCCCCTGGGTGCCGGCAGAGCCACGGTGCCCCTTCTCACCACCTGCGCCAGTCTCCACGTCTACACTCTGAATAAGCAGCCTAAATCGTTTTCTATTTTTCGAACATGGACGCATGGTGGTGGGCCCCGTGCTGTCGCCACCTCCTGATTTCATTCCGCTGGGGTTTCATCGTTCGTGCTGGCCGACAGTGTGAGCTGCACTTCCTCTTCCAAAAACAGGTGACCTGAGCCTGAATTGGTGCACCTGCTGGCATCTTCGTTTCCCTTCTCCATCCTGTTCAAGCTGCCTATGTGGTCACACCCCAGCTGTCACCCCCGTGGGGAACCCTCCCTGCTCTTACTGTTTTATTGTTTGTGGCCATCTTGACAGGAAGGCTACATGATGCCTTTTGTGCCCACTTTGCAGATAACCCAAAGGTTATCCAGGTAGAGATTGGCCGGGGGTCAAGAATGGTGGTGAGGCCCATGCAACTTTTTCCCCTTATTGAGGTGAAATTTATGTAACAGAAAATTCACCATTTAAAGTGAGTAACTGAAGTGCCATTTAGTGTGGACAGTATTGTGTGACAACCACCTCTCTCTAGATCTAAATATGTTATCACCCCAAAGGAAACACTGTGCCTCATGGCAGTCACTCCCGAGTTCCCGGACCCCCACCCCCAGCCCTGGACATCACCCGCCTGCTTTCTGCCTACAGGTTTGCCAGTTCTGGACGGTTCTCATAAATGGAATCACACGTGTGGCCTTTGTGATGGTCTTGCACGGGGCATAACACTGTGGAGGTTTGTCCCCATTGCAGCGGGTAGCAGCCCTCCTCCTTTTTCATGGCCAAATACTGTTCCGCTGACTGGAGCCACTGCTCTGTTGATGAACTTCAGGTTCCACCTTCTGGCTGTTGTGAGTGGTGCTGCCGTGAGAGTCTGGGAGCAGGTTTTGTCTGAGTCCCTGTGTTTGATCCCCCTGGGTCTGTACGTGGAGTGGGGCCACTGGGCCAGCGGCAGCTCTGTGTGCAGCTCTGAGGTCCCCCGCCGCGCCTCTCGAGTCACTAGTGACCACAGCCCCTGCGCCTGCTTCCTTCACGTTCTTTTGGTCATGCCGGCCGTGTGCTGGATGGCTGGCCCGTGGAGCAAGCAGACTGGCTCAGGGTGGGCGTGTTAAGGGGCAGCAGACAAGGGTGTGGAGGGTGAGCTGCAGGGTGCTCTGCGGGGCAGGGAGGCCCTCGATGTTGCGGCTCCTTCCTGACACAGCGCGGTGCATCTCCTGCTGGCCCTTCCCGTTCTCAATTTGAGAATGCCACAGGGCGTCCCTTTTGACCCAAAGGCCTGTGGGTCTGCCAGTAGGAATCAAGAACCGGTGGTGGGCAGTGTTTATCACTGTTTGTCTTCCTAAAAGTCACACTTTGATTATTCACACCAGGCTCTGAGGTCTGTCTTCACAGCGCACTCTCACGTACTCAAGGCTGCCCTAAATGCTCGTGTCAGTGTTTTTGGGCCTCTGCCTCCCTCTGCCTTCCCTTCACTGGTTTGGCCTGACTCCATGGCTCTGAGCCATTGATGACGAGTAGTATATAACTGCAATTCTGTAAACAGTCTCCTTTCATTAACGCTCCCAAGTGGAAGTGCAGCTTATGCCTTCCTCTGGAAGCCCCACACCCATCCCCCAGATGTAAGTTGCAGGTTGTAAAGGTCACATGGGGCCTGCACAACTGGGCGATGATTCTTTCCCTGGGAGGGCACCTAACACTTAAGCATCCCCTAATAGGCCCTGGTACATGTTTTCCAAAGCGATGCTGTTACAGAGTGAGAAAACAGGTTATTTTTTGTACTCTTCTGTTGTTTGACCCAAAGTGGAATCTAAGGATACAGCTTCCCAGACCTTGTGATCTCTCAGCCCATAAAAACGAAAATGAAAAAGATGATCCATGAATGAGGATACCTGGTGGTGTGGTAAAAGCCTCCCTTGGGTTGGCTAAGAAGGGTTCCAGGGAGACTCCTGTATCTTACGTTGACATCAACCTAAAGTACCCCCTGAACACAGAGAGGATGGGTGTTCCAGTATTAAATCCTTATCTAGCAGACAGAGAAACTGAAGTGGGCCTTGCCCAGGTCACGTGCTTGGCCAGGGGGATGGGGAGGCTCAGCTGGGGTCACCGTGTACAGCAGTGCAGGCTGTGTACTGCACAGCTCCAGGGGCACCCCCAGGGTGACAGGGTGCCCCCGGAGTCAATGCTGAGTTGCCTGGCTGAGCTCCTGTTACTAGCAGCCCTGATGTCCTCAATCAAATGGATATTTCTTAAAAAACTGAAGATTGCTTTTTGAATTAACTGTATAATTATTATTTCATTTCCCTGCTAAAAGACAGTGAGGATGATTTAATGAAATTCTCTGTTTTTACAACTACCTGTATCCAATATTATTATAAAGAAACATAAAATCGCGTCATGAACTCAAACTGACCCCAGAGCTGTCGAGTGGAGGCACTGCGCTGTTGTTTCTAGGGGTGTTGGGAAGGACGTCTCTGGGGCTGGTCTCTCTGAGGGGACGAAGGAGCTACCGTGTGTCACCTGCCCATTCTAAGGCCTGCTGGTGCTTCGTGCGTGCCATGTGGGTTCATCTCCAAGCCACGCCACAGAATTCAGGCCTTGTTATCTGGGTTGTACAGGTGGGGAAGGAAGTTCCGTTGCCTGGCCCCACCTGAGCCGACCTGCTGGGTGCCTTTCACATTCCTGGAGCCTTGAGAGCTGCACGCTCCCTGTACGTGGTGAGCGTGAGCAGGCTTGAGCCTCCTGCCGGAAGGCTGTCAGCGCTGTCCGCATGGATGTGCCCGGTGTCCGCGAGCGGCAGGCCAGGAGATGGGTGAGGGATGCCAGGGCCCAGGGCGAGGCTGCTGGGTAGAGAGGGTCAGTCACTGGACACAAACCACAGCTGCCTTGAGAAGGGAGCCTGCTTCTTCCAAAAGAGAGCAGGTGACAAGCCCAGTCACCAGTTCCAGAGGAATTCTTATAAGGAGCCCTGGGCAGGGAGACTGTGTATGAGACCCTTGGGATGGCTGAGATCCGGGGGAAGCTTGAGAAGAAGGTGGGGCTTGGTCATTAAAGGGTGGTCAGCTTTGGGGCAGCAAATTATATGGGAAGGTCATTTCAGGGTGAGTGCCTGGGGTCGCCGGCCTCCTGGTCGGCACAAGAAGCTCTGAGCTTATGGGGGAGGTGTGGGGACGGACCATCTGCGGTTCAGGCAGTTGGGTCCTGGTGTCCCTACTCCACATGTCCATACTGTGTGTCCCTTGCTCTGTGTCTGTCTTCTTAGAGGGACCCCAGTCACCTTGGATTAGGGCCAGCCTACTGTAGACGACCTCATCTGAACTAGCTACGTTTGCAAGACCCCGTATTTCCAAATAAGGCCACATTCTGAGGTTCTGGGAAGAATGTAATACAGCTGGTCTGGGGACTGATTTAAAATGAGGCTGGGAGGGGCTTCTTGCCCCATGTCCTCCTGCTGCCATGCCGTGTCCTCACCCCTGCATGGTTAGGAACGTGTGCAGGGGCCAGTGAAGCCGCCCAGGGCACTTGTGGAGAACATGCTGACGCCTTCTGTGATTTCTCTTCCAACAGCCCAACATCGGCCGCTTGGGCCTGCCCCACGGGCCGTCTGGAGAAAAGGTAGCCGTGGTGACCGTGGACAACTGTGACACAGCTGTGGCTGTGCGCTTTGGAAGCTTTGTTGGGAACTACACCTGCGCTGCCCAGGGCACGCAAAGCGGCTCCAAGAAGTGAGCATCCCGGGAGGGAGGCCCAGGTGTCCACCCCCATGGCCACTGCTCCACAAGGGGCTGCCCTGGGCAGGACACCAGTGCAGGGCTCCCATTCCAGGCTGGACTCAGTCCCCCCATTCAGGTGGAACACCTTTCCTCTGGCACGTTAGAACCTTCTAGAATAAGTCCCCTTAGGTGCATCTGCCAAAGTAGTGGTCAGGCCAGCCCCAGGGCTGCGATGGCTGGCTTGCTGAGCCCAGAGACTGTCCCCAGCCCTGTCTCCATGGACCGGCTGGCTTTGTTCCAACAAATACTGTTCCCCGTAATTCCGTGTTGAGTCAGTGACCCTCCGCCTGCCAGATCGGGGTGCCTGTGTCGCCTTGCTGATCCCGAAGGAGTCTTGGGACCCAGCCTGATTCAGGAACAGAAATGCTGACATGCACATTTGCAGCCGTTCTCCTGTTTGTCTTTTTGCAGTGCCGGCCTCGAGCCAGAGCAAAGGTTCTTGTTGGACTCATTTCTAATGGCGTTTTGGTGGAATATTTAATGAGCTCTTTAAAGACCACAGTTAGATGAACCCAGTCTTTTCTGAGCATCTGGTATAAAATACCTGTTTCACCTGCTCCCCACCCAGCTGGGATGAGGTAGGGTCGAGCCCATTTTACTGATAGGAACGCTGTGCCCTGGAGCAGGGAGACTCCTTGCCCAAGGCCATGCAGCTGCCCATGGGGGACCAGGGCCCTAACGGCCTCACTTCAGAGGCTGGAGGAAGGTGGCACCTCTGTTTGGCATTGACTCGTGTCCACTGGGCACACATTCAGTTTCAGCCGAAACACTCAGTTTGTGAGGATAGGATGCAAGTGTGGGGAAACTGAGGCACAGGTTGGCGTGAGAGCTGGAGGTGGCCCCAGAAGGAGAGTCTGCTTTGTGTTCTGACGTGTTGCCCACCTGCCTCCTTGGCTCCCTGTTCGGTTATTGACGTTTGAGATGAATGTGTCTGTGGGAGGGGCCCCACGGCAGTGGCAGGGCCCCCGTGGCCACCTCTCGCTTCCTGGACCTCACAGAGGTGGGCTCTGCATCCCCAGGTCCCTGGATCTGACGGGCCCCCTGCTCCTGGGGGGCGTCCCCAATCTTCCCGAGGACTTCCCTGTGCACAACCGGCAGTTCGTGGGCTGTATGCGGAGCCTCTCCGTGGACGGCAGGAGTGTGGACATGGCCAGCTTCATCGCCAACAATGGCACCAGGGCAGGTAAGGCATGCACGCCAGGCACACGGCTGGACTGAGGCAGCCAAGCAGGGGAGGGCCCCCCGCACATCCCGGGCAGCGAGCTCTGCCTAGAACGGACCCTGTGCTCGCTCAGTCGCGGCCTCCAGGAGGGAGCCTGGGCGTGTGGCTGTGTTGCTCTCAGGTCTGGGCGCTGCAGGGTCGGTTGGTAGTGAGGCTGTTGGTCTGGCCAGCTGTCAGCCCCGGGCACTCAGGGTCTTACACATGTCACCAGGGACTCAGCCATTGGGTGGGATCGCCCAGAGGCCCAGAGTCGGCCCAGACAATGTGTTCAGTGCCATTTCGGCTCTTAGGTTCCCGCCACTGCAGAGGGCCGCCCGCGTGCCCCGGGCTATTGCTCCCAGGGTGCGGTCCTCCCCCACATGGGCCCGCATCCTCCTCTGAGGCTGCGCCCTGTGCTCTGTGTTTACAGGCTGCACAGCTCAGAGGAACTTCTGCGACGGGGCCTGGTGTCAGAACGGGGGCACCTGTGTGAGCAGGTGGAACACATACCTGTGTGAGTGCCCGCTCCGCTTTGGCGGCAAGAACTGTGAGCAAGGTGAGGGCCGGGCATTATCCGTGTCTGTTGTGGCCACCCCTGCCATGGGGGGGTCCTCCTGGGGCTCCACACAGAGGGCCAGCAGCCTTGGGTGGAATGTGTGTCCCCAGGTGGGGCGCAGGAGCAGGCCTGGGGCGTGAGGCTTGGGGGTTGTGTGCAGGAAGCTCAGGCCCCAGGGAGAGGGCACGCAGCACTGGGCGGGGTGGCCCACGCCCAGGGAGTTCCTGTTATGGGGGCCACGGGGCCCAGCAGCAGCTGCGCCAGAGAAAACAGCTGCCAGGGTTTGGGGTCCTGAGAGCAGGAAACAGACGCCCAGCACTGATGAGGCCGCTGCCCCCCAAGGCAGCCCTAGCAGGCGTGCCTGTGCTTTTGGGGCTGCACCCCGTCTTTAAGCCCTCGTGATGACTACGTCCCACCTGGAGGACAAGGTGCTGGCAATGCACTCAAGGCTGGTGGTCAAGTGAGGACGTCACTCTGATCTGGCATTGGCCTGGCCCATGGGTCTGTCTGGCGCTACAGTTTTTCCAAGTGTAACAGCCTGGATGAGGCTACTGCTTCCCCCAAGGCCACCTCTCTGGTCCCCCCCAAACATCTGGGAACACTTGGCCAGCCAGTGACCTTCCCACCCCCGTGTCTGTCAGCAGGAGTAGAGACACAGCGGCCTGTGTGTCTGGGGGTAAGACTCCCATCCCAGACACAAGCCGATGGTGGCTTAGCCCGGGGTTAAGGGGCGTGCACACGAGCATGTGTACGGCGCTCCCCGTGGGCTCCTACTGCCCTACCAGGACATGGCTTCCACACAGGCCCTGCTTCTGTTCCTGGGCTCCCCGCCTTGCACGTATGGGGTGGGACAGGTGAGCGGGGCTCACAGGGCCCCTCCGCACCCCCTTCCACTGGGCCGCCTCACTCTGCCTCCTGTCCAGCTTGAGAGATGCTCGCCATTCCCTGCCCATGGCTGACAGCCCCCAGGGGGCTTCTACAGAGCCCACCACTCCTGGCTCGGAGAGCTAGCTGCCCTTCGAATGGAAGCCTGAGACAGCCTTTGCATGAAAACGGAAAAGGCCCAGGACTTCTTCCCTCCCCGCAGCGGAAGCCCGCACCCTGTCCCCTGCAGCTGACAAAGGTTCTCAGGGGGCCCTTCTGATCTCAGGAGGTCCACATGTCTGTGTCCACAGTCATGCCTCACCCCCAGCGCTTCAGTGGGGAGAGCGTCGTGTCCTGGAGTGACCTGGACATCACCATCTCTGTGCCCTGGTACCTGGGGCTCATGTTCCGGACAAGGAAGGAGGATGGCGTGCTGATGGAGGCCATGGCGGGCATGTCCTCCAGGCTGCATCTCCAGGTGAGCAAGACCCACGTCGTCCCCACCCTGGGCCTTCCCAGGGCAGGTGCACCCAAGTGACATAACCACAGCAGTGGGGCCACAGCCCCCGGAAGCAGGGCTTCTCAGTGCACCATGGAGGGAACCCGGCCCCGGTGGCCCCCACTGCCCCCGGCACCATGCTGGCCTGGTGGGGTCTTAGCATGAAGAGGAAAGGGAACACGAGCATGCTTTGCCAGGGGCAGCATGATCTCTCTGTTTGTGACAGGGATGAGTGCATGGCACCCAGTGTGTGGGCTGGGGTGGCAGTTGTTTCTAGCACTTTCTTTCTTCCTCTATACCTGGGAGATTAAGTGCAAGGCTGGGGGACCCAGAGGCCCAGCTCCTTGGCAGCAAAACTCAGCCAAGGTGTGTCAGATGGCAGCGCTGGGGTCCGGGCGCTGAGAACCTGAGGCGGTGGCGAGCACCTCCAGGTGGGAACAGGCCTCCGGGCGTGTGAGCTGTGCTGCTGTGCGTGGGCGGGTATTCCAAGAGGCTGCACTCGGGTTTCCTAAAATCTTCCTTAAAGTCGGATCACCTTGTTACATGTGTGTTCTCATAGTCTTTACTGTTTTGTTTATTTAAACATTGGATAAGCAGTAGAGTTCTTAAAAACTTTGAACAGTTGAATGCACTCTATACCGTAGTTTTTTTGCATCACAAATAGATGACCCTGGCATTTTCCCAGTGCCAGAGGCACTTCACTTGAGGAAACGGTGATAAACAATTCTCTGTGATCCGCGCCCAGGTCTTCTTTCTCGCTCTTGTGCCTCTGGTTGTCTCTCGTGGAGGGAGTCTCGTCCTGGCTGTCAGCCGGGGTCATGAGATATTTGAGAGTCCAGGAGACTCCGCTTCATGAGGCGGCCACAGGGGCCCTGAGTGTGGGCAGCAGGCCTGCCCAGCCCGTCTTGTCCTCCTGTCTCCAGGCACTTTCTGTCTGCAGTGACAGTGGGGGCAGGACGTTCTGTGTGAGCCCAGCCACCCCTGACCCCTGTCTAATCAGGGGATCACACAGGGTCATTCTCCCTCCTAGAAAGTCCACTTCATGCCTCAGGCCCAGTTCACCTCCCTGACCCGGCAGTGGCCTGTGGGAATGGTGCCCAGGGAAGGCGTTCTATCTTGATTTGAAGGAATTCCATAACCGGGCTGTTTTCTCCATTCTTTCTCCCAGACTTTCCTTCAAGTGAGTGTACGGTGCATCTGTGTGCACAGAGGAGCGCGGGGCTGGGCATGCCCATCTCAGGGCAGCGCCCACCTGCCGCACGTGGCTTGTCCATTATGTTGAGAGTGGCCCTCTGGCCCTCCGTCCATTCAGCATGGGAGCCTATCCCTGGACCTGCCTCCCCTTTCTCCCTGGGACCAGGCCACACCTGAACACACTACTGTCGTCCGGGACGGCCCGCGGCAGGCATCGGGGCTGCCACAGCTGGGGAGTTCCTCCCGAGCCAGCTCCGGTCTCCTTGCTGTAGTCCTGATGTCCCCATGGAACTGGAAATCATTTCTTTTCACTCCTTTGGGCCCTGGGGCTTCTTGTTCTACCCAGTGTGGGGTAGACTTAATTCTCAGACAAGGCAGGCTGTGCTGGGGTCGGAGATGGCCAGAGGTGGGAAGGGCCTTACGGAGTATGCATTTCTTTTTTCTTTTGCTACGGTGACACAGGCCTAGAGCCTCTGAGCTCTGGGTCCCCCAGCTCATTCATCACCCGTGTCCTGCAGTGTCTTTGGGGCCCTCTCCTGTCACCCCTTGGGCTGTCCTCTGGAAGCACCTCCATGCGGCAGGGGCAGAGGGAGGGGACAGAAGTGCTGCCAGCACCCGCTTCAGTGGGGACAGGACCCTGAGGGCTCCCTGTGGGCTGTCAGACCCCAGGCTCACCAACAGACCAGTTAAGACAAGGCCCCAGTGGGCCTTGACTAGCTGTCTGGGCAGGGCTGGGGGCTCAGAACCCGACAGGAGCCCCCTCTCTTCTTCCTCTGTCCGGGTGCACATGTCTGAGGAACCCCAGGGCATTTTCCAACGCAACGCGCTTGGACTTACTGACGGTGCCGTCTGCGCTCCAAGGTCACTGCAGCTGCCATTGTTTTTCCCTCGACTTGTCATTTCTGAAGTTTACTAGGCAGGCCCAGAACCCGGCAAGCACAGTTCTGCCCGTGATGGCATTTTCCTCTGCAGTTGCCTCACTGTTGGAACAAATTGAACTGGATGTTTTTGATTCAGGTGATGAAGTGGAGCTTACAAGTTGCATTTGGCAGGGGTCTCTGTAGGAAGAAGGTACGCTTTCAGTGTGGACAGTACCCAAAGCCACCGACTCCCATTCCATTTGAGCGATTACGTTATTCCTATGTAGCTAATCCCCGAAATAAGTTTTTTTTTGCCAGGGACTTTGGGCAGCCCCTCCCTGTTGGGGGCTGGATGGCAAGAGTGGTGGCCTTAGGGGAATCGGCCAGACCCCAGGGGCTACCCAGAAGCCGCCCCAGAGCAGTTCCCAAGGTTGGTCAACTGAGCACTACAGAAATGTTGTGGATTATTTCCACATAATATATTTGGAACAAGGGCCTCCTCAGGCCCTGTGGGTTACTGGCTGCAGCCCAGGTGTTCCCTTGGTCTCCACGGCAGGCCAGACAGGCTGCGTCACCCTACCACCCAGGCAATTTGGGTAATTGCATGCAGGCGCCCTAAATCCGCCTGCATTGTCAGGTGGGGTAACCTGGCTATTGTTGAATGCTTCTCTTAAATCCAGTGACAGGCCTGAAGGCCTGCGGTGGCAGCAGGGACTGCCCATCGCCCTGGGATTCGTTCTACCAGTATTGCTTTTGTGTGTAGACATATGTCATTTTTATTGTTATCTGTTGGCTTTGGGGTTTTGTGAGCAAGGACAGTGGATGAGAACGGAAAGGAAATTAGTGCATTAGCTTAAATTTCTGGGGTACAAAAGGAACCACAGTGGAAAAAGGTGAAAAATTACGTTTTTTCAATCAACTACTGATTTGAGTCCAAAAGCCGTAATACAGTATTAGTTGCATTATCTTTATATTTTCTAGTTTCCATCATGATCTCCATTTTCCAGTAAATCATTTTGCTATTGTTCTTGCATAATTGCAGGTCAGAGAATGTATGCTGTGATTTCATAATGTTGAAATGTGTTGCGACCTGCTTTACAGTTCAGTCGTTCGTCTGTTTGTGAATGTTGCCCCTGTCCCTGGCAAGAACGTGCATTCTGCTGTGGTGTTCTCTCGTGCTCTGTACACATGGAGTGGGTGACGTCTGTTATCTGTGGCATTCAAATCTTCTATATCGTTATTGATTTTTTTGTCTGTTTTCTCAGTTACTGAGAAAGGGGAATTAAAAATCCCCAGCCATGACTGTGGATTTCTTTCTCCTTTCAGTTATCAAGTTTTGCTTTGTATATTTTGAGGCGAGGTTATTAGGTGCATACACATTTAGGATTGTTTTATCTTCCTGGAAAATTGACTCTCTTATCATTGTGGAAATCCTCTTTCTCTCTAGTAATTATTCTTGCCTAGAACTCTATTTTATCTCATATTAATACACAGCTGACCCTCGAACAATGCGGGGGTCAGGGGTACCAACTCCCACTCAGTCAAAAATCCACCTTTCTACCTTTTACTCTCAGCATTTATGTATCCTTGCGTTTCAGGTGTGTCTCTTTCAAGCAGTAAATTAATAGCTGTTTTACAAAATCTACCTTTTAATTGAAGTTATCTTTAAACGTGTTAACGTTAGTTGCAATGCTGTTTTCAGATCTTTCTTTCATGTATTTGAACATGGTAGTTTGAATCTTACTTCATGAACTGTAACATTTACCTCCAAAAAGAAGTGCCTGTGGGTCACCAGCATCTGTTTCCTTGCAAGTTCTGTGATTCTCCGTTATTCTTGAGTCTGTGTCTGATGCTTTTGTTTCCTGGATCCCGCATGGGTCTGTCTCCGTTGTTTCTTGCTTCTCTTGGTTTCAAGCACACTGCCTGGTCTCCTCAGGTACTTTTGTTTGGCGCAAATTTTTGGCTGTTTTTGATTGACTGCTGGAACATGATATTGAAAAAGCAGAGAGAATTCGAAGCTGGAATGGTGGTGTCACTGTCCCTCATGTTTGCTTCTGACAGGCAGCCCCGACCCTGGGTAGGCTCTGAATTCCAGTTTTTATCATCCCCGCCCCATGAGCCTAGAAAGTGTTGCTCACCTCCAGCCTCAGCTGTGTCCCCCAGAAGCCACTGATGACCCCAGGGGGGAGCAAACACCACGCTCATTTCTGCAGACCCATTTTCTCATGGCTGCGGCTCCGTAACTGCAGTGCCTTGAGTCACTCTGATACCTTCAGAAAGGTGTGCTCTAATATTTTGTCTCGTTTTTCTAGGTGTTCTCAGGAAGTGGAGTTGCTCCAAATTACCCAGTCCTTCATTAAGGGAAACAAGATCTTGGCATTACCCCTGGCTGTGTTTTCATAAAACATGCACGTCTTAGGCCAGTTACGATGTTGACTTCTGTTTTTTCATACACATACTTAAACATGGTAGCCCCAATCTTGTCTTCATAAAGTATAACATTTGCATCCAAAATAAGAACTCAGTAAATGAAAGGGTTCTTTAGCTACCCAGCTCACTTGCTTGCAAAGAAGGACACAAGAACCCTGTCAGCATGGTTTTATTCCCTGCAAGACAAACAGGCAGAGTGGCTGTCTTGAAAGTGAGAGAGCAGCAGCAAGGAGGGAGCTGCTTATATAGGAATTTAGGGCCTTGGTGAGCAGGATGGTGGTCTTGTGACTTCTGGGAAACGGAAACTGTTGCAGATGATAGGGAACTTAGAAACTGGTGTGGACAATAGCTGTAAGTGATAAGGAGCCGCTGTGCCCGGAGGCAGTTCAAGGTTGTGTGTTAAAGGGAACCTAACAGTGAACACCTGCATCTGCTGGTCCCAGAATCAGGTCTACTGGGCTTTATCTCACTTGACCTCTGTCATCATTTTTTTAGTGAAGCATAATTGACATACAAATCCCTGTTTGATATTTTTATACATTACAAAATGATCCCCAAGATAAGTCTAGTTACCCTCTGACCTCTGTCGACATTTGACCCTGAATACCATGGAAAAAGACCCGTAATTCTGAAGCGTTCCAGGCAACAGCAGTAATAAACTGCCTGACTGTGACCCAGTGCCTGGCTTTGTTATTTACATGAGAGCAAATTGTTTCCTATTCTGTTGTCTTCAAATCAGTTGGTGGGCATGGCTCTCCCTGTCCTGCAGATCCTGGACAACCACGTCCAGTTCGAGGTGTCCCATGGCCCCTCGGATGTGGCATCCGTGCGGCTGTCCAGGTCTCGTGTGACCGACGGCGAGTGGCACCACCTGTTGATAGAGCTGAAGAGTGCCAAGGAGGGCAAGGACATCAAGTACCTGGCGGTCATGACCTTGGACTATGGGATGGACCAGGTGAGTCGCACCCGGACCCACTTTGGAGCAGACCCCTTCATAGGGCCCAGGGGGAAACAGAGTGACCCCTCTGTGTGCCAGGGCCCACCGGAGCCCTGTGGGTCTGGGGATGCATGTCCTAGGGCCCTTGAGTCTGGGTCTCACATTTCGCCTTATGCCGAGGTCACCGGCACCTGTACCCCTTCCGGCTTCTCAAGGGTCAGCTCCTAGAGTCAGGCACTGGACTCTGTGCATCTGTGTGTACCATCATGGTGCGATTGTCACCTTCTGCAGCCATTTCTTTTAGCAAAGCTGACTTAAGGAATGAAAGTGTGCTCGGCACCAGCCTCTGGGGCACAGAGATGAATAATAACATGCAGGTCCTCACCCTCACAGTGGACGGTGCTTAAGGGTGGGTGAGCAGGGAGACCGGGTACCAGAGGGGTCCGTGGGACACCAGAGAGGCATGCCCGGCCCAGATGGGCAAGCGGTTCCAGGCGGAGCCCACTCAGAGCATGCTTGCTAAACCACACTGGATTTCCATGGCTTGCCACCAGTAATGAGGCATTTTCCACAGGACATCCACATGCTGAAGGGGCTGCTTGTGATTTTTGAGCACCCTTGGAGTCCTGGCTCATCTGATACCTGGTTCTGAGAATAAACAGTTGTTGGGGTCCATGGGCATGGCTCCCAGGCCCTAAGGGCCCGGCCCAGACTTCCTTAGATTCCTGCACCAGTGGGTGTCTTTTCCATCTGCAGCCATCTTACTGGCTTACTGAGCTCTCTTCCTCACAGTGGATCGTTAGAAGCACCCATTATGGAGCTGGGGGGCAGCCCATGTCCCCCCAGCTGGCCACCTTGGCTGGGCTGGGCTGCAGACACAGCCTCTGACCTGGTCCGTCATGCAGACAGTCGTGCTCTCCACTGGAAAGGCTGAGCCCCTGCCCCTCTCTGGAGGCCTGGATGTCCTCTGGCTGCAGGGAGTTTGCCAGAGTGACTGTGTTTTAGCCTTCCAGCATGTTCTTCCCAGCCAGAGGTCCCCAGGTGGTGGCTTAGCCCCCTCTTCCTTGCACAGGACACAGTGCAGATCGGGAACCAGCTTCCAGGGTTGAAGATGAGAAGCATTGTCGTTGGGGGAGTGTCTGAAGACAAGGTGTCCGTGCACCGTGGCTTCCGGGGCTGTATGCAGGTACAGAGTGGCATGGTGGCCACCCCTCAGGGCTGCTCGGGGGCTGCCAGCACCACAGTCGCTGCCATTGTTCAACGTGTTAGCTTTCAGTAAATAACATGTCTAATAGCCAACCCAACTTTAAATCCTGTTCCCAGCTTACACCCATCCTCGCCTGTGGATCCCCCCAGCTCCCCCTGCAGCCCCACCGTGGTGGTCAGCCACCTGCACCTCCACCTGCATGCTGAGTCCAGGATCCGCCCCTCGAAGCCTCCCCCGGCCCCCCAGCCCACCCCCACGCTCATCCCCTAGACCAGATGTTCTAGCAGCAGCCGGGGTGAGGTCAGCTCATGTTCCCCCACTTACGGCTTAAACTCCTTCCATGCCTTCGCCACCCCCACCCATGTGTCCCTGGCCCCGAGTGCCCTCTGAACCCCTTGTACCTCTCCACCGGGCTCTGGCTACTGGGCCTCCTGCCCAGGGCCTTGCATGTGCCTTGCCCGCCGTCCCCGCACTCGCCCGTCCCCACCCCGTTCACTTTCCCGTGACACTGACTGCGGCATCACTCACTCTGTCCTCATTCCGGGCGGCTGTCTCCCTGCCTGGACACAAACCTGATGAGGCAGAAGGGGCCCAGGTCCTACTGCTGCCCCACCTTCCTGTTCCCACCCACCAGGCCTGGCTCTGCATTTAAATAAGGCGTCTCTTTGAAACAAGGGCCCAGAGAGAATTCAGACTCTCTGGACACCTGGTCACCTTTGGGGGTCCTTCCAGCCCCAAGGTCCCCGGACTGAGTCTGGCCGCCCTTTTTAACCCAGGGAGTGAGAATGGGAGAGACAGCCACCAACATTGCCACACTGAGCATGAATGATGCCCTTAAGGTCAGGGTGAAGGACGGCTGCGACGGGGAGGACCCGTGCGCCTCCAGCCCCTGCCCGCTGCACAGCCGCTGCCACGGGGCCTGGGACGGCTACTCCTGCGTCTGCGAGAAAGGTGGGAGCTCCTGCACACACACCCTCGTTCCTGGTGCCCATCAGTGGAGGGCGACGCCTTCGGTGTTCAGAAGTTCTGGAGGAAAGCTAAATGGATGTCAGCTTCCCCATCGACCCTCTTGGTCCCTGGAGCCTTGTGCTTTGTTTTGTAGCTGAGGAGCGGGTCCCCTCGTCTTAGTGTGTTCCCCTGTCTCTCCTTCACTTGGGCCCCAGGGCCCTGTGGGCAGGATCCTCAGAGCACATGAGGGAAAAACCGAGTGAAAAGTGCACGTTTCAAAGGCTCTGTGTTCTTTGATGGCCTCAGAATTTTGAGGTGCTGCAATCCCGCTCACCTGGTACCCATCTGCCATGTGTCCTGGGTGGCCAGGACCCTCCATGCCCTCCCTGGGTGGCCCTCTGTGCATTTTGAAGTGCGACCCACCAGGCGTTTGTGTTCCCTGGGAATCCGAAGTGCCCCAGCCCTCCCTCTGCAGGGTGACACAGGCAGTCGAGTTTTGGGGAAGCCGTGGACTGTTCGAGACACCTTCCCATCAAGGGCCTGGCTCCAGAAGGTGGACTGCAATGGCAGGGGCGGACCTCAGGGAGGGTGTGACGCTGGCCTGTCCCTGCAGGGTACTTTGGAAGGAAGTGCGTGGACGTGTGTCACCTGAACCCCTGCGAGCATGTCTCAGCCTGCGTGCACAGCCCCGGCTCCCCGCAGGGCTACGCGTGTGAGTGCGGGCCCGGCCGCTATGGGGAGTACTGCCAGCACAAGTAAGGGGACCCTCCTCCCAGGCCACGCGGCCCCTTCTCCCGACTCTTCCTAGTCACTGAGCCTGAAATACATGTACGCCTGGATAATAAGGACTTAAAAAAATCTTGGCATGAAATACACGAGAATCAAACTGGGCTTGTCAAACTAACCCTATTTGAGCATGTTTTACTCCAGAAACATGCAGCATAACTCACTTAGCGAGAGCTCACTGTGCGCACAGAGGGCAGGAACTGAGATGCGGGGACATGGGCGTTCCTTTGCCAAGCGCCCTCTCAAGTCCTGGTCAGAGGCATGCCCGACCTGCACGTGAGGCCTGGGGTACTCAGAGCCAGTGCTCTCTGGAGCCCAGGTGCACAGTCATTATAGATAAGTCACTTTGTCCAGGGGGCGCGTCTTGGTTCCCCACGAGCCGAGGCGCCGGCCCCTTCAGAGGTGACGCAGTGGCAGCCGTCCTGGCTCAGGAGGGGCTCCACCGGGCAGAGCACCTCACTGCTTTCCCGTCAGGGACCGGAGCAAGCAAGACACAGCCTGTGGTGTCACGGGGAGATGGGGACTGCACAGCCTGCTCGTGGTAGTGGCTGGGAGCCCAGAGGGGTGGAGGGGGAAGGCGTCCTGGGGGGAACCGTAGGGCAGAGTGAGAGAGCAGGGTGGGATGAGGCCAGCCTGGAGAGCTCAGTGTGCTGGTCCCAGGGCCATGCTGTCCCAGGCACATCAAAGACGACGAGGCCAGCCCCACCCCGCCAGGGCATGACCGCTGCCTGTCACTCTACCTCTGATCCCAACCTCAGACCCCCTGCTATGGGGTGCTTCCCCACTACAGTGTCCTGCACTAGGGAGGCAGGGGCTTGCCTTGCAAGCTGGGGACAGAGCATGGCTTTATGGAGGCCATGGGGGCCCAGCAGAAAAGTGGCAGGATCGAGACTAGATCTCCAAGGTCCCTGGCTGCCGCGTGGAGCGCTGTTGGAGCAGGTGGAAGGTGGAGGCCGGAGACCACCTAGGAGACAGACAGCATCTCCAGGGCCTGGTACTGCGGGCACAGCAAGGTGAAGAGGGTCTCTCCGAGGCTCTGGGAGCCCACACTGTCAGTGTATACCGGAAGCACTGGAGTGGGGTCCTGGGCTCAGCTGTTCGGCCCTGGTCGTGTTCATGCCCTTGTGTACACAGTTAGTACTTAATACCTGCTGCCAGGTGAGGGAGTGCATATGCGAGGTTGATTTCCCGGCAGGTGGGTGGATGCAATGCCATTAGCCAAGCTGGTAAACACAGGGTGGTGCCTCATTTTGAGGACCCTGAAGGACACTTGTGGTGGGGAGCACCCCGTAGGCAGGGGTCTGAGGTAGAGTGACAGGTAGAGGCCAGTGCCCTGGCGGGGTGGGGCTGGCCTCGTTGCCTTTGACGTGCATCTCAGGGCCCGTGGGGCTCTGCTGGGGTTGTTCTCAAGGGCAGTACTGGGTGGTCTCACATCCTAAGCCCACCAGGTTGAGCCCATGGCTGCATGGAGCTGACTGAGGCATGTGTCATGTCCTCAGAAAGGTGGTTCCAAGCACTCTTGGGGACATGGCCAGTGTTTGGCCCAGAGGCCTGGGGAACCAGGGGTGCTCCAGAGTCCCCTGCTTGGGTACTGCCCCCTGATCGCCTCCTGCCACAGACCCCTGGGGTGCTTCCCCACTACAGTGTCCTGCACTAGGGAGGCAGGGGCTGTGTCTGTGTCGGGCGGAGTCAGCTATCACCAAGCCCCACAAGCCAGGGGTCACCGTGTGGGTGCTGGGGCTGAGTGTTCACAGCGTGTTGAACGTGGTGACGTCACGTGAAGAGGAAGCCCAGGTTGGGGTACTCGCCTGTGTCTTCCAGGTAGAACAAAAACATGAGCAAATTATTTTAAAGATAACAGTTTTGTAGATAGCAAGCCCTCCAGACAGGGGCCCCTGGACCCTGAGATCATGACAGGAAATCTATGGGGCCATGGAGAGTGAGGGGGGCCGGCAGAGGGCAAACCAAGGCACTGCAGGGAGGCCGGCGCCCAGAACCGGGCCGCTCAGGTTGCAGGCCTCCCACAGGCTTCCTTTCACTCCGAGAATGGCTCTGTGCACCTTCCGTCTCCATCTCATTTTCCCGACAGGATGGACCTTCCATGCCCCAAAGGCTGGTGGGGGCACCCCGTGTGTGGACCTTGCCACTGTGCAGTCAGCAAAGGCTTCGATCCTGACTGCAACAAGACCAGCGGCCAGTGCCAGTGCAAGGTGGGCCCGCACAGGTGCCTGGCACAGGGCGACCCTACCCCACATGGTGCCGAGCCCGGGGTGGCCAGTGCACACGCCTGCAGAGCTACATGTGCGTGTGTGCACACGGACACACACACACACACACATCTGCCTGCACACTGTCACACGCATACACGTCTGCCTGCACGCGTTCCTACACACCCACACACCTATACCCGTGTCACCTGGACACATTTCCTACACATACCAACACAACTGTATACACCTACACACATCTACCTGGACACATTCACGTGCACACACACGTGTACAAACATGGCTTTAGATTTTTCACTGGCCACGGACGTGCTGAGTACATGAGGGCTGGTTTTTATGTGTAAACTTTTTTGGGCAGTGGGAGGTGGAGTCCTCAGCCCCACTCCCCGTTGGTAACAGGAAACCAGTCTCTGTGAGGTGGGCTCATCTTTGGCACTAGCCACAATTCTCAACAGCCACTCCTTTTCTTTATCACTGGCACACCATGACAGCCGAAATTCTAAAGCAGGACAGCTCCCGGCACCCCCGCCTGGGTGCCCATCGGCGTGCACAGCAGTCAGCTCCTCCTGGCCGTGCGCAGGCTGCAGCCTGCCCCTCGGCCTCCAGGAGAGCTCCAGGCACCTTGAGAATCCTGCTGACAGCTGCCTGGTGGGGACGTGTGCTCACAGGAGGGCCTTACCCACCCAGGAAGGGACGTTACATCACGGCCCCTGGTGTTCCCTGGCAGTCTGACATCAGTAACGGCCCCTAGGTTCCCCAGTGCTTCCAAAAACGGAACATCGTCTCCTGAAATGCTTGCATGAAAAACCACAGTGGCTGTAGAGGGTCAGGACTGGGCCGGCCCTGTGGAACTGTGGGGCATCGGTGGGGGCAGGGCAGCAGGAAAGCAGGAGGGTATTTGGGGAAAAAGTACCTATAAAATTGTAGAGAATTTGGAGGTGACAGGGACACCCTGTCTCCCCTCCGAGGGTGATGCTGACATCTCAGCGCCTTGGTCCGGGTGCTAAAATACAGATGGAACGCCCTTGGGGGACTGTGTCCCTCCCTGACTCGGAACCCTGGATGCTGGCCACGAGCACCCAGGTCACAGCCCACCCAGTTTTCAGTGGGGGATTCGAGTGACCTTACAGAGGCGGTGTGGCCAGTGAACAGCCGACTGGTCACGCAAACCCAGGACCTTATAGTTTGAAGCCCATCACCTGCCTGCCCGGGGTAGACATTCAGGTGGCTTCTGATTTCTCATGTGTCAAAAAAAATGCTTTCTCACAGTTCAAAAAAATGCTTCAAGGGGATCATACATAAACGTGCACCTGAATCTCTGATCCTTTTAGGACAAGTACAAGGTGGCCCACAGTACGTTTGCCAAGACATGAAAGGGGGCTGCTCTCCTGCCCTGTCCAGCACGGAGGTCCCCCAGGAAGCCACCTGCTAGGGGGGCATGGTGGGGGCAGCGATAGGAGGCCCAGCAGCCAGGTTGGGACCTTGATGTCTCCAGGAGCAGGGCCTCTGCAGCGACTGGAGTCCCGTGCGCCGCGTCTGGTTTTTGCAGGAGAATCACTACAGGCCCCCGGATCAGGACGCCTGTCTGCCATGTGACTGCTTCCCGCATGGCTCCCACAGCCGCACCTGCGAGGCGGACACAGGACAGTGTCCCTGCAAGCCCGGCGTCATTGGCCGCCAGTGCAACCGCTGCGACAACCCTTTCGCTGAGGTCACCGTGCTCGGCTGTGAAGGTCTGTGTTGACCCTTGGCCCCGTTAGGCCACGTTGCGAGGACAGGCTGCTGGGCTCATGTGCAATGCGCTTCGGTGTGTGCAGTGCGCACTCCTGGGCTTTGGGGAATGCTCGGCAGCCTCATGGTCTGACTGTACACTTGGCCTCCTCTAACCTGGCTTTCCAGGAAGGGCTGGGCCCGAGCCTGGGCCTCCCTGCCCCTGTTCTAACCCTGATGGGAAGATGGGAGGGGTCCAGTCCCTGGCAGTGGCAGGCCTGCTTCAGGGAGGAGCACGCGGAGAGCAGCACACATTCGAGAGTTCGGCCATGCTGGGCTGAGCTGCTTCCTTTCTCCATCCCCCAGTGATCTACAACGGATGTCCCAGAGCATTTGAGGCCGGCATCTGGTGGCCACAGACCAAGTTTGGGCAGCCAGCCGCAGTGCCCTGTCCCAAGGGTTCCGTGGGTAAGTTCCGTGGCCTGTGGCATCTGTTCTGGGCAGGAAATTGCACCAAAGCGTGTGGCTTATGGGAGAGCTGGCCAAGGCGTCAGAACTCATTCAGTTCCTTGCTGAAAAAACTTCTTTAGCCATAGTGTGGGGAAAATAAGAAACTTTCCTTAATAGTAATGTCAGACGCGGAGAGGGCATAATGAAAATGTGAGGACAGTGGCTGGCTCTCAGAGGAGCTGCCCCAGGATCACAGCAACAGGCTGCCTGGGAAAGGGACAGTAGCCACATCGGCACCATGAGGGGCCGGGAGATCCAGGGAGATGACGCGTGGAAAGCGCACAGGCCCGGCCGGTCCTTGGCTGGGGTGCCATGCACACGGAAAGCGTTGGAACTCAGTGGATAATCGGGCTGGTCTCTCCTGCCCGCAGATGTCTGCTCTGTCGACTCAGGTGCCAGGCGTCCCAGGCAACCATAAGACCTGGTTGCGAACACCAGGCAGTGCTAGACGTGGCCCCAGGCCTGAGAGAGCAGGGCTTGCGTGGGCTTCATGGCCGTGGCACTTGCTGAGGGGTGCGCATCACCGCTGGGGTCCCACCTCGCCTGCATATTCAAACAGCTGTTAATTACCAGTGCAGATTTCCGGTTTCACTACCTGTTCTCCGCCCCTAGGAAACGCGGTGCGACACTGCAGCGGGGAGAAGGGCTGGCTGCCCCCAGAGCTCTTCAACTGCACCACCGCCTCCTTCGTGGAGCTCAGAGTCCTGGTGAGCCTGCGCCCCAGGGATGGGCGTGCGGGCAGCAAGGCCACACACCCACACCCGCCCCGGTGCCTGTGGCAGAGTGTGGCTTTCCTGCCCGAGAAGCTCCGTGTCTCACCTCTTCCACTGGGTGTCTTTTTCCAAGTGCTTCTGAGCCGGACAGACCCTCCATTTTCATGTCAGTTTTATCAGCCCAAGTGCTTTTTGGGGTTTTTTAAGTTTATTTTCTGACAAGTTTCCGCAGGCAAGCAGTGGGGTTCGGACTAGCAGGAGCACGTCCGGCGACCACAGTAGGTCCGCAGTCACCGCCTTTCTCCCTGATGCAGAACGAGAAGCTGAGCCGGAACGAGACACGAATGGACAGCAGCGGGTCCCTGAGGCTGGCCAAGGCGCTGCGGAATGCCACGCGGCACGCGGGCTCGCTGTTCGGCAACGACGTGCGGACGGCCTACCAGCTGCTGGCCCGCGTCCTGCTGCACGAGAGCCGCCAGCAGGGCTTCGAGCTGGCGGCCACGCGGGACGCCACCTTCCACGAGGTGGACGAGTGGCCTGTGTGGGACACACTGTGAGGGACTGGGGGGCGGCCAGGGGTCCGTGCTCAGCTGTGAAAGACCGTTGTACCCAATGTCCTCAAGGCAAAAGCCCACTTTTCAGATGTGAGCTGAGCCCAGGCCAGCACGGTGACCCGCAGAGGCCTATTAGGGGCGTTTTGGCAATGCTTACATGAGCAGCCCGCTTACCCCCACATGCCTCCTGGTCATTGCCCCATTTTACAGGTAGGGAAACTCAAGCGCAGTGAAGGCACACAGTCCTAAGGGGTGGGGCTCCCGAGTCTCTGCTTGCACCCATTCACTGAGGTCCTGCTTGCAGACGGCCATGCAGACTGTTGTGTTTGTTTAAGTACCTGGCCCTTCTAAGAAATGCCTGTTGGTGACTGGTGAGGAGAGTCCTCCATCCTAACGTCTGGGGGCTGCCCTGGAGGGTGGGGCAGGGTCACCTCATAACTCCCCTCCACTCACTCTAGGCCTCCCCTTCCACACAGAGCACTTGGGGGGCCTCCCCATCCTCGCAGACCCCAGTACCCAGGCAGGGTCCCCTGTTTGCTTTCAGTCCAGGCCCACAGGGTTTGGCTGATGGACTTTCTTCCAGTTTTTGGTTCTTTGCAAACAGAAGTTTCCCCTCCTGCTTTCCAGTCTGGGCTGTGGCCCCCTCAGGACAGCCCCATGTGTCTGGCCATGCCGCCCACCCGTTCCCATAAACCCTGAGGTGGGGGGTGGGGTGTGACCTACAGAGTGACCCGCCGCGGGCCCTCGCACTACATCACTGCACGCCGAGCAGAGGGACAGCAGCCCCCACCACCTGGCTTGCCTGCTGGGCTGGGGTTCCGAAATGCAGCCTTCCCCCCTTGGGGCTCAGTGTATGTGGTGAAACTGCAGCAGGCTTCTCCGTGGCAGTGTCTCCGGCCTTTGAAATTTAACACACCAGGGAACTGGCCTGGCCTGTCTGGAAGAGCTAAAGGCTTTCTAGAACCTGGTGTGCCCCATCACCTTCGCCAGGGCTCGCGGGCTAGCCACACATGCGAGCTGAGCACCATCCGTCTGTCTGCCTGACCAGGACGTCATCCACACGGGCAGCGCCCTCCTGGCCCCTGCCACCCGGGCCTCATGGGAGCAGATCCAGCGGAGCGAGGACGGTGTGGCGCAGCTGCTCAGGCGCTTTGAGGCCTACTTCAGCAACGTGGCGCGGAACGTGCGGAGGACCTACCTGAGGCCCTTCGTCATCATCACCGCCAACATGAGTAAGACTCCGAGCCAGCATGGGGTCGGGGTGATAGGTCTGCCCCTTGGGCGGACCCCAGGGCCTGTCTTGGGGGCGGCCCCAGCTTGGCCATCTCTTAGGACTAAGAAGAGTCAGCACCTCTGGCCTCTGATTCCTTGTCTGTAAAATGGAGAAACAGGACCCTCCTTGTCCCGCCTTTTCCAAGGTGATCCATGGAAACACACATTACTCCCAGGTCCAGGAAGTGGGGTACAGGTGCCGGGCCGGGGGGTGGGGGGCACAGGTGCTCGGGCATGACCTTGGTGGTCGCCTTCAGAACCTGGGTGTGAGACGGTCTGGAGAAGTGGGTGTGGAGGGTCTGGCCATAGGTCTCGCCCTCCAGCGTCACTCAGAGAGGTGCAGATCCGGGGAGGGCTATGGGGCAGGACGGCCAGACTCCTGGGCAGTCAGGGGATGCCCGCCTTCCCTGATCCAGGAGCTGAGCAGTCAACAGAGCAAAGGCCTTGTGAACCTAGTCACCTCCAGAGTGCAGGACCCACAACTCTGTTTAAATGGTCAGGTTCCTTCATGGGGGGAACGCCCTGTAGGGTAGAGCCAGGGCTCTCCTCACCCAGCCAGAGCTGGCAGGGTCCCTGGAGGGGGCCCCTCCTATGGTCTGTGTTCTCTCCTGTAAGGGTTTATTAAGCAGCCACACGGGAGTCACTTGGGGAGCACTGAGGGACTGTCCCTTCCCAGGGAGTCACCTCTGAATGCCCCCAATCATTGGCCACCAGGAAGGCCTTAGCCTTTCAAAGACGATCAGTCAGGGACAGCCATTCACCCGGTTTGAAGTTGGTGGCAGCTGCGGAGAGCTGTCCATGGGAAGGGGAGGCGTGGTGTGTGAGGCTCGATGTCCCCACAGTCCTTGCCGTGGACGTCTTCAACAAGTTCAACTTCACGGGAGCCAGGGTTCCATGGTTCGAGGACATTCGGGAAGAGTTTCCGAGAGAGCTGGGGTCCTCTGTCATCTTCGCAGCTGATTTCTTCAAACCGCCCGAAAGGAAAGGTACGGCCCCTGGCCGCCCCGTGGCTATCCGCGGACGGCGAGGTCCCTCTGAAGGATCCGACTGGCAGAGCACGTCCTTGGGTGTGGGGTGCACGCCTGCCCTGAAACAGCGGGCCAGCCAGGGCGTCTGGTCTGCTGGTGTCGCCCCAGTAGCAGTGGTGGGTCGTTTCTTACAAATACTGACCTAACTCACAGCGTGACAAGTGAGAGAGCACTTAAATCTGTGCGCTCCGTGCCGTGAAAAGCTGCCTCTATGTGTAGGTGAAATTGTAGAATCCCCACCCCCCACAAAAAAATTCCAGAAGCCATCTGTGTGCAATGACTCGATCCTGGGTTAAGATGGTAATACCAAATGGCTTAAACATTTTGAATTTTCTTAAAGTCTTTTTCGCATATGCACCCCAGCTACTGAAAAGATTTCAGAATAATGGGGCCTTGAAAATGCTAAAATTCTATGAAAATTCCAGAACGGACCATTTAAAATGCCCCAGACACTGGGCTTCCCTCATTGGCCCAAACCCCTCCTCTGCCCTGACGCTGGCAGGCAGGCTCTCGGCCCAGACAGTGCGTGCGTGTTGCCCATTCTGCTGGGGAAGGAGCCTGGGGGCCCACCGCCTGCCTACTTGTCAGTGGGAGGTGTGAGAGGCCAGTTGAGTTGTAGAAGAAACTCAGGCTTCGGACCCAGTGCGCTGAGCAGACGGAGGCCAGGAGCCAGGAGGAGGCGGGCTCGTTCAGTGCTGGCAGGAGCTGCTTTCCCTGGCGGGGCGGGGGCCTGCCTGCGAGTCCCGCCGTCTCCTGCTGCCGAGAAGCAAACTACCTGGGAGGCAGCAGAGTTAGGGAGGAACGGAGGTGAGGGACACTAGGGGTGAAGCACGGCAGCCCCTTTGTTCGGTCCCCACTTGATGGAATCTTGCAGGAGTGGAGACCACGTAAATGGACGTGTGTGTGAAGGCGACCGTCTCCACCCAAGTCAAGTCCCAGCCCTGGGTGGGGGGCATCTGGCCCTGGGTGGGGGGCACCTGGGAGGATCATTCAGCTGGGGGAGCACTGGGGGGCGTGAGGCTCTCTCACCCAAGCAGGCCGCCAGCCCGTGCCGCCTTCCCCCCAGAGGGAGAGCCGGGACAGCTCAGTTGGGTGCCCAGCATGCCAAAGCAGGTAGAGTGGGTGCCGATGTCCTGCGGCGGGGCTGGTGAGGCTCCGGCTGCGGCCTCCAGAAAGGGATTCAGCACCAGCCCTGGGAAATGGGCCCCTGTGGCAGGCAGAGCCTCCCCCCTGTGTGCCCGTGAAGCAGCGTTGCTAACCAGTCTGAGTGTCACACTAGGTGTGACTAGGGTTGTCACCCGGTCATGGCCTGGAGCGAGGCCAGCAGGACAGTGAGTGTGCGTGCCTGCCTGTCGGACACCAGTTGGTCAGGCAGCATTTTGCTGTTCCAAGTCATGGGCCATCTGGGGTGCAGCGTCCCCATCCACGGAGGGCAGAGGTGAGACCCCGTGCTGTGCCTTCCAGCCTGTCCACAGGCTCGCCTCTGTGCCCCCACCCCCTCCCCAGCTGCGTGGCTTCCCTCCTGCCTCCCAGGAGCCTGGGCTCTGCAGCAACATGCGCCAGACGGTGGGTGGCCTGGGTGCCTTCGGAGGGGACTCTGGACCAGGGGCAGCCAGGGGCACTTTGTTGGTTGTTGAAAATGTGGGTGCATGTGGTCATGTGAATCTCCTGCAAGGTTAATTAGAATTAGAGGGGCGTGGTCCTCTGCTGCTGGAATGGGGCTGAGGGCCAATGCCCCATCTGCAGTCCTGTGCCAGACACACAGACCCAGAAATTCAGGTTTAAACCAGGGCCTCCAGCATCCGTGGCTCCAGGCTGCAAGAAATTTTAAGAATGTACACCACATAATATGTATATTTATTTACAAGGTCTGTGCGCACCCTCCTGCACCCCCAGAGCACATATATTCTAGAGCATGCCTGAGTCTTCCAGGTATGGAAGCAGGGCACACGGACCCACCGCACCCCCTCAGGTCTCTGTCCCCCTTGCGGCTCCCGTGAGCAGCCCTGGGTGGGGACCCCTGCCCTGGGTGATGGCACCAGCTGGTCATCACATGGTAGCTGTTGCTTTTTTAAAAATGTTGGTGAAATACATATAATAGAGTTTACTGTGCTCGCCATTTTGGGGTCGCAGTTGCAGCAGCATTAAGCACATTCATATCTTTGTGCAACCATCACTGCCGTCCATCCCCAGAACTCTTCCATCTTGCAAAACGGAAACTCTGTCCCCATCGACACCGGCCCCCATCTCCCTTCGCCAGCCTCTAGAAACCACAGTTCTGCTGCCTGTGGATTGGACAACTCCGGGTGCCCACGTATGTGGGAACACGCCGTGTCTGGCTTCTTTCGCAGAGCCTGATGTCCTCAGGTGCATGTATGATGTAGCGGGTGTCAGCATGTCATTTCTAAGGCTCAGTGGTGACCCACTGGATGGACACATTATCCTCCCCCCACTGATGGGCATTTGGGCAGCTCCCCCCTGGGTCGGCTGTGAGTTGTGCTGCTGTGAACACGAGTGTCTGGGGGTCTCTGAGCCCTGCTTTCAGTTCCTGGGAGCACCCACCCGGAAGTGGGGCTGCGGGGCCGTACGGTGGCTCTGCGTTGAATCCTTTGAGGAACTCCTACTGTTTTCCCAGAACTTCTCTTGATTTCAAGAAGCGCCTTCCCAGGTAGGAAGTGGTTTGCTGGGAGTGTGGGGGGCCGGCCCCAGCCTCACCCTCCATGCTCCTGTTGCAGAGGACCCCACGGTGAGGCCGGCCAGTCGGAAAGCCACCCTGCAGACAGTGCTCCCGGGGCCCAGCGCCAAGGGCGAGGCCCCATTCAGGAGGCGGAAGAGGCACCCCGAGGAGCCCGGCCAGTTTGCTGTTGCCCTGGTCATTGTCTACCGGACTCTGGGGCAGCTCCTCCCCGAGCACTATGACCCTGACCGCCGCAGCCTCCGGTAAGGCCAGGAGGGCAGGGAGGGCCTGTTCCTAGGGGTTCTGTGGCCTTTAGTCCAAATCTTAACCACCTGAACATCTGTATAAGGACCTTCCACCATGGTCCTGGCCCAAGGTCCAGAGACCCTTGCCCTGTTGTGTCTCCCTTAGAGGTTCTGGGTCTGCCAGATGGGTCCTGGCCCTCATGTTTCTGCCAGGAACACCCCCTGCCTGGCACACACCTGCCTCATGCTTCGATGGGCGACGCCCAGCACCGTGATTCCTACTCAGAGCTGATCCCCACCGCCTGTCTGCCTTGGGTCCCTTGTGGGCCCCGCTAAGGGCTACTTACACTGGCCCTAGCAGTGAATGCCGCCCAGAAGGGCTTCCTGGCCCTGGTTGGAGGTGGGCGCACAGCGAGGCTTCTCTTTTTCAACCTTAACATTTTCCCGATCTGTCTCTGGGTCTGCAGCCCTCATAGCCGTCCTCCTCAGTGGCGGTACATGGTCCCTCTGTGAGCCACCATTATTCTACCAGGGCCCTTGTTGGACGCCCCAGTTGCTCCCAGCACTCCCACTGTTATGTATTATGGGGCTGCAACACCTTCCTGCACACTCTTCATTTTTAAATATACCAGGTCGGCTTCAGCCCTGAGCTGACAGGCTCCCCAGGTGCCCCATCGGCAGCGAAGCCTGCATGGTGCACACTTCTGCTGGAGCACAGAGCTCTCTCTAGAGCAGAGGCCGTGGCCCCCAGCCTGCACGCTGTGATCCTGCCTCTCCTAGAAAGCCACTCGCCCTGTATGCGCACTGTGGCTGTACACAGGTTTTCGGCGAGTGTTTTTTAAGCGCGTCTGTCCCTGTGTCTGACTTCCTGACTGCAGGCTGCCCAACCGGCCAGTCATCAACACGCCAGTGGTGAGCGCGGTGGTGTTCAGTGAGGGGGCTCAGCTCCCCAGCCCCCTGGAGAGGCCCGTGCTGGTGGAGTACACCCTGCTGGAGACTGAGGAGCGCACCAAGCCCGTCTGCGTGTTCTGGAACCACTCCGTCATGTAAGGGTGACGCCAGGAGCCAGGGGCCCCCAGAGCTCTGCATTTCTGGGGTAGGGGGCGGTTTGCCAAGGCTGGGGTGTGCCCACAGGCCCCAACACTCCTTTGGAGAAGGTCCCACAGGTGCTCTTCTGTGGTCTGCTGCTCCCCTTCCAGCCCTTCCCTCATGGGATAGGAGACTAGTCCCCTGCATGCAGTTACATGTACACACTCACACACACTTAGAAACATAGATATGCTTGTGTGTGCACACGCACCCAGCTACTGACATGCACACATGCATACACTCACACGGACATACACACCTAGAAGCAGGTATGCACACACACAAAATTATGCGCACATGCATGCACGCACACACAGGCGCACACAGATACCCTGCAAAGGCCAGGAGGTAGGGCCGTGCACCTGCAGGACTCCCATGATGCAGCCGCCAGCAGGCGCCCAGTCCCGATGAAGCAAGGGCTCATTCTACACACTCACGGGAGGCAGGACTCAGAGACAGGGCCCAGGGCACGGCAGCAGGAAGGCCTAGACACGTGAGGAGGTCCTCGTACCTGACAGGGGCCGCCGACCTCAGCCGGCCTGCCCATGGGACCCATAAGCCACCCACGGGCTGGTTTGACCCCTCGGAGGCCAGGCCTACCTCTGCAGGATGCATTCACCTGACCCCCGAGCCCCACACTCGAAGCTAGGATGGGATTTTGTGCATTTGTTCCTGTGCAACACACATGTTGCCTAAATTTGTGGCTCCCCTGGATTGAGTGGGTGTCCACTAAGCAGGGCTGTGCTGGGTGCTGGTGCCCAGATGAGTGTGTGGATGCCCGGCCTCATGGGCTCCTGCTTTGAAGCAGGTTTGGCTCAGCAGAGACTGTGCGCGTCACTCTGTCCCTCCTGTATTTTCCAAATCCTAGTTAATGAGCAAGTGGTATGATGTCTGGAGTATAATTGATGCTTGGCTTACAAAAAGGACTGCAGGGCCCCCTTTCATGAGGAGGGACGCGTTAAGGTCTGCCTGGCCTGCATCGGCCTCCGCCGTGTGATTGGATCCTGGCAATTAGCGACGGCTCTAATGACCCTCTCTTTAGGCTGCACCTACGGTTCCTGGACCGTAAAGTTCTTGACAAACACATATCAGCCTCCACGCCCCATTTTACAGATGAGTAAACTAAGGATCAGAGAAATTCCTTGATTTTCCCAGGGTCAGGGGAAGGCGGGGCTCTCTCCGAGGCCAGAAACCCGCAGCGGCTGGTCCCCGGGGGGGCTTCCCATCACAGAGCGGGACTGATGATGGGGCCTGCTTCCCGCGGTTGTCATCAGACACGGTGCGACCTCAGGATGGAAGTGTGACGCAACCGTGAGCTAGCATGTCTTACATCAACTCAAAAGAAGAGTGAAGCACGAAGTGGCTCTTGTAACACTGGCCGTGTTTCTGACAGAGGCATGTGGTGGATCCCGCACCCACATGCAAGTCTTCCGGCCGGGCCCTCCCGCCCAGGAGCTTCAGAGGGAAGGGGGAGTGTCCGCCTGGTCCCAGGTGGCAGCAAGGGCTGGCTGTTGTCTCCTCTGGGTGACAGTGGCACTTGTCTTGGGCAGAGCAAGGACGCCATGTGGGCTCCAGCGGGGACAGGAGGGCCTCGGAGGCCGCAGGGTGGAGGGGTCTGCCTCACCCGCCCCCCTTTCCTCTGCAGTGTCGGCGGGACTGGAGGGTGGTCGGCCAAGGGCTGCGAGCTGCTGTCCAGGAACAGGACCCACGTCGCCTGCCAGTGCAGCCACATGACCAGCTTTGCTGTCCTCATGGACGTCTCCAGACGCGAGGTGGGCACAGCTCCCAAGGGCAGCCTGGTTCCCAGACCTGCCCCTCTGCAAGTCCTGTCTTCCCTTCCAAGTGCTTTGAACAAAGGGAATGCAGGAGGGCTGGGTGGCCTCTGTTAGGATTTCCATAACAAAACGCCTTTAAAAAGGGCTTTCAAAGAGACCAGGTTGTAAATTAAAAGCCTGATGCAGACCTGAACCTCAAACTGAGAATAACCCTGGGGAGTACACCTCACTGCCTGTCCTCTGCTGCTTCTCCCGCACTTGAAGGAAGGAAGGAGGCGAATGGCCGGAGGGAAGGGACCTTCCCTGGGAGACAAAGGAGGCCCTGTGAGGAGCCGTGGGGCAGCCAATATTTAACCTGTAGCCTTTCCAGGGGCCTCTGGGCCTGCCGTAGATGGGCTGTAGGGCCCCGAGCAGGCTGCGGCGAGGTCAGCCGGGCACAGACGTGTGTGGGACGCTGGTGTCTAGGGGCCAGCACGGGGGCCTGGGTGACCTCACCAGCTGCCTCCTTCGCAGGCCTGGGATGTGTCCTGGGAGGCCGGGCCATCGTCCCCCTCGGGGCAGCAGGCCAAGTTTCTGTCACAGTCTTGGGAGGGTGACCAGCCCGGAGTTGCTGCCGAGTGGGGCGGGAGAGTGCCCTCAGGCCTTCCCCTGGCGTGGCTCCGAGGGCAGGTAGCCCCGGGGCCTGGCCTGAGGGGTTAATTGTTCTGCTCCTGGTCCAGTGGAGCAGGGCTGGGGGGGACCCTCGTGTGACCAGGAAGCTTGGCAGGGCCAGGAGCGGGCTCTTAGGAGGAGGAGGCCAGAGTAGGCGCCAAGGCCCCTGTTCCCTCGACCTGCAAAGCCGGAGCCCCCGAGTGGCCCTCCACTGGGGGGCAGTCTTGGGACCGCAGGATGGAGCAGCAGAAGTCCCTGAGCACCCCGGCCTCCCCAGCCCAGCCTAGCTCCCCGGGGAGCCCAGCTCAGAATTCTGTGTGTGAGTTCAGAACACTTTCCAGAAGCTTCTGCAGAATGGGAGCTTGTTCCCCCAAGTCCCAGAAGTCCCCAGGGGACTAGGTCCTGGACAAGTGTCCTATTTTGCAAAACAGGGTGACAGCCACAGCTTCCACTGCCATGCCCGGCTACCTCTCGCGTAAACTGGGTTTATTTGGAAGGTTTCTCCCAGCCCAGAATTTTGGGTAGGCGGGCTCAGCATCTCCCAGATGCAGGATTTATGTGTGACATTTTTTTTTTTTTGAAGCAAAATACACCTAAGAAAACTCACCTCCACCGTAGTTAAGGGTACGGGTCGGCGTTAAGCACATGCACGCCGCTGTGCAGCCCCCACCACCATTCCCTCCAGACCCCAAACTCTTGGCGTGGGTTTGCCCCTGGTCTCTGCCCCGGGAGAGCCCCGCATTGTCACGTGACCTCTGCCCCAACGGACGGCACGTTAGGGTGTCGTCATTGTGCAAAAGCCCCCGTGGGGCCCCAGCCCTTACGTTCTCTGCCCGCAGCATGGAGAGGTCCTGCCCCTGAAGGTCATCACCTACGCTGCTGTGGCCTTGTCCCTGGCCGCCCTGCTGGTGGCCTCCATCCTCCTGGCGCTGGTGCGGACACTGCGCTCCAACCTGCACGACATCCACAGGAACCTGGTGGGGGCGCTCTTCTTCTCCCAGCTGGTCTTCGTGATTGGGATCGCCCAGACGGAACACCCGGTGAGGCCTGCTCCTGGTCCCGGCACGGGCAGCAGGCAGCCTCCCTGCGGCTGGGGGTGCAGGGGCTTCCCCCCTGCTGTTTGGGGCTGGGCGGAGCCCTGGTGCTGCCTCCGGGGGGCGCAGCAGGGAGTGTTGGGAACACTGAGCGCCCCCGGCCAAGCCGGGGCTTGGATCCCAGCCAGAAGGAACCCCCCTTAAGTTTGTGGGAGCCATGTCAGGAGGGCTGGGGTCTCTGTGTACACCAATTCTTGTTTTCCTGGTGTAGATGCTAGTGATTTCATGGGGAATTATAGTCGTTCGTCAAACCTGGAGCCCTGTGGCCTGGGGACACACAATGCCCGTAGTTATTGCCCTATGGGCAGTGCTTCCCCTTCTGCATGTCCGGGAGTCACGGCCCAAGTGCATCCCCAGCAACGGGGCATGTATAGAATGGGCCCAGAACTCGGTGAGGGGGTGTTAGTGGGTAGAAAGAGGAGAGACAGGAGCTTGCTGAGATGGGGGAGAGGCCCAGGAGGGATGTGAGCAGGTCTCCGAGAGCTGGTCAGATAGGGGTGTCTCGCTGGAGCCACCCGGTCGCATGGGCTCACAGGACACCATATGGGCTCATGGAAGTTACTTTGGCAATTAGGCGATTCGGGTGTTAGGGTGGACCTCGCAGAAAAACCCAAACCAATGTACGGACACGTTATGAGAAATCACTGGAGAGTTTATCGGGGCCGCTGACCCCTGGAGGCATGCGCAGTCAGTGGCCTTTTGGTGCAGCCACGCCGTGATCAGATGTAATTTATAAAGGGCCATGGAAGGGACCTCGGTGGAGACGCTGGCAGAGACACCTCAGTAGGTTTGGCGGCGAGGGAGGACAGGATAAGGCGCTGGCTGCAGCGGGAGCGGCTGGGCCTGGCGGAGCTTCGGGGGTACAAGACAGCCCTGGAACATCCAGGGGAGGTAGGAAGGGGTGGGCCGGGGCCGGGGTGAAGGCTCAGGGATGAGGGCCAGCCTTGGAGGTGAGGCTCCAGCGCAGCTGGCCTAACAGCGGCAAAGAGCATGTGGAAGGGGGTAGGCTTCTGGCTTGGGAAGTGCCTGGCTGGTGGCAGGCGGCCTTCCATTTTTACAAAGACTTTGAAAATACAAGGTGATAACATGCTGGTGGGGACATGGGTGGAGGTACAGGCTTGGTGCCCAAGGCTTCACATTCACGCTTCGGCTCTTGGAATCCTCCTGAGGCCCTGGGAATTGGCAACGTCCCTTCTTCCAGAGGAGGGACTGCCCGGATGGAGTGACCCGCCCGAGGGCACACAGTTCACTCTGTGTGACATGTCCTTCACCCATTTGTGGCCCTCATAGCCCTCGGGAGCCGTGAGGCCAGCGACCGTCAATCACGCCCATATAGGGGCTCCAGGAAGTTCTGGTCTCTCCGGGGGTGGGTGATGGGGCTTCACGCCTCAGGGGCCCATTCCCACACTGCTACCAGGCACTGCTGGCTGTTGGTGTAGCTTCATTTCTTCACTCCTTGTGCAGTTAGGACATACTGAGACCTACGAAAGCCCCAGCTCCAAGACGCCCGCCCTTCTCGGCCCACAGAGCCCACAGTCCAGACGTGGATGAGGGTCAGGTGCCAAACGGCATCATGGCGGAGGGCGGGCGAGCTGTGTCAGGTCAGGGAAGGGCTGAGCCGCACCGCCCATCTGCCGCCCAGTGGGAGGGGCCCAGAATCAGATGGGGACGGGTTGGAGATCTGGTCACGCAGAGCCGAGGAGCCATGCCAAGCAGTGCCCTCCACCTTTGGCAGGCAGTGGTACCCCACGAAGAGCCCTGAGCCACTCTGCATTTTAGGAAGATGACGCTGGCCACAGGGGGAGGTTGGGTGGACGAGAGCAGAGGTTAGAAAAGCAGCCAGGGTGGTATCTCCATAGATCTGGTGGGTAGAATCGAGACCAAGAGAGTGGACAATGAGGGGCTGGGAGGATCGGGGCTCCTCCGGCCCCCAGAAGGGGGTTGTGTACATGGGGACAGCACTGGGAGGTAGACGTCTTGATGACTTCAGTGGCTACTCGGCCATGATGCGTGCAGCCCCAAGCCTGGCAGATGACACCCCATAAGCGTTTGTCAGGCGCGCAAGGGCAAAGCTCCTTGCAGCCCTCTACCTGCGTGCGTGCCCTTATCAGGACATCAAACAGGTGAAGGCTCTCTGTGGGAAGCTGCATGACTCATTCCAAAACCCTTCAAGCGGGCCTTGGAGTGGTCTTAATAGAGGGGATGTGGAGCTGGTGGAAAGCCACTCCTTGCAACTGAACACCACGTTTGAATGTGGAGAGGCCGGCCACTCATTTCAAGCAGTGACTCATCCGCTGCCGGGGAGGAGAGCCTGCCAGCCACGCACTGCGGAGCACAAAGAGAAGGAATGCCGGCTGTACATAATTCTAGGGGCTTGGCACCGTGCCTGGTTTTTATGGGTTTTCTGTAAACTCACAATCCCATCTCTGGGCGAGGTTTTTTTATCTCCCAGATTACTGGCAGGTTAGAGTGATTTATTGTGCATTAGCGTTTGTCTTTGTTCTGTTTCTGGAAAAGGTAAGTACGTTGAGTGCAAAAGTCTGTGCATGTACGGCCTCATTAAATTTTAAAATATTGTATTTCTAACACTTCTTTTTTTTTTCAAAAGGTGGTTTTGTGGGTTTACTTTTCAGATGACTTAAGGCAACCCACCAGCCAGCCTCCTAACTGTTCTTCCTTTTCCTAAGCAGCGGAGCTTGGCCCACAGGGGACCGGGGCTCTCGGGGCGGGGCTCACCAGCTCCAGGCACCCTGGTGGCAGACTGACTGCTCTGCCCTTTGCCGAGCACCTGTGCTCGCTTCCCAGACCAGGTCCAGTGTCTGAGGCAGAGGGGCGTTCTTCAGTCTTAACCCCAGACTTGGTTTTCCCTTCTGTTGGGGTTCCTGCTCTGAACTGTATTTGTCAAGCATTAATGCTAAAACAGTTCCTTCCCATATCTCGGGGGTTTTGTTTCTGGAGAGCACAGCAGGTGGCCCTTGTGTCCCCAGCATGCTCCCCGTGGGGTGCACTGGCCTGCCCCTGAGCAGAGCGGCTTGCAGTGTGGGTGAGGGTGCCGCCTCCTACCTGGGTCTGTGGGGTGGGTGTCTTCTTGGCACAGACAGAGGCTTTGGGAGTTCGGGCTGATGGGAGAGCAACAAGTTCTGGACAGAATGTCCCAGGGTGGGGGTGCAGCTCAACTAGGGGAGGGGGCATTCCCTGCCACTCAGCTGCCCAGGTCCTGGGGATCCTGCCCACGTCTCCCACCGGCTGGCCTTGGGAGCCCTGGCCGGGGCAGCCCCTCCCAGAAGGCAGTGTGTGCGGTTCCTCTGGATCCACATGGACGGCCGGGGAGGCTGGGCTCCCTGAGACCCCACAGTGTCCCCAGCCCCTGCCCGCCACTACCTTCCTCCCGTTCTCATGGCACAGGGCTGGCGCACCAAAGCCACACAGCCAGGCTGCCCCGTGGAAGTCAGCTTTGTATTCCTGGCATTTGGTCGCTGGCCAGACACACAGGCCACCTGGCTGAGGGTAGAAGCAGAACAAACACTCTCACCCCTGCCCTTTCTTCGGCAGAAAATGTAAGGCTCCGTTAGACTGGGCTCATTTGCCGGTGAGGTCTTCAGAGCATGAGACCCTCCCTCCCTTGGGCTACACCTGCTGCTCTGTGGAGCCCCACATGAGGTTTGGGGTGGTGGGTGAAGGTAAGATCACCATCTGGGGGCCGTGGCCTGAGCAGGCCACCTCTGTAGTATTTCTTTTAACTTTAAATTAAATGCCAACATTTAAATATTTGGAACCATGAGATGAAAATACAAACTTCCAGCTTCTAATGAAAATACTAGAGTCTCTGCCTCCCTTGGCCCCAAGGCCATGCCCACTGGTGACACTGATCTGTGTTGGGAAGGGGTCCCTGGGGCCTCATACCCATCCTCTGGGAGCCTAAGAGGCGGGACTTGCTGGTCCTCAGCCACTCCCGGGTGAATTCAGTAGAAAAGACCACTCACCTGGATTCTTTTTTCAGCCCTCCGTACCCGCACCTTTGCAGAGTGGCCCGATCTGGTCACTTCCTCCCGGCCCTGTGCCCCATGCTGCCCTCAGCCTGCAGGGCAGGGGTGCGGGCCCCGTGGGGCTGGCGCTGAGCTGGGCTCCCTCCCCGCAGTTCCTGTGCGCAGTCGTTGCCATCCTCTTGCACTACATCTACATGAGCACCTTCGCCTGGACCTTCGTGGAGAGCCTGCACGTCTACCGCATGCTGACCGAGGTGCGCAACATCGACGCAGGGCCCATGCGGTTCTACTACGTCGTGGGCTGGGGCATCCCGGCCATCGTCACAGGTGAGGACGCCTGGAGCCAGGTGCCGGGGTGACCTGGGCCGGGGACCTGGCACCACCCTGGGGGCCCGTGTGACGTTGCCAGCATAGGAGCCCACGTCAGATACGCCCAGGCCTCCGGGTGCAGGTGGACTAGCTCTGTCTTCTTTGCCAGCTGCACCAGCCCCCAGTGGAGGACACGCTGCCCTGCGCTCACATCTGCACACCCAGGAGCGCCTGCTGTGGGGGTGCCGCCTGTCAGGGTGGGCTTGGGAGCTGGGCCCGTATCTGTCTGTGACACCTGACAGACAAAAACTCCATGTCTGCCCCCTGTGTGAATGGACAGGTGAGTGAGTGAGTGGGTGATGGGTGGATGGATGAGTGAGTGATGGATGGATAGGATAGATGGGTGATGGATAGGTGAGTGGATGCTGGATGGATAGGTGGGGGGAGGTGGATGAGTGAGTGAATGAATGGACAGAACAGCAGTGCTTGCTTAGTACACTTTGCACTAAGTACCAGAAACTCCAAGTTTGCTTCTTGTGGGGGAAGATGCACTCCTCTATTCACAAAGGGAGAGCCACTCCCCCTTCTCATGGGCCCTGGGCTCCAGGGACCCAGACATGCAGTCTGAGGCAGTGGGAGAAGGGGCAGTTGCTGCCCCAGGCTTTTGTCCAGCAGCCACCCTGGGGTGAGAGCAGGAGGTCAGGTCCACCCTGGTTTCCACAGTGGCATCTCTGTGGATGCAAACTGATCCTTAGTTGAATGACATCTGCACAGACCCTGTTTCCCTTGCGGTCACATCCCAGGTTCTGGGGGTCAGGACCGGGTGCATCTTCCTGGATGTATCTTGAACGGAGAAGAGGTAGTCACCGATGGCCACAGCAAGTAGCCAGAGCAGGGGCTCTCCAGAGGCCGAGTCTGCTCCAGGAAAACCACATGGCGGAGGCCAAGAGGGGCTACAGCTCCTGCAGAGCCCCCAGACTAAATCACTCAGGGGCTTCTTAGCAGTCGCCCTCCTATCACAGCCCCTGCTCTGGGTCAGGACAAGGCTGGGTATTCCACGTGGTAACTTAAAGTGGGGTTATCCCCACTTTACAGGTGATGTTAAATGACTTCCTCATTCACACCACAAATGCTGTTGCCCCGGGCTGACCAAAGCGGCCCCTGTGACGTGCTGGGGCGCCCCACCCTCCCACAGCTCTGCCTGCCGGGAAGAGGCCCTGGGCAGGTAGGGGCAGCAGGCTGCCCGGCCTGGCAGGTCGCCCCGAGGCAGGGCTGGAGGGGAGCCGCTTGGGCAGAGGCCCCTCCCGCGGAGTGGCTAACAACCACCTCCTTGAGGCACTTTTCACCTGTGTTCTCGTGATGACACCTAGTCTGGGCATGACGCTGTGTCTCGAGTGACACATTTTGAAATGCCACTGCCTTGTAGAAGGCTTTGGAGTCTAAATTCAGATTTTTCACATTTCTAACTTGCTATTGAAACAATTTTTTTAAACACTTAAGTCTTTTGCAAAAGAACTAAGGTGGTTCCCAGGGAACGGGAGGCTGAGGTGAAGGCGCGGCCAAGGGCAGCTGCCCCCTCAAACTGTGTCTTCCTCTCCCTGCCTGACAGCTGGCTGCAGCTGGCCGGACAGTGGCCTTTGGCTTATCTCCTGCCTGCCCCAGCTCCACCCTTTGGGGCCACCCAGCCCCGCATGGGGACAGCTCCCCAAATGTCTGCCTGGTGCTGGAGCCATAGCCACAGCCCTCGTCTTAGGGTTGTGGGTGCCTGTCTCCCCCAACGGCCCTCCAGAACCCAGGGGGACTGGGTGATGGGACCCCGTCCAGCTCTTCTGCTGTGTGCTTTCCTGACTCCCACAAGGCTCAGTGCAGAATGCCCACAGGATTCATTCATTCATCCGCCATGTGCCTCCTTCATGCCAGGCTCTGTTCTAGGCCCGGGGTCAGAGCAGAGGGGGAGCAGCAAAGCGTTTGTCTTCTGGGAGTCATCCCTCCAGGAAAGACGGGTGTTAAGTTGAGTAGTAAATGGAGGAGAAGTTTAGTGGCAGACCCTGCAGTGTTGGGGGTGGTCAGAGCTGGAGGAGGGGGGATGAAGCAGGCCAGGAAGGCTTCCTGGAGGAAGTGCCCTTTGCACAGAGGGCAAGTAGGAATGAGAAGGCAGAGTCCCTATGGGGCCCAGCATGGGTGAAGATGTGACAGGAGTGAAGCTGGTTGGGGACCAACCTGAGGCCAGGTCGGGGTGGAGGAGGGACGGGGAGGCCACACTGTTCAGAGCGTGGTGGCCATGGCCAGGCCACAAAGTTCAGCCTAGAAGGCCGTGGAAGCAGCCACGTCTGTCTGCTGGGGGTTGCGGGATATCATTGGAGGGTTTTAAGCAGGCAGTGGGGAGACCTGATTTTTTTAGGATTTAAATAGGGAGAATAAGGGGTGCGGTGGGGGCTTTGGAACAGTGCAGGACGGATGGGGAGGGGGCATAGCTGGGAGTGGCCGGTCACACCTGCTCCCTTCTCCTAAACAAGGCCTTTGTTGAAGGAGTTACCCGACTTCCCCTTGATGGGTCTGCAGCGGTCCTACTGTAGCTTGTCAAACGGTTGTAGCACTATGGCTGTGATTTAGGTCATGTAAGAAACGCCCATTTGCTTAGCACTTGGGAATCCTCTCTGGTGAGCAGTTTCTGGATGTGTGTGGTATGTGGTGTGTGGCATGTGTGTGGTGTCTGATGTGTGGCATGTGGCGTGTGCACATGTGTGCATGCTCCCAGGTGCTCCCTCGAGTGTGCCCTGGTAGCTGGTTCCACCCCATCACCAACCTCCTTGGTGTGCCATCTGCCATGCAGCCCCCGGCCTGGGGGGCTCCCCACCTTGGGGTGAATCCATGCGCACCAGGCGGGCTCCCTGGGCCATCGCATCCCAGCTGCTCGTCCTGGGCTCCTTGCCCTGCCCTCTGAGGGGACCCTGGGGCCATGAGGCCCTGTCTGGGCAAGGAGGGGGATGCCCGACTGGTGGCCTCCCGCCGGGCTGGCCCTCACTCCTCCTGTCCCGTGGCCCAGGGCTGGCGGTGGGCCTGGACCCCCAGGGCTACGGGAACCCAGACTTCTGCTGGCTGTCCCTCCGTGACACCCTGATCTGGAGCTTCGCCGGGCCCATCGGAACAGTTCTGATTGTGAGACCCCACGATTCTCGGGGACATGGGAAGCCGGGGGGCACGGGCTGGAGGGGGTGTCCCAGGCTGGCCGGGTCAGCAGCTCCTCTGAGTCATGGGGTGGGGCGGGAGGCGCCCATCTCCAAGGCCTTGTCTCAGACCAGGGTTCCTGGGTTTTGGGCCACATGTAGGTCCGCTGACACCGTGAGATGCCCAGCCCCCCAGCAGGGCCCATGCAGCAGGCTGGAGGTTGGGCCTAGGGCTTCACCCTGGCACCTTGCAGGACAAGCCACTGCCTGACCACTGCTTCATTCATTTCAGGTCAACACAGTCATTTTTGTCCTGTCTGCGAAGGTGTCCTGCCAGCGGAAGCGCCACTACTATGAAAGGAAGGGGGTCGTGTGAGTTGGTGCCCACTCTGCCTGACCTGGGTGGATCCTGATGGGAGACCCCCGAGGGTGCAGTTTACATGCCCAGCAGAGCCCCAGGAAAGTGACCGTCACCCAGCTTGGTGGCTGGCTTTTCAGAAGCTGCCGCAGGGTGGGGACGACTGGCCAGGCCAGTCCAGAGGGCGGGCACGGCATCGGCAGGCCACACTACGAGAGAGGCGGCCGCAGCTCAGCACCATCTGGGCTATGCCGAGCCATCCAGGTCTGAGCCGGGACGTCTTGGAGGAGAGGGAGGAGGAGGCTGGCGCGGGGAGGACCTGGCAGGTACCCAGTGGCAGCCCAGACAGGGAGGGGTCATGTTCTGATCTGAGAGACGGACAGGCCGTGGGACCTGCAGTGCTGGGTGTAGATCCTGCAGCACAGAGGGCTCAGTGCTGCCGGGCTCTGTCCTCGACCTGGCCGGGCGGGGTCCCAGAACAGATGCCGTGTCAGCTTCCCTGCTCAGAAGGCAGCCATTGCCCGTAAGGGGCAGGGCGGGACCCTGCGCTGGGCGGGCCTTGGCCACCCCTCCGTGCGGGCGCCTGCCGTTGGCTTGCCGTGGCTCGTTTCCTACTTACTCCTTTGCTTTCCAATGGGGCACCTGCCTCCTCCCCGTTCCCCGTGGACGGACGCACGCATGCTCACCTGGTGGAGCCTGTGGCTGGTCCTGGTCCAGGCCTAGAAGGGGTCTGGGAGGACGGGAGGGTGGGTGGGTGGAGGGACAGGTGATGGATGGAGGGACAGGGTCACTCCTGTGCCCTCACAGCTCCTGGCTGAGAGCCGCCTTCCTCCTGCCGCTGCTCATTGGCGCCACCTGGCTGCTGGGTCTACTGGCGGTGAACCGCGATGCGCTGACTTTCCACTACCTCTTTGCCGTCTTCAGCTGCTTACAGGTTGGCCGTGAGGTCCTGGGTCACCTATGCCACCTCCTCTCTGAAATACCTGACCCAAGTGGCCCTAAGAGGTCCTGGGGGGCGCATCTCCCACCCAATGTCCCACCTGTGTCCTTGCTCTTGGGGCAAACAGGGTCGCACCATGGCCATGGTCCCAGTGCAGCTACGGTGTTAGGGTACAGCAAGGCCTGCCCCATACGTCCCACGAGAAGGGAGCCTGTTGTCCCAAGGCCAGCTCTGCCCAGAGCCTCCTGGGGACCCTGTTCCTTGGTCCGCCCGTCAGGAGACTGTCCTTTGTTCAGCCAGCCCAGGGTCTCCCCCCATCCCCAAGAAAGCAGAGGCCTCTGGGAAGGGGAAGCCTTGTGGGCCCTGGTGGGCGTCTCTGTGGCCAGTGGCCAGGCCGGCCCCGAGTGCTGTCTGCTCCACACACTGGCGGGCTCTGCTCTGCGCATCCTGGGGCAGGCGGGCGGGCGGCATGACGCGACAGGACCCTGGCTTCTTTCCTGAGGGCCGAGCCCAGCACTGACCCGCCGCCCCTCCGTCCAGGGCCTCTTGGTCCTCCTGTTCCACTGCGTGCTCAACAGGGAGGTCCGGAAGCACCTGAAGGCGGTGCTCGCTGGGAAGAAGCCCCACCCGGATGACTCGGCCACCACCCGGGCCACCCTGCTGACGGTAGGAGGAGCCTGGGGGCTGGGCTGCGCCGCCCGCTGGGGCCTGTGGGTGTCCGGACCAAGGGGGCATCACAGAGCCAAACGCAGAGCCTGGCGTTGAGTCTGATGCCGGCCTGCGATCCTGGGAAGTGAGCAGGGTCGGCCGGGTGGTCGGACCAGGGCCATGGCTGTGGGGCGAGCCTGTCCCTGGCCACGGAGGGTTTGGGCACTGCTGTGAGGGGCCGGGGAGGGGGTGTGCTGGCTGGGCCCCAGCCTCTGCTCGTCGCTCACGGCCCCTCCCCTGCAGCGCTCCCTCAACTGCAACGACACCCAGGGCGAGGAGCCCCATGTGTTCCGCACGGCCCGGGGCGAGTCCACCGCCTCACTGGACAGCACCCTCAGGTCCAGAGGGGCCCCGGGGCGGGGGCGGGGTGGGCCGTGGGGGCAGAGGCAGGCCTCCTTCTCCCCTCCGTCCGAGCCTGCTCTGCTGGGAAGGCCCCCCTGGCGCGAGGCTGCTGCCTTTCCCTAGTGCTCGTACCCTTCCTGCTGGCGAGACCCTCCCAGAGCCCCCTGTGGCCGTGTGGCACATGCAGGAGGTGCTCGGCGACGCCGGTGGCTGTGCCATGTGCTCCCCTGAACACGGGCGCTGAGCCCATCCTCTCCACCCTCCCTAGGGATGAGGGCGGCCAGAAGCTCAGCGTGTCCTCTGGGCCGGGGCGGGGCGGCCACAGGGAGCCAGACTCGTCCTTTGTCCCCAGGAGCACCAAGAGGCCCCATGGTATGTGTTCCCAGAGGTCACCTCCCAGCAGCCCGTGTGTCCTGTTGGGACCGTGAGCAGCAGCTGCTTGCTGGTTCCCACCTGTCTCTCTCGGCCTTCTAGTTCACTGAAGAACGTATCGCCTTGAGGTGTCCCAGGGTCAGCAGGGACCCAACAGCCCCCAGATGTCCAGGGCCTCGTGGCTCTGCTCTTCACAGGAAGCCCCAGCCAGGCCTGAGCCCCATCCCTCCCGTCCACCCTCCAGGCCACGACTCAGACTCAGACAGTGAGCTGTCCCTGGATGAGCAAAGCAGTTCTTACGCGTCCTCACACTCATCGGACAGCGAGGACGACAGGGCAGAGGCTGAGGATGAATGGGACCCAGCCCGGGGCCCGGTGCACAGCACCCCCAAAGGTGAGCGGGCTGGGCCCCTCCCTGCAAGGACCCCCGAAGCTGCCTCCGCCTGCTGCTGTGAGCCAGCACGAGGCCCCCAGGTGTGGGGGTGCGCCTCTCTGAGCTTGGCTTCCCTGGCCTGGAGGGGCGGCCCTGTTGGTCTGAGCGGTGGATGGGGCTGCTTAGGAAACAGGCTCCCCATGGAGGGGAGGCTTGGAAACTTACAGGGGGCAGAGTTCCAAGTGGCGTGGGGCCTCCCTGCTTGTTGAGGGTCACTCTTGCGCCCTAGCCGACGCCGTGGCCAACCACATCCCAGCCGGCTGGCCCGAAGAGAACCTGGCCGGGAGTGACAGTGAGGAGCCAGGCGAGAAGCCACGCCTGAAGGTGGAGACCAAGGTCAGCGTGGAGCTGCACCTGGACGCGCAGGGCGGTCACTGCAGCGAGCGGCCCCAGGACCGGGAGAGCGGGGGTCTGCCCAAGCCTGAGGGTGTGCTCCCCAGCCAGCCCCCGGAGCAGAGGAAAGGTGCCTCGGGGCCGGCGAGGGTCTTGCTGACCCTGGGAAGTTGGGGGATCAGGAAGCCCCTGGGCCTGAGACAGGCAGAGGTGGGGCAGATAGGGACAGGGTCTGTGGGGCCAGAGGACAGCCGTGAGGGGTCGGGGTGGGCTCAGGTGGGACGCAGGTGGGCACAGCTGAGGGGTCAGGGCTGCGGTCCAGATGGGTACCATGAGAGCAGGGTCCCTGACAGAGCTGGCCCCACCTCCCGGGGCTGCAGGAAGACTAGCTCAGATCCACCAGGTCCCATCCCGCCCCGAGGCCCTGCAGCCTGGCTGTGACCTCATTCTCCCCGCCTCCCAAGGCATCTTGAAAAACAAAGTCACTTATCCACCGCCGCTGACCGAGAAGACCCTGAAGTCCCGGCTCCGGGAGAAGCTGGCCGAGTGCGAGCAGAGCCCTGCGTCATCACGGTCATCTTCCCTGGGCTCCACCGACGAGATCCGCACCCCTGACGGCGCCATCACCGTCAAGACCCCGCACCGGGAGCCGGGGCGTGAGCACCTCAATGGGGTGGCCATGAACGTGCGGGCTGGGAGCGCCCAGGCTGCTGGCTCTGACTCTGAGTGAGTGGCCTCGGCCTTGGGAGGAGGGCCAGCAGGGGTGGCCCCCAACCAGCTTCCCCTTTTGTCCCTGTGGAGAGGATAGGCACCCAGTCCAGAGAAGGGCAGTGGTCTGGGGCCCAAGCACAGAGGAGAGCCCAGGCAGAGAGGCCTAGGGGCTGCAGAACAGGCCAAGAGGGGAAGGGCAGTGGCCAGGGGGACCAGCGAGAATCAGAGCAGACTTCCTGTGCTGGAGGCCACCGAAGGTCAGGCCCTGTGGGGGTGACACCAGCTGGAGCCCTGAAATTCTAGGACGTGAGACTGTGCCGGACTAAGCATTTTATAAGCATATCTCCTTGGCCAGGACCGATGCTACCCCCATTCAGCAGCAGGGGCGCCCACCACAGAGGTGTGGAGCCGGGGTCCCGGCTGTCCTGCCCTCCCCCATGGCTCCCCCTCCTGTAGACTTCCAATGGAGGAACAAAGAATGGGAACCAGGTCTCCTAGGGTGGCCCTCCTAAAACGTAAAGAGTGAGTTTGGTTGCTAAACTTGGTTTCCATTGTCCACTGCGAGGCCAGGTGTGGACACTCAGATCGGCCTGGCCCTCCAGATGGCCTGGTTATCAGGTGCAGGCATGACTTGCCCCCGCTTCTGCCTTCCAGTGAGCTGTGTCCACATCTGAGCTTACTCTCTTTGGAGCCCCCGGGTATCCCCATCCCCCGAGCTCAGCTGCTGGCTCCGTGGTCAGCAGGGCCATCCTTGCTGACCCCCTGCCTGCCTGATGCTTCTTCCCGTGCACAGAGGCAGTAACGAGACTTCAATTTGAACCATCAGGGAACCGTGAGACCACCCCATCACCTCCACCAGGCCTCTGTGCTGCATCACCCGCCCTGGACCTTGGAGCTGGAGAGGTCACAGCCTTCCAGTGATGCAGGCCCGAATGGTGAGGGTCCTGCAATGGCAGCCCCTTGACTGGTGTGATTGATGGCCTGGACATGGCTACATCCAGAGCCCTGGGGCCCATTCGACCCCATGACAAGTGCCAAAGGCCACAGGCATGAACAGATGTGGATGCCTGGGCTGGCACGGCTTGATCCTCAGACTGCACACAGAGCCAAAACCGTGCACTGACCTGGCCGGAGGGGGGCCCAGCATGGCAGCTGGCAGGGCCTGCGCTGGCCATGTGAGAGGACTTGCCAGGTTCCAGGGATGCCAGTGCAGCCCAGAGCCTGAGGACAGCCACCCATGCGGGCATGCCCCTGCACTACAGGCCCCTGGTCAGAGGCCCCAACAGCCCTTTACAGAGGCACCCATGTCTTAAAGCAAATTCCTTTGTTGAAAAGGTGTAGATACTTTTATATATTGTATGGAACTCTGAGAACGTGAAACCTGTGTATATTTGGCATTTGTATTGATTCTGTTGATACTGGGAGATCTGTGGGATGACCTCTCACTATTTTTTATGTAAGGAAGATTGCACAGTTGTACTTGAACGTGGCATGCATTGATGCAACTGGCACCCCAGCAAGTCAAAGGTGGGGAAGGCAGTGCGGTGAGGTGGAAATGAAGTCGCCAGAGGTCCCTGCTGCTGCTTTTGGCCACTGAGCAAGGAGCCCGTGGGCATTACACATGGCCACCTGGATTCTCAGCACACTGGTTTTTGAGGTTTGACCCTCAGCCCCCATCTGCCTGGACAGTTGTGGATCCGAAACTGGGCAAACTCACGGAGCCCCGCGGAGGCCGGTGTAGAATGCAGGTGCCACACGCTGGTCACCCCCTGGCCACCCCACCCCCAGACTGGGTGCAGATTGAGGGGCCTCCCTGGCCCCTCCCAGCAGGGTCCAGTGGTACAGCAGGTGGGGAATCCTTTGTCCCTCTGCTCCTGTTCTTGGGATTTTAAAGCGTTCACACGTCCTGATTCAGACAGAGGTTTGAGGTCTTCCAGGATGTCACATTCCTTCCTGCCAATTTTCTAGTTCTTCTAGCCTCAGGATCTCCAGGAGGCTGGGGTCCCTCCCACCTCCCAGCCTCCGAGTCTGACCAATTACTTCATTTTGCTTCAAATGGCCAATTGTGCAAAAGAACAAAGCCACAGCCCCACTTTTCAACGGTCACCAAGCTGTTTTTTGGAAACTCACACCAAGGACCGGCTGTGACTGTCCCACTGTGGGCAGTTGGCACAGTGTGGCCTGAGGGGCTGTGGAACGGGGCCCAGAATTATTCAGACACGTTTTATTTCAGTGTTTCTTTTGTTCTTCAAATCAGGTACCCAATTAAATTAGCACTGCTGCTTACAAATAGGAGAAACCATAAAATACAACGAAAATCAAGTGCAAAGATTTCCAGGCTATATTATTATTCTGGTGAAAATGGGAGGTTGTTAACGGCTACATACATGAGGAAAAGCATGCCTGTTACTGGTCTGAGACCACACGCTTAACACAGAAATGAAATGAGATCCCAAAGCCCTCATGCCGGAATGAATTATAGATGTGCCTTAACAGGTGAGTGGCCTTTTGAAGATATAAAATCATCCTCAAATGTTTACCACTGATGAGAAGTTTTCTAAGTAAAAAAAAGGTAAATATTTTTGACTCTTTGAACTTCTCTTTCATATTATCACTTACCTTCTGTAGCTGGGCTTTTTGCCCCTTGAGGTGCAGTCATTTCATCAAAACTGTTACCAAAAAAAAAAGTTTCAATAAGAAAAATGTAAACCTATTTTTGTGATTTTAAGACTTTATGAAAGAGCTTAGACACTGGAAATTTTTTAACAAATGTGTATTTATTAATGTTCAGATCACTGGAATTACCACACAAACAAGGAAAGTCTGCAATAAATCAAGATGTTTGCATTTGTACCGCTGTGCTGTGTCCCCTAACGCAGCCGGGAAGGGACAGCGAACAAGACACTGATGACATCAAGCCCGGGGCAGGAGAGGAGGGGTGGGTGGGCTTCAGGCCTGCCGGTCGGGATGAGCAGGCCCTGTGTGGGGCTTTCTGAGACCTTCAAAATTTCTTTCACTCATGTAAAAGCACCGGCTCCAGGTCCTCTTACGATCAACAGATGTGTGGGAGAAGGGCAGGGGACCACGTGTCCCACTTCTCAGCCCCAGCCCCTCTGACCTGCCCTGGGTCTTCTGAAGGTCACCGGAGGTACAGCTCTGGGGCCTCCTGGCCCCCAGGTGCTTTGGTGGGTTGCGGTGAGCAGAGTCCCAGCCCAGTGGCACCCCCTGGCTGACAGCTGCTGCAAACCCCTCTGGGATACTGTCCAGCGCCTCTGGAGTTGGCCAGCAGCCCCAAGGGCACATGGGAGCAGGCTGTGCCCCAGAAAGGGCATGAGCACCAGGGTGGCGAGGCCTGGTGACCAAAGGGCAGTGTCCAGTTTATGCTCCGCCTCGCACATCCCCTTCTGTCCCCCACCCCCACCCCAGCTGTCTGGCAATCAGGCTGAGCGGCCAGAGGCTGCAAGGGCAGCCTCCCCTCTGCCGGCTCAGGCCCCGGTGACTCCTGCGTGGCTGCCCTTCCTCCCTCCCCACCCCATTTCTGCCACGGTGAGGGCCAGCCTTGCACAGAGCAGGGTGGTTACTGTGGGTGTGCCCAGATGGGGGCCACAACAACTCAATTCCCAGGCAAGCAGCCCAGCCGCCAGGGCAGTGACTCAGGAGAAATCGGGCCCAGGGAGGCTTCATGAGCTTTTAGCTGGTAGACAAAGGGCACGTGTCAGTCCTGGCCTCCACGCAGGGCTGAGGATGCCCGGGGGCCAGAGACATGCTCATGCCCACCTGCGGCTGCTCCGGCCCACGCCTCACCCCTGGGAAGGCCCCCGCTGGGTGGGTGGGTCTCAGGAGGTGCGAGCCAGAGGCCCAGAGGCCCAGGGTAGGGGCCTGGGAAATGGGAGGACTGGGGGCTCGGGACAGGCCAGACTGAGGGCAGGTGCCGGCCTGAGGAGGGCCAGCGAGGGGCTCCAGCTCCTTAGCTGGCTGCTCCTCTAGTGAGGATGGCCGGGCAGATGCTTGCCTCCAGGCAAGGCCCACGTCCCGAAAGGCCGCAGCTGACTGCCCCGCCCCGCCACAAGCCCAGCCCGTTGAGGGGCCTCAGTGCCTACTGCCCACCATGTGGGCAGGGCCAAGGCTGAGGCCCCAGCCCCTCACCAGCTCCCTCTGCAGAGCAGGCACCTGCACCCCCACAGGACTGGGCACCCCTGAAGTGGGCCCGCCGCCCTGATGCAGGGTCACACCAAGCCAGTCGGGCCCCCAGCATGCCCCGTGCCCCTTATCCCAAGCTGTTGGGGCCATGGTGCCAGGCTTAGGGCTGGTCTCTAAGACAGGCTGCAGCCCCCACACCAGACCCGCGTCAAGCGCCAAGTGTGGCACCCAGTCTGGCCTCCCTGCCCCCCAACCCCGGGTGGCAAGAGGGGCCTGGCTCCACAGGAGGGTGGCCACCCTGCTCTGCGGAAGCCTCCGTCCTGATGCACGGGGAACAGGGGCGCCTGGGCCCCCTCTCCCCCTGGACAGTGCTCGGCTCTGCACACCCAGCTGCTGCTGGTCAGGGCAGGGCTCTCAGTCACCAATCCTCACTCCTCACTCCCGGGCCCATGACATCTCACTTCCCGAATCCCATCCTTGTCCCTGCCACCTCGTCCCACCCTCCACAGCCCTCCTGGGCTCCTCCCATCTGACCCTCACAAGGACCGGAGGGATCCCTGCTCAAAGCCCTCCCTGGGCCTCGCCTTCTGCTCGGGAGGAGCCCACTGCCGCACTCTGGGACCAAGGCTCCTGTCGCCCCTTGTGGCCGGGTGTGGGCTCTGCCTCCTGGGGGGTCTCTGACCCGGGGCCCGGGGCCCGGGGCGGGCCTTGCTGCCCCAGCAGGCCGTGTCCAGCATCAGCGGCTTCTGAGCCCTGGAAGGCCAAGGGCAGAAGCTCCGCGCCGGAGGACTGTATTGCCTCTGGTCTGGAACCTTCCATCCACAGGAGACGGGACCGTTTCTAGCCCCAGAGAGCCTGGTCTGAAGCACCAAGAGTGCTGGGTGTGCAGCCAGTGGAAGGGATGCAGCCCGTGGCTCACCCATCCCCAGTGCCCAGGGCAGCTGGCAGGGCACACAGAAGCCCGGACAGGGCACCAGCCCTGCCTCCTCACCCCCAGGGCATGGAACTGGAGTAACAGGGAACGCATACACATGCCCTCCCTACGGACCCAGCTAACAACTCCTGCCATGGCCCAGAGGCCACGCGGGAAGGTGGAGAGGCAGAGCCATGCATCTCCACATGTCCCATGTCCGTCCTGGAGCTGCTGGAAAGCAGCCTCTTTGTACACCTGCAGCAAGGTGACGGTCTCATAGGACTCAGGGGTGACCAAAATGCCCAGCCAAAGCATACCGTCCACTCAGCTCAGCTGGTGCTGAAGTCCATTATTCTCATCTGCCAACAGCTCTCGGCCTGCCTGAGCCCCCCTCTCTCCACAGCGCACACGCACACACACGCATGCACGCACGCATGCTCTCCTAAGAACTGCAGTGAGTTTGCATTCCCCCAAATTCCTAGGCTGAACCTACTCCCAGTGTGATGGCTGGGACCCACAGGAAGGCTCCCTTCAGAAGGTGCTTAGGTCATGAGGGTGGAGCCCTCCTGAATGTGATGAATGCCCTTAGAGAAGAGAGCCCAGGGAGCTACCTGCACCCTCCGCCACGTGGGGACACAAAGGCACCATCTGTGAACACTAAGGGGACCGTCACTCGACCATGCTGGCTCCCTGGCCTCGGACTTTCAGCCCCCACACTGTGAGACAGACATCTGTTTGCGCCACCCGGTCTGGGTATTTTGTTAGGCAGCCCAGATGGACAGACGCGCAAGCTCATGTGTGCACACACGCACCCTCCCATCCCCCACGCCGCAGAAACTCCTTCCTGGGATGAAGGGACTAAAGGGCCAGGGCGCCAGCTACGCTGCAGAGAAGACTAAAGCGGCCTCTGAGCAGCAGCGTGCAGCCTCACACTCAAGGCTTCATCCTCCCCATCAGGCCCCGAGCACGACCTTGTAAGCTGGGACTCAGCTCAAGCCCATCACACATCCTCTGCCACAGGGGACACAGGGGGCTGGGACCTCAGGGAGAGGAGGGAGGGCTATCCACGGGTGTCCCCATGCTAGCCTCCTGCCTCTCCACACTTGCAGAGGGGCCAGCGCTGTCCCCCAAGATAGCCCACCTGGGCCGCCATCCCACTGGAGGCCACCGTCAGAGTCCACGTCCCAGACAGGACTTTATTTGATGCTTTCCCTGTGGCCCCTCCCGTGCTCACAGGAGGGAGTTCTTCCCTGGGGTGTGAAAGAGGAGCTCCCTCAGCAGGGCACTTGGGACAGACCCACTGGCCAGCGAGTCCTTCTGACTGGAGCTCCAACCTGGAGAAGACAGGGTGGCCTTCCTGGGGCTCTGCCTGGCTCTGGAGGCCTTCCAGAATCTCGGCCAGCCTGGCAGACGCGGCCAAGCTCCCCTGGCGGCCCAGCCCCAGCTGTTTTGCCTTGGCTACTGCCGGGCACTCAGTAGCAGTCCAGCCTGCGTCAGAGCGTGGGACCCAAGCCTGGGCCACTGCCCGGGCCATCACCGGAGCCCTCGGGGGCCCCTCTGGACTTGCCCTTCTGGAGTGTGTAGGCAGATGGCCCCAAGCGCAGGATTTTCCCGCTGCCCAGACACTCATCTCCTTTGTAGAACACAGCGAACTAGAGAGGAGAGAGGCCATGTCACTCAGTGGGAGCTGGGACCAGGGGAGCTTGTGGCTGCTGGGCTGCGCTGGGGGCAATGCTTTGCTTCCCCCTTTTCTGGCCTTGCCCCTGGGACCCAGCCTGGAGGCAGGCCGAGGCAGGGCAGCTGGGCCCTCCCAGTGGCCAAGCAAAAGCCAGGCCATGGCAGTCCTCTTGGCTGGGAGAAGAGAACCAGGGGCAGGGCTGGCTGCAGCTCCCACCCTGGCTGGCCAACCAGGTGCCGGCCCTCCAGAGCAGGCAGCCAGCTAGCTGGCCCCCTCACCCGCACGGGCAGCTGAGCAAGTGGTGCAGCCCATCTCAAGCATGAGGACCTGCCACACAGACTTGGGGCTGAGGCCCTGTCCTGCCCTCCAGCCAGTGTCCCTTCTGCCCCAGAGCACAGTGCAAAGCTGGGCAGACCCCACTGACCTGTCCTGGGGTGAGGGCCCGCACAGCCTTCACAGCCGTCACCCACACGGTGCCATCTTGATTGAGAGTCAGCACACAGGGCACTGGGTGAGAGAGAGGGGTCCTTGGGGCGGGGTGCTGGCCTTGCTCCATGTGGTCAGCCTCAGGCCCTGGGCCCCAGGGAGGGAGTACCAGGCAGCAGGTGCCAGAGTTGCTCAGGGATGCTGAGTCAACAGCCAGAGGGGATCATGGGACACACCTGCTGCCTGGCCCGCCACACATGGACCCCAGGTGCTGACCTCCCAAGGACCTCCCTGCACCCCGAAAAAGGGAGCGAAGCTGGGCCTCGGCACCTCCCAGCGCCATCTCCAGGGCTGGCAAAGGGGGCTTGGAATGTCACAAAAGCCTGAGCAGGGGGCACTCTCGGAGCCCAGGTTTCCTTTTGCCCAGCCTACCCGGGGCCTCTCCTGAAGGGCCTGCTGCTCAGTCACCTAGCGCCATCTGGTGGCGGAACCGGAAGTGGCACTCCATCATCTTGTCCCGGACCAGAGCAGCAGGCGGCTCCTCCGCAATCCAGTGCACGCGGCTGGTCCGCAGCAGGTCCCTGTACAGGGCCGGGTGGTCTGTCTGCGGGGCCTGTGGAGGCAACACCATGGTGGTGACGCCCTGAAGCCCTTGGCAGAGGGGCCGCGCCCCAAAGCCTTCAGCCAGACCTTGTCAGTCACAACCCTAGCAGCACACGCTTACTGATGAACTGTAGCGTCAATGTGGAAACTCACGGGACCACCCCGCCAGTCTTTTGGTCCCCACATTGCAGGTAAGGCAGCTGCGTGCAGGGGGGGAACGTGTTGGCATGGCCACACTGGAGAGAAGCGGAAGTGTGATGGGAGCCTGAACCTTAGTCAGCGTCCTCCGAGTTCAAGTCACTCTGCCCACCCCATCCAGCCCTTGCGCCCACCAGCCCACCTGGGGCCAGTGCCAGGGACGTGGGCCAGCCACATCTCTGGCTTGCTTCTCCAAAAGGCCACTGCAGGAACCCCACCAAACCCCACATGGCTGGGGAGAGAGGGGTGGGTGCTGGCTCCCCGGGCTGTGTGGAGGCCATCTGCCTCTGAGGCCCTCGTCCCCAGCCCAGGGCAGGAAGATCCATATAGGGACACATCAGAAGATGGCCCTCCTGGCTTTTCTTCAAGCAAGAGACCACAGAAGCACTAAAATCACTTCATGCTGGACAACAATCCCTGTCCAGGGTTTTATGCCTGTGGCTGTCCCAGGAAGAGGTCCCAGGTCTGTGTCTGGGAGAAGGCCCCCAGCTTTAGGACAGAGCACCAGGCAGCCCCGACTTGTTCGGGGCGCTGAGATGGGGGCCGTCAGGGTGGGGCTCTCCTGTAGGGCCATACCGGCAGTCCTGGCCTCTGCCCACTAGACCCCAGTAGTACCCATTTCCTCCAGCCTCCTCCAAATTGTGACAATCAAAAATGTCCCCAGACTTTGCCAAATGTCTGCGGGGGGTGGGGGCAAACTCATGCCCTTTGTGAAGCCCTGCTCTACAGCCTGGGAATGCAGGCCGCCGTCAGCATGGGCCAAGACTCTGCTTCGGCAGCCAGCCAAGCGTGGTCTGGCGCGGCCGCTTCTGTCTGTTCCACAGGGACCTGCTGGAGCCCACTGTGTGCGGGGCCTGCCTCCACACTGAAGCCACCCCCTCTCCACGGGGCCTTCAGCATGTGCTCCTTCATCTTGGAATCTCACTGCTCTCTTCTGTAAAATCAGAGCAGTAATATCTATTCATAGGAACTAATGTGATAATTAAGAGTGACCAGCATACACTAAGAGCCTCACAAGTACCTTAAACAAAACCTTTCTGGTGCTTCGGGCCAGTCCCGGGAGGATGCTGAAGGAAGGCAGGGGAGCCGCCTCCCCCACTGCCGCTGGGCAGTCCTTACAGCCCTGCCTGGCTCGCACACACGGCGGGCGCCACCAACGCCTACCGACTCACCACGAACACGTCGCCCTTGGCGCTGTCCTTCTCCACCACATACCAGGGCTCGCGCAGGCCGCCGATGCTGGCTCTCTGGCCCAAAGTATACAGAAACCAACCTAGGGGCAGAGAGTTGCTCAGTGAGGTGGGACCCGCTTCCATCCCGAACATCACACCCTCGTGATGGGAAGAACAGGAAGGCAGCAGGTGGGAGGCTGTGGGCCACGTGGACAATCCGCAGAGGCTATGGGTCTCCAGTCAGCAGTGTCTGGCCTAACCAAGTCCCTAAGCCTGTCTCACCCCGTGTCTGGGCCTAGGTCAGGCTGTGCCTCATACCCGCTACGAGGAATTCCTGTTTGGGGATCGCCTAGTCCAGGAGGGGCAGGGCTGGCTCCTTTAGAAGGTGGGCTGAGCGCCATCCCAAGCTGAGAGTCCTGCTGCGCCCTTGATGTACTCCCTTCCCCGCCAGCCCCTCTAAGGTACTGACCATACTGCACCAGGACATCAGGCTGTCCCCGACTGCTCTGTGCCCAATTCCTCCCAGCTGGGCTCTACGCAGCCCCCTCCCGCGCCCTCCCTCCTGAACACCAGGAGCTATCTGACGGCCTCCTGCAGGAGACGACTAGGGAGCACCTGCATTTCTTTCCCCAGCAAGGCTGTCACCTCCTCCTGTTTCAGGGATGCACGACTCCCCCGCTCAGCTCTCCAGGAACCAGTGACATCCAAGCCCAGCTCCCCTGACAGGAAAGGGAAGCCATCTGCCCAAACAGAGGTGGGGGATTCCAACGATCTGGAATCGCAGCTGAAACTGCTCACGTTTGAGTGCCAGCCCATCCCTTCAGCAGGTCAGGCTGCTCTGGGTCAAGACCCACCTGGGGCCTCAAGCCCCCAGGGCCTGATGTTCCCCCGGCTCCCCCACCCAACATGTGAGCGCCCACCGGGCTGTCAACTCTGATTCGTCTCTGTCCCCTATCCTCCCACACCAGCTCAGTGCAAGCTCAGGGTGCCCTGACCCTCATAAATGTCAGCAAGCTAGCAGCACCCCAAACACAACACCCCTGCCACGCGTGCAACATCTGACCCCATCTCTTCATTGTCCTAATCATGAGACTCGTGCTTTGAAACCAACCCAGCTCCCTCCGAGGGGCAGGCTGGAATTCTTCTGCACTGCAATGATACTTTTTACAGAAAGAAAAGAATTCCACTTCCTGTGACTTAAAACACAACGCAGTGAAGTCTTTCCGAGTCAGACGGCACCCCCTTCTACTAGCTGCAATGCTTAAAGCAGACCACACCACCTTGATGCAAAAAATCCCAGCACGGCCAACCCTGCCCGCCTCTGCTCCCCAGAGTCTCCCTGACTCACGGCCCACGTGGAAGGAGAGGAACCACAGGTGTCCACCTGCTTCCCAGAGCGGAAACCCGCCACTACCTCAAGGAGTTCACAAGGACCAGCAGCCCCGCTAGCGTCGCACCTTTATGTGTTCCCAGAACTTTACTGTCTTCTATGGAGATGAATTTACCAGGTCGAGGCTGTAAATACTGGGAAACAAAAGGTTCATTACTAGTGGACTCAGGTCCAGAGCAGAAACCTGGCTCCATCTTCTTACATCAAAGAACACTCACCTGAAGGATGAAACTTTCAAAATTTCTTTTACCGATGAAACAGATCCCCATGCTCTGAAATGAAAGGAGGGCCGACCATGAAACGAACTGACAGCAGGATGTGTCCTGCATGAGAACAAGGGGCCAGGGGCCACACTCTGTCCAGGCCTCCTGGGGCTTCCCTCCTGCCCTACACCTCACCACACCTCTGGACAGGGGGCCTGGCTTTGCTCTGCTGGCACCCACAGACCCCAGTCACAACCCACAAACGGACCTCAGAGGCTTACAGAATGTCCTAGTCACCCAGGGTCTACTTTAGGTCCCCAAGGCCGCACCACTTATACCCAGCAGGGCCTGCCCCTGTGTGCTGACCCATGAGACTGACGGCCCCAGGAAACAAGGGTGCTCCAGGCCTTCAGGCCACTGTCTGTGAGTCCCAAGGGACAGACAGAAGCCGGAGCAGGGTCAGGGAGTAGAGCAACCAGGCCAGAAGCTGGGAGTCCACGGGACAGCCAGAGGCAGGTGATCCCTTTCCCGGGAAAAGCCTGAGCTGGGACGAGGGCTCTTTCCACCGCCGCACTCGCCCCGTGGCTTCAGCATCTGTGCTTTGGTCCGTGCCTCTAGCAGGTGGGCCCTGCGAGGGCGGCTCCCTTGGTTCCCCCAGCACCACCCCCAGGAACTGAGCAGGAACACAGAGGAACAGATGACGGCGTGTCTTCCCTGGGGACAATCACTTGCTGACCACAGGCCTGGTCACGCCCATTCCCTGAAGCAGCCACCACTAATGCTAACTCCACCCCGATGTGGCCTGAGGAGACCAGGACACCGGGACCAGCCCATCCCACTTTCTTCCTCCAGCACCAAGCCACCCACACTGGCATCACCTCGGTTCCACCAATGCACTAGGCTCTTTCCTGCCTCAGGGCCTTTGCACAAGCTCTTCCCCCACCCACAGGGCTTCCCCCGACCTGCTCCATGACACTAAACCCATGCAGCTGAGGCCTCAGGTTGCCTGTCATCTCCTCCATGGCCTTGCTTGATGGCTCTGCCACCACCATCCAGGTTAGAGCCCCCTGGGGTACTGTTTCAAGGGGTCCTCCACTTTCTCTCAGACATTTGCTGAGTTTACAGTGGTATGCGTCCTGTCAGCTCCGTGGAGGCAGGCGTGAAGCGGGGCTGTGTGCTCCTCACTGTCTCCTCAGAGGCCAGTAGCAGGCCCTCAAAGAGGTGTGCGTCACAAGCAGGGGGCTAACCTGTGCGCAGGGCCCTGCCCCACTTGGCAGTCTAGGCCAAGAGCCCCCCAACAGCCCCAGGAGGGTGCAAGAGGGAGAAGATCTGCCTATGCTGCCTCAGGAAGATCAATGGCACCTCCCACTGTGCGCGCGGCTGCACACTCGGAGGAGGTTCTCCCAGGCTCTCAACCGGCATAGTGCCCGGGGCCGGCAGGTGGTGCTTCTCCCCACACAGTGGAGCAGTGCAGTGAACATGCACACCCCTGCGACCTACCTCTTTTTTCTGAAGCACGTGATGAAGTCTATTCTCAGCAGCTATTTTCTTTACAAAATCTTTCGTTAATCCCCCCAGAGGGAAGAGGGTTCTTCTCAGGGCATCCTGGGAAACCTGGCTGAGAAAGAAGGTCTGGTCTTTAAAGCTGTCAGCTGCTTGGAGAAGTTTTACCGCTGCCAAGAGTAAAGAACAAAAGATGTTGCAGGAATAAGAACAATGATCCTTTGCTCTCAGTAACGTCCTCCTGTTTACTTAGAATAGCCCTGGTCTGTCAGAAACAAAAAGCAATACTCAAAAGCAGAGTACTGGAAAAAGCAGCCACATGGTTGTGGTAAGAAAAATTCTCACCCCTTATTTATCTACTATTTTAAAAAAAGAGGGAAGGTACATTTTATGTATAAGGCAATTTGTTCCTGTTTATAATTTAGATTATAATGTTTTCAAAGATGCATCACATGTAAAAAAGTGTTCTGAAGTGTAAGAAAAAAACAAGTCAGCCCAAAATAAATTCAGCCAAATTCGGGAAAACTGGATGAGACGACATACAGGAAATTCCAATGACATGGCAGGACTTCCTAACAACCCCTGAAGTGTTCATGCCTCGGCTGTGTCCTCTGGGGAAGACCACCGACTCTGGCAGCACATTACTTCCAAGTGCATTTTCTTTCTTGGTTAGAAATGTTCTTTGCTCAGAGTCCAAGCTGACATGTGCCAGACGCTCCTCTGCAATTTCTCTAATGTCCTCTGCTTTGTAAGGAATCGTTGGGCTTTAAGGCAATGGTGTAGGGGTAGGACAGATCTTGGCCATGTGACACTGGTACAGCAAAGAAGGCCTGGCTCCATCTCTGGGCCACGGCAGCCCTGCCCAGCGTTTTACGGAATTTCACTATTGCAGCTGTCAGACTCCCTGTCAAGTTCAATGACCAAGGTAAAAGGCCAAACATGACACCAGTATTATGGCTTCTCTCAGTATTTCTTCCTGTCCAATGCTCAGAGAAGCCTCAACAGGTTATACTTAGAATATGTGACACTTGTGATAGGTCCAAACAACACGTGTACACATGCGTTGCCGGGAACAGTCATGTGTGTGACATCCTCTCTGTGGAGTTCATATTTTCTACCGGTAACCCTGAATCTGATTCTCGTGTTGGCTGAGTGAGGTTCAGTTATTCCCATTTACAGACAAGGAAACTGAAGTTGGGTTTTATTACATTAAAGTGGCTCAACAAAATGGTGCAGGAAAGAGAACAGCATAACTGGGAAGGGCCCAACCTCCTAACCTCTATTCCATTACTTGTTATATTCAAAACCACAAATCAGTTGAAAAATGAAAAATTTGAGTTCAGCCAGTCATCGGGAAGCAGACTCATTTGCCAAATGCTACTTTTTCTTTCAAAACTCAATCTAGTCAGTGTGTATATAAAAGCCTCAAAATACCACAAACAATTTGCATTTTCTTATAGCTCTGAGTTATTTTTTAAAAAACTCAAAATATTATTTTTTAAAAAGAAAAGTGGCAATCCTAAACCACGGCAAGGAGCTATGATGAGCTGAAGGCCTGCCTGTCCTGGGGGCTTCATTCACACAACTTTGCCCCTTCCAGCCTCAGGCGTGTGGGGCCGGGCCAGGGTCACCAACCCTGCGGGTACAGGTGCGGAGACCCAGGGCAGCGCAGGGCCAGGGCCTGGAGCGCATCACCCGATGGGCACTCTGCCCAGACCCCAGGCAGGAGGCCCTACTCCGTATCTCTACAGAGTAAGTAAAATAAAAAGCCTTAGTGTGCCTAAGGAACACACGGGAAACAGACATTATGGAATTACATAAACTTTCTCAACAAAACCTATGCCAATGTGATCAAAAAAGTTTCTGATGCCTATGAGCTAGCATAAAGGTCCAGGTAGCTCTAGAAGGCAAAGGATTTTCTAGGAGATAAACAGGCAAGTCTACTCCATATGGAAATATATCCTTCATCAACTTGGCTCCCTCCAATGCACTGGCACTTGGTGAAGCCTGCGCAGTTCCTGAGCAGCAGGGCTTTGCCATCTTCCGGCAGGGAGGGTCTCCCAGGTAAGGGGTGCCCAGGAGGGAGAAGGGCAGCACCTGGAGAGGCAGCGGGAAGGAGAGCCGAAGACACTGTCCTGTCCCCTCCTGCTGGCAGGGCCAGAGGCCCCCAGGCAAACATAGCAGCTGAAGGCCCAGTGCCCTGTGGGCGGCAGGGAGGCCTTTCCAGTACGTGCTGACCTTGTTGGGGCTCCAGTCAGAAGGGTATCTGAGCCCCTCCGCTGTGAGAGGAAAGGGGAGTGTGAGGGAAAGGAGACAGGGCGGCTGAGCACCTGCCAGCACCTCAGGGCTCCCGTAACGCAGCACACGCCCACACGCTCACAGCCCCTTTCACGGGGCTCAGTGAGGAGCACAGGACTCAGCTGGGCCCTGGGACGGCAGGGAGAGCCCAGACTGCAGAGGTGGGTGGCCCTGGGCTGAGATCCAGCTCAAACGACTTCACCCAAGCCTCAGTTGCCTCACCTGTAAAACGGGACAAGTGCACACCTCCTTACACTGGGAGGAGAGGCGAAGAGGAATTTGTGCATGTAAAGCCAGGGGTAGGGGGAAGGGGCAGGTAGCCATGTGGCAGGCTGCTAGGAAGCCACAGGTGGAGAAATGCTAAACTCCGGGATGATACTGTGACCATGGAGAGTCCTCCAGTAACAGACTCTGGGTCCCTCTGTCTTTCCCATCACGATGCTATGACTACTCTTTTCTAAACACAAATATACTCCAGGACAAGCCAGCAGCTTCCCAGTTGACTGTATGGCATTTACATTTTTTTAGAAAGGTGAGACTTTGCTTCCTTTGACCACCACTTACACTGCCAAAAACTAATCCGTGTGCACAGTCTTTGTAATTGCTGCAAGCCTGACCACCTGGCCTGCCTACAGCAGTCAGGTCTCCAGCACTTGTGTCCCGCTAAAGCATGCTTGAATCTCAAGCCCTGAAAAACCTGATGGGAAGTAACAGGGCCTACAGCACTCCAATTATTGAAAATATTTCCTCCAGTATCATGGGAACCACACGCAGTGTCCACACTGGGTTACAAATGATGGATTCAGCTTTCCACCTGCCTTTGCCTGGATACCGGGCAGGGACTTCTCCCGCTGCCTAATCATGGCCCTTAGAGGAAATGACTTTCTCAAAGAGGAAACCCAAAGGAGCACACAGTTAGGAAAACACAGAGACCTGGCAGGTATGTGCAAACAACTACTGCTGTCCTTCTTCAAAATGTTTTACTTTGTTTGCAAATAATTAAGGTCTGACCCAGGCATTTTAACTTACCATTTCTAACTTCAAATCGATTTCTGAAAAGCCCTTCTGGCTTCTTAATGTACTTCTGCTGGAAGACTTCTTCATCTTCCAGGGATGTTCTTGCATAATGACCTGTGGCAACTGCATCTGCTCCTGCGATGTGTTCAAAAACACACGGATCAGATTTCTCAGCACAGGCCAAGGGAGCTGAAGCAGCCTGCCGCGGATGTCTGCAAAGGATCTGCCCCACTCTCAGACACGGAGGTCCAGGAGCTAGAAGCGCACCTTCAATTCTGAAGGGCCAGCAGTGTCTGACTCTTCCTTAGACTGATACAGCCTTGCTACAAAGTTTTACTGTCTTCAAGAGCCTTTCAAAAAAAATACTGATCCATCATTCATTCTAGCTTACAGAAACAGATATGCACACTAAGTGTTAAGTGCAAAAGTCCATTTCAGTGTTTCTTATACTAAGAAAAAATCTTAAACAACCAAAGTATTCAACACCAGGACAATATGAAGTAAATTAATATGCCATTGCCATAATAAAAGTACCCAGAACTTCAGAAGCTCATCGTGGTGACCCCAACAGCAGGGGACAGGAGAAAGAACCTGGGATTCACAAAGCACAGCAACAGACACCCAGGGGTGGTTTAAGCACACAAGTCAGCATCAGGAAGGGGCAGCACACAGGAATGGGGATGTCCCAACAGGCAGACGGACATGAGAAAGGCGAAGTGTGGGCAGGGACAGACTGCAGGCCAGCTGTCGGTGGGGGCAGGGCCTTGACCACCAGGTGGTCTTTGAGAAAAGATCACTAGACTTGGCTGCTAACCCAGAGGAACAGACCCAGAATCCAGGGTCCGACACAGACCCAGACCTGTTCTCAGGACAAAGCAAGAGGAAAGACATCAGGACTAGCAAAAAGGACGACCAGGCGAGAAACTAAACGCCGAGTTTCTCGAGCCCTAAATTAGGGCTCGTGACCCTTCCGCTTACTGTAGTTACATCTGGAACCAGAGCGTCTCTGAACAAAGCTGAACCTGCAGGCAGGGCCTAGAGGACCCACCCCCCAAATCTCTGGCCGTGATCCCCATCTTCCCTTGGAACTCTGTGCAGTGGGCTCTCCTGAACGGACATTCCTGCCCTCCTGTTTGTGCGGTCCTAGAGGAAGGGCACGCTCTCCTCCCAGGGACCCGTGGTCAGCACGCTGCCACCGCCGCCAGGAAGTTCTCCTAGCAGTGAAACAGAAGACACCGCTTTCATTCCTCCCTCTCCTTTGAGCGGTGAAACTGTTACAAGGCTTTGGCTTCTCGCTCTCTCTGAAAATCTCTGTTTTAAAAAAATAAATTAAAATAAACTACTTACCCAGATTATCGACGGCATAATGAAAAAAACAACGGAATTTGATGTGCTTGTTGCAGACTATGTCAGGATTGGGAGTTCTTCCTTTTTCATATTCATTTAAGAAATCACTGGAATAAAAGGAACGAATTTGCATCTCAGTGTGAAACATTCCTCAAAACACAAATAAGTTAAATTACTTGCTCCGTTTAGTTCCTCCTTATTGTACCAAAACTGTCATTTTCTGCAGAACAGAAGAGCTTCAATATACAGCCATTTTCAGTATTTTCATCAAATGTTTGTACAAAGCCAGCTGTACTCTCTGTCTGAATTTATAACCAATAAACCTGGGTTAGAAAGTAAGGTATTATCACCTGTTGCTACTGCTCAGGAGCTATTCTGTCTCCCCAAAGGCCCCCAGGGTGTGTGGGGAGGGATGTGAATGACTCAGTTAACTTCTGCCCCCTTTGTCTTCAACAGAGGAAGGCTGGGGCGAGGAAGAGGACACGCCTGACTCACAGCAGGAATCACCTATCAAGCTACAACTCAGGGCTCTACGGCCATTCACAATCTCCGCCTGGGAGCCTATGTGGCCAGCACATGCCTCTGAGTACCAGCACCCTCCTGACCACTTACAGTGGGTGAGGCATCCTGACTAAGCAGCTTTCTGCTCTGACAGACTGACTGGACAGGGAAGGGGGATGATTCAGTGAGAATTCCATGGTCTTAGAGTATTCATCTCGGGAGGCATGCAATGCTGTTTCAGGAGTTTAAAATCAGGTAAGTTTTTGGTATATGTGATCATTTTTTAATTTAACCTAAAGCTCTCCATTGATCAACAATGGTTAATAAAAAAACAATGCTAATCAAAAGGGTCATATTATGAAAAAGATTAAGAATCTGCACAGGGTCTCAGGTCACATGTGCATCTTCACTGTTAGCAGGCAGGCCACGCTGTCACCACTATTCCCATGAATGCCTGAAACGTGTTGTTCCCTATTTTCAAACACTTGATAAGAACACACATTTCTCCTTTTTTTTAACTGCAAGAAAGTTATCAAGTGATTCATTAAACTGTAAGCTACTTAAGGTAGACTCCATGCTTTGCTCTTTCTGTATGTCCATATTCCCTAAAACTCTTCGTCCATAACAAGCCCGGAATAAACAGAGGCTGAACACTCACACCCACTGCAGGAAGAGTGTAAGTTAACCATTCACCAGGTGGCACAGGGGGAAGACACACCAGCTGGCAGGGCGAGACCAAATGAGTACAGCCCCTGGGCGACCAGAGACCCTGCCTGCTCGCTGTGAGGGAGGCAGCTGGAAAAAACAGCTAACATCAGGCAGCAGCCCCCCGAAGGCCCACTGGGTGAGCAAAAGGATTCAGAAGACATTTCTGAGCTCTGGGGAACTCTTAGAGTAGTGAGCCCTCAGAACAAAGAGCCCGACAAGTACAATTAGAGCTCTGCCCAAGGCAGTGGGGTGAGGCCAGGGCGCAGGGCACTCTGGTCAGAGCCCTGCAAGTGTGCAGGGCTGAGCTAATACCCCGTGGGGCCCCCTCCCTTCACCCCTAAGGAGCAGAGCCCAAAGCTCAGGCAGGGATATCAGAAAGATGCCCGGGGAACACGGGCCTGGCAACCTGGGCTCTAAAACAAGCTCTGCTCTCCTGCTGCTGTGGGACTCGGGACAAGGCATTCTACCCGCCAGGCCTCAGCTAAATGTGAGTCAACCTCCAAAAAAATGTGTTCACATACTTTCAAAACTTAGCAATAAAGAGTAAAGTTTAAATTTACCCAGATTTCTTGCTATCCCCTCAAACCGTGCAGTCCCGAAGGGGATACAAGCCAGCTTCCCCCCCCACCGCCCGTCCAGCCTGGACCTGACACCATCACTGGCTCCTCCTCCCTTTCTCTGGCTTCCATCGCTCCTCGGTCACCGAGCCGCACAGCACTGCCTCCCGAAGGCGCCCGAAGGCCAGCTGAAGTGCTGGCTACAGTGCAAGTTCTGCGGCCCCGTCCCAGGTACGTGCTTAACAAGCACCCTAGCCGACTCTTTTGGCTGCAATCTACTTCCCAGCAGATCTGTCCCCTGGGGACCTATCCCAGGCAGCCTCCACCTCCTACCCCACCCTCTGCTGCCCCAAGCCACAGCATGTCCTTCCATTCTCTGCCTGCAGTCTTCCCCCGCACTCAGCTGCCCGCTCTCTTTTTAATCATGAATAACAACAGCTATACGTACTGCTCACTGACACGAGGTGCTTACCGTATGACCTCACTGAATTCTCCCAATAGACCTATGAAGCGTCCCCCCACTTAAAGGATGAGAAAAACAAGGCTTAGCGAAGTGAGCTGCCAAGGTCACACAGTAAGTGGCAGAATCGGGACTGAGCCAAGGGTTCCCTGGCATAAAGCATAACCCAGGCCTGGGCACAGGACTGCTGCCCGGGACACCCCGGATGGCCACTCAAGCCTCACCACACCCCAGTCCTGAGTGTCCGTTCTCTGTGACGAGTCCAGCCAAGCCTCTCAACATTCCAGAAACAAATGGGCATTTCTCCGCTTCACCACTGTGCTTGCTGTCCCGTTCAGATGTCTTCTCTATTCCTGTTATTTTCAAGAGCAGGTCAAACCTCACCTTCCATGAGGCCTTCCTGACCACTCCTTCAAAATGTTTCTCCCTCCTCACCCTGTAGCATTTTAATAGAACCGCTGGTACTTCCTATGTGCAACTCACCACCAGTACCTCTTTTGAAGGTGATGTCCTCCCAACTAAACTGCGAATTCCTACAGAGTGGGGTCCTGGGTATACATCTTCATGTTCCCAAACATGCCACAGTTGCCTAGTACAGAGTAAGTACTTAATAATAATAATTGTAGGGAAAATATTAGACTTTAAAATTTTTTGTGTGTTTCCTGTTGTCAGAGGTACAGGGGAGTAGATCACCTACTTCCCTCAGAGGCCCCCACTGCTGACCTACACGGGCATCGGGAACTCACCACATGGCACCTCCCAGGGGAGACCTCTGCCTTAGCTCCCCTACTCTAAGTTAGCAGCAGATAAACTCAAGGTTCAACAAGGCATTAAGGAGATTTCTGGCAGGTGGCACGATAAGGGAAAAAGAGTTCTGGGTGCTCTGAGATGCAGGCCTGGCCTCTAACACAGAGCTCCCCTCCCCTGGCGGCTGAGGCCTCTCTGACCACTGCCAAAGACTGCTGGCTGCATGACATTACTCTGTCAGTCCTTCCCCTGAAAAGGATTCACAGAACGTCAGGAAGCCTTCTGCACTTGTGCACGGCACTCACCTGAACACATCATTCCAATACTCCTTCACATAGGACACTTGATGGAAAGGAATGTCCAGGATTTGGCAAACTCTGTAGGCATCGTCACAGTCTTTGTCGGCAGTGCAAACCCCATGTTCATCCAGCAAGTCCCAGTTCTTCATAAACACTCCTGTCACTTGGTAACCTGCAGGAAGGAGAGAGGATGAATTAATGAATATGTAAAATCAACAATAAGGACTTCTGGGAAGATGGCGGCGTGAGCAGGGTGGGGGAAATCTCTTCCCAAAACCATACGTGCTTATGAAAATACAACAAATACAACTATTCCTAAAAGAGAGACCAGAAGATACAGGACAGCACTCAGCCTGCATCTACACCTGAGAGGACTTGGCACCCCGAGAGGCAGGTAAGATACGGAGCCGCGACACGTGGGACCCAAGCACTCCCCCACCCCAGCGCACCGGCAGGAGAAGAGGATTCAGAGCCAGGAGGGAGTGGAAGCACAGGCCCACGAAACAACCAGCCCTGGTGATCTGTGCAGGGAGCGCTGACGCACACCCGGTGGTGTATCGGAGACTGGAGAGACAGAGGGTGCAGGATCTGAGCCTGGGAACGCACCCGGGTCATCGCAGCTGGCTCCCCGGGACAAAAGAAAAGCGTGCACATTTTTTTTAGCAGTCTTAAAGAGACAAGGACCCAGGATCGTCCCAGCACACTTGGCCCAGCAGGCTGGGAATCCTGGGTAATTTCAGACCCCTTGGCTGGCGACTGGGAACGAGTAACCGCACTCAGACTTCCCAGAGATTAACAGCCTCCCATTCGTTCCCACCCTGGCCAGAGCTACAAAGGGCCCTGCGGAATACTGGAGCAACAGCGCCACCTACAGCATTCCCACAGAATCTATTCTCAGTGGGTGTTTTTTTTTCTTTTCTTTTCTTTTTTTCTTTTCTTTCCTTCTTTCTTTTTCTTTCTTTTCTTCTTCTGTTTTTGAAATCTTAAAGAGCCCAGCTGACATACATGGCACCTACCAGTGACCACTTCTATCGCCATGAAAAGACAGAGGAATATGGTACAAACAAAATTTACCCAGACCCAGACAACACGAGAGAGGGAACCTGAAGGGATGGAAATGCACAACCTTCCTGAAAAAGAATTCAGAATAAAAGTCATAACCATACTGATGGATCTACAGAGAAATATGCAAGAGCTGAGGGAGGAAGTGAGGGAAGTCAGGAAAGACAATGCAGAAATGAGACAAGTGATTGATAGGCTTAGCAGCAGACTGGACGAGATGCAAGAGACTGTTAATTGAATAGAAATCAGAGAACAGGAATACAGAGAAGCTGAGGCAGAGAGAGATAAAAGGATCTCTAGGAATGAAAGAATATTAAGAGAACTGTGTGACCAATCCAAACAGAACAATATTCGCATTATAGGAGTACCAGAGGAAGAAGAGAGAGAAAAAGGGATAGAAAGTGTCTTTGAAGAAATAATTGCTGAAAACTTCCCCATGTTGGGGAAGGAAATAGTCTCGCAGTCCATGGAAGCCCACAGATCTCCCAACACAAGGGACCCAAGGAAGACAAAACCAAGACACATAATAATTAAAATGGCAAAGATCAAAGATAAAGACAGAGTATTAAAGGCAGCTAGAGAGAGAAAAAAGATCACCTACAAAGGAAAACCCATCAGACTATCATCAGACTTCTCAACAGAAACCTTACAGGCCAGAAGAGAATGGCATGATATATTTAACGTTATGAAACAGAAGGGCCTCGAACCAAGAATATTGTATCCAGCACGATTATCATTTAAATATGATGGAGGGATTAAACAATTTCCAGACAAGCGAAAGTTGAGAGAGTTTGCCTCTCATAAGCCACCACTACAGGATATCTTAAAGGGACTGCTCTAGAGGGAAGCACTCCTAAGGCTAAAAAGATGTCACCAGAGAAAATAAAACCATACCAAAGAAAGCAGACCATCCAAATACTAACTAAAGGCAAAGAATAAAACACCTAGTATATAAAGAATGGAGGAGGAAGAATAAGAAGGGAGAGAAATAAAGAAAGATCAGACAGTGTTTACAATAACTCAACAAGAAAGTTAAGATAGATTGTTAGATAGTAAAGAGGCAACCCTTGAACCTTTGGTAACCACGAATCTAAAGCCAGCAATGGCAATAAGTACATATCTATCAATAATCACCCTAAATGTAAATGGACTGAATGCACCAATCAAAAGACACAGAGTAATAGAATGAATAAAAAAGCAAGACCCATCTATATGCTGCTTACAAGAGACTCACCGTAAACCCAAAGATATACACACACTAAAAGTGAAGGGATGGAAAAAGATATTTCATGCAAATAACAAGGAGAAAAAAGTAGGTGTTGCAGTACTTGTATCAGACAAAACAGACTTCAAAACGAAGAAAGTAGCAAGAGATAAAGAAGGACATTACATAATGATAAAGGGGTCAATCCAACAAGAAGATATAACCATTATAAATATATATGCACCCAACACAGGAGCGCCAGAATATGTGAAACAAATACTAACAGAATTAAAGGAGGAAATAGACAGCAATGCATTCATTTTAGGAGACTTCAACACACCACTCACTCCAGAGGACAGATCAACCAGACAGAAAATAAGTAAAGACACAGAGGCACTGAACAACACACCAGAACACATGGACCTAACAGACATCTACAGAAGTCTACACCCAAAAGCAACAGGATACACATTCTTCTCAAGTGCACATGGAACATTCTCCAGAAGAGACCACATACTAGGCGACAAAAAGAACCTCAATAAATTCAAAAATATTGAAATTCTACCAAACAACTTCTCAGATCACAAAGGTATAAAACTAGAAATAAATTTTAGAAAAAAATCAAAAAGGCTCACAAATACCTGGAGACTTAACAACATTCTCCTAATTAATCAATGGGTTAATGAGCAAATCAAAACAAATCAAAGAATATATGGAGACTAATGACAACAACAACACAAAGCCACAACTTCTGTGGGACACAGCAAAGGCAGTTCTAAGAGGAAAGTATATTGCAATCCAGGCCTATTTAAAGAAGGAAGAACATTCCCAAATGAATAGTCTAGAGACACAATTACTGAAATTGGAAAAAGAAGAACAAATGAGGCCCAAAGTCACCAGAAGGAGGGACATAATAAAGATAAGAGAAGAAATAAATAAAATTAAGAAGAATAAAACAATAGAAAAATCAATGAAACCAAGAGCTGGTTCTTTGAAAAAATAAACAAAATAGATAAACCCCTAGCCAGACTCATTAAGAGAAAAAGAGAATCTACACACATAAACACAATCAGAAATGAGAAAGGAAAAATCACGACGGACCCCACAGAAATACAAAGAATCATAAGAGAATATTATGAGAATCTATATGCTAACAAGCTGGAAAACCTAGAGGAAATGGACAACTTCTTAGAAAAATACAACCTTCCAAGACTGACCAAGCAAGAAACAGAAAAACTAAACAGACCAATCACCAGTGACGAAATCGAATTGGTAATCAAAAAATTACCCAAGAACAAAACCCCCGGGCCTGATGGATTCACCTCTGAATTCTACCAGACATATAGAGAAGAAATAACACCCATTCTCCTTAAAGTTTTCCAAAAAATAGAAGAGGAGGGAATACTTCCAAACTCATTCCACGAAGCCAGCATCACTCTAATACCAAAACCTGGCAAAGACCTCACCAAAAAAGAAAATTACGGACCAATATCCCTGAAGAACGTAGATGCAAAAATACTCAACAAAATATTAGCAAACCGAATTCAAAAAAACATCAAGAGGATCATACACCACGATCAAGTGGGATTCATCCCAGGGATGCAAGGATGGTACAACATTCGAAAATCCATCAACATCATCCACCACATCAACAAAAAGAAGAAGAAAAACCACATGATCATCTCCACAGATGCTGAAAAAGCATTTGACAAAATTCAGCATCCATTCATGATTAAAACTCTCAACAAAATGGGTATAGACGGCAAATACCTCAACATCATAAAGGCCATATATGACAAACCCACAGCTAACATCATACTTAACAGCGAGAAGCCGAAAGCTTTTCATCTAAGATCAGGAACAAGACAGGGATGCCCACTCTCCCCACTGTTATTCAACATAGTATTGGAGGTCCTAGCCACGGGAATCAGACAAAACAAAGACATACAAGGCATCCAGATTGGTAAAGAAGAAGTCAAATTGTCACTATTTGCAGATGACATGATACTGTACATAAAAAACCCTAAAGATTCCACTCCAAAACTACTAGAATATCTGAATTCAGCAAAGTTGCAGGATACAAAATTAACACACAGAAATCTGTTGCTTTCCTATACACTAACGATGAACTAACAGAAAGAGAAATCAGAAAACAATTCCATTCACAATTGCATCAAAAAGAATAAAATACCTAGGAATAAACCTAACGAAGGAAGTGAAAGACCTATACCCTGAACACTACAAGACACTTCTAAGAGAAATTAAAGAAGGCACTAGCAAATGGAAATGCATCCCATGCTCTTGGCTAGGTAGAATAAATATTGTCAAAATGGCTTTACTACCTAAAGCAATCTATAGATTCAATGCAATCCCTATCAAAATACCAACAGCTTTCTTCAATGAACTGGAACAAATAATTCTAGAATTCATATATGGAACCACGAAGGACCCCGAATACCCAAAGCAGTCCTGAGAAGGAGGGATAAAACGGGGAATTACGCTCCCTGACTTCAAGCTCTATTACAAAGCCACAGTAACCAAGACAATTTGGTATTGGCACAAAAACAGACTCACAGACCAGTGGAACAGAATAGAAAATCCAAACATTAACCCAAACATATACAGTCAATTAATATTTGATAAAGGACCCTTGGATATACAATGGGGAGATGACAGCCTCTTCAGCAGCTGGTGTTGGAAAAACTGGACAGCTACATGTAAGAGAATGAAACTGGACTACTGTCTAGCCCCATACACAAAGGTAAACTCAAGGTGGATCAAAGACCTGAATGTAAGTCATGAAACCATAAAACTCTTAGAAAAAAACATAGGCAAAAATTTCTTGGACATAAACATGAGTGACTTCTTTATGAACATATCTCCCCGAGCAAGGGAAACAAAAGCAAAAATGAACAAGTGGGATTATATCAAGCTGAAAAGCTTCTGTACAGCAAAGGACACAATCAGCAGAACAAAAAGACATCCTACAGTATGGGAGAATATATTCATGAATGACGTATCCAATAAGGGGTTGACATCCAAAATATATAAAGAACTCATGCACCTCAAACATAAAGTAAATAATCCAATTAAGAAACGGGCAGAGGACACGAATAGACACTTCTCCAAAGAACAATCTCAGATGGCCAACAGGCACATGAAAAGATGCTCCACATCACTAATCATCAGAGAAATGCAGATTAAAACCACAATGAGATATCTCCTCACACCAGTAAGGATGGCCAACATCCAAAACACAAATAACAACAAATGTTAGCGAGGATATGGAGAAAGCGGAACCCTCGTACCCTGCTGGTGGGAATGCAAATTAGTTCAACCATTGTGGAAAGCAGTATGGAGGTTCCTCAAAAAACTCAAAATAGAAATACCATTTGACCCAGGAATTCCACTCCTAGGAATTTACCCTAAGAATGCAGCAGCCGCAGTTTGAAAAAGACATATGCACCCCTATGTTTATCGCAGCACTATTTACAATAGCCAAGAAATGGAAGCAACCTAAGTGTCCATCAGTAGATGAATGGATAAAGAAGATGTGGTACACATACACAATGGAATATTATTCAGCCATAAGAAGAAAAAAAATCCAGACATTTGCAACAACATGGATGGATCTAGAGGGTATTATGCTCAGTGAAATAAGCTAGGTGGAAAAAGACAAGTATCAAATGATTTCACTCATTTGTGGAGTATAAGAACAAAGAAAAAAACTGAAGGAACAAAACAGCAGCAGACTCACAGAACCCAAGAACGGACTAATAGTTACCAAAGGGAAAGGGACTGGGGAAGATGGGTGGGAAGGGAGGGACAAGGGCGAAAAAGGGGCATTATGATTAGCAGATGTAATGTTGGGGGGGCATGGGGCGGGCTGTATAGTGAAGACAAGTAGTGATTCTATAGCATCTCACTATGCTGATGGACAGTGACTGTAAAGGGGTTGGTGGGGGGGACCTGATGAAGGGGGTAGTTTAATCACCATAATATTGCACATGTAATTGTAGATTAATGATACCAAAATAAATTATTTAAAAAAAAATCAACATCGGAGAGGGAAAGGCAGTGGTTTCTGAGCTCCTGACAGCTCTGTTGCCTGCTGATGCCAAGCCTCTGCAAGGTGGTTTACCACGTAGCCTTCACAGCCCATTCACAGCTTAGTGCCACCACGCCCCCCACCCCCACCCCCGCCATCCCCCGACTTGGGCCTGGCTTAGCGGCTCCATCCCCTACTCCCCCGCAGCACTTTGTAAAGGCCTCCGTCATCACAAAAACCACTGGACTGAAACTGCTTGCCTGTGTCCCCAAGCTGAGCTAAATGGTACCTCCTCATCTTCACGTCCCCACCCGGTGTCACCACCATGCCTGGTGCATAAGAGAGGCTGAGCAAATGTGTGCTGAATGAATGAAACAAAGTTTCTCAGAGCAAATAAAAACCACCATCCAGGTATCGGAAAAGTAAATTCATTTCAAAAGTTATTCCCAATTATCATCTAAGACTTACTTAATTTCTGAGTCATCAAACATAATAATTAAAACTTGGGCTGTTTTATTATGCAAGCTATACCACCTATGTAGTTTATCACCCATTTTTCCCTTTTCTGTTGTGACAAAGTACCCAACCAAATATGGAAAAGACCACCTTTAGCTTTACACCAACTCAGTGAACTACAGAGGTGCAGACCCCTGTATGAGAAACGTTTCTTTTGGGTAGGTAAAGTAGTGAAAAACAGGGCATCTGACTGTAAAGGTTTAATACAGTACCCCCAAAAACGAGGATTCAATGACAAACCTCTGCCAAAATTAAATCTCACCATACTCACAGGAACACCCCCCTGCTTCCAGAAGCGCCTGACTCTGCTCGCACAGCTAGCTCCCTTTTCCAGTCTGTGCCCTCCTGCGACTCACTACAGCACGGGGCTCCTCGGAGGGCAGCGCCTATGTCTCATTCAACCCTGTGTGCCCAGCGCCTCTCCTCTGACAGCGGAGGAGAGCTTAATTAGCTTGCCCAAGTTCAGGAACCTTGCATTCGTCTACATTCCAAGCGCCTGCCCCGAAGGTGGCTCGGAGCAGAGGCTCCACAAAGGTCACCAGGTGGACGAGGCTGCACTACGAGAATGGGTCACACGGGTGGAGAATTTAGACGAGCACCCAACCTTGCTCCGACCCCGGTACCCTTCACATAGCTGGAATACAGGCTAGCGGTTTGCGGAAACCTGTCCCGCACTGAACAGACACAGCCGGATTCCCCGAGTCGGGAGCCCACGGGCATCGCATCTCGGCGCACACATAGGATCGGGAGGACCGCAAGGCCGGCTCCCCTCCCGGCGGAAGCGCGGACGCCGCCGCCGCAGACCCCCGGGCTCAGGGAACCGCCCGCCCGGCGTCGGTCACCGGGCTGCTGGCCGGACCGCCGGGGCCGTCGGGGCTGGCGTCGCGCGCACTCCCGGCCGCCAGATAGGACGGGGGTCCCACGCGCCCGCGTCGCCCGTAGCAGGGCCTCGGCCGCCTCACCTCTCCGCCTCAGCAGCAGCGCGGCCACGGCGCTGTCCACGCCACCGGACAGGGCGCACACGACGTGCCGCGCAGCCAGCATCCGCGCGCCGAACCTGTCCCAGCGCCACCGCCGCTTCCGCGCCGGAAGTCCCGCCCCCCACGGCACCACAAACGCCTCCCGGCCGGAAACGTGCCCCGCGTGCCTAGTTCCGCACTGTCAGAAGACCGGCCGGTCCTTGGGCTGTGGCTCTCGAGCCAGCGCCCGCGCCCCTCGTCTTGAGTGACCTCCGCAGACGCGCTCGCGCTGCCAGCTCCAGGGCCCGGGGCTGCAGGCCCAGCGGCGGGGCACTCACCCGGCAAGACGCCCTGGGTCTGCGGGCCACTGGAGGTTTCAACCTGGGGAGCGAAGTGATCACATATAAACTTCCAGGAACATTTTCATGCAGCCCTGTGGGGAGGAGGCCCCGACGGCCACCTGGGAAAGCTGGGTTTGGAGGTCAAATCTACAGCGCTCGCTGGTGGAGTGGATCCAGCGCGGGAGGAGCAGGTGCACGTGTGCTGGAGGCTGGCGATGACCGAGGGCGGATTTCTGGACCACAGAAACGGCTGGAAAGACTTGCTGGGCCTAAAGGGGGAGTGTGGGGAGGTAGGGTGAATGAAGGCAGAAGGGGGCCCAGACCGGAGACCAACGGACTGGCCGGCTGACACGCTGAGAGCCGGGAGGCGGCGGAGTGCCACAGGACTCAGAGGACTGTGAGATAGGGGGAACCAGAAGCTACAGTCCATAGGCATTCTTTAAGTCAGCGATCGGTGACCCAACTTTTTTGGTTTCAAACCCAGTGTCACATTTTACAGGGCGGCCAAGAATACACACCGACTTACACATATAAGTGTAAAAATGAATGCTTCTCAGTACAGTTCTTAACCCTTGCAATGTGCCATGTACCCATTATCTTCCATTTTATTCTTTCTCGTTTTTTTTTTTAACTGGTGCAGTGCGCCAAATTGATTTCATGTGGGATTTGAACCATGGTTTGGGAAATGCACGCCAGTAGTATGAATGCAGACAGTTTGGAAATCACACACAGTGTTTGAACATGGATAATTATGAAGACAAACCATTTTCTTGAGAACAGCAATAGTTTTAAGGATCTAGAATGAAATGAGGAAGCCCCAAGTACCCATTGGTAAAAAGAGAAGCAGGACCTGCCAACGGGAGAATCATAACCGAGAGCAGGAATGAGGGGAGCCCCACACAGGAGGGAAGGCACAGGCCCCATGGGGCGATAACATGGACAGCCTTTTCTGAAGAATGAGTTGCCAGGAAGACATCTGTCAGAGGTAGCAGTTGCATCTGGCATTTCCCTGAAGAGTTAAGTAAACCCAGTATCTGGACACCTGGCCTTTAGCAGATTTAGGGATGAAGATTTAGTTCAATCTGTGGCTGTGGCTGTGGCGTCACTGCATTTGGGGACTGTTTGGAGGACCACCCCCTCCTGGGTGTGGCAGTTTGGTACAAGGTTAGGGCAGAGGGCAGAAGGGCAATGTTTCTGCCCCTGCAAAGGGCTTTGGGTTTGGGTAGGCCCCAGCCCGCCTGCAAAGTGGCTGAAATATGATGTGTTAATGAAATGTGGTAAACATCACGTGAAGGTGGACCTCAAACCCAGGAGCAGTTCACAGCATTGCGCAGAGTGTCCAGCCCCGTGGGCTCCAGTAGCACGTCAGCTTTCAGTGCTCTGGTGGATGGCATGTGATGTCTCAGACACAGCCCTCCGAGTGGTAGACTTAGGATCTGGAAGTCAGAGGAGGAAAAGAGTGTAGAGGACATCTCAGACTGAGCAGCTTCCCCAGGACAGCAAGACGAGATCAGGCCAGGAGGAAGGGGGTGATGCACGCTGGGGGCGTGTGGGGATGTGCTGACTTATTCACCACGTGCTCTTGGGCTTTCTCCCATCTATTGAAGAATTAAAATCAGATTACTTCTGCCCTGACTGGGGACACTTGTAAATTGGACAGCACATCTTGATGCCAAGGAGAGCCTGGTCACTCCTCGGGCAGCCTGGGGGAACACTGAACGAGAAGAGCAAGGGGGCAAGCTGAGGGGTTAAGCCCCAGGTTTGGATGGGATGACCAGAGCCCCATTTAACTACTGTGTATTAGCTAAGAGTTTAACACCCTTCTCTCCCACCAAACCATTAAGCCTCCAGAAGGTGGGCATTTGCGCCCTCTGTGTCCCCAGCAGAAATTCAGCCTGCCAATAGTAGCCTTCATAAATTTTATTCGATGAATTATTTCAATTCGATTCCAGATTTTCCTGTGAAGTAAGGGGCCACACCAGACATCAGGGGACCCTTGTGCTAATCCTGGATTCTAGAATTCTGTATTGCCCTCCAGAATAGAGCCCCAGAGAAATGAATGGACAACTGAAGTTCCTTTGGCCCTCGCCTGCTCTCCAGGGAGCATTCCAGAGCAAGAGTGCCTTGTTTTGAGTCTAACAGTCGAGTCACAACTCCAGTGGAGAACTCAGCCCAGCAATGCTGTTTCGTGATGCTCGCTTCTTTCCTACTCCATGCCACAGGATCACTATTCCAAGTGGTGAGTCACATTCCAGGTACTGAGGGGGAAAGTTTAAAGCAGAGCCCAACCAGCTCTTCCCTCAGCACCCACTGGACAAGGGAACACGGGATGTGAGCCCAGAAAGCAGGTCCTATTAGCTGCTTTTCAACTGTCAGCTGTGAAGCTACTGAACTAAGACTCATAAAATAAGGAGGTATCTGTACAGAAGAGCAGCTCCCATGCCAGCTATTTTTAGAAAATGTTAAACTAGAATGGCTTCCGGCAGGGAATACACTTTACAGTGGCCCTTTGCCCCACTTCCTGCTGCTCCCCCCGCCGGGGGCACTCTGCCTTGAGCATAGCTGAGGGGTCCAGCCATGCCACCTCTGTGCTCAGACAGCCCGTCCTCATCTCCCCGCCGTCCCTCTCCGTTCCACCCCATCTCCCCAGAGCAGCCTCTCTCTGAATCACCTGACTGCCCACCGAAAACACAGGTTAGTAGGCCTGCCCCAGACCTGGGCGGGGAGCCTGAGGTCTGCATTTAAACCAGTATTTATGCACACTAAATTTTCAAAGTTACTTTTGTAGAAAGAAAGTTTGGGTAACACAAACCTTGCATACTCAGAATGATGAAAACAGCTATGCATGTTTGAAATAAAAATAATCTTAAAAATCAGATAAATGCTTTAATACATTTTCATTTATTTTACAGTTTAAATCTAGAGTATTTAACTTTTCATACAAACTTAATTTTTAAAAGTCACTTGCTATTTTACATACACAAGATTCAAAACAAAATTCTCCCGTGGAGCGACTCCAGCTCCGTATCCCAGTGCAGTGTGTGGGGCAGCGCGGAGGGAAGCTGTCGGGCAGCCACGATCCCAGGCAGCAGAAACCCACAATCTTGCAGCCATCCTCCAGGCCCAGCAACTTCACTTAGGGTTGTTTTTCTTTAATTTCTTCAATACAGTTCCTCTTAAAATTTATTTCTAAGGGCTGAAAACCACTTTAGGACTGCCGGTTCTTTTAAGAAAGAGTAAAACACAAAGGAGTATTCTACTCAGAACTTGAGAAGTGGTGAATCCACATTTTCCTTGTCAGCCTCAGGACTCAGCTGGATCAGAGGAGAAGCCAAGTCTATCAGCTGCAGGAGAGAAGTGAGGGGAGGTGAAGAGCGCATCCACGGTGCCCCGCCCAGCCCGCCAACCCTGCAGGATTGCTCCTGAACACCAGGCTGCCTGAGAGCTGGCTCTGCCACGGCTCAGTGCCGTAACCACTCGGGAAGCCTGGCTCGGCACATGGAACCCTTGCCTGTCACATCCAGGAAGTTGGAAGGAGAAAATGCCATACACTGGAGAACACAGCTCCTCTAACAGTTGTGCTCCCTTTCCATACTTTAGGCACTGGGGATCCTGGAGGGCGACTGCCATGAGCCCTGCCCTCAGAGAGCGGCCGGTTTCCTGGGCAGGATTCCTCACCAGGACTTAGTGTCCTCTGAGCTCACGCCACTAAAGGTAAGGAATGCCCTGAGCCGTGCCAGCTTAGAGGTCTCGGGGACCACCCCCCAAGGTCACTGCGATGTGCCTCAGGATGAGGGACACTCCCAGAACTGAGACCACCCGAGGCTGAAGCCAGCTCAGGGCCTCCTTTGCTCCTCACCTGCCCCACCTCAGGGAGAGGCTTAGGCGGGGCCTCTCTGTTCAGGTCTGGAGTGTTTATCAGGAGGTCGATCAGAGGTCTGCTTTCAGATGCCACAGCCACATTTGCTTCTGGAGTATTACAAAAGTCAATGAGAGGCAGGTCGAGGAGGGGTGTGCTGTTGGCTTCTGAAGTAATGGTAAGCTGGTCCAGTTTAACATCCACGAGAATACCCTAGACAAAAACACCACATTGAAAGGTGATTCTAGCATCTTTTGTTCAACCATCTTGGCAAAATGTGGGCTTTGTTTATGTCTCCAGGCAGCCAACAGCTTTCAAAACCCAGAAAGGAGGGCTGGGGTGGGCCCCTGAGTGGGGAGAGCTGGCTGGGGTGTGGGTACTGGCCAAGTACCCATTGGGCCACCTTCCTCCCACCAAGGCCAACACTGCGCTCCCTCTCTCGCCTTGCACTGTTACCTGTTTCCCGTCATGTGAGCCCCAGCCCTCTGGTCAAATGCAGGGGGAACTGTGGCTTTTGTCCCCTCTAGTGGCCTGTGGTCCTCTCTCTTTGGCACAGCTGGCACTGGAGGCCCGGGGTCATGGACGAAGTCCTACAGGGGCAACTCTGTGGGCCACTACCCTGAGCTGCCCCATGGCTTCCAGGGCCACCTCTATTAATCCAGGTGACACCACTAACTACACCTGTTCTTTTACCTCAGCAGGGGATGAATCTTCAGGTGGCTGTGCTTCATCCAGGGCTACTTTTGTGGTGATACTTTTTGAAAAGGGAAAATCACTCTTCTCTGGAGAAAAGTTAAGTGCCTGCGGCACAGAAGATGGAGAAAAACTCGCATCAGGGGACAAGCCCGAGCGCCCAGAAGCAGCCTTGCTGCTGGTCTCCCTCACTGGTACAGTCCTGCAGGAGGAAGGAGGAGTCTTATGAGAAGACATCTGTAAAGTGCCAGCTTGTTGGGCTATGGCTTTCCTTTGGAGCACATCACACAGGACAGGGTCCTGGCTCTGCTTCCCGCTCCGTCAGCGGCAGCCATCTAACCTTGAAGAACTCACTTTCGACTCAAGTTCCCTCTTGAATAAGCCTCTCTGAGGCTCCTTTCAGCTCTAAACTTTACCGGTCTGTTGTCAGCGCATGCCAGTTTCATTCCCTTTCCCTTAAGGTGTTCACCAGGAGGGGAGGGGCGAGGGCCGCATGCAGCCTCCACTCCTGGATGTGCCCCCAGCACCCCCATGCCTGGAATGCCACCTCCTCTGGCTGGCACCCCGGCCAGGCTGGAGCTCTGGCTGCACCTCTACAGCAGGGGCCCCCTGAACGGCTCCTCGGCTGTCTGTTTCCCAGACGGTGCAGGGAGCCCCTGGGGCCAGCCCGGCATCTGCAGCCTAGCAGGCCTGCAAATACCTGGTCACCCAAAGCCGAATGATGTGAGGACACCAAGGAAAGCAGCAGTTTTCCTAAGTCCCTACAGCATGTTTTCTTTTTAATATTTTAAAGGCTTTCATAACAATCTGAAAAAAACTGAGTTTTATTCACACTGACAGGCATAACGTGCACCATGCTGAACCAGGTCCTTGCCACCATCTGCACACTGGGGCTTGCTCGTGCTATAGGCCAGCCTTTTCTCTTCCCTCTGCTTGGCCTCTCTCTCCCCCATGTGGCATACATCCAAGCATTTTCCCTTCCAGTCTTCTCACTCTTACAGCACTGAACAGATACTTGTGTGGTCAAAGCCTACAATCGGTCCCTATATAGAGCAGATCCCTAGCCTGGTGTCTGCACATGCCAACTTCACTCCCTTTTCCTTAAGATTGTTCACCAGGCTAGGAGGGGCGACAGCCCCGTATCTATGCTTTGCCCACTAAATCCTCATGGACAAAATTTGAAGTCAGAGCTAGTGACCAGCAATACTCTTCTACTTAGGTGAGTCTTCTCATCAGTATTTCCTGAGCACCTACTATGTGCCAGGAGCTTGTTCTCAGCTCTAGGGAAATGGCGATGAGCCTGTCAGAGAAGGTCCAGCTCCCAGGAAGCTCCCGCACTAGTACTGAACCAGACAACCAGCAAGTGGACAAAAATAAACTCTGTTCAGGTAGCAGAAGGGAGGAGGTACTCTGGAGGACCGAGCAGGGAAACAGGGCTCCCGGAAAGGCCCCTGAATGTGCACTTCAGTTATTGGGAGGGGGCAGCTCTGACTCCGTGCGCTCCAGGCTGAGAGGATGGCGAGGACGGCCTGTTGGAGCCGGCGTGGGGGAAGTGTGGCTGGAGGAAGTGAGCGAGCCAGGAGAGGTGGGTGGACAGGGGCCCCCAGTGGGTTAAGTCTGTTTCTCAGGAAGCCTGAGTGTGGCCACTGACCGGGACTGTGGAGGGTGCACTGCAGGCCTCCCCCAGGGCCAGTCCAAGGACAGCAGTGGATCCCAGAGGTCCTGAATGCAAATGTGCCTCAATCAGCAGCTCTGCCCAGAGAGCCCCAGGGGGAGACCCTCCCCTACCCAGGCAGTGTCCACAGGCTAGGACATTAGGCGGGGAACACAGTGAGGGAGGGAGCAAGCGCCTCCCTTCCTTTCTGAGACCCACCTTGGGGGAGCCTGGGGTCGGGCTCTGGTCTCGCTGGGGGTGCGATTAACCTCAGCCTGGCCGGTTCCCACCAAGCGACTCTACCAGACCAGCCAGCCTTCCCAACACGAGGATCGCTTGAGGTTTTATGGATTTGAGACAGACTCATTGCAGCGTTTATCTCTTACCTCACTGCAGATTTTTTCTGGGGCTCCGAAGAAAGTCGCCGAACAGGCACACATGAGGGTGAAACTGGAGCCTTGGGCATGGTTCTAGGGGTCAGCAAGGGCAGGAGGGAGAGTCGCCGGCTAGCAGGTGTGGGCCAGGCTGACCTACGCCTCATGCTCACAGGGGTCCTTGTGTTGCTGGAGAGGCTCTGTGGGGCTGGCCCTGACGAGCGTCTAGCAGGGGTGCCGGGGACAACTCTGCAAAGACCAACAGGTGTCTTGAGCACCTAAGAAAGGTCTAATTATTCAGCCAACAGGCTAAAGCAGTAGGAAGTCCTACGATTTCAACCTAAAAAATGGGAGGCCAGCAAAGCCTGTTGGAGTTCTGTCCTCCAGGAAGGCGAGGCTGCAGCAAGACCAGAGACTCAGAGCTGCCAGACCAGGGCCTCAGGGCTGCCAGACCAGGGACTCAGAGCTGCCCACCCAGAAACCCTGCAGCTTCTGGCTTCTCCCCCTCCTCACAGACTCCATCAAGGTGAATGCGCTTTATGGTGGCACCAGGAAAGTGGCTTCATGGGAGCTTCAGAAGAGATCTAAGGTCAGCTTTTGATGGCATAAATACTCGCAAAGGAAATGCAGACCCATGCGGGGTCTGGCGGGGCAGGTGAGTGAGCAAGAAGGCGCACTGCGTGTTCACAGGCACCCAGGCCTGAGGAGCCAGGGTCCCACACAAACACAAACAGGGGCAGTGTGGGTGGCTGTTTGTTCCTTGGCCTCTCCTTGCACCGCAGCAGGGCCTGCAGCTTCCACTGCCACGCAGGGCTAACCTCAGCTGTATCCGTGTCCCTGATGCTGACAGAGAAGAGTTTGAATAGAGTCCATTGTTATTTTGAAATAAACAAGTGGGGACGCCCTGCCAACATGGAGCGGGCCCAGAGGCCTGGAGATGACACCCACTGGCTTCACCACCCTTCAGGGAGACTCCGTGAGCTCCAGCCTGACAACAGGCTTTAACCGACATTAACTGAAGGACAGAAGTGCTCCAGGAGCATGGGCAGGATAGGGACACCGGGAGGTCAGCTGCCCCACTGCAAGTTCTGGAGTCACTTCCCTGCTCTCTCCCTTAACGGCTGAGCGCTGGCAGGTCCACCACCAGCTCCAGGGAAAATGAGTAAAAATATAAACGAATGTCATCCTCAGAATGGCCCTGGGAGGCAGGATTTCCCATCATACAGGTGAGAAAACCGAGGTGGAGGGGAAGTGAGGCAGGCGGTGGAGCTGGCTCTGGATTTGCTCGCCCACGCTGTACGTGGGGGGAAGGGGCCACGGTACGGCTGACGTGTCAGGGAAAGCCCCGGGTACCTCCCCATGAAGTGCTTCCCAAGTTCACCTACACGTAAATGAAAGCCCAGAAACTTGAAAACATCCGCAGATGGCCCACCCTGGTCCATGGCAGCGCCAGGATCAGGGCTCCTGTCCTGGTCACACGGCAGCGCCAGGACCCCTACCCTGGCAGCGCCGCTTCCCAGGTCTGAGTGTCCGTGACTTTGCCCCCCACCCGGCTGAGGCACACAGGGCCCAGCAGCACTGGGCAAGGGCCCCTCCGCCGCAACAGCCCCCAGAGAGCCGGCCGAGGGACTGGCCGTCAGAAAGGGCTGGGGTGTGGGTGAAGCGGTCCTCTGACCTCGGCAGGTGGCAGTAGGAATGGCAGTGGGAGGAGGATGAAGTGGGAGAGGGCTGCCATCTGTTTAAGCGACTCCCAGCCTAGACAGGCATGTGTGTGTGTGTGTGTGTGAAGATTCATGAACTCACACTAGGTCGCAGACCAGAGAGTGATGGAGCCAGGACTCAAACCCAAGTCAATAACTGCACCACTCCAGTGGGCACACCAGGCACAAATCAGCCGCCTTACAGAACTCCTGGGGGTGGGCTGGGCACGTGTAGTGGCTCTGAAGGCGTTTCTGCTCTGTGGCCCCGTGAGAGAACTGCCCCAGCTCAGGGCTAGGATCAGGGTCTCACACCACAGGAGGCGAGTCTGTGGCTATCGAAACTGCAGTGGACAGAGTGGTCCTGGCCCTCAGCAGCTCGATCTGCACCCCCAGCCGGGACTAAGACACATGGTGTCAGGCTGTGGGGTCACCACATGTTTGCAAATGCTCTCCCAGAAGTTAGCAGATGCACTAGTCCATCCTTACCATAATCTAAAAAGAAAGGAAACAGACCGACTCATTACCTCCCCACCAACGTGCACGACTGAGGCCTCTGTGCCTGGGAGAACTTTGGCGTCCCGCCGTCTGGGGGTTCACCTGAGATGGGAGAGGAAGTGCACAGTCAGTCACCCATCAAGTGATGAATCACCATCTAACACCCCCATTCTCCCAGCTGCCACAGAGTAAGCCAAGATCAGAGAAGCCCGTGGGGAGAACTAGCTGGGCCCAGGAGTAGGAGAGGGGACCCGTCCTCCCCTCACCGACCCAGACAGCGTGGAGCACGGCCTTAGGAGCACCAAGCAGGCAGCGCTCAGCATGAACAAGCCAAGCATGCTGGTGAGAGCCCTGAACTGGCTAGACGCTCGCCCACAGCAACGCCGCGGTCAGGTTCCCGGACAAGCCCCAAAGCCCACCAGCAGCTTCATTTTCCTGAACCAGGACATCACTAGGGTGATCGTGGGCACAGGCCCCAGGCTACTCCCAGTCCCTTGAGTACACTGACTCCCGGGAACCAGTTCGCAAACTCACCCTGGGGCCCCCAAAGCACAGGTGCCAGGACCCCCACGTGACACCCTGCTACCTCTTGGAAGCCACGGGCAAAGAAGCTGTCCCCAGCCCCAAAGGGAAGGTGGGGCTGGTGCTGAGGCCCTCTGCAGCAGGTGCTCTGAGGCCCCCGGGGCTGCGGCTCATCCAGGCGTCCTCTCCAGACCCTTGGACCCTAGACAAGCCCCTCCTGCTGCGCCACATCTCTGCACCGCTTCTCCACAGAGGCTGCCTGCACGTGCTTATGTCCACTTCCCGTCTCCTGTTCTTTCCAAAGTCAACCTTACCAAAGTGATTCACGCACAAAACATGAGGGGTAAGAATTAGGTTCCTGCTGCTCCCACCCCCACTCCCAGCTTGTTTGGTTGTTTCCTATGGTACTTGCTCCATATTTCTAAGTCACACATATGCCACTTGTGTTCAAATACTTGCGACGTCACATAAGGACCCACCTGCCCCGTCCTATGCAGCTCATGGGCCTGTGGTCGCGTTTTGACTGTAAACACGCGCAGCTGAGTAGAATGGCACACGTGACCACACCTTCCTGCCTCCCATCCCACCCCCTACCTTGAGATCTTAGTAGTTGTCTCCATTCTTTGCTTGTTTCTAATTCTGGCGGGGGAACCTGTGACCAAGTGTCTCATAACTTCCATCCTCAGGAGCAGTTTCCATGTGGTCATGCCCCTCGTGTGCTGAGTCCACATCCTCGGGGCCACGTGGCCTGCACTCCCACCGCTCCTGGGCCAGGGTCCCCCATCAGGGATCCATCTCTTCCATCTTCCTGCTTTCTCACTCATCCTGGTGTAGCAAACTCCAGGAGCTTCCAAAGGATGCATGGGAAGTTAACTATTTTCATGAACATTTACGTGTATTAAAATGCTTTCTCATACTCTCGCAACTGGCCACGGGTTAGCCCAGGGTCAGAACTAAGGTCAGGCTGGGCTGGAACCCTTTGCTCCCAGAGTGCTGAGGGTGGGGCTCCACTGTCGCTTCAGCACAGCAGAGGCAAGTCCAAGTCATTCGGGTCTCAGTCTTTCGTGTGGCCCGGGGCAGCATGGAGTCACAATAAAAGACTCATTTGTCTCAGGAATATCTTCAGAAACTTGTACACAAGAGGCCCCATGCCAGGGCTCTGTTCACACTGACCCCATGTCTCCTCTGCAGTGACAGCTGGCATCACACAACCGCAAGTGCTCTCAGCCCCAGGGGGAGCGTGGCACCGTAACTGCAGGGCCGTGTGCTCTGAAGGGTGGTGCCCCCCATGGCCTCCCCAGGATGAGTGATGAAAGGCGGTCATGAGACGGCCCGTCCCTGATGCTGGGAAGAGGACAGCCAGCTAAAGCGAGAAGGCAGACCAGAGAGCCGCACGGCCACGGTCAGGCAGCAGAGGGCAGAGGCAGACCGGCAATGGCCCCAGTGCGAGTCCGGCAGCTCCGTGCAGCTGGAGGGCAGGGGCGCCAGCCACAACGGGGCAAAGGCCACATGAAGACGCACGGCCAGAGGTAGCAGGGCCGTGGGTGCTCAGAAGGAAGGAAGCAAACGTGGCTGAGCACAGCCCATGTACCCTCTGCCATGTGGGGCCCTGAAAACCCCATTCGCTGGAGCTCCCATGTCTGCAAACACATGTAGCACTCTGCTGTGGAAATCTAAATTTTGTCTCCAGGTGTGACTTCTCCCCTGAGGTCCAGACTCATGCATTCAACTGCCTGCTCAGCATGGCTACTAGAGCCATGTAGGCATCTCAAACCCAACAGGCCCAAACAGCAGGGGGCTCAGCTCTGGTGCGGCTCTCCCTCCAGCCTCCCATCACTGGGGGGTGGGGGGAAGGCAGTACCAGCTGCGCCTGGTCACACGAGCCCCTCCTCACCTCTCCCTCCACCCCGCCACAATCTCTGGTCCAGAGCACAGTGGGGCTTCCTCCTGGTTCTCCCTGCTTCCACGCTTGCCCATAGGGCCTGTCCTTCCCTCTAGGAGGGATGTTTTGAAGGTCATATTCCCTGCTTAAAATCCTCTTCAGTACCTCCCCTGTGCTGAGAATACACAGAGAGCCGTGCCAGTCATGGGTGGTAAATGAGCCAGCCTCTGGCTCCCTGTCTGTCTCCATCTCTTATTATTCTTCCCTTCATTCACCAACTTGACTGAGGTTGCTGTTTTCGTTCAGTATCTACTCTTCTCTTCTTTTGAATATGAAAACTTGGCTGGGTGTAAAGACAGCATGTCTTAGTATCCCTTGCAGGTAAGTGTGGTCACATGCCTAAGTCCTGAGCAATTGGACAGACATGGAAGTGGCACATACAGCTTCCAGTTAAGTATCCAGTTAAGTAAGGATTTGCTCTTCTCCACCTATTCCATTTTCCTGCTGGTTGGTGTGAAGGCTGGAGCTGGTGCAGCCATAGCAGACTATGAGGAAGAGAAGCTAATCATTGCAAAACAAGGTGGAAGAGGTGTGAGTCCCTAATACTGAGGGGTGCCATACCTAGACTTTTATGTGAGATGGAAATAAACATCTATCTTGATTAAAACCATTGCTTTTTGGGCTTGAAGCAGAACCTAATCCTAACTACTATAACTACCTTCTTACCACTCTAGGCTTTGTCTGTTTCTAGGACTCATGAGGCATCTTTCTGCCTCAGGACCTGGGCTTGCCATTTCCTCTGGCTGCAGTGTTCTCCCTCTGGCTTTCCCAATGGCTGCATCCTTCTCATGGTTCAGACCTCAGCTCACTGTCACCTCCTGAGGGAGCCCTCCCTGACCATCTTAGCTGAAAGGACCCCTCTGTCTAAATTCTTCAACATTGTGACATCTTTCTCTTTTAGTCACTTTATCATACTTATGATCTGAAAGTAGACTTATCTGATAATATTCATCTTCTACCATTAAAATGTAAATTCCTTGAGAGTAGAATTTGATGCTATGACCGACTTGTACCCGAGAGGCCCTGGCACATGAGTAACATGGCAGGATGGCTCATTCTCACACGGGAACTCAGAACACAGTTGGGTGCTAAAGGCCATCTGTATGGGCAGCGATGCTCATGACCTCAAGACATTTAAGCTGCCTAGAGAGGCCAAAGCTATGCTCTCCCTTAAATCAGTTCTGCACAACTTTCTATAGCATACAAATTCACCAGATTAACTCACCCTGACCAAACATCACCTCCCAGCTGCCAGGGACCAGGCCAGTAGATGGGGAGAGCCTGACAGCGTTCTGCAGTCTCACTGCTCTCAAGAGACAATGATCAGGTTCCGGGAGGCTGAGGCGGCTGGAATTTGAGGGGCAGAGGCCTAAGTCCTAGAGAGGAGGGAGCTACAGAGGCAGAGCTCTGGAAATATGAGTGGGATCCCCAAGCCTCTGCGGGAGGTGTGTAGGTACGAGACCCCAGAAGGCTGAGAAAAACTACTGGGAACAAGTTCCATTGTTCACAGGGCCGGGACACGCTCACACCCCCCCAGGCAGAGTGGGAACCTCAGAGGGGCACATTCAGGAGACACCTGGGAAGGGCACACGTTAGCACAGGGCTAAAACATCCTGAGAGTAAAGGCTATTTGAGACTGGAACATCAAAGATTTTTAAGAAGCCTCAAAGGATCAAGTTGACCTGCAATTTAGTGCCAAGGCAAAATTCAACTCCTTAAAGAAAGACAACAAAATCCAGGCATCCAGGTGTAAAATTTACAATGTCCAGACAATAAAGATTATTAAACATGTGAAGGAGCAGGAAAATGTGGCCATAACCAAGAAAAATATTAAGTCAATAAGAAACAGACCCCAAAATGACAGGGAAGATGGAATTAGAAGAAACAGGCTTTACAACAGCCATTACAAATATGCTCACAAATTTAAAGGAAGACATCAGTACACAGGGACAAAGTGGGGAGACGGTCATGTCAGAAATGAAGACTAAATGGACAGGCTTAACAGCATATTAGACACACGGTAGAAGAAAAGCCATGTGGCCTTAAAGACATGACAGGGGAAACTATCCAAGCTGAAGCACAAGAGTAAAGGCTGGGGCAGGGGGAGGACAGAGCCTCAGCGACCTACAGGACCTCAAGGGGTCTCTGATACATGTGACTTGAGTCCCAGGAAATGAGGGGAAGCAAGAAAAAATATTTGAATAATGGCCAAATGTCTTTACAGATTTGATTAAAACTAACATATAGACCAAAGAAGCTGAAGAACCTGCAAGATGGATAAACACAAAGAAAGCCACATTAAAACATAATCAAATGCTGACGGTGACAACAAAGATAAAGTCTCGATAGCAGTAAGTCACAGAGGGCGGCGAGTGTAGGATGCAAACTCCACTGACTTAATGCGAGCTAGAAGATCATACGACATATTTAAAGTGCTTTAACCAAAAAAAAAAAAAAAAGAAACTACCATCACCGAAACAAATACTTCTTTAAAAATTCTAAGTAGGATTTGTTCAATATTTGTAAAATACATGAAAATGTATCAACTACTTACCAGTGGAAGATATAGGAATTTTAAATTGACTTGTGGGGGTGGGCATAGCCTCTGTCTTGGCGTTTAGATAAGAATCTCTTCTTCTAATACTCCCTGCTGCATCCCGCTGGGAAGAGTGTGACAAACGGGAATGAGAGCTCAGCCTCAGGGCTCCCTTCTGTGGAGTCTGGGGCTGGGTGAGAGGTGCTGTGGTGGGCCCCTGGGCCTGCTCCGTGGTCAGCTCAGCAAGCCCAGCCCACTTGCTCTGCCTGCAGGATACACCCGCAGGGCCTGCTTGCACAGACTGCCCTGGCCTGGCATATCCCGTTCTGCCTGACTGGCTGGTGTTTGACCGAGGCCGGGAACTGTCTGCAGGAGTATTTGCAGGTTCACTTGATTTAGCTGGAAGAGGAGACACACAAAATATGGTTAGCACTCAACCTTGTGTTATTTTTAAATTGTGAAGTTTAACAAATACACACAAGATAGGCTCTCTTTAGCATATCTGCCCTAAAATGTTTTAAAGTAAAGACTATCTATTTCTATCATAATGATTTTATTCTGTATGTGTTATCAGGCACATTTTTCAAACAAAGAACAACCCAGGTTGCTTGTTGCTTAGTTGAGTGTGTTCTAAGGTACTAATTCTGGACACAATTACCAAGATGTACATAAGTGTATGTAAATTCAGGCTCTCTTATCTTCACTGATTATGTCAACGCAGAAATCTACTGCAGCTAGTCACATGCCCCACCAATCTGATCAGAGCAAGAAGACAGGATTGTTATTCAGTTTCCTCAAATTACAAGGCAGCTGGGTCATAGCAATCATGAACACTATTTAAACCAGAATAACAGGCAAACTAGATTGAAAAATACTCAGCTGCCCATATACCCAATATAGAAGTCAATCTGGTAAAAGCGTCTTTTAAAGAAAAACTTTCAGAGAATGACTAATGCCACAGCTTATATGACACAGGGTGTAACAGCTTTACATCCTCCCCATATACTATGGCATCTGACCCTACTGATTCTGCTAGGTACCACAGGGAAATATACACGCAGCACAAATCCCATGAAATTTCTGTCTCAACCTTCACAGAGGCGGACATGCAGAAATCATGGACAAGAACAGTGCTGAGGCGCTGCGCCAGTGCAGCAAAACAGACCTCCCAACCCTAAGGTAAAGGACCTTCCCTTCACCGAACACCTGCCACGTCTGGAGAGGGCTGCTGTGGGCACCTCACGGAGTTCTTCACTTGCCCGCAGAGGGCTGCAAGGGAGGCATGGGCCTTTCCATGTGTAAAGTTGCAGAAACAATTTGAGGTTTCTTAACCGCCAACTGGCAGTCAGGATTTCAAATCAGATCAGTCTGGTTCCAGAGTTCCTACTTTTCGCATTTCGTACACAAAGTCTACACCATGTTGCCTGGACTACAGGACACAGTACAGACAGTCTACACAGGAAATATAATTTGAAAAGTGTTTAGTCCTAAGAGCAGGAACACAAATGCCTTTCCCCATGGCCTACCTGGTTTCTTTCCTTTGCCACTAGATGGCACCCTTGGCTACGTAAGATTATAGCAGCCAAAATCCAGTTAGGAGTGGGGATTAAAATAAATATCCAGGAATTTCAAGGACCTATGCCCTACATGATCTGGAACCGCCCTATTTCCAAAACCCGTGTCTGATAGCATTTCCACATGCTGGTCTCAGCTGCCCTCCATGTTCTCAGGCACCCAGAGTGTATACACACTTGGCGGCTCCTTGTACCCCTCAACTACACCCAGCGGTCCTACAGGGCTTCTCCTGTGGGGGGCACCTGCAGGACGGGGGCCCGCCCCACGAACAGCAAGCCCTCCAGGACCTTCTAATGAGCCTTTGTGTTCTGTGAAAATAGTCTCCGAGGGACAGACAGCAGCTGAGACCTCGCCTGGCTGGACGCAGTCTGAGCGTGGGGCGGCTGGAGGTCTTGCCTGCTGCTGGAGAAGCGCTCACACTGGGGGCCACACCCGGAACGGACCCCGAGGAGGAGGGCTTTCTTCGAACAAAGCCAGCACAACCAGGTGGTTTTAACAGAGTTTTCTTCAGCCCCAGCTGAAACAAAATGTTAAAAAAAATGGAATTGTCAAAGATTTTATCATTTACCCATTACTTATCTCTGCAAAAATGGGATTTCAAAATAACTTTTAATAATTTAATGAGTATCACCTTGAATTTAAAGAAGAAAAAGATCAAGCAGTTCAAGGTGTAGACACTTCAGCGGCCCGCGCGGGGAACACCGGGGGGGCTGGCTGAAACGCAGACCCGGGCCCGCCCGGCTCACTAAGTCATAGCTGCGGCACCCAGCTTGTGGCAATTTTAACCAGAACCACCAGTGACGCTTACACACAGCTCAGTGTGACCAACACTGGCGAGTAAACGGCAGAGACATGGACAGTGGCCCGTGCCCGTGCAGAGCTCCAGTTTTTGAAGCACTGACATCCCATCCCACCCGCACGAGGACCCTCTGAGGGGAGCAGGGAGTGTCCACACCATCAGCGCCCTGACGCTCAGAGGCTGAGTCTCCCCGGCCCGCACAGCTCCCAGTGGCAGTGGCCAGCTCCAAACACATGTCAGGCCTGTGTTCCTGGCATTTCACCAACGTGCCTCTCAGCGATCCTATCTTCAACCTCCCTAACCTTGATTTTAATCAAAAGACATGTCACATGTATGCAAAGCTGCCTCAGTCCCTTGGCTCACAGGCCACAGCCCACCCGCAGCCCTGGCAGACCCACCTTGTTTGGAACAGGGCGTGACCGCTTGCCTTCGACCAAGTGGCTTCCGCTGGCTGGCAAGCTGGCGACATCTTGGGCAGCACTGGGCCTGTCAGGGGGCCTGTCCCTTTGGGACTCCTTTTCACTCAGGGTTTTCACCCTGGAAGGACCAGCTGGTATCTCTTTTGTAGGCTGAAAATTTTTAATTTGACACGTGAGAACTGTCTAGGTTTTTAACAATGCTTAGACACACTAAGTTTTCCATTTAGGGCAACTGCAGGCACCAGCTATCCTCCCAATGCTATTCACATTCCTCAATTCAACGAGACCGAAGGGAACAGAGCAGTTCCCTTCCTCCACCAAGTTACCGTGGACAAAATGACGATGGAGTTTGCTTCCTCATTGAAAACAGAGTAAAACGATACCAAGACATTTCATTAACACCAGAGAGACCCCCCTAAATCCAATCCTCAGCCAGGACTCTTACTTAAGGATGATAACAAGGAAACGGGCTGTAGTAACACAACCTTTCAAACACTGTACAGAAAGAAAACACTCATTAAACGGTCTTCCCTTCTACCAGAGAAGCTGCTCGGTTGCAATAAATCTCCTTCTTCTAGTACTGAAAGCCATTTTTCTTCGAACAGCAGAACCAAACAAAAAATAAATTCCTGACATATTTATGGACGAGGGCATTCATGAAGCTAATCCATGCTTATTAAATAACCCCTTATAACAAGAAGAATTATAAGAAGCAGTAACTTCCTTTTTTCCTTCACTTTTTAAATTGAGATACCACACATAGAATAAATTTTACCTTTTTAAAGTATATACTTCAGTGCTTTTGGTATATTCACTATGTTGCACAACCACTGAAAATACAATTTTAGAACACTTTGTTGCCCCTAAAAGACATCCACACATGGCCATTCCCCGTTCCCAAGCTCGCACAGCCACTAATCCACCCCTTGTCTCCATAATTTGCCTGCTTCGGTCACTTCATATAAATGGGAACAGATAGTATGTGACCTTTTGTGTCTGGCTTCTTTCAACTGGGCATGTTTTCAGGGTCATCTGACCATTTATCAGTACTACATTTCTTTGTACCAAAAATATCCCATTGTATGGACAGACCACCTTTTATTTGTCCACTCATCAGTTGATGGACATCGGAGTTATTTATGCTTTTTGGTTATTATGAATAAGCTGCCATAAACACTGGTGCATAGGCCTCTCTGTGGACGTTTTCAGTTATCTTGGGTATGTAGTGAAGTGTGGAATTGCTGGGTCCTATGGTAATTTTATGTTTAAACCTTTTGAGGACCTGCCAGACTGCTGTCCACCGTGGATGCCCATCTCACAGTCCCACCAGCAGAGCACAGGGGCTCTGATCTCTTCACCAACACCTCTTCTCTTGCTTTTTTCTTCCTACACAGCCATTCTTGTAGCTTTCTTGAAAGCACATTTCCAAGTTGTGCAATCAAGTGGACCAGCTGTTTCTAGAAGCCATCCTCATGAGTGAGGTGTGCCAGTACGTCCTTCTAGAGTGAAGGGCTTCTCCCACAGAAATAACGTAGGAAGTGGTGTTGGCTTCCCACACGGGCTCAAAGTGCAGCTCAGCTGTACAGCTAACACCTCACTGACCGAAAACCCAGCTCCGGGGCACCAGGTTGCTCTCCAGGCCCAGGAAAACAGACGGCCCCAGAACAGCCAAAATCATACCACAGCCTCTCTGGCCAGAGTCCATGTGTTATACATACAAATTCCTGCCTGAGTCCATGTGACACCCAAGATTCATGTCACTTTCATTCTAGGAACATCAGTAGAAATCTGTACCCAAATGTTCTCCAGAAAAAGGAGTTTGAATGATTAAAGAACAGTCCAGCTACTTAGGGGAACAGCCACATGCCTCCTCATTCCAGCACTCAGCATGGCAGCTGGGCTCTGGGAGTAGAGGCATGTGGTCCAGATAAGCTTTCAGAGGGGAAAAAGAACTTCTCGCCTATTGGTGTGCATTTTACATTGACCTAAACCTGCTCACTACCCCACCCAGCCCCCCATAACTAGCTCCGGGAGCTGAGGCCTGATGGCCAGGATAGGAGCAGAGCGGGGAAAGGGCACGGGGCAGGTCCCAACCGGATTCTCCTGGCCTCTCTTCATAGCAGGGGCTTCCTGCCCTGAGCAAAGCCCCCTCAGGCAACACCTGGAAGCAGCAGTCTGACACCCACCTTCTCCTACCCGAGTGCCCTGCCCTGCAAGCCTCTAGGACCCCCAGCTCCCCAGAGTTGGATGACGGCATCCCAGCAGTGTACCTGCCCACTGCCCCTTCCCAGGACAGCTCACCCGATTAATGGCTATCTAAACTAAGTCACAGTTAAGGAGAATGACTACTGACTATTCTAAGAGGGGGAATTTGTGGAAGTTGCTTGTCAATGCAAATGTAAACCCTAATGAGTGGACCAGTGCTGTAACAAAAGGAAGTATTTCAAATAGAATTCAGGAAGAGGCATTTTTAAGTCATCACGACAGTAAGGCAGGTGGCCGTGCCCACGTCCCTGTCCACCCCAAGCCCAGCTCTCCAGGCAGTTACTGCTCTCCACAGACTTTTGAGTCCCTGTGCCCCAAGCCCTCAGAGCAGCTACGGTTGCAAGGGCCTCCCCTCAACAGCTGCCATTACAGGGCACAAACTGAGGCAGCCAGGAAGCAAGGGCCCGTCTCGCTCCCCGGACGCCTGTTCTGGCACGTGGCTTAGTCTACCTTCTCCATGGCCAAGGGAGCAGCTTTTCCTCTCACAGATGACGCGCGGGGTGGCAGCAATTTGCTGGTGACCCTCTTCTGAGTCACCGCCCGTTTCGCAGGGTAAGCAGTACCTGGTTCCACTGGCAAAGGAGAGTGAGAAGAGCGAGGTGGCCGCGGGGTCAGGGCGGGGCTGGCCCGGGCCAGGGCAGGAGCGATCCGCAGGGCGGCGCCCGAGGCAGGCTGGGCTCCTGAGAGCTGCGGGCCACACGAGGGGCTGTCTGACAGGTGGTATGTCTCCCTCTTCAGGGACGTGGGGCTTCTCCGCATCGCATTTTCTTTTTCAAAGAGGCTTATCTTTAATTTTGACTCCTGTATGAATCTTTCCACGCCCTGGCTCCAAGGGGCTTCGGGCCTGGTGGCCGCGGCCGCCTCGGTTTTGCTGTTGCTTTCTATCTGTAAGGCCAACAAGTGAGCTTCTTTATAAACTTCCACAAATTTCTCCCCCGTAAGAGGACTCCAAGAGAAGTGACTTTCTGATGCTGGCACAAGAGGTTCTTTGGGAATTTGATTATTTAATTCTAAGCTGGCAGCAATACATCTTTCTTTATGTCCAATGGGTCCAAAAAAGACTTCATCATCTTCATTTGCACTATTTTAAAAGAAAAGGATATTAATAACACAGGCATTTAAATAAAAGTGGTTAGAACTAAAGCAAGGGAAGAAACCCCATTTGTTTACCTTGAAGACGACAGTGAAAGATCAAAGTCAAATTCTTCATCGGCCAGAAGAATGTCTGGGGGGAGAAAGCCTGCTATTACTTTGGGGCTGGGGCTGCAGAGAAACCACCAGCCGCTACAGCCCTCATGATGACGAACTGTCCTGCTAAGCGTGCCTTACCATTTTATAGTCACATCTTCACAGGGGCTCTGGAGAACCCTATTTTGTCCATTTTCTTTTTAAAATAGCATTAGCCATTCAGTGTTTGCTAAGCTGCCCCCAAAGCCTACGTCCTTATTTTAAAGATACAATCTGAAGTGCACTTGCCAAGTCATTCCACCAGCTTTTGAAGGCATTTTCAGATATGGAACATTTTCAAAAAGCCACCTGCCTCAGCTCCCCAAAATTAGATTCCCAATCACAAACTACAGAACAAATACCTATTCTTCTCCCCAAAACAAATTCAGTATTATTCAAATGCACAGCAGGGACTCCATACATATTTGTTGACTGTCCCCTCTTCCTGGGGCCCATCTTGAACCCACAGACAAAACTGCGCTTTGTGCCCCATCCGTATTTCCCGCAAAATGCCTTCACCAGCCAGCTCCCTTCAGAAGCATGACTCCCTCTAACCGACCCCGTCTCCGTTAGTGATCTTCCCTGGGGCAACAGCTCCCGGCCCCACCCCACCCCACTCCACCCCACCCCTCCCTAGCTCGGCAGCACCTGCATCTCATCTCCAGCACTGCCCCAGCAGTGCTGCTCTGTGGATGTCTCTTGACCCTTCTGTGGCCTGAACCACACTGGAAGCTCCTGCAAGACAGCAAGTATCTAATACTCTCCCCAATTCAGCTAGATCAGCCAAGGGTCTGGACACTTAGCAAACATTTATTGAAATACCCTGAACTGATATTTCCATATCGTACAGCTTATAGCACTTTCATAAATCATATAGTATTTGATCCTAACAATGTGTTATGTTTATCAAAATCATAAAGTCTTAAAATACACTAATGATCTAGTTAGGTCCCAATTAGTCAGTTTGATTAGTCCTAATTACCTAATCAAGGAAAAGGTAGAAAGCACAAATGCACAAAAGAAAGAAAGAGAAATAACCAGAGAGAGGAAATCGAGATTCATAAAGGTGGTTTGCTCAGGTCTACACATCGACCTAAAAACTTGGCTGAGACATTATTTTCTAGAAAATAGAATTCTTTTTGTATTTAAATTATTTAAATTGATTTATTTATAAAACTGACTCTAGAAGAGAGAAAAAATCTTAATAGTTCAATTATCATAAAATAACTGGACAAATTTATTAAAGAGCTATTCTCCCCTGAAAAAGTACAAGTCCCAGATAGTGTCATAGGATAATTCTATCAGATATTTAAAGAATATAACATTTCACAATTATTTATATTGCTTCAGAGGATAAAAAAAAGAAAACTTCCAACTTATTTCTATGAAGTAAGCATAACCATATCAACAGAAAATAAAGAAAGCTATGGACAAGGCCCATATCAACATAAAAATCCTAAATTGAAATATTAGCAAACAGAATCCAGCAATGCATTAAAATAAGAAACATCATGACCAGGTGAGGTTTGTTTCAGGACTTCAGGGCTGTAGGTGATTTAATTTTACACCGTCTAGTAACATAATCATTCTATCACTAGACCTAATGGGAAAACCATGATTGTCTCCATATCTGCTGACAAGTAATATGATGAAACACAACATACACTGTTGACTTTAAAAGCTCTTCATAAAAAGTAATAGATATTAGTTTATCATATAAGGGAAGTATCCATCTTAGCCCAAAAGCCATAGTCTTAACTAGGTCTTACGGGAAACCCCCAGGAGCATTCCTTCTAAAGTCAGGAGCAGACACACCTTCTTGGTTAACTTATTCTAAAGTGACAAATAACCCCCAAATCTCAAATGGCCTGCAACAGCATAGGTGTATTTCTCACTCCAACTCCATGTCTGCTGAAGGTAGGCTAGGGCCCTGTTCCACGTCCTCCTCTTTCCAGAACCCAGACTGGTGGAACCTGGTCTTCATGCAGAAGAGGAAATAGCAAATTCCACACTGGTTCTTAAAGACCCAGAAGTGACACTATCACATTCCCATTTCATTGGCCAACCTTCAAGTCACATGAGCCAAACCCAACTTTGAGTGGGCAGGGAAGTACAACTCTCTCATGTAACTGGGATAAAAATAAAGTAGAAATACTAATGAACACACCAAGGAGTACTGTTGATATGTAAATTAAACCCACAAACCAGCATCAGGCTTAATGGAAAACTAAAGAAGAAATTCCAGTAAAGCCAGGCCAGGGCAATGACGTCTACTGTCACCACAACTCTTAACATTGTTCGATGCATTAAGCAACACAATTAGACAAAGGAAAGAATTTGGAGGGAAAATTATCATGGTGCACAGATGCTGATTATAGACATAAGAAAATCAAATGAAACTATTATAAGTAGTAAAAGGATAAAAGTTGATGGCTGAGGACAAAATTACGCAGCAATCAATAGCTTTCATGCCTACAGAGAACGGTTAGATGATATAATGAAAGAAGAGACCTCATTTACAGTAGCAGCAAAAAATACCAAATACCTATGAACAAACCTAACAGAAATACACAGATGGATACAAAGAAAACTTAGTATTTCATAAAAGCAATATATCAAATAAAAGGGGAAAGTGGATTATCCAATAGACAGTATTGAGATAAACTAGATAACGGGATAAAATGTATAAAACGTTTGATCCATACCTCATACCATACCATGTCAAATTCCAAGTAAATCAGACCTAATTGAAAAAAATGGACAAATGAAACGAACAAGAAGAAACCACAGGGAAATTATTTTATAACCTGAAATGCAGAGGTCTAACTATATGACATCAAACCGGAAGCCATAAAATAAAAGACTGATAGCCCATCACATAAAAAGATGTTTAAATTGCTGCATGGCAAAAACCACCATGAGGAAAGTTAAAAGAAACAATGAGCAGGAAAAAGAATATTTTCAGGTCATATCACAAAGGGCTAATTTATGAGTGGTGCCAACAAGTTGCTAAGAAAACAACTAACAACATAATGGAAGACTAGACAAACGATAAGAATAGATAAAATTCACAGAAAATAAAATGAAATGCCCTTAAATACATGACAAGAAGTTCAGCCTCACTCAAAAATAAGAGTAATGAAAAATGAACTCATGCTGAGATACTGATTTTCAGTCAAAAAGTCTGACAAATCTGGGAAAGAGACAATTCACACACTGCTGGGCAGCTGAGTTGAGAGTGACCCGGCAGGGCCCACCAAGATAAGCAATGTACATACTCTTTGATCCAGCAAGTCTACTTCTCTGAATGTATCCTCAAGACATTGACCATGTCATTTATTGCACATTTGTAACAGGATAAAAATAAATGACACTCTTCATATGTTGATATACAAAGATCGTCAAGATAAATGAGGCGCAGACAACAATATGTGGGACAGGGTTCTATACACTCTATAAAAAGAGGGTGATCAATGGATATACATATTGGCTTGCACTTGCAAAGATTAGGCCTGGAAGAACACCCAAGAGACTGATAACGTTGAGGGCCCTTGGAGGGGTCAACTGGGTGGCTGAGGGAGCAGCTGGAGGCGGCGGAAACAGATGCTGGAGGGTCTCCAAGCCATGGCAGGGCGTATTCATTTTATCCAAAGGGCAACAGGAAGCTACCAAAGGGTTTTAAGTAGAACACGGTTATGACCTAATTTGTTTTTAGGTTACCCTCTCTGCTGTGTACAGTGTATCAGAATTGAGCGATACCTAATGAAATGATTAATGCACACATTGGCCAAAGTGCAAAACATACAAGTAGGTGGAGGTGAGTTAATGTGAGTGAGACCAAATGGTGGCATTTGGGTGAAGTTGAGAAGAGGTAGATGGAAACCAAAACACATTCTGCAGGTGGAATGACAGTAATCGATGATTGTGTGGATGTGGCATCTTCACAACTTGGACAGCTGGGCAAATGGAGGGGCAGTTAACTTCCATGAGAGGACGAAAAGCAGGCTAAGAAGGGGGCAGTAGGGGGCTATATGGAGATTGAGGTGCAAGACATTCACACGTAGGTGAAGATGAATATACAAGTCCAGAGCTCAGAGGAGAGGCTGCACTCAAGAACAATGTGGGCACCACGAGAAAGCAGATGGGGTTTAAAGCTGTGGGGTCTGAGAGCCCCTTGGATGGGGGGGAGAACAAAGGGACCCCAAACCAGGTCCTGCGAAGATCAGCTTCAGAAGATGGTAGAGAAGAGGAGCCTGCAAAGATACACCAGCCAGAGATGCAGGAAGAAAACCAAGAGTGCCTCAACAGCAAACAAGGGAATTCCCAGGAGAGGTCAAATGTTATCTCGAGGTTGATTAAACAAAGCCAGAAAAACGACAGTAGGTTTGGGGACACAGATGTCATTAGTGACTGACAAAAGCAGCCTGAGGAGGGGTGAGAGCAGAGGGGCTGGCAGAGGTTGAGGAATATGAAAAAAGTCGCAAAAGGGAGAATGCTTTCAATGTCCAGCTCCAAATGAGTCACAGAGCAGTGGAGAGACAGCGGAGCAAACGGGGACAAGTCAGCTTTGCAGAACATGTCTGAATGCCAAGGACATGCATGAGCGAATAGACAAGCACAGAGAAGGCTATGAAGGGAGGGTGATTCAGGGGTGCGGTCCTCAAAAGAAGCAGTGGGGACGCAGGCCTGTGGGAGGGGCTGATGTTGGAAAGGGAGGCTACAACAGGAAGGAGGGGGTGCGGCGGCAAATGCCTTTCTAGGTACGATGGAGAAGCCATGCGGCTTGGCAAAGTCTCCAGGATGGTTTCAGCAAAACGGAGGTGTTACAGACCCCCAGCCTACCTCCTGGCATGGGTGTTGTGGGGAACACAGGATGAAAGGATGGTCACATGAGAGGGTGTGGCCCTTCCCTCGTTTTGTGAGGCTGCATTCTCACCTTGACACTCAACCCAGACAGGGACAGAACAAGACAGGAAAGTCACAGTCCAGGCTCACCAACAGGGTTGCAAACAAGTATTTAGACAACAGAAACTAGCAATAAACAAAAAAAGAAAATATAAAATTTAATAGCACAAATGTGTGCGTGTCCACTAAGTGCTAGGTAGTGTTCTAGGCGCTAGGGATACTGCAGCCAATAAAGCCGGTTCCACCTGCTAGGGTAGGACGCCCAGCTTGGGGTCAAGAGGACGTAAGAAACCGGAAAATAAAGAGGTAATTAGGACGCAAACTCCTTGAAGACAGGGACCATGAGTTCCACAGGGTCAGGGCACAGGATGAGCGCTAAGTTAAGTCCTCACAGCATTACTGAATCAACCTACATCTTCACTGGGCTCCCTGAACAAGCGCAGGGCCGTGACAAGGACGTACCATCCTTCCCGATGTCGTCCATCTCCGCTGCTCCTGCCTGGCTGGCTGTGGGCACCTCGCTGCCGCCTCCCACTTCCACGGCGAGAGCTGTCAGGGCACTGCGGGGAGGACGGGGCCTGGAGGTGAGCAGGTGCCAGGCCCAGGTCCCCGGGTCCTCCACCCCAGGAAGCCCAGCAGCCGGGGCCGCTGCGGCACCGACAGGGGCAGATGGGGACGGTGGGTGGCTACAGGCCCGGCGAGGCGCCCAAAACCCTCCCGACGCAGCCAGGCTGCGCGCGCCGGGCAGCTAAATCCCAGCTCCCGAGGGACACAGCTGGGGTCTCTGGCTTGCCCTCGACCCCGGGTCCCCGCGACCCCAGCTAGTCCCCAACATCCGCTCACCCGGCGCTGCGCGTCGCGGCGGCCCCGCCTCGGCCCCGGATTTAAACGCCGCGCGGCGCGGCACGGGCTCCGGATTGGCCGGTTTGAACGGCATCAACGTCGCCGTGCGCGCTGCATCCTGGGGGCTGTAGTCGCGCCGCCCCGGGGAGGGGCAAGGCGCGCGTGCGCACTGCCTCCGCGCGCGGACCGGCCGGCGTGCTACGGTTGGTCGTCTGGACCTGCGCGGCGCGGGAGGCGGGGTCCTGGACTTCTTAGAGCCGGCGCTGTGTGTTCCCGCGAAATGGGCAGCAGGGCAACTGCCTGTGGCAGGGACTTGGTTCTGATCCCAGCTCTTTATCTGTAAATGGAGAAAATTAAATTCCTACCTTAGGGTGTTGATGAGAAGACCAAATGAAATAGGTGCGTCTGCCTGCTTTGCGAGGCAGGACGCGTCCGTTACTGACTGACACAGTGAGACGGGACCCCGCTCCGAGGAGCGCACAGGCGGCCCTGGGTCGCCGCACGCCGGTTTGTGCCCCCGGACCCGGAGCAGTTGTGGGGGGCAGTGGTGAGGGCCTGAGTGGGCAGAGGGTGTGGCGGGAGCCTGCCCTGGGCTTTGTAGCCGGCTGGCGGGGCGTCGAGGTGGGCGTTTGTCCTGAGGGCCAAGGGCGCACATCGGAGGGGCGCGCCTCCAGGCAGGGGCCAGTGGCCAGGTAATGGGATCTGAATGGGGGGATGCACAGGGAGCAGAGTTGGTGCCTGATCTGGGCTCGCCCGCGTGCTGGTGCCTGTCCAGAGGCAGCTTGAGATTGACCCCACTTGAACCCTGGCCTGTGAACCCACCTCATGGGCTTGAGGATCAAGGGAAGAGCTCCACCAGGGCACAGAGTCATGAGGCCGTTGCTCTGGTGGTCTGGAGCTGATGGGTGAAGCAGGGTGTAGTGGGGAGGAGCCTGGCATGACTCCCAGGGACTGCCTGGGAAGGACCCAGCTCTGGAGGGACAGCACCATTTTCAGGAGGATGGTGAAATATTTATTTGGGGCGGAGAGCTGTCCAGAGGGCAGCCATCGGGGTCTGGGACCTCTGCCAAGCCTTCCAGACTGGCTGGGGCCACCTCTGGGCTCCATGTCCCTGGCTTCACACCATCCACACCAATCACCCCATGTGGCCATGGTTCCTCTTCACGTCTGACCTCGTGTCCAGCCCCGCATGGGATGGAGCTTCTTGGGGGCAGGGCAGGCTCTCAGTTGTCCCTGCCCCCCCGGCCTCACCCAGCCCAGTGCTGGGCACCAGGCAGAAGCTCAGGGTGTGGGAGCTGGGTAGGGGCGTGGGGAGTCCCGGTAGCTTGAAAGGAGCTCGGCCTGCCCTCTGCACCCTCCTTTGGGCTTGTCCTGGCATTTCTGGCACCTCTTGTCCACCTAGGGGCTCTCCCTACAGCCTTCCGCCTCCCTCCTCACCCCCCACTACACTCTGAGTGCTGCGTCCCTGGACCCTGCCTTTCCCACTTGAGCCTTTGTGGGCTCCCTTCCGAGTTTTGTCATCTTTTGCTCAGGTTCCTGCTTAACTGGAGGAGAGTGATGGCACCAGATAGACCCAAGTGCAAATCCCATCTCAGGTATCAGAAGGACCTCTGGTTTGCAAGTAGCAGAAAAGCAGCTTTAGAAAGAGGAGAATGTATTGGCCGTGGCTTCAGGCCTGGATAGCGATAGGGGCTTGGGGGAGGGCGCTGGGCCAGGTGGTCTGCAGGCCGCCTCTCCAGGGTCCTGCACACCCTCAGGCAGCCTGGCCTTGTGGTGCCCACCAGTCTGGGAGCCCCAGGCTCCCTTCCTCCTGAACGCAGTGGCTACTTTGGCCCTGCTTGTGCTCAGTGCCCGGTCCCGAGGCCCAGGCCTGACTCATGACCATGCAACTGCAGCACGAGCCCAGTATGTCTCAGACCAGGGGCACTCGGCCCAGGTGTCAGATCTCCACAGCCCCCTGGATGTCTGCTCAGAGTGAGGGTCCCCAACATCTACTCCTGATGCCCTCCTCCCTAAAGTGTGTTAGCACATAGTAGGTGCTCAGTAGACAGCACCAATTACTTGTTCTGCTAGCTCTAAATGACATCTTCCCTTCGCTTGGCCTCCCCTCTTCTAGCATTGGCCTCTCCACTGTAGACTCATTGCTTCCTACCTCCAGGAGGATTCTGCTTCACTTATTTTTGCATTCATTTATGGGTTCACTCACCAACATTTACTGACAGGTGCTCAGTGCAGGCCATGTGCTGGTGATACTGAGACACAGATGCTGTCCCTGACCCAAGGAGGTCACCGCTGGGAGGAAAGGTACAATAGCAAGGGCAAATGCCAAGGGCTGTGGGACAGAGGAGGCACCCCCAACACCCTGCATATAGGGAGTGGGAGGCATCCCGGAGGAGGTCCAGGGTTCCTGCTTCCCTGGCTAAGTTTTATCTTGCTTGGAACAGGAGAGGGGAGGGCAGGTGGGGTGTGAGCAGGCTCTGTTGGGAACCAGCGGGAAAGGACAGGTCAGGATGGGAGGGCAGGCCCCCCTCAGGATATGTCCTTAGCTCCTGGGTAAAGACAGCACCTTTCTCGAAGTCCTATTGTAATTTACCCATTTTCTTGACTTACTGTCCCACCTCCATCCCAAATTCAAGGAGAACCTGTTCTCCCCAGGACCCAGACCAGCCTGGCATGTGGGAGACGCTCAAATGTCCCTGCCTAGCAACAGTTAGTCAAAGGAATGAATTAACTGATTTATTTTAATCCAGGAATTTGCTTAATCAACTTGGAGTCTTCCCCCACCTCCCAGCGCCCAAGAGTCCCTACCTAATTTCAGTATGCACAGAGGACCCTGAGAAATATCTGTGGGCTGAGACGGCCCCTTACACAGCACATGCTATGGAAACCTGCGGCTCACTCAGGAGGGATGTGAGGCCTGGACAACGAGGCCGCAGTTCATAAAACTGGCTCAGATCTTGTTAAAGCCACTCGTCACAATGCTTTGCTTTTTTTGGCCACAACAGGGCAACCCCTGAGCTGACCTCCCATTACCCAGAAAGCCCACCGGCTCAGTGTACGTGCATTCGTATGGTTACAGTCACAGCTGACACAGGACGCCATGCATCTGAAGTCCCTTCACAATGTGCAGTTCAGAAGAGAGAAAACAAGCCTGAGTCAGTGTCACGAAAGCCCCCAGGAAGCTCACAGACTTCTCCCCAGATGGCAGGGCCACCCCATGTGCTACTCCTGTGAAGAGGGCAGTGGAGGCAGCCACGGAGGGCTGGGACCACAGGTGGCAAGGGGGGGGGGCTCCCTCTCCTGGGAAGGACAGGTGGTTGAGGTAAATCTCAGTGAGGACTCTGCCAGGTGTGACCCTGGGCAAGTCACCTCCGCCATGGATACCCTCACCCAAAAGGTGGGACAAAAAACCTGTGTAGCATGGGATAAAGAGATAAAATGACAGGGTTGGTCCCAGGGTGGCCTGGGGGCAGGCAGGGGTGTCCCCCAAGGGCTGTGTATAGAAGCCTCCTCCACGAACTAACCCAACACCCTCCTTCCAATGTCTGGACACTGTGGGGTGTAAAAGCTCCCTGGGAACATCGATTTGCAAAGCAAGTGGTAGCAGCTCCCACATCAGCTCTGACTGCTTAAAACTGCACCTTGGCCCTTAAGGATTAGAAGAGGATTCTGAATCATATTTAAAGCTAATATGCGTCCCTTATTCCTGTAGCTCTCTGCTTAAACTGCAGATTGCCCTTATCAGGCATAACAAACAGACCCCGGATGTTTCTAAACCTGCAAAGCGAAGCCAGCCAATGGCAGCATTCTGCCGGGGAGAGGTGGCCAGGCCCGCTCACTGTAGGAGGTGGACAGTGGCTGCCTTTCGGATGAGCCTCGAGGTCAGGGGTGAGTTGGGTTTCAAGGCGTCTCGCTCTATCAGAAGGCTCCTGCAGAAGCAGAGACAGGCTATGTTGAAACTCCTGGAAGGATGTGGGGCCTGGACCCAAGGCCGGACACAAGCAGCATGTGCCCCGGCTGAAGTGGGCAGCAAGCAACACACTCCCCGTCCCAGGCTGCTGGAGAGCAGGGAGGGATCACTGCAGAGGGGACGGGATGGACAACAGGCCCTGGGGCAGGAGGTCTGCCGTGGGGCACACTGGGCAGGGAGGTCTGAGGGTGAGAAAGCCTGCACCCGGAGCCCAGTGTTCCAGAGCAATGTGCCCTGCCTCGTGGCAGCTGTGTGTATATTTCTATAATTAATTGCTTAGTGTCAGTCCCCACATGGGAGGTAAGGTCCATGCAGCCAGGGCCCGGTTCTGCCTGCCCACCACTGCTTCAGCTCCCAGCACAGAGTGTAGGATGTGAGCCAAGGCCTGAAGAATCGGCAGGCGTCAGCCCAGTGGAAAAGGAGAAAGGGGGTCCCAGGCACAGGGTGCAGCGCGTGCAAAGGCCCAGGGTCCTGAAAGAGCAGGACATGTTTGGGTAGCTAGTTCAGCATGGCTAGGACAAGGAGAGGAACCGAGAGCCCTGCAGCCTCAAGTCTTTACGCCTTCAAGGGCAGGTGCCCCCTCAGGCCAAGGGAGGTGTGAGCCTCTGGGCACATGGAAGCCCACAGGGAGGCCCGTGAGCAGCTATGGCCAAAGACCTTCCCAAGCTCAGTTCTGGGCCATGAACGAGGAACTCACCGGGCAATGTTCTTGTGGGTGCCGGAGGGGCAGCTTAAAGCGGCGTGAATCAGCAGCTGGTTGAAGACATCCCTCTGAAAGGTCAACGGGCAAGTCAGACTCCCCTAAGGTGGGATAAGGGACGGAGGCCCCACCCCACAGCATGACGGCCTGCTCTCAGGGACAAGCGTACTTTGGGGATGTGAAAGATAAGGACCCTCAAATGCCCCGGACACCACAGACCGGGCCCAGGCCCTTGAGCTCCAGCTCCAGACATGGCCCAAGGCAAGAGGCTCACCTGGGCATTGCTGCCTCCAATCTGGACGATCTGGTAGCGGATTGGCAGGAGCAATTCCACGACACGGTTGGGGTTTCCGCTCTCGGCCTCCACCAGGGCCTGGCACAGGGGCAGCCCCACATCTCGGGCCAGGAGGTGCTGGCAGTTCTCCCCCGGGGACCTGCCGGCCCAAGAAGGCGCCCTCAAGGGCCTGCAGGAGGCCTTGCCCTGCCCCTGTCATGGCATGTCTCCCCCGACTCAGGCATCCTTGGGAGGTGGCTGTCTTCCTCAGCTCAGGGTCCCCGGCACTGTGCCTGGTACACGGTAGGTGCTCTGACCAAGTGAGCAGACAGGAGAGACAGCCAGGGAGGGGGGAGCACAGGGCTCTAAACTCAGTTCCCCTGGGTTGAACTCTGCTGTTCACCTTTAACCTGGCCTGGGTTTGCTCATCTGTAGTACCAATGCTGACTAGGCAGGGCCTCAGGACCGTGGGCAACGCAGGTGAAGACCTGGCTGGAATTGCCACTGACTTTGGAAGCCAGGGGCAGCTGCAGCCCGTGTGTCCCAGCCAACACTCAGGGGGCAGCTGACTGTGGTGATGGACACCCTCTACCAGGTCCCAGGACAAACCACCAGTGGTCACGGCTCCTGCAGCTCTAACACTACAGGTGGGAGGTGAGGCCAGGCTGTGGAGGACCCCACCTTGTGGGACTCGCGCAGGCCCCACCGCGGTGGAAACCCACCAGGGCCAGAACAGCACCAGGGAGGTGTCACTTTGCCGCTGCCCCTCACTCTCCCAGTGGCTTGCTCAGCAGGTGCTGCCCCTGGTTCGCAGATGAAGACCCAGGCTCAGAGCAGAGAAGCACTTTGTCCAGGATCTCAGATCCTGGTCTCTCTGGTCCCAGGGCCTCATCATGACCGTGGGGCAGCTGTGCCCACGACGGTGAGGCTCTCACACCTGCCCAGAGGACGGAGAGGCCGCTCTATGTCCTGTGGGAAATGGCTGCACATATTGGGGGCTGCATGCCTGTGGGACACACACCTCCACGGGCAACTGCACTCTCCAGCAGCCTCCCCCCCAGCCTCCCTGGCGGGCCTGGTGGGGGAGGCACTGAGCAGACCCCAGCACGACCCCAGCACTTGTCGCTCTCTCAGCAGGGTGGGGCCAACCCCACCCAGTGACAGGGTCTTTGAGGACCCTGGCCCTCTGCGTACTCGCTGGCATCCTGCAGCGTGGCCAGCAGCTCCTGCGTGGTCTGGGGGTCCCGAGCGCCCAGGGACGCCATCAGGAAGTGCGTGTCATTGAACAGCAGTATGTGGTCACGGCTGTGCTTCTGGGCCATGGGCAGGAGGTCCTGCCACCGCTCACCCACAGACGCTCCTGAGGACACGGGAGGAGCCCCAGAGGCCTGGTGTGAGCGCACTCTGGGCACCGGCCTCCTGCACCTGCACACCCCTGGGGGCCCTACAGCGCTGAGCGGGCGGAGGCCTGGCAGGTGAGCAGGGCTGGCAGGAGGTGTGTGGTTCATGCTGAGGCCTTTGCGCCCAGTTTGTGTTAAGTTCATTTAATTACAAAAGCAATAGATGGGTAAGGTAGAAAGCGAATTTTAAAAGCTATTGAAGGGTATGAAATGAAGTCTCTGACTCCTTTGACAAACCCCAAAGCCACTTCTAAATTCTCCCCGATTGTCACTGGAATGGCACCTGGTATATTACAGGTGCTCAAGAAAAATCTGCTTAATTAATAAAGAGCATCCTCTACTTGTGTGTCCAGATGTCTCAGCTCTCAACAGTCCCTACCTGTGCTTCCTCTTCAACACCACCTCCCATCTCCTGCCGCCCAATTCCTATAAGTTACCCAATTATTCCTACTTCTCCTTAGGGGCACCTCCCTAAACAGAGCTGTAGCCCTTGACCTCTACCTCTTAGCCCACCAAATTAGACACAGCTCGGAAGTCTCCACTCTGTATGGTGAGGGCAGCAAGTGGCTTTTCTCTCCCCGTCCTGGCACCCCAGCGTGCTTCCCAGCCTCCGTCCCTCCCAGCCTGTCCTCACATGAGCACTGGGGCTTGAGGCCCCGGGCTCCCTGGAGAGTTCCAGATGGTTCCCAGCTCTGACTCTGCAGGTGAAGGGTCAGCAGGACTCACCCTCTCCAGGCCCCTCCCCTCTCTACCCAGTTCTGGGTGGTTTGCCGGACACGAGCCACAGGCCTTCTGTAGCCCAGCTTCTGGTTTTGCTGCCTCACCCCCTGGACATCAATGAGCTGGCCTAGAAAGCACAGCAGCAGGCTTCTCGCCAATCCCCTGGCCTCTGTCCTCAGCCCCACTGCTCAGAGGGGTCGCTCAGAGGCAGGTGGGAGCCTCCCCGGCTTGGCTCTAGCAGGCTCCGTGCAGACTGGGATAAAAGCCGAACTCCTCACCCTGCGCTCCCCATGTGGGCTCCTGGCTCCCGGGCCTCTCAGCCTCCTCTGCTCCGCCTCACTGCACTGGCCCGAACTTCCAGTCACTCATCCCACTAACAGGCTGCTTGCTTCCGTGTGCGAGGGGCTTAGGACAGACTGCTCTGTGCATGTAACATCCTTTCCCATCTCCGGCTGGCAGAACCTTATACATCCATCTGCCCTTGGAGTCACGTTTCACCTCCACTAGGAAGCCTTCCCAGGACGCAGGGGAAACAGCTCGCCCTGCCCAGGCCTCATCCCTACCCTGGCCTACTGAACCAGGACCGAGAGAGGGTACAGGTTGGGATCCACTGGGCCTGGGAGAGAGGGGAGGACCATCTGGTACCCCCAGAAGTCGGCTAGAAGCCCTCCATCACCCCAGGGCTGTGGCCACCTTCCATTTGCAGCCGGTACAGCATGGAGCAGCTGTCCACCATGTCCAGCATGGCACCGCTGGCCTGTAAGCTGGGGAGGATCTGGAAGACAAGGGCGGTGGACACATGAGGGGCCTCAGGCATGGCCAGAATACTCCTGGCAGGGCCGTGTGTGGGACTGACACAGAGCCAGCCCTTAGCACACAGAAGCCACCACCATAGTCCCCTCCACCTCAACCATTGGGACTGTCCCCCTCACCAAGGGCTTGCACCACAGGCAGCCCTGAAACAAAGAGGCAGAGGAAAGAGCCCTCTGCACTGCACCCCTGGGGGGGCAGGTGCTTCATCCTGGCCTCTTCCACCTGCCCCCACCCCCAGCCTTGGACCACGCTGGTGGGAGGCTGTCTCATCTGTTCCTGGGGCCAGACTCAGCTGGTCTGTACCTCATAGCACACGATTCATCGTCGTCCACATCTTACCAGAAATCCTGACCACTCAGGAGGACTTCCAGGAAACCGACTGTTTCCCTATGAAATTTACATCCCCAAACCGCCAGCGTGTTGGCAGCCCCAGGCTTCTGTTATTAAACGCTCACAGGGGTACCCAGGAGCTGTGACTTAGGCTTTTTACTCTTAAAAGCAGACCTAGGGTCTACAGGGAGGGAACTGGGGGAGTACTGTTTGGTGGGCATGGAGTTTCGGTTTGGGAAGATGAAAAAGTTCAGAGACAGACGGTGGTGGCGGGCACACAACAGTGTGAATGTGCTTAATACCACTGAACTGAATACTCAGAAATGGCTAAAATGGTAAATTTTATGTTATGTGTATTCTACTATAATACAAAAAGATTCCTATGGGCCAGATCAATGACTTTACCAAAGAAAAGCAAAAATCTAAAGTGACTGGAAAGAAGTTGGAGATTTCAGAGGTGAGCAGCTTAGATGCAAAATTCTGCACACGCCCACGGGGTGAACAGAGTCAGCTGGGTGTCTTCATCCCATTTGGGGTCACACCACCACTTCTGGCAAAAATTAACTCCATGGGGTTTTACACAGGAAGTGTGTTCTTGCTCCAGCTGCTCTTTCTGGCTGGGACAGAGCTGATGGGCTCACAGATCTGGTAAAACTACATGGCAAACTGCTGCAATTAACCAACCTGAGTGCAAACAAGGACTTACGTGGTTGTCGTAAAGGGTGAGCGCAGCCTCATATTCGCCCTGGGAAAACAAAGTTTCCATGGTTAGCATGTGGTGGAGGCGAAGGGTAATATTGACAAGTGCACGGAAGGCGGCCATGCCAAAGCCCGTCCCCAGCACAGTCCAGAGGGGCACAGGCAGCCATGAGGGTCTCAGGATGGAGGAGCCGGCTCACTTCTTCGCTCCCCTGAGCAGCAGAGACAGTTTCTGTTAGGGCATTCTTTCCCTAGGAAGTGCACAGCAAACGGCTGCAAGCTTTGTCATGATTTCCTTGTAATCTTTTCTTCTCTCTCCATTTTCTTACTGTACATTCAGTTGGGTTCATTGCTTTCTTCTAAACACTGTGTGTCACTGTGTCCTCCATGTCCCTGTCCTCATCTTCCCAGCATTTCTCTTTGGACAGTTAGGGGGTGTCTACATTGTCCCTATGACAAACAAGACCGCATGAAGCACCCTTATCAATGGGACCCAGTTCCTTCATTTACCAGAGAGCAACACCCAGTGGCGCAATTCCTGGGGCCAAGGGTGTTCCCCACGCCCTCGCTCCAGCCTGGGGGGTGGGGGCTCAGAAGTTCACTCCTGCAGCACAGACACTCAATCTAAATTGTTTCCACAAACTGCACACAGTGTAATGTATAATATCATACAACTTGATCTCCAAGTCCAGACAGTGAAAAATGCCTAAAGTAGTTTAAGCCTGAAAAGCTTTTTGAAAACATCAATGCTCTGCTGCATCAGGACACAATTCAAACATGCAAACATGAGATATCAGTCTGTGGGACATAAAGTACAGAGAAAGATAGGAAAATATTTCATTCTCTGGACATGTTCATAGGATGACAGCCTTCCACCTTACCTTTTCTATCAGATATAAAGCCCAGTGCCAATAGTTATGACAAGCGAGCATATCAGAGTCCTGAGGAAAGAAAAAGAGAATCAGACAAAAATTTGACAGCCTGTGGCAAGGTCCTGGATACCAGCTCGGAGGTCTGCCTGGCCGGGCATGTCCTCGCCGCCATCTCTTTCTGCTACAGGAGATGGCAAATGGTCCGCCAGAACTCCGGCAGGGGTCTGGGGCTGGGAAGCCCCGAAGCTAAGAAAGGGGAGGAGCAGGGCCAGCAGAGAGGTCACTCACTCCTCAAACCTTGTCTTTCTTCTGTGCGGCATGGAGACAATGAGTGAAAAATCCACCCCCCAGACAGTTGTGTCCAAACAGCACAGGGCACCCCAGTAAAGCCATGAGGATCACTGTGCCCCACAGGACTGGCAAAGTTCACAAAGTGGGCCCAGGGCTGACATGGGGGCAGCTGCTGCTGGCGTGCTCTAGTCCCTCTGGGACTGCCAGCCCCCTCCTGCGAGGTTGCTGCAGCACCTTCTGCCTGACGCCACCTGACGCCTCCAGGGAAGAGCAACTGGAAAGGCCTCCTCTGTAGCCTTGTCTTCCTTACACCCGTGCTTGAGAACAGCAGGCTGCCAGGCTCTCTCTCCCTCACAGGCCATGGCAGGCCTTGGGGTCTTGGCTCAAGCTGTTCCTTGGAAGCCCTCCATATCCTTGTCCTTTGCCTGGAAAACTCCTACTCACCCTTCAATACTCAGCTCAGGGGTCGCTTCCTCCAGGAAGCCTTCCCTGACTGCTTCCCCTCAAGCCCAGTTAGTTGCAACGCCTCGTCTGGGTTTTCGCATGCCCAGGAGTGCCCCTGTCATGGTGTGGGGCGTGTGCTGCTGGGAAGCTGCTCACTCCGCTTGGCCAGGGGCAAAGGCCTTTGGAGGATACGGGAGACTGGGCTGGACTCTCAGTGGGGTCCCCAGGGCAGGGCACAGCCTAGGGCAGTAACTGGACTGAGCTCTAGGCTGGCAGCCAAATGCCTGGGGCAGGCACAGGAGGAAGAGGAAAGAGAGCCCCAGCCACGCCGTCTACCCCAGGGCTGTTCTTCCAGGCAAGACGCTGCCAGGAGCTACAGTGGGGGACAGGTGTTGACGTCAGGGGACAAGAGCCCACTGGAAGATGACCCCATGAGCCTGGGCTGCCTCATTTTACACGTGTTTGTAATCCAAACCTGTGGGAACTCGTTGGGGCCAAGAGCTTCCCAGTGGTCACAAGAACAGGTGTACAAATGAAACCAAGGCTCAGGAGGGTCATGTTCTTGCAGCCGGGTAGAGTCAGGCCTCCAGCACCCAGGCCCAGTGGAATCACAGGGTCTGAGGGAGGGATGTGAATAGAATGTGCTTGAAGGCCCTGGCCAGCCTCCCCAGGCACCCCCTAGTTCTGCCTGGGCAAGTCCCTGGTCTCCAGCCAGGAGGCCCGGCCACATGGCTGCACCCTGACTCACCCCAGACTCAGTCTCCTGGGAAAAGCAGAGTATCTGCTTGGGAAGGCCGAGGCAGGGCACCACCCCACAGACCCCCACCCCCACCGGTGCCTCTCCCATCCCTGTGTTTGGGGTCTCAGAAAGACCTGAGTACCCATCTCATGAGATTACAGTTCTCATATGTTATCTCACACCCGCTCACCTGCTCTCCCTATTTAATGCCACTGCCAGGGAAGCCAGGAGCCTGCCCCCTTGTAAGCAGACTCTCACTGGACTGTGCCAGGCCAGGGAGCTGCTTGGACAAGTGACTGTGTGCTTCGCTGCTCCCCGCCCAGTTCCTGGTCTCTCCTTGGTTCGCTTAATCACTGAATGCCTGCTGCTTGGTGCCAGGCCCTGGCAGACTGGCCATGAGGGCCCAACGCCCGTATGCCAGCCCTACAGCCCACGGCTGTGCCATCACCGCCCCCGCCAGCTGCCAGCTGCACCAGGCGCTCCAGGAGCGCGCTCCTTGGACCCACGCAGAGCCTGCTGGCCTGTGGTGATGGAAGGGGCAGCTGAGGGCCCTCACAGTCCCCACCCATGCCAGGCTCTTGTTTCCCCAATAATTTATGATCCATTCCTTTTATGCTAAACATCTCAAGCCCAATTCTAGAGCCTTCTACAAAACACTGGCTGGTGTTCAGGAGTTTGCGGCTCCCAGAGGCACTGTGGCTTGACAGGAACTCCTCCAAGTAGAACACGAGTTTCCCCAGAACTAAGCTGCACCCTGTAACTTCTGTCCATAAAGCCTCAGCTTAACTTGAGGGGACAGACAGAATTTTCCAGGTGGATGGCCCCGCGGCAGGAGTCGTACCTTCCAGTGGGTTTCTGAGTGCTGCATGAATTCCAGTCCGTCCTTGATCTCTGCCTTCATCTCGTGAACATGGGCAATGGTGTGCACGGACCACGCGTCTGCTGGGTCCACAGATAAAGCCTACGCAGGGAGGGTGGAAGGCAGCTGGGATAATAAGCATCAGGCAGGCTGCCCGATGACGAGGCGTCTCTGGGTTATACAGGAGCACAAAGGGCCTGAGCAAGATGGGTGGGTATGGGGCTTGGGCTCTGCCTCCAAGTCACAGCGACCCCAAAGACCAGCCCCGCTGACCATCCACCTGCTGCTAATGAGGGAATCACTGCCCATTTCACAGGCCAGGAAAACAGCTCAGGAGGCTTCGTGATAATGCTGTGAACCGCATGGCTGCAGCTTTCCAAAGCCAGGGCTTGTCCCCGGGCCCCACAGCCTCGTGCATAAAGGTGTGCCAACCAGCCCGTCTGGGCCTGCTTCCCCCAAGGAGAGGGAATGGCACTGGCCTCTCAGAGCTGCTGCAGGTTGAAGAGGACGCTGCGTGTAAACACTGTGCAGACTGTCAGGCGCCCCGGGGGCTCATGGCTGCTCCTCCCACTAACACATGTGTGATGACCACACGTGTGGCTTTCCGGGCTTGCTCTGACATTATACTATTAATAATGGCTGCTCACGTGACAGGTGAGCCTGACAGACCAGCAAGGCAGGCAGGCACAAGGTCTGAGGCTCACCGTGCAGCCTGAGCATGGGTCCAGCTCATGGTTACCGAGTGCCTACTGAGTGCCAGGCACGGGGCAGTGAGCTGAGGCCCCCGGGACTCCTGCGGACAATCCACACGAGCCCAGGTCCCCCATCAGATCGCTGTTTCCCTGGCCCCACTGCCTCCATCCCCATGCCTTTCATAGAGGCAGGGTTGGGAAGGCCCGTACACCTCTGGCCCTGGCCTGGCAGCTGCTGTGGGGTCCATGCTGACAGGTCATGCCCCCTGCTCCAGCCCCCTTTGCATGGGCCCTGACCAGTCCACATGGGGACACGGTAAGAAAGAGCATGTCTGTAGGAACGATGGGCACCCAGGGCAGAGCCCTGCAGGACCAGCACACCCCAGGAGATGACAGGGGCACAGCCGATCAGGCTGGGTGCTGGGGCCCCATGCAGGGACCCACTAAGCACACTGTCCTCATGTTCCAGGGGCTCAGGGCTGCAGCTCGGTGGCAGGGCAGTGGGCCGGCTCTCGTCTCGCTGCCAAGATGAAGGCCCTGCCCCTTCTGAGGATTGTGACCAGCTTGCTCTCAAGGTTCCCTGGAACAGAGTCCACATTTCCTCTGGATCTACAGGGCATGGACTCTGGCCCCACCCATCTACGCCCTAAGCCTCAGCCTACCAGCCGCTCCACTCCCTGGGCTCTGAGGCGGTGCCCTAGCTGTTCCCTTGCCCTGCCTCCTGCCCGTGGCTTTCCTGACCTTGGGGTGAGGCCTGCAGGCACCAGGCCTGTGCACTGCCACCGTGAGGTCCCTCCGGACTCCGGCAGAGGCTGGTGCAGCCCTCCCTCCCTCTCCTGGAAGCCTGGTGGCCAGCATCACAGCCTGGCCTTGCATAGGAATCACTGTGGGGTGCTGGGGGTGGGCTCAGAGTGTGCACACCTGAGGGGACCCCATTCCACCACTGCCTCCTGCTTGGGGGGGCTGACTTTTGGTTGCCTTCTGGTTTCTTGAACCATCCTGCTAGCCCTCAGGTGCCCCGATGGGTGCCACCCCACAGGGAACCCAGCTCCGTGGTCTCCAGGGGACCATCCTGTGGCCACCCTGTTGGATGGTGGTGCCTGGTCACCCCAGCCATGGAGCTAAGATCGCTGTGCCGACCTCAGGTCCTACCAACGAAGCGTGGTCACTACCCCCTTGTGAGTGAAGGCCCTCCCCTGAGCCTCAGTTTCCTCCTGCAAGAAGAGGAGCTGGATGACAGGGACTCCGAGAAGCAGTGGACAGCGCATACCACGGGCCTGGTCTCCACTCCGCTACCTACTGCTTGGCCCTGGGACCCTGTTGAGGGGTGTCCACCACATGCCTGGGTACCAGGTGGCACAGAGGGAGGGACCATGGTTGGAGAGAAGGGTTCAGCAATGCCTCACTGCTCTGCACCCTTCACCACTGTTCCCTCCAGGCGGACAGAGGTCAAGGGAAGGCCGGCACAGACCCCAACCCACCCGGGAGCAGCCTTTGTTTGCAGTTACCACTCAAGTCCTGGAAGCTTGGTGGTGGTAGTGACACTTAGAAATGTGAGGTTTGGGATGTGAGAACCAACATTTATATGTGCTCCCTGCCGTAATCTGATTCCTGCAGAGCCGCTGGGCTCTGGGGACAGACAGGGCTGGGGGAGCTCAGAGCTGCTGTTCCATGTGACCCCAGGTGAGAGAGGTAAACATGACCCACCCGGGCCTTGTCATCTTCTGGGCCTGCAGAGGGAGTCGGCTCTGTAGGCCATGGAGAGCCCAGACAGCAGCAGCTGCTCTCTGTACCACGAGCCCTTCCCAGCATCTCTGAGGAAGCAAGGTGCAGAGTGGGGACCTTGCCCGAGTCACTCACAAGAGGTGGCCCTCGTGTGCTCTGCCACCCCTGAGAGTTGGCACCTCAGAAAGGGCCACGTACCTCTTTGGCCATCTTTTCTGCCTGATCATAGAAGTTGGTTTCCATTAATCCAAAAGAATAGATGCCCTTCACATAGCTGAAAACAGAGGAAAAAGATCTTAAGTGGACTGGGACTGTTCAACGCTCAACACGAATTCTATGAGTTGAACTGTGTCCCCCAAGATGAGCTGTTTGAATATATGCCCTAATTTGGAGCTAGGGTGTTAGTAGGTGAGATCAAGCTAAGCTGAGGTCATCCCGGATTAGGGTGGCCCTAACCCCAATGATGGGTGTCCTTACAAGAGAACAGAGGGGGAGATTTGGACAGAGACACAGACACATGCAGAAGACACCACGTGGAGACAGCAGCAGAGGCCAGAGTGACAGAGCTACAAGCCAAGGATGCCGAGGACGGCTGGCAGCCAGAGGTGAAGGAGAGGCACAGAAGGACCCGCCCCAAGAGCTTCGGAGGTGCGCAGCCCTGCTGACACTGACACCTGGGCTTCCAGACAGTGAGAGGATGGATTTCCGGTGTTTTAAGCCACCCGCTTCATTGCACTTTGCTACGGCAGCCCTAGGAGACTGTGTAACACACCCCAGCCAGGAGCTGGCCCCTGCTGGCACCTCGCTGGGTACTGCGTCTCCTGGCAAGTCAAAGCCTCTGACTGGTGAGGAGTAGCGTGACCTTCATCATTTGCACGACCAGGCAAGCCCTAACCCTGTCCCCACCTCCTCTAATACATCAATGCAGCATCTCCACTGGGGACAAGGGCCCTCTCCACCTTTCTTCTGTCTGCCTGGTGCCAGAGGCACAGCCAGGACACTCTCCCAGGAAACCTTGGTGACTGGGGACTGTCAGTGGCTTCTCTGCTTGGCAGCTCTGTGCCTGGCCCTGGCCTGACCTGCACCCACTGGATGCCTCCTCCCCGGCCTCTGCTCCTGGAGGCGGGAACCCTGTCTGCCTGACCCATCTCAGCCCAGGCCCAGACAAGGATGGACTTGAAGACACTTTGCTGAACAAATGCACACTTCCATTTCTCACCTGCAACCTCTAGCACCTGGGTGCCCAGGCAGTCACATGTGAAAGAGGCATTCTTGCCTGTGGTTTTATAGGATTGCGTGACAGCAAGACAGAGTGACTGAGTTTCTATTTGTGACTCGGGTGTACTCTTTACTCCCGTGCATAGAAACAAACTCTAGCTTTTAATATTCATGGAAGCAATGTTCTAGTGCACTGGCTTCTAGGCTTTTCTTTTCTTTGAAATATTTATTGAGTTCTTATCGTGGTCACTTAACCCTCCACATTTACACATGCACTGAATACTTAACAGTGAGTAAAGTACTGCTAGGCTCTTGTGATGACTAATTCTATGTGTCAGCTTGGCTGGGCTATGGTACCAGTGTTTGATCAGACACTATCCAGATGTTTCTGTGCAGGTGATTTTTAGATGGGATTCACATGTAAACGAGCAGACCTGGAGTGAAGTCGGTCACCCTCTGTAATGTGAGTGGGCCGCATCCAGTCGGCTGAAGCCTTAAAAGAAGAGACTCAGGTCCCCAGAAGAGGAAGGAATTCTGCTTCCAGACTGTAGTGCAGAAACCCTGCCTGATTTCCAGACCGCTAGCCTGTCTGTAGATTTCGGACTTGCCAGCCCCCACAATCATGTGAGCTGATTCTTTAAGATCGACCAATTGATTAATCTCTCTTTCTCCCTCTCTCAATATAGATATACATAGATACAGATATAAATGTTCACATCCTATTGGTTGTATTTCTCTAGGGAGCGCTGATCAATACAGCTCTTCAATCTTTTAACCCATTTGACTTTCACAATCCTGTGATCCAGACGCACTGGAGGTGCTCATGTACAGTGCTCACTTGGGCTGTTTGCAGATATCCCAGGCCCTCCTTCCCTCCCAGGCACACAGAACTGCACTGCCTGGCCTAGTGCTGGCGGGTGACCAGCTCTGGCCAATGACCGGTGAGTGCCAGGATATGCTTTCCACTCAGCACCTGCTGTTGCTGGGTCCCTCAGGAGAGCGACCTTTTCCCTCTTAGTAACTAGAGTGTCCAGCGAGCAGTTGCTTCATCAGCCGGGATTCGGGAGGAAGACAATGACAGGGCACAGAGCCCTTAGTCCTCCCAGGAAGGGCATGTAGTGTGTGTGAGAAACAAACCTCTGGAGACAAAGCTCTAGAGGATGTTTGTTACTGCAGCAAGAACTACCCTGTGCTGACTGATACACAATGGCACTACCTCATTCACCGGATGGGATGAAGATAAATGAAGAAATCGGAACACTTTAAAGTACAGGCTGAGTCCAACAGGAGTCTCGTGAATTTTAGGGTGGAGCCAGGAGAGGTGCCATGTGTTTAAGGCAGAGGAGACAGAATGAAAAATAAAATGCTGTGATTTCCAACTGACACGTACCTGCTAAGGGGGATGTTGGGTTTCCAGAAGGGGTAAACTCGAGCCACAGAATCTCGCATCTGTTCCTGGTAGCCCAGGTAAAAATAGGCATCATGGGAAAATTTCAGGGCCAGCATGTCTGTCGGATGGTCACAGAGAATCTGTTCCCATAGTTCACAGGCCTTCAGAAAGTTCCTGGAAGCCAAGAGAGGTTTCCCACAGCAGGGAACACATAGTTCACACACACTGGGCACATAAAGCATGGTCTCCTGCCTCTGTCACCGTCTGCACTGAGCTGGACACAATATATACATAGAAGAGTTTCTAGGTTGGGTTGTGACTCAGAAAATTGAAAAACCAGTGGGAAGCTTTACTCTGGACTTCAAGGAAAGAAAACTGGTTTAACAAATTGTCAAACACAAGTTCAGCCACAGAGACCATGAACTAGCTGCAGGAGTCTCTGAGGTGGAATTGCACCTGTGCTGACATCTGGCTCTGACGCGCCAGGAAGAACAGGCAGAACTTTCTTGTTGCTGTGTTAGAGTCCTTATCCAGCCCGCTCAGGGCACTGAGGCCCGCAGGGCTTCTCCCCTGCTGGAGCAGACACAGGCACTGTCCCGGAGGCAGGTCTAGGAGGACCCGAATGCCATACATAGCGGGATTATAGGATTGCATGACAGCAAGACTGACTGAGGCAGGGCCCAATCGGGAAGGCTGTGAGATGTTCAGAAGGGCAAGAAGCATAAGGGTAAGAGGTTTTTTCTCTCTTTATCTTTTACAGAAGATGTCTGTCATGTGGTCCTATTACTTTTAGTGACAAAAATAATAACCATTTTATTTAATGAAATAGAATAAGTTGCTTGGAATGCAACATTGGGAATCCTAGCCAACTCCTTCATTCAGCAGTCCGCTGGGACAGGATGCAGGCAGGATGTGACTTTGCAGCAGAGGGCATGGGAGGGAGGACCAGAGTCACCCCCGGTCCCATTCCCCAAGGGTGGGTGCTGGGTCAGCCTGCGACATTGCCCAGCATGGCTTCGGAGCACCAGCCCTGGCCCGGGGAGGCCCCTTACCCCTTGGCAAAGGTCGCTACCGCAGACACATGCAGCTGCTCCCGTGGCGTCAGTGGCTGTGTTTTGGAAATCTCCACCATCGTCCTCACAGCCAGGTCCAGCTCTTTGTCCAGTTTCACAGAGCTTCCGGTGCCAATCAGCACGAGGCCGTTAGAGATGACTTGGCCCATCGCTGGTGAAAGGTTGGAAAACAGCTGGTGATTCAGACAGTCCAGCCCAGCCCAGCCCAGCGCCCACTGGAAATAAACACACCACATCCCAGGAGGGGCAAGCCAGGCGGCAGGCAGGCTGTGTGCCCCACCCCTGCAGCAGGCTGCAACGCAGCCTGGGCCTCGCAGTGAACGTGGAGGAGCGGCAGCGCTCAAACATTCTGCACGTCTACAAATATTTTTCTAATGAGGGCACTCTGGTGAGTGCCAATGTCTGCAAGCACCTTCCCCCTTCACCCTGTGAACCAGTTAGGGGCTGCCCATGGGCTCCCGCGGCCCCCAGCCCTCCTCGGCAGCTGATATTGTCACTGTGAACAGCACAGGGCCTCCAGGGAGGCACTCTGGAGATGGTGTCTGGGACCTGCTCCCCAGAGCTCTGAAGCCATGGTCCTGTCTCGGCCACTCTCATGCACTGCGAGCTTGGAGGGGTGCGGGGTGTGCCTCGTGGAGCCAGCAACAGCCTTGCTGGCAGACAGATACCTGGGCTTCCCAGCCCCAACCTTGACAGGGTGTCTGCTGGGATTTGGAACTCACTCACTCCTGCAGGCCTGGGACCAAGGACCCAGCCATAGTGGTGGGACCACCCCAAAGTGCTACTGACCCCTGCTTCTAACTTGGGACCTGCAGTCTGCTCAGAGAGCCTGAGCCCACCCTTGCTGACTGGTCCCCAGAAGCTGGGCTCAGCTTACTTCTTCCCTCTTCCTGTGCCCCCAGCCCTCAGGGGGGCCTGGCCGTAGTGGGATGGGAAGGGTGGTCCCTGCTGCCCTGCCCTCCTCAGCCCTTCTCAGACCCAGAACCTCACCCCACATGGGGCCACCCTCCTGGGGTTCTGGTATGCCCCTCCATGCCTGCTGCACACACGGCTTGCCTGGATGCCACCTCTGTCACCAGGCCCCACCTGCTCTGGGTGAGGCCTCCCTGATGATCTGAAAGGCTGTGTAGGCACCTTCTGCGTTCCAGGGGCAGGTCCAGGCTTTAGATTCAGTCAGCCTCATGTGATCCCAGCCCCCCATCTACCAGCTGGGTGGTTTGGGATGGTTCTTACTCTCTCTGAACCTCAGTTTTCTCATGTGAGAAATGGGATGGGTATTGTTCTCGAAGAGCTGATGAACAATTATGGGGAAAATGGGAGAGATTCCTTCAGTGGAGCCTGGCATCTCCATGGGAGCAGCTGCTGTTCTAAGCGGTGGCTGTCACCGTCCCTCCCTCCATGTCAGTGCCCCCTGGGGGTCTCCCACAGCACAGCTGAGCCTCCCGGTCAAGGAGCCGGGGGGAGGTGGTCCAAGAAGCATCGCTCACCGAAGGTCGGATCTGCCGCTTTGAGCTTTGACAGGCAGCCCTCAATGCCACCAAGACTCTTGTCATTGGTCCATTTTACGTACTGAAATAAAAAAGGTAAAACCAAGTTGTCCCCAGGGAGTCCTTAGTTCATGTTAATGAGGGCATATATCGCATCTGGGTCAGTTTTTTTTGCCTAGATCATTATTTTCTGGCATCTAACAATAACTGGATTGATCTCATATGAGGAGATCAAATGCCCTTCACTCAGAGCCCATTCTCTAGGGCTGGTGAGGCTGACATTTCCAAACAAGGAACACCTAGAGGAACATTCTTCCTGACAGGTGACTGTCCACAGCATCAGCTTCTTCAGCCATAAGAGGGGCCTTGCCGCTGGCACCACAATAGAGACCTTCCCACTTCTTCCTCATTCCTGCTACAGAGCGCCTCAGCAAATACGCATCCCAGAAAGTTGGGGAGAGACATGAAAGCTGAAGGATCAGATTTACACTTAATCTCATCTCATTACCTTTTTTGACAATTTTGTGTATTTGCTTCCAGTCTTTGTTTTAAGAGGCCAGTCTACCCTGGCAGACGTCTAACGTACACCTACACAGAATTAGCACAAGTATTTTAACAAGACACAGGGGAACTGGCGCAGAGACTCAAAGAGCGCAATGCTCTAACACAGGATGGCACAGAGACACCGATACACAGGACTGAAAATGCACAGCAGAGGTCGGGGTGGGCTGTCACTGCATTGAGGAATGTGCCATGTAACAGTGTGTCCTACAGAGGGCACAAAAAGAGCTCAAATGCACACAGTGAGACACTCGGCAAGCTAAGAGCATTTCACCATTCGTTTCTTTACGGCCCTCATGTTTCTAGAAGCTTCTTTGGTCCCTATATTGTGTGGATGCAGTCAGCAGGCAGTGGTCTCACTGCTCACAATAAAGACCAGCTGTGGTTTTCTGTTGCTGTCTGTAGACCCAGCCACACCTTGCTGCTCTCACTGCATGAGTCAGCTCAGCTCTCTCACTTTCCACCTGTCAACAAAGTGGCTGGACCCCACTTCTGAGACCCTCCTAGTTCTAAACTACAGGCTCCTTCACTGGTATCAGACATGACTGGTAATGTGGTGAGAGCAGTATTGTCATAAATTAGCCCCTGGGCAGGGCCCCATGCCCTACATGGAGGGTCCGGATCAACGCCTCAGCAGGCCGCAAGGGGACAATGGCTGGGGGCAGCACCCTCATAAACCATCCCACTGCTGTGTGTTCCAGGGGCAGGTCCAGGCTTTAGATTCAGTCAGCCTCATGTGATCCCAGCCTCCCAACTACCAGCTGGGTGGTTTGGGATGGTTCTTACTCTCTCTGAACCTCAGTTTTCTCATCTGAGAAATGGGATGGGTATTGTTCTTGAAGAACTGATGAACAATTATGGGGAAAATGGGAGAGATTCCTTCAATGGAGCCTGGCATCCCACTGCTGTCTGCCTGCCACCTCTCAGCCATGCCATGTATCGACAGAGAGGTTTCCCACAGATCCCTGAATACTGGGGTGCAGAGTACAGAGATCTCATGGCAGTCTCTTGCTGAAGTCATCAGGCAGCTTAAAGATCACCTCCCCCACCCCTTTCCCAGTTCCTGGCTGCGGGGCTCTGGCTCGGCCTGGGCCATAGGTCCCGCACAAGGATGTTCCCAACTGTCATGAAGACTGTTTGGGTCCTCATGAAGCCCTACTACACCCAAGGCGGCCAGGAGATCTGGGTGGGAATGGCGCTAATGCCTGCACTGTTCACCGGACAGGAATGCTGATAAACTCGTGAAGCTTCCAGTCCTGCGCCTACTCACGTCCGTCAGTAACCGGCTCTTCTTGGAGACTACATCCATGGACTCGTCGGCCTGGCTGTAAACTTAGGCCAGGGAAATGTGCAGCAGGGCCACGCACCCATGTAAGTACCATTTACTTCATGGCATCAATAAATGCAGCTGGAAGATGTGCCCAAAACTTTTAAAATCAATTAAAAGCATTTGCCAATTACAAAAAGATAGAAGGACCGCCCCTTCCATCAGCGGGCATACCTGGGTCAGGGTGGCATCAAACAGCCTGCAGGCCTCATTGCTGGGGGTTGAGAGCGGGAGTCCAGCATCCTTCCATGCCTACACACAGCAAGATGGGGTTATCAGGGCCTTATGCCACGCAGTCTTCCCATCATAAACACACACAGACCCCAACCTGAGTGGGGAAGAGCTCTGAATGCCTAGCATTGTGCAGGAACGGGTTATCCTAAGACCTGGTCTTGCGAGGCTGGCAGGGACACCCAGATTTCAGATACGGTGCAAGGCTGAGACAGCTGACCCCTGGGTGGAACAGAACCCAGTGCAAAACCCAGGGGCCTCTAGATAGCTGTGCCCTCGGGCGAGGCCTCTTTCAGACCCTTGTGAAATGGGGCCCGGGAAGATGCACGGGTGATTGTGAAGTTTCCTCGGGGAGCAGACACTCAGTAAACAGGAGTCCCTGATCGGGCTGCGGGGTCCGGCGCTAGCGTGCAAGGCACTGACAAGGCGTACGCTGTGTGCCAGCCACTGAAACAGTTCCTCTCTTCTCTGCACCTCATCCCGCGATTCGGACCGACATCTTGAGAAGGAGGCAGCACACCCCTGCCTTTGGAGGCCTGAGCGGGGCGCACCGACCCGGCTCTCCCCGGGCAGGGAATGTCCTGTCTCCCCTGCTCCCGCAGGCACAGCGGGCCCCGCCGAGGGTGTAGTGCGGGCCTGGAGGCTAGTGCCCTGGCTCCTCTCCCCGCCTTCCTCCTCTGCGGAACGGGCCCAGGCGCCCTGCCCTGGAGGCCGGAAGGAGCTGAGCCGCGCGCCAGGGTTAATGCTTTTCAGGAGGTCCCGCTCGGGGTCTCTGCGGGGACGCGGTCCGCGCCGCCGGTTTCCCCGGGGAGCCGCCCAGAAGGGTGCCCGGTCCGGCGGGTGCGCCCAGGACGCCCGCCCGCCTCTGGCGTGCAGGTGTGACCCTGCCCGCCCGGGCGCCCGGCCACCCCCAGGGCGCTGGGGCGACCAGCGGCGGGGCCCGGCCGGGCCGGGGACGGTATCCGCGTACCTGGCAGTCGCGCAACGGCGCGGTCGCGGCCATGGGGCCCAGCGGCACGTCCTGCTCCGCGCGGCCTTCCGGCTCTACCGCTCGCTCACTGGCCGGCGGGGCACGACCCGCCCGCCGTGCTGGGTCACCGGCGACCCCGTGCTCCGAGGGGGCGGGCTCCCAGCCGCTGCGGCTGCGGGAGGCGGGCCACCGGGCGTGCGCGCTTTGGGGGCGGGCGGTGTGCGCGCCTGCCTCCGCCGCCAGGCAGGGAGCCCGGGCTGCGGGCGGCCTCCCCGGCCTTCCCCCGCGCCGCCTCCCACCCCCTCCCCACCCCCTCAGGGGGTTCCTCCCTGCTGGGGACCCTCTTGGGAGGCCGGGGAGCCCGGGGACAGCGGTCCTGCCAAGTCTTTGTAACCCCCTCGGAAACCACAGCGCATTCATAGAGGGTATGTGTGGTCAACAGCTCAGGAGCCTACCTGTGTCACCCCGCCGGAGCCCTGGGTCGCAACCCGCTCGCTCCCTCCTCCGGGACTCGCGGTGCTCTCCTGCTGTATCACTTCTCCACCGGAGCTCTGCCCTTGGTCGCAAACCTCCAGCCTGGGCTGCTCCCTCCAGGTTTGATGGAACCCTTCGCCACCTGTCGTCTCCGGGCAGGCGTCCAGGGAGCCGTCCCAGCGCAGCGTCACAGCCTGTCCTTATTTTACATGTTGATGTTTTATTCACCATGGACTGTGAGCATTAATTCTGATTTTCAAAATATTGCATTAAATAAACAATTACTCGTCTTATGTAAAAGACGAAACTATACAACTCTTAGAAGAAAACCTAAGGATAAATCTTCGTGACGTTAGATTTGGCGATAGTTTCTTAGCTATGACTCCAAAGACAAGCAACAAAAGAAAATGGTGGGTTCTGTCGCGATTCAAAATGTTCCTGTGTCAGAGGACTATCAAGAAAATAAAAAGACAAACTGCAGAATGGGTGAAAATGTTTGCAGATCACATATTGCCAAGAGTCTAGTGTCCAGAATACATGTAAAAATGCTTACAACTTAATAGCAAGACAACACAGAGCCCAATTTTAAGGAGCAGAGCATGTGAGAAGAGGCAAATGGCCAGTTAACACCTGCAAAGATGCTCAACATCATTAATTATCAAGGAAACGCAAACCAAGGCCACAGTGAGAGGCGACTTCACACCCACTAGGATGGCTAGAATTAAGGAAGAAAAAAAAAGAATAAGAAGAGTAAGTGTGGGCAAAGACATGGAGAAACTGGAACTTCCAGACATTGTTGGTGGGGAAGTAAAATGTTTTCCACTGAGGAAAACAGGTGACTCCTCAAAAAGTTAAAACAGAATATCCTAGCAATTCCACCCCTAGGTGGCCCAGGTGCTGGCCCTTTACTTCCACCTTGGGGGTCAGGGGTGGCTTGGGCTGGAGAGGCGCAGGCCAGAGCTGGGGAGGGGCGGAGTTTAACACACAGGAAGTTGGAGTTTTGAACCTTACAGGGACCTGGACATTTTAATTAGACTGAAAAACAATTTTACTTTTTCACTAAAGGTGAAGAGAGGACTCCTTACACAAGGCCTGGGAAAGAACTAGCCTCCTACAGTGTGTCTGTCTGCAGGAGTGGGGGCAGGGGGGCAAAAATCTGTTTCTTAAAATGTGAGATCTGCTTACCTAATGTAGGGGTTCCCTACCCCACCCCACCCCAATGAGGGAACAGGCCCAGCGGGGCTTAGCAACATTATTTATAGACAGACGGAGAAAGCAACCTTGAGTGTCATCAGATGAACAAATAAATTGAAGGCTATCCTCTCAACAGACGATGCCATTGTGAAGAATGAACTTAAGTTTCGTCAATCAACCCAAAGACGCTCACTCACAGCTACAGTGTGTGGAGGAATATATGCAATACAGTAGCATTACGTATATTCAGTAACAGGCAGAATGATCTACTACGAAGCGATTGTTCCAATGTCAAAAGCAAAGAAACGGAGAGGAGACGGGCACGGGCACGGGGTTCTCTCTGGAAGTACGTCAAGGCCTCCCACTGAATTGGGCTGTGTCCTCTCTAGCTGGGATGTGGGCACACGGGCTCCTTATTATTTTTGGTATCTTCCTGTACATCTTAGCTGTTTCATAGTGCCCCTGACCATTCCCCTGTGCCTGCTGCCTGACTTCCCTGTTCTCCACATCAGCAGAACTTGCCCCAAGAGCTGTATGTGGTTGCCCACCATGCTGCTGACACGCTCTTGTGGAGGGAGGGCACCAAAGTGTCCTTGATCCCAAACCCAGCAGCGACCACTCCCACCCTCATCCTCCTGGTCCTCAGCTGCAACTGACGCAGCTGGTCACACCCTCTTTCTTACAGCCCCTCCTCCAGTAGCTTCCAGGACACCACATTCCCCTGGTTCTCCTCCTGCCCCTGTGCAGCTCTTTCTCCATCTCCTTGCTGGCCTGCTCTCTAAATGCCACAGGCAGGACTCAAGTCTGTCCACTTCTCCATCTGTGCCTCTGCCTACATGAACTCTGATGACTCCAGTCTGAGTCTCCAGCCCAGACTTCTCGTTGTTTTAGCTCAGGCTGAACAAAATACCATAGACTTGGGGGCTTAAACAGTGAGCATTTACTTCTCGGCACTGGAGGCTGGAGTTCTGAGGGTGCCCGCGTGGGCAGGTTCTTGGTCAGGGCCCTTTTCCTGGTTTGCAGACAGCTCCCTTGTCATTACGTCCTGACATGGCCTCTCTTTGGTGCGTGCTTTCAGGAAGAGAGAGTGGGTGGAAAACAAAGCTCTGCTAAATGCTGCCTACAAAACAAAACCACTTTAAATATAGACATAAACACATTGAAGGCAAATGAATGAAAAAAGACATGCCATATAGACAGTGAACCAAAGAAGGACAGAAGGACAGTGGGCTAGTTTATTTAATTTTCTTCCTGTTTTGGGGGGTACAATTGACATAATGTGGCTATTTTAATATCAGGTAAAATAGGCTTCAAATTTTACAGATAAAGAGAAACATTTCTAATGATAAGAGGGGCAGTTCATCTGATGGGTATACATCTGATAGCGCCTCAAAATACACAAGGAAAAACTGACAATAAACCATTCATGGCCACAGTAGGGGAGATTAACACCCTCTCTCATCAGTGGGTAGAAAATGAGACATAATTTCAGAGAAGACATAGATACTCTGAGCCGCACTACCATCTGGACCGGCGGACGTTTGCAGAACACTCGGCCCAACAATGGCGAAATACACATTCCAAGTGCATGTGGACCGTACATCGAGACAGACCACACTGTGGGCTTTCAAACAGTCTCCCCACACTTACAGGGATAAAAATCATACAGAATGTATTCTCTGACCACAGCAGAGTTAGCTTAGAAATCAGTGACCATTAAGATCTTTCAGGGAAACTCCAAATGCATGGCAATTAAACTACACACTTTAATTCGTGGGGCAAAACCAAAACGGGGAACTCAGAACAGTTTTAACTGAGTGCCAACCGACATACCCCATAGATGCGCGGGACGCCCAGAGCAGGAGGCGCTTCTACTGGAAAAGGGGGAGGATCCGAGGGTGGTGACTCGCCTTCACCTTAAGAAAGTCCAACCGGAAAGCAAAATCTGAGACCCCAAACCACAGGTCCCGGCGCCCGCGCCCACGGCCCCTCGGGGTCGGCCGTCCCGTAGCCGCATTTTTCAGGGGCCTGGGGCGCCCGCCGAAGGGCTGCCCGCGGGTTACGCCCAGGGACCCCAGCAGCCCCCACGGCCCGCGCGCCCGCAGCCGTTGGCTGGCCTGCCCGCCTCCTTGGCTCCGGCTCCCGGCAGCGGCGCCATGCGGCCCCGGCCGGCGCTCCTCCTGCTCCTCCTGGGCCTGGGCCCCGGGCTGGGCCGCCCCCCGCGCCCCCCTGCTCCTCGCAGGGCCCTGACCGCCCCACGCTCCGCCGGGGGCGCCCCGGGGTCGGGGCGCGGCAGCCTCGCCGGCCTCAGCCTGCGGCCCGCGCGGCGCCGTGGGACGGCGTGCTGAGCGGCCACCGTGGCCCCTGCCCGCCGCCCGGGCCGCGTGCGCCCCTCGCCGGCCCTGCCTCCGCGGGCTCGCCGCCGCCCCACCGAACCCCGGCCGCGCCGCCGCGCCCAGCCACGGGGACCGGCACCTGCGCTGGCTGCGGCGGCCCGAGTGGACCTTCCGCCTCAGCCCGGTCGGGCCCGCCGCCGCCGCCTCCTCGGGCTCCCTCGTGCCGCCCCGCTCCATCCGGCCCGGCGGCGCGCGCCCCGACGCGGGCATGGTGACCCAGACCGAGTGTTCCACGGACCGGCCTACGCCTGTTGTTTTAGACGCTGACAACTCGAGCAAGCCCCACGCCATGGCGTCTTCGGTGTCCTGTCAGTTACCAGCAGATGCGCCCTGTGCTATCCACCATGTAAAGATCAACAGGGACCAAGAAGGTGCTCCCCTGCGGTTGACCAGGATGATGGAAGCCACCATCAATGTCACCGTTCGGTATCAATGCGCCTTCCCTCAGAATATTGCTGAGCAGTGGGAAGTCTTCTCCGTTCCCTCGATATTTGATCAGCCAGACTGGACCAAACCTTTGCAAGTACGAGGACCCCGGGTGGGGAAATCTATAAGGGAGATGTATATCCCCAAGAATTCTTTATTTTGGGGGGTGTATGTGTTTAATTACTCACTGACCATCATCACCAGGAATCCCAAAAGGCCTGTGGTGAAAGGCTCCGATAACATCTATGTTGTCGTCATTAAAAGGCCCTTGGAGGCAGTTATCCTCGGGCCTTCCAGCATAGCAGTTAATTTCACGGATGGGCTGATTCTGAATGGAACCGCGTCCTCCGATCCAGAAGCATATGAGCCTTTGGAGGGACTCCAGTTTTTTTGGTACTGTACCACAAATCCAGGAAACTACCAGGGAGACAAAATAGTGAGTGGCAGGGAAGTCTGTCTCCCAGAGCAGGCTGACTTGACATGGACGTGGGCCTCAGGCCCTGTACTAACGCTCTTGCCAGAAATGCTGAAAGGTGACCAGGTGTATTTTTTCAGAATGGTGATACAGAAGGGTGACAGAAGAGCATTTTCTGACAAAAGGGTACATGTGCTCCGAGGACCAGCTCCAACTGCAACTATTTCATGTATCAAAAATTGTGATACGGTTTTGATGACCTCGGACAGATTTTCTTTGTCTCTAAATTGCACAAATTGTGTTGCAAGGCATGATTTCTATGAGTGGTCAGTTCTGTCGCCTACAGGTGATGAGGTGACATTTGACTGGGTGGGGCAAACCACCACGGGGAGGAATAGCGCTTATTTGTCTATAAAAGCATTTGCCTTTCAGCACTTTTTGGAAGATCAGTTTTGGATTTCTCTGCGTCTGACAGCGTGGAGTGGGGTGGCCCTGGTCCTCAGGTACTCCTTTATCATTAACTGCGTCCCTGAAATCGGGGAATGCAAGATTAATCCGGCTAAAGGCATTTCATTTTCTACCAAGTTTGTGGTCCAGTGTAAAAATTTTAAGGATAAGAACATCCCTCTTACATATAAAATAATAGTGTCTGATTTGCATGGTTTTGGTGAAATCAGTTCTTTAACAGAGAACACCTTAGGGGCCATCCTGTATCTGGGGAATGAGTCCACATCACCCCCTTCCTTCCTCCCTGTCGGTGCGGCAGCTGACAATTATGCCATGAAGATATACGCTCAGGTGTATGACTCCCTAGGAGCCTTTTCTCAGGTGGCTTTGTATGCCACTGTGTGGGCTCCTACTGACAAAATCTCCCCGGAGACCGTGCTGCAACAGTTACACGTGTCCACCGTGGGACCGAATTCATCACTATCTACTTTGCTTCAAGAGCAGGAGTTTTTACCTGCAGGTTATTTAATGTTTATAGCAGCTTCCATTTTGAATAGCATGAAGAGCAGATTCACTCTGCAAGCTGACAAAGCCAGACTCCGCGAACACCTTGTCAATCAGTCTTTCGTTCTTCCTGTCAGCACTTTGGAGGAAATTAGCCAGGCAGTTATGGCTCTTACTAAGTTAACCCAGAAAGCCTCTGAATTCACTCCAGTGTCTTGGCAACTTGCCACAGTGAGGATCTGGCAAGCAAATCAAGCCCTACAGCAGTATCCACAGAAGAATAAATACCTCAGCTCTGAGCAAATAGAGACCGTGAGCACCGGGACACTAACAAGTTTGTCCAATATCCTGAAACTGCCTGCTCGCCACCACGTGGCCGATGAGCCTTTCTATGTCCTGGAATTGTTAGCAGACACCATACTGTCAGGCAAAGTGCCGGGGAACGAAACCACTGTAATGAGGTCTGCCAGCTTTAACATGTACGTGAAGAAAACAGAAAAGTGGGATGTTACAAAGTCCTTCAGCAATGAGAAACACAGTCAGAATTGTTTCCATCCAACGCTGAACGTAAGCAGTGTCCCTAGCTTGCCCGAGAGTGCCCCAGTTTCGATGATGTTTTGTGAGTTTGCAGATGACCCCTTTCCTTGGTTAAATTATCCAGAAAACAGTTGGGCAGAGGTGGTGGGATTTAGAATGACAGGAACCACAGCTAACGGTGATGTGGTAGAGATCACACCTGATGTAGCAGAAGTGTACTTGGTCAGAAAAAACTTGAGCCATGCAGCTTTTAATCTTACAGTGGGACCCCAGGACGATGGGTCCTTGAAGATGACGACGGGGCGGTTTCTCTTTGAAGTGGACAGCAGAGCAGTCAGGGAGGTGCTGGCTCACATCGTGACAGAGGTGACGGTGCTGTTCACCGTGCTGGTGTATGCCGGCAGAGAGGTCACCCCCACGGCTTTGGTCGCCACCTTCCTCGTGCCCCACGACATCCCTCCAGTTGCCAACCAGAGTGGCCTCTTTGACCCGGCCTGTGCAGTTAAGCAGGCCCGCGTGGTTTGCCTTCCACCATCCCTGCTGCGAGTCGTAGCACAGCGAAGCCGCGCCTCTGAGAGCGTCATAACCATGGTTCTGCAGGCACCTCGTTTTGTCATGAAGCCCAGTGACAAGATAGTGAGAATCTCTCTCTTCAGCGTTCACTGCTTGGACATGTATGGGATCCAGAGTGACTGGAGAGAAGACAACTGTGCTCTCGGGGAGAAGACCACATGGCGCCGAGTGCATTGTGTCTGCAAGAGCCCGGGGCGGGCCCGGCGGCAGCTGGATGCAATAAAACTAGCCAGCCTTCGCCTGCACACCCACTATCTGACAGCCAAGGTGATCGTGGTCCCCAATCCTATAGACCTACGGTTAGAGGTCATCAAGAATGTTACCCACAACCCCGTGACTCTCTTCACTGTGCTTTTCATTATGTTCATATACATAGTCCTCGCTTTCTGGGCCTTGCACAGAAATGAAATGGATCAGTTTTTTCAGGAACATGTGATAATTCTACCTGACAACGATCCTTACGATAACATATGTTACCTAGTCACTGTTTTTACAGGAAGCCGCTGGGGGTCCGGGACCAGGGCCAATGTCTTTATTCAACTTAGGGGGTCAGAAAGCACCAGCGACGTGCACTGTTTAAGCCATCCACATTTTACAGCTCTCTACCGAGGAAGCATCAACACGTTCCTCCTAACAACAAAAGGTGACTTGGGAGACATCCATTCTGTTCACGTGTGGCACGACAATGAGGGCAAAGGCCCCAGTTGGTATTTAAGTAGAATCAAGGTGGAAAATCTGTTTAGCAGACAAATCTGGCTGTTCGTGTGCCGGAAATGGCTCTCTGTTGACACCTCTGTGGACAGAACATTTCATGTTACCCACCCAGATGAGCCTCTAAAGAGAAAGGACTTTTTCCTGATAGACTCAACTTACACACTAAGGAAAAATCACATGTGGTTCTCTATTTTTGCTGGTGCGGTTCCCAACCAATTCGGTAGGCTCCAGAGATTGTCCTGTTGTTTAGCAATGTTGCTGTCCTCGCTGATGTGTAACATTATGTTCTTTAATCTAAACAAAAAAACTGAGCCAGAAGAGGCACGGTACGTCAGATCCATGGTGATAGGGTTGGAAAGTGTCTTCATTACCATCCCTGTGCAATTAATGATCACCTTTCTGTTCACTCATTCCCAGCGGGAGCCCCTAGTGACTCTCTGTGAGGTGTCCCCTCAGAAGCAGCCCCTGGTGCCAGAGGCCGGCGGACACTGGGAAGAACATTTAGAAAAATGGCACACTCACGAAACTGCCAAGGCTCGCCACCGGGAGGCAAAACCCCTCCCACTGCAGGGAAAGCCTGGACTCAGGCAGCCCCCCGCCCAGGCAGCCTCTCAAACACGGTACCAGCCTCAGAAAGCACAAAGTGAGGTCTCCTGCACCCACAAAGCAAATACAAATGCCAACAACAGAAATGTAAAAGACAATCAAGGTTTTCAGTCTGCAGAGCCATCTTCCCAGCCGGATGCTTCCGAGCTCCAGAAGCCCAGGACCATTCTGCCTTGGTGGTGTGTTTATATCGCATGGTTCTTGGTCTTCGCCACTTCCAGCGTTTCCTCATTCTTTATTGTATTTTATGGACTCACTTACGGCTACGAGAAGTCCATTGAATGGCTCTTTGCATCATTTTGTTCATTCTGTCAGTCAGTTTTTCTGGTGCAGCCATCTAAAATCCTACTCCTGTCAGGCTTCAGGACATGTAAGACCAAGTACTGTAAAGACCTTTCATGGGTAACCAAGTATCGCTATACCGAGATCAAGCTGCACAGCTCGCAGCGGAGCACAGATGCGATGCGCAGGCTCCATCACCACATCCTGCAGGTCCGGGGCTCGAGGATGTACCAGCCCCTCACAGAGGACGAGGTCAGGATATTCCAAAGAAAAAAGAGGCTCAAGAGGAGAGCACTCCTGTTCCTGAGCTACATTCTAACTCACTTCACCTTCTTGGCCCTCTTGTTGACACTGGTCACCCTCCTGCGCCACACTGACAGCTTTCACTATGACCAGTTTATCCGCGATCAGTTCTCCGTGGAGCTTGGAACAGTGACCAAGAGGGAGGACATATACAGCTGGCTGCACAGCGTGTTGTCACCTTTGTTCCACAACGACCTGAAGCCAACGTTTCTTCCCAGCAGCTCCTCCAGGATCCTTGGACTGCCTCTGATGAGGCAAGTAAGGGCAAAACCCGGCGAAAAAATATGTCTGCCTGCCAAAAACTTCATGCAAAACAGCATCGAAAGAGAAATCCATTGTCACCCCAAGTATGGCGCTGACCCAGAAGACACAGAAAACTACGCCAGCTTTTGGCATAAGGTTGTCAGGCGGGCTGCAGGCAAGAATACTGCAGGGTTTACGTATAAGCCGCCAGAAAAGAAATGGGTTTATTATTCCCATGGACTTTTACATACCTATGGGTCAGGAGGGTATGCGTTCTATTTTTTTCCAGATCAGCAGCAGTTTAATTCCACACTGAGGCTCGAGGAACTCCAAACAAGCAATTGGCTTGATGAGAACACATGGGCTGTGATTTTGGAACTAACAGCTTTCAACCCAGATGTAAATCTGTTCTGTAGCATTTCAGTCATATTTGAGGTTTCTCAGTTAGGCATTGTAAACACAAGCATATCCACACATTCTTTCTCCCTTGCTGATTTCGACAGAAAAACTTCAGCAGAAATCTACTTGTACGTGGTCATTCTCATTTTTTTTCTAGCCTACCTCGTGGATGAGGGCTATGTCATTCTGCAAGAAAAGGCCTCCTACGTGAGAAGCGTGTACAATTTGCTCAACTTTGCTTTAAAATGTGTATTTACTGTGTTGATCGTGCTCTTCCTCTGGAAACACTTCTTGGCCACTGGCATAATTCAGTTTTACTTGTCAAACTCTGAGGATTTCATTCCCTTTCATGTAGTTTCTCAAGTGGATCACACCATGAGGATTGTTTTGGGTTTCCTGTTATTTCTGATGATTTTGAAGACCCTCAGGTATTCCAGATTCTTCTATGACGTGCGTCTGGCTCAGCGGGCCATCCAGACCGCTCTCCCCGGCATCTGCCACGTGGCGTTAGTGGTGTCCGTGTATTTCTTTGTGTACACGGCATTTGGCTACCTGGTATTCGGCCAGCATGAATTGAACTACAGTAACTTGGTTCATGCCACTCAGACAATATTCTCCTATTGTGTCCCTGCCTTTCAGAACACTGAGTTTTCCAGCAACAGAGTCCTCGGAGTCCTGTTCCTCTCATCTTTCCTGCTGGTGATGATCTGTATATTGATCAACTTATTTCAGGCAGTGATTTTGTCTGCCTACGAGGAAATGAAACAGCCCATGTATGAGGAACCGTCCGATGAAGCCGAAGCCATGACCTATCTGTGTCACCAGCTAAGAACTATGTTTGGCTTTCTGTCCTCATCGCAGGCCAGAGATGAACCTGAGTTCTTTGCTGACATGCTGTATGGGCAGCCAGAGAAGAACAGCCATCGCTATCTGGGGCTGAAGACCAGAAACATCAACGGAAAGAAAATGGCTTATCTCGTCGTGTGATCGGTGACAGTTTCAAGAGCTACAGGCAGGTTTTCCCAGGTGCTCAGTTCGTGCAGTCAAGGAAAAGCTAGCACTCAGTCATGCTTCCTACCCACTTCCTTCACAAGGCACACCCCTATATGTGCAGGGAGCCCCCACTCTTGGCCTGGGGAATGTAAAAGGAGGGTGTCTGAGAGGAGTGTGGCATCTGGGGAGAGAGGAGGACAGTGCTTGTCCTGGGTTGATTTTCCTTCCCCTGGAGGGGAATTTAAGTGTCTTTGGAGCCCACAGCAGTTTCAAGGGTTAGAGAGCCAGATTTGGGGGAGGCAACTAAAGAGCCCCCCACCCCACCTCGTGAGAGAGGAGCATTCTCCTGCTCCTCCGTGTCCCCCAGGGCAGCGAGCCAAGAGCTGTGGCTCCGTGCAGAGCCCCTCAACCCCCTCTGGGAGTTCCCTTCGCAGACGGGGCTGCAGAGCCTCCCCGACCCTCCTCACTTCCACCGCCACATTCCAGCTGGGCCAGGGCTGGAGCCGTCTTGTGGGGAGTCCCAGGGTTTTGTCATCCTGCTTGGGAATGCAGGGATGGGAACCAGGGTTAGAAGGCTGAAGCTTCCCGTCTACTACTTAGGGCTACTGCAAGTTAATGATATAAAATTTAGCACCATTTTCTGACCACAAGATGTGACTTTTATTAAACAAAAGTGTGGGTTCACGCTGAAAGATATTAACTCCTCTCTATATTGGATATAGCAATATGTACTTCCAGGATTTGGGCTTTTAGTTATTTATGGCATTGTGGATTACTTAGGAGTAATAAAGAAAATGTGGTTTATTGTTGAGAGAAACCGGCTAGAAGCTGTTATTTTTCACTCATTAGTATGTCTGTTATGTACATGCCACTTTTAAGCTTTTTCAGAATTAAATGTATTTCTTCTGAGAGACTCAGAGTGATTTCTGTGTGAGGGGCATACACACCGACAGCTCCTGCCGGCAGAGGGGCACGGCCCCGCCAGGTGCAGGACTGCTTGGCCCCAGGTGCAGCTTCCTCCCCTGGTGCTGTAGTCCTGGGCTGCACTTGAATGGCTTTGGCATGCTGCACCCTTGTGGCGTGCGCACACACAGACACACACGCGCACACACACACACACACACACACACACACACACACACACACACACACGTGTGCACATGCGGGCTCCCTAGTCTCCTGACAGCATGAGCAAACGAGGAGGTTTAGTGACTCTCCCAAGGCCACTGACAGTTAGTGTCAGAAGGTCAGATTTGGGTTTTCTAAGTCCCCTGGTGGGGAGGTCACGGGAGTGGCTCAGCCCATTGGCTGCGTGAGGAGCACATTTATAGCAAGCTCCTCTCTTTACCACCTGACTTCTGAACAGGCTAAGGAAAAGGAAAGGTGAGAGCCAAATGATTCCTCTTTATTGATACAGGCCTGTTGCAGTCTGGACAAATGCCAGCGCCCATGGAACTGCAGAAGGAAATAGTTAAAGCCCCAGCTGCTGGGAGGCGCTGGGCAGGCTCCCCTTAGAGGCTTCTAAGACAGATGCCTCCGGCAAGACAGAGACCATGCTGTTGGGTGTGGGTACGCCCAGGTGCTTCCCAAATGCAGCAGTTCGTTGAAGTCTTGGCCCCTCCAGGCTCAGGTTACATTAGTTGGCTTCCTTTCCCAAAAAGCAAGCTCCAGGGGTGGGAAGAGTGTCCTCCTGCCACACACACACACACGCAGACACAAGGCCAGCATAACACCTCATGACCCAGAGCTGTGCATTAGGAGGGTGAGTTACAGGGTCATAAATGCCGGGCCCAAGTGGGAAGTCACAGTCAGAGAGGCCTCGGGAGCCCAGGAAGGGAGGCCCTGGAACCAGCATTGAGACAATGCAGTGAGGACCAGGGTTGGCAGTTGTGGGTTCTGTGAAGGAGACAAGACTCAACTTCTGGTTACAGTGAGGGGTCTAGCAGGCTCACAGGACTTTTTCTATGCATACTGGGAAAGAAGAGAGTGCCAGGACCCTTCTGCTAATCTGATGGAGCCATGAAAGTATTTGCACAGTTAACTATAGAGCTCGCTCTGCTTGCACCTAGTTGGCGATGACATGGCTAAATGCACTAAAAAAGTTGGACCCGTTATGGTGCCTCCTACAAGGAAATGGTGAAGAAAATTGAAACAAGCCAGCACACCAAGTACATTTGCTCCTTTTGTGGCAAAACCCAGACGAAGAGATGAGCTGTGGGGATCTGGCTCTGTGGTTCTTGCAGGAAAGCCGTAGCTGGGGGTGCCTGGCCCTGCAGCACCACTTCTGCCATTGCAGTGGAGTGGGCATCAGAAAACTGAGGAACTGAGAGGCCAGGAGAAGTGCCACCATGTGAAGCATTGCTGAACAATAATAAGCGGGTTAATGTACGTAACAACAACAAAAAAAGAAATATAGAGATGCCAATGACAAAGCCAGGAAAACAATGTAAAACAATTCAGGTTTCTTTTAAGACCATTTTATTATTACATATAAAAAGTATGATATGGTATGTATAGTATACAGTATGTAGCCTTTCAGATTGGCCTCTTTCACTCAGTAATATGCATTTACTTTTCTTTCCTGATTTTTCATGGCTTGATACTCATTTCCAGTGGGACCACAGATTATCCATCACCTGCTGAAGGACACCTTGGTTGCTTCCAAGTTTGAGCAATTATGAATAAAGCTGCTATAAACATCCATGTGCAGGTTTTTATGTGGAAATACATTTCAGCTCCTTCGGGTGAATACCAAGGAGTGTGATTGCTGGATCATACGGTGAGAGTATGTTTAGTTTTATAACAAACCACCAAACTATACCATTTGGCTACATTTTATTTCCCATCAGCCATGAGTGAGAGTTCCTGTTGCTCCATATCCTTGCTACCTTTTGGTGGTGTCAGTATTTAGATTTGGCCACTCTAATAGCCATGTAGTAGTATCTCCTTGTTTTGGTCCACATTTCTCTGATGACATATGATGTGAAGCATCTTCACATATGCTTATTTGACATCTTGTAGATCTTTGGGAGGTGTCAAGATCTTTGTTCCATTTTTTTGTGTGTGTGCACATAGGCCTTTTATCTCCATCTTTCTTTTAAGCTATCATTGATACATAATCTCATGAAAGTTTCACATGAGCAACATTGTGGTTACTACATTCACCCATATTATCAAGTACCCCCCATACCCCATTGCAGTCACTGTCCATCAGCGAGCGTAATACGATGCTATAGAGTCACTACTTGACTTGTCGGTGCTATACTGTCTTTGGCCCATTTTTAAATCAGGTAGTTTTCTTCCAGTTGAGTTTTAAGAGTTCTTTTAAGAGGCCAGGGGCGGGGTGGGCTTAGTCTTGCCCGAGGCCCGACTGAGGCAGGGACACCTCGGGAAGCTGCTGTGCCTGGTGCCCCGGGGCCTCGCAAGGGAGGCGGGAGGGCGGAGAGCGCAGGTCACGACGGCCGCGGAGGCCACTTAGGGCTTTTTGGAGGGTCGCGGGAAAAGACAGGGATTGTTTCGAACCCATCTTGTCTGCTGCCTTAGTCTCTGCGGAGCCCGGTGGAAGGCTCCGAAAGCAGCTGACCGTCTCTGAGCAGCCAAGTCAGCAAGCAGAGCCGGCGTGCTCGGACAGCCGCGGCCCCGCAGCTCAGGGACGCCGTAGGTTCGACGGAGGCGGAATTGCGCCAAGCTTCCCTGCCCCGGGCGCGCAGACGTGGAGCGGGGCCTTTGGGGGTGGGGCCGCGCACGCGCCGTGCTCCGAGGGCGCGCAGCGGCGGCCGCCGAGGTTAGTGGCGCGTTGTGGGGGCCGTCTCGCGGCGGCGGCGTCTTGGGGCTTGGCTCCGCGCCGCCCAGTAGCCTGGGGGCGCTGGGGCTCCGAGCGGCTGCCCGCGGCGCTGGGGCAGGACGGGGGACGCGGGAAGGGTCGCAGCGGCGAGGACAGGCTGCTGGGCTTGAGCCCTAGTCGGGCCGGCCAGGCGCCCCGGGAACCGCAAGAGAGCCCCCCGGAAAGGCCGAGAGAAAACCCAGACGAGGGCTGCATATAAGGACACGGCGTGTGGGTGGGCAGAGCCACGGCAGAAACGCCGTGAGCTTGATGGCGGGTCGGTAGGAAACCGTCCAAAGAGACAGACAACAGTGAGAAAAGCAAAGCCCGAACAGGGCCCCCAGCAGAGGGCTCCTAAGCGGAGAGCCCCAACCCAGGGTTCCCGAGGAGAGGGCCCGGACGCGGGGGACTGCCAAAGGCTAACGGATCTGCACTTGGAACCTCTGCATGAGAAGGGGGAGAATGGGGGAGAAGAGCTAGTTGAAGCGATAATGGTCGAGAATTTTCCAAAAATAATGAAAGATACCAAAACGCAGATCAAAGACTGCTTAAAGCACAAGGAGGATAAATAACTTCAAAAGAAAAAAAACCCTGCAGATGTATGCATAAGCTGCTGAAAGCCAAAGATAGAAAATCGTCAAGGCAGCCCGAGGGAAGTCTGCAGGGAGAGCTGTGGGAAAAGGCTCGCAGGTGGAGGGGACAGCAGGAGCCTGGGCGAGGCGGTGGGGAAGGGCCGGGATGGTTGAAGCACAGGAAGTGGGCCGGCAGGGCCGGGGCCTGGCAGGTGGGGGCGGCAGTAACTGGGAAACGTAATACCCAAGCTAAAGAGGCCTCAAATGCCAAGGAAGGGGGGTTATTCAGTAATCAGCTAGGGAGCCCCTTAGGTTTGAAGCACCACCCAGGGCCTTGAGTTTTATATTATACAATTCTGTTGAATTTTGTCATGCTTTGTATGCATCTGCTGAAATGATGGTGCAGTTTTCTTCATTCTGTTGTGATCATGAAGTGCATTCACTGGTTTTTAGCTGCTAGATCAACCTTACCTTCCTGGGATGAACCCACTCTATCATGAAGCATTAGGCTTTTCATATTACTGAATTCAGTTGACTCATATTTCGCTAAGGATTTCTGTGTTTCTATTCATGAAGGACATTGGTCTCTAGTATTCCTGTTGTAGCTTTGCCTGGTTAATGGTATCAGGGTAATAACTGAAAGCTTCAGTGTGCAGGTAATACGGGTCTCATAAAATCACTGGGGAAGTGTTCCTTTCTCTATATTCTGACGTGGATTCTGTTCTTTATTATTTACTTCTTTCTACCTACATTGGGCTGGATTTGATTTTTTCTTGTGTCTTAAGGTAGAAACTTACGTGATCTATTTTAAACCTCCTTTTCCAATCTAAACATGTGAAGCAGTGAATTTTTCTCTAAGCAGTGGTTAAGCTGCATTCCATATATTTTGATTTGGTTTGATTTTCATTTAGTTTAAAATATTTTCTAATTTCCCTTGTGATTTCTTCTTTGAACTGTGGTTTATTTAGAAGTATATTGTTTAATTTCCCAATATTTGGGGATTTTTCCACTTATCTTGTTACTGATTTTACTTTTATTTGGGGGTTGGAGAATGTACTTTGTGCTTTCAGTCTTTTAAAGTTTGAGGGTCATTTTATGACCCATCATATAGTCACTCTATCTTGGTGAATATTTCATGTTCATTTGAAAACAGTGTGTGACCTTGAGCAGGCCTTGTACTTACTCTGAACTTGAGGTTCCTTGTCTGTAAGGAGTGCCCTGTGAAAGAAGTATGCACTGGAGGATTTGAGACATGGATAGTTCTTGGCTCTGAAGGCGACACGTCCTGGCTCTTCATCTTGCAGATGGCGTGTGAGGCAGACTGCCGTCCCTTGGGTGTGTTTGAGTGCCAGCTCTGTGCCCTGACAGCTCCATACAGCTACGTGGGGCAAAAACCCCCCAATACCCAGTCTGTCGTGTGAGTACATGCTTGTTTGGCCAGTGGCCCACAAAGCTCCTGCCCAGAACTGGTTGTCCAGTGCCTTGCTTGAGTGACACAAGGCTTGGGTGTTGTGCTTTCTGCCATCCCTGCCCAGGCTCTGGCTGCTTCGGGTGTGACCTGGGGAGGCACGGGGCAGAGCTCGAGGGCCACGCGGTTCTTCAAGAACCAGGGCCCTCTGCTCAGCCCACAGTCCATCACCAGTGCCCCAGCTGGAAGAGCTCAGCACCTGGGGATAAAAGGCACCTTGCTCGCCCCATCATTTGGGGCGGCGCCTTGTTGTCATTCCTGCTGGTTCCTAAGGAGCTACTCCGTTGGCAAGAAACCTGCCTGCCTTGCCTCTTGCACTGGTGGGAGTGAGTCCTGAGGACCAGCTTGCCATGAATCTGCCCAAAGCAGGCCTGGAGTGGAGCCAGGGGGTCCTGTGGCTGGAGTCTTGAATATCAAATGCCACATTCTGGGAGCTGACCATTACGTTACTCACATGGGACAAGTGGCAGGGGGACAAGGCTTTCTTCTGGCTGGGTTCCTCTGCTGACCAGGAACCTGGGTGTCACCACAGAGCCTGTTGGTCTCCTTTCTTTCTCCAGCACCATGCACAAGGTGTCAGATGCCCTGGTTCCCTGCTGGAAGCAGGCAGCTTGGGAGGGGGTGTTACCATGCTCAGGGAGTGGGGAGGGCTTCGGGGCTCAGCTGGTGGCCTGGGGAGTCAAGTTGGGAGTTTGCCTGTGTGGGTTTTTGGCTGGGGAGGAGGGGCTTATTCCATCTTGGCTGTGACACAGCTGAGAGAGCAGGGCTGATTCCAGTTCCAGCCTCGCCCCCCGATTGCTCGCCTTTCTGCTGCTGCTTGGTGGGTGGCGCGGAGACCGGCCCCTCCCCCCGAGCCCACACAGGGGTTCAGGCCCCAGGTGGTCTGTGCTGCTGCTGAGCGTCTGTCAGCAGACGCTGGCCTCACGCACTGTCCTGCAGCCTGCTGGAGGAGAGCTACATCATGAAGGACCCCTTTACCCCAGACAAGGACAGATTCCTGATCCTCGGCTCCAGGTGCAGCTCATGCAGCAGGCTGGTGTGTGTGGGCCCGGTGGGTAAGCCACGCGCAGTGGGGCAGTGTTCCCTCCCTCCTTCCCTCCCTTCCGTGGCTGGGGCCCCACGTGCGCGATTGCAGGGGAAGTCATGTGAGAGCCTTTCCTCGCCATGGTGACCCCAGGAGCCCGCACAGTCCTGGGGTGCAGGGGCAGGGGGTGATCAGAGGCCAGCTGGTCTGCCTCATTATGGACAGGTCCCTGCAGCCAACAGAGGAGTAGTGGACAGGCGGAGGGGCAAGCGGGGGTCAGGTGGAGGGCCTCTGCACCGCCCCCTATGGCTCCTAATAGTTCTTTCCCCTCCTAAAACTATGGACATGGCCTTGGACTCCTTTTCCTTCTTTCCAAGGGACAGTGACCTGCTTTCTTGGAGGAACTGTGCTTCCTTGAGTATTGTCGTGTGCCAGGCCCTGTGCTTGGGACTTGTTTTACACGTGGGTTTTCCCGATTCCCTAGTTGGGCAAAGCAGCATTACACCCACCTAGAGGTGAGGAAACTGAGGCTCTTGAGAGGCTGTGTGGGCCCAGTTCACCAGGATAGTTAGTTAGCTTGTTTGAAAACCCAAGGACAGATGGAGTGTAGCAGTGTGGCTGAGGGGTGTGCCCTGTAACCTGGGTGACCCTGTGGCTGAGAGGTCCCCAGGCATTCTGCCAGGGGCAAAGTGCAAAGCAGGGAGCTGTGTCACAGACCACGTTTAAACAGTCAGCCTCTGTCCCTCAAAGGTCAGGGTGACGAGATGTGACAGGGTGGAAGGAAGTCTCAGCACAGCAACGGCCAGGAGGGAAGACCACACTGGGAGTGTTCAAGGAAATGGGGTGGCTGGCAAGGCCTCTGGCGGGAGAGCAGCAGCTGGGAAATGAACACTGCAAAGGGGAGCGGGGCCGGGTGGAGAGCAGCCGTGAATGCCACACCTGGAATTTGGGCTGCACTTGGGGAGCAGAGGGAGGTATCCCGGGCGGTACCAGAAACCTCCAACATTCTTTGATTAAATCGCCAGTCGTTAGCAAGCAGGTCTCTGTGGAAATGGGTCTTTCCTTGTCTTCACTGAGGCACACTCTAGGCTGCCGGAACAGACACCCCCAAAACACAGCAGCCTGATTAAGACAAATAGTATTCACTTACTTTTCTTCTCGTGAGAGCCCAGAGCAGGCGGTGCTGGGAGGAGGGTCCACTGCCATTGTCCACACAACCTCCCTGTGGCCATGGCAGCCCCCGCCATCACATCTGCCTTCCCACAGCCAGCTGCAGAGGGGCTCGGAGGCCTGGGCTGGCGGACTCAGCAGCTCAGGGGCTGAGGAGGGGTGCTGCATGAGAAGAGATGCAGTGGGACAGTTCTGGCCTTCCACATTTTTGGATCTGTGGGGCTGCCCCCTGGCACCCAGCTTCTCCAACACGAGTTGTCAGGCTCCTGTCCTACTGCTGTGATAACTGGGAGACAAACGTAGGGTTTCTGACCAGTTAGGCGTAGCTGTGCTGCAGCTGCTCTCTGTTTACTCCACCCCTGACAGCAGGCTTTCTGTCTCACCGCTTTCCCTCCTGGCTGCCCCATGCTGCTTTGCTTCCCTCCCAGACACCTTGGGTCAGTCTCCCTGAAAGATCCCCACATACCAAAAACCCTCTGATGCCCCAGCGCCTGCAGGTCTGACCCTGGCTCCTTTGCCACCCCCCTCCCCCTCTCATTTCTTTTTCTCTTAAGTGAAGACCATACTTCTCACGGTGGCCGGCCAGGCCCAGGGCCCTGCTCCCCCACCTCCTCTCAGCTGCCAGTGTGTCCCGAGGCCCCTGCCCAGTCCCCCATCTTGCATGTGTGAAGGGCTGGCCTTTGGAAGAAGCTGGCCCACACTTCCCTTGCCATGCTACTCAGCCTCCTACCTTCCCCACCTCTCTTCTTCCAGGAATGCAGTTTATTCTACTCCAGGAGGTTTTGCCTCCCCTGTGTCCAGGAGAACATTGATGCCTTCCCTCAGGAAATCCGGCAAGACTTGGAGAAAAGGAAAGTTCCATCAAAGAGGCCTTCCAGCCAGCCCAGCTCTCGGACTTGAGTGCCGCTGGGGTCCAGCCTGCAGCAGCAGCAGGGTGGGAGCCATTTGAGAAGGCCCCCCCAGGGCAGACTTCAGCTGACATCCTGTGAACCAGCCCAGCGCTCCAGAGCTCTGCAGGGCAGGCACTGAGGGCCGGCCAGGAACTGGCCGCAGAGGGAGCTGAGGTCAGCCCGGCCGGCCCTCCTATTCTCCTGGACTGGAGCTCTGGGCCTTCTGTCAGGGCTGGCCCCTGGCTCCTTCCTGCTCGCATGCCACTGGGCACACAGGCCCGTGTGCCTTCTGTGTGATTCATCAGATGCGGGAGCGGCCTCCCTTGCCAGGCTGCTCTGCGGGGCCCTGGGGACGTGGCAGTGAGCGGACGAGGCCCAGCCAGTCCCACGTGGGGAGACCCTGTGTGCTTGGGTCCGGGTTGTGCCGGCTGTGCTCACGCACGGGCAGGGCCGTGGCGCTGCCGTCCCGGAAGTGAGTGTCCACCTGGCAAAGGTGCCCTTTGGCACTGGTTCCCGGGGAGGCTCTCGGTGCCTGTGTGGGAAGGTGCCCGAGGTGTGTAAGAGCTGCGGGACGTGACTGGGGGGTCCAGGTGGGCTTATACTCCCCACCCGTGTGTGATGCTGGAAAATGTTTTGATCTTCATCATATGTTTATAATTAAACACCCAAACCACCATGTGGTGCTTTGAATCCTTCCCCTAAAGCGTTTGTGAGGCTGGCGCTCTCCGCGGCGCTCGGGACACGCAGGGGATCAGGAGGTCAGGTGCGGGCGCTTCCAGCCGTTTTCTGCCCCTTCAGGCTCTGGCTGCAGCTCCAGGCCCAGCTCCAACCTGAAGTGCACGAATGCCCTCGTCTGCCCACCTGCGCCTGCGCCTCAGAGCCAGTCTGTTGCTTGCCTGGCCTGCGCCATAGCAGACTCAGCGCTCGGTGCCTGGGAATCCCGCCCCGGGCCACCAGCTGCCCCCTGGCACCCTCCCTTCCCCACCAAGCCCCCTGCGCCCTTGCCCGGGTAATGCTGATTGCTAAGGGGACACAGGGACCGCGCTAGCCTTGTCTGCTGTTCCTCAGTGAGGAGACCATGCTCTGTCACCTTGTGGCTCCCGTGACGCTGGTCCACACTGCCTGGGGATGTCAGATGCCCTCTGAGGAGGGAGTGGACGGGGCTGTTGCCGGCCTTTATTTTCAGATGCCCGTGATCCTAAAAGCCTCCCCTACTTCCTATTACTTTGGACAAATGGATGTCATATTCTGGATCCACACTGTCCCAGGTCCATTCTGGACACTGAAGGACAGAAAGGGGCTCTGTGTACACATGGAAACTCCTCCAGTGAGTGGGGTGGGTTTTTTTTCAAACTAAACCTTCCATCTCACAGCATCACTCCAAATTCACCAAATAATTTTAAAAAATAGTTTATTTTTAAAAACCATTAAGGCAGAACTGTACCCTGAAATTAACTCTTTACATTCATCAGTCTTACAGTAGGACATTCCAAACATATAAGTTCCCATAGATTCAGGATATAATCAATATATATGATCCGTTCACAATCTCCTAGTGGGAAAAACAACCAAGATTTTTAAAATTAAAGTTATTTTATAGCCATTTTCTAATTACCTGGAACCACTACTGCTTTCAGTTAAGGTGCTTAGGAAGACTCCATCTGCTGTCTGCACACCCTGCTTCCTGAGGCCGCGGAGGCCCCACCCAGACCCAGGAGAGTGCTGCCTAAAGAGACCTGCTTTGTAACTGCCCCTGTTTAGTATAAAAAGGGGTCTGTCAGTCCCTGAATACTTTGAGCATATAAGGCACCTAAGAATAGCAATGATAAACACACGCCAAGAAGCCAGGCTTGGTCTCGCTTGGGAATCTGCACTGATCCGGTGTGTGTCATATGTGCTCCCCCTCGGCCTTCAGCAGGATGGCTCTGTGGTCCATGGGGGGTACAGATACAATCAACCAGAAATTTCGCTAAGATGGCAAAAACAACATGGGAGACTCGGGGTCTGTGGTTTCTGTTTCATGCTTCGGGCCAGGCCATCTGGGGGCTGCCAGAGAACCAGCTGGTGCAAATATTCCATCAGAATATTTCAGATCGCCCAAGCTCTTTGGTAATAATAACCCACAGGCAGTCATTCCCTGGAGAGCAGACAGCTACTCATTACACAGGAGGAGGTGACAGTCTTCCCTGAGGCCTGGCCTGCTTGTGCTTCCTGACCGTGATGTGCGACAAGGGAACAGATCCACGCAGGGAGAGAGCCTACGTGGCTCAGGAGCAGTGAAACCCTGCATGTGCACATGCACAACTGCATTCCAGCGGTTTGAGCTTCCTCTGTGTCTCCAGCAGGGCCCACGAGGCAGGCTATTAACACACGTCAATTAACACTGATTGCAAAATACTCCAAATGTTTGTTATTCGAGGCATTATTTTAAGTTATTTGTATTACGATTTTTTAAAACACTAGAATCACAGTATTTAAGAGAGAGCTGTTAACATATTCTTTCTACCACGCAGTGAAGGAAAACAGTGATACTCAAACACAAATGCTAAACTTACAAGGGTGCTGAGTGGCATTCATCTTTTGGGAGGTACTTTGTTTTTGGGTCTGAAAAAAGGAATAGACCATCTGTGCTTTTAAAAAGAAGATATTTTCCAAAAGTGAATTTACCTTGAAAAGATGGGTCACTCACGCGTCTTCAGGGCCTGAAGCTCCCTGCCTCAAGGTTGTGTGGAGGCCTGAGGGCGCCTCTGGGCCAGGGGAGCGGGTGGCCCTCCTGCCCCCACCTCGGGGCTCACCAGCATCCCAAGAGGCAGGGCCAGTGGAGTTGGTGAGTGCGTACTGGCCTGCCTGCTGCTGCGTTTGATGCAGTAACAATTTAGGTGCTGAGCATGGGGAGACAGGCTAGGGTGCAGAGGTCGGTATAGTCCCTTCTCTGGAGAGAAACATGCAAGTTTTCACATTTAACCTAAATTAACCAACAAATTTCAAACTTAAAAACCTGACCCAGGTCTTGATTTGCTGTCTATGATGTAAAAATACTGATGTTTCTTAGTTTTTTTTTTCCTGCAAATAATGCATTTAACAGCCATGGGACCACTAAAGTCCTTGATGTTCTCAGTTGCTTCTATCAAGAGGAGACACTGAACATGGATGCAGTTTGGTCTGTTCTGTTTGGCAAAGGATTTCAAAAGGGTGTGGCTCTATGCATTTCAGCCGGACCACATCCTATGGCCCCCATTTCTTGGGGTTGGGGAGTAAATGGTTCTATCTCTCGTCTCAAACTGAAAATGTGAGAAGCAGCCAACCACTGTCGATCTGGGAGGGCGTCGGGCCTCAAGCTGTGGAGAGCAGAGAGCTGAGATGTCCTCCGAGCCCTTCTGCTGCAGGTGTTCAGGCGCTTCGCTTCTGACCGCACTGCTGGGAGGTAGGCTGGCAGGACGGCTCCCACCATGTGTGTCAGGAAGGCAGGGGTCCTTCCTTGTAACTGACAATGCAATGCAAAGGCACGGCTGGTGAGAATCATTAATCCCAGAGGATCCCTACAACTCAGCATGGACAAGTGTCAGGAGAAGTCAGGCCACTTCTAAAAGAAGAGGAACAAATACAGAGAGCCTGGCTTTGGGCCTCTTGGGCTGGCAGTGCCAATGCTGTAAAAAACTGGGTATGGGGAAAAAAATCTGGACACTTAATAAGCAGCCCTCGGGTTGTGGCACCTTCTCTGGTGGCTTGATTCCCTTGCCTTCGTGAACGGACACCACTGTCGATTGTGAGCTTAAAGGCTTTGAGGAAGTACCCTGAAGGAGCTCTTGCGTCAGGCCAGACTCACCCACAAAACGGGGCTTAGACCCTGCTCACCCGTAGTAAGTGGCCAGCAACGGTGGGCATGTGGGGGAAGCACGCCATCCCAGGGCCAAAGCCCTGCAGTGCTGGCAGCCTGCATCTCGACCCTGGGCATGTCCACTTTAACATGGTGTGGATTCCCAATCTCTCCCCTTTGTGGGGCTGAGAATCAAGGGAGACACAGAACCTGCTTTGAGAGCAGGTGAGATCTTTGGGCATGTGGGGAGTTGGAGCCCCTGACATGCTCTCCTAGTGGGGTGTGCATTTTGAATGGCCACATGTGTTGCAGAGGCTCTACCCTGGAAGCCCCCACAAAAGGCCAGGCCGGTGGCCAAGTCAGTCTTAGCTGGGAGCGCAGGGACTCGTGGGTTGTAACAATGGGCCCACATTTAAACAGGAGTTTGTAAGATATTCCAAAGACAGGTATGGCCATTGGGCCAAGATGAAACACCCTCCGCCCTGCATCTGGCCACTGAGTGTCAACTGGCCTGGGTGTCACCATGGCTTGAAATATGGAGCATGAGGCAGGAAGCACCTGGAGTCCAGCACAGAGGCGCAGGGCCAAGACCTCGGAAAGTCGGAGAGTCAGAGTCCTGCAAAGGGTCACTCAGAAGCACCGCCTCCCATCCTCACCTGGCAGTCTCTGCGACAGGCTTATTCATGGCCAGCAGGCACAGCTGAGGAGCAGGGAGGCCTCGACGGGGTGGTCCCCGCAGGCCATGACCTTTGCCACTTCTCCCAAGCCCAGGCTGCACCCACACTCACAAAATCAGGGTGGCAACTTCTGCACATGCACATCTTTGAGGCACCCTTTAAACAACAAAATTTCCCTTAAAAAGCCACGGAGCCACTTCTCAGAGGGCAGAGCAGCAGCACAGGTGAACACACCCCCTCTGCCCTCTCAGCCCAAACGGGGGGCTGCTGATGCCTCGGGAAGGCCCCAGGGATGTGTGTGCCTTAACCTCAACAGTGCCTTTCCATATATTTCAATGAGGTAGCTGTGTGATGCTGTGGGTCTGGGAAAACGGTCATCGCTAAATCAATAGTCCACTCATCATGTGTCAGAGTCTTTGACTTGTGCCTTGAGCTTTCGCTCAGATCTTCGGATGCCGCCCTGTCCCTTGAGCCGCCGCCCAACCCTTGACACCAGTTTTCGAAATGCACCAGTCCAGCAGAAAGGTTCATTCTGTGCTCTTAAAATGAGGAGAAAGTATCCCCTTAAAACGGGACAGCTCTCGTGGGTCTTCTTGAATGCGCTGAGCACCGAGTTCCTTTCTCCCTAATGTCACATTATTTATGTACGTGCATACACACTCTTCAGGAGGATGCTTTAAGCTCAGCAGAGTTGTAGGAAGGTCACAGGGTAACTGGAGAGCAAGGTGGGACGAAAGGACGGCCTTTAGCGCTGCAACAGGATCCAACCACTCCTGAACCGGCTCTCGCTGACGCAGTGGGGCGCCTCCCACATTTGCCAGTAGTGGACCTCAGGCAGATGTAGCCCTCAGCCTGCTTGCAGGCAGGGTGGTGGGACAGAATTCAGCAGTGGGACACCTGGCTAGAAATGCCCAGGAGGCAGAGGAGGAGGGATGTGCTGAGGGACCAGGTGGCGGAGCCCAGGCCCGCTGGGGCGTCGGGTGCACGTCTTGGATGGGCCCCTTCCCCCCTCAGTGCTGGAGACGAGGGGCATTCTGTGGCCTCTGAGGAGTCTGGCGCCATCGCTCTAACAGTGGTTCGCAGAAGAGGTCAAGGTGGCAGGGAGGGGGCCGCGCCCCGCCCTGCAGCACCACCAGAGGCCGTGTGCAGCTTCCTGAACATTTCCGGCATTTCCACTGTACATTATGCTGTTGTCTGCCCAAACCTAGCACTCCTCTAATAGTTCCTACTTGAAATCTACAGTCTGTAGGACTAGTGAGTAATTCGTCTACATCTGCCTCCAATGCTCGGAGAAATCTTCAATTAGGTGGCCCAAAACATTCTGAGTGGAATCAGTGACGCTTAAAAAGAGCGGGAATGTGTGATTTTCTTCCTATTAATAAAAGTGAACCATGTCAACTGATTTTTGAGCAGAGGTCTGTGTGGCCTCACGAGGGACATCACTGGTCATCTAGCCCAGCCCAGCCCCAAGGGAACCAAACATTCGTCACAGCCCTGACGTAGAGCCTGGGCCTTCCATCAGCTTGACTGTGACTGCAGAAGGCGAGAAATAAGGAGCTATTTTAACTCTTGCTTTTTTCTTGTTGAAATCCAGTTTCCTTGTTCCCTCTACTATTGCATTTTCATAAAGCTCATCTCGGGAGCTGTATCCATTTCGATCCAATCATTCTTTACCAGCAAAATAATAACAACCTTCTAGAGCCAAATCTTCTCAGGAGTGTGGGGGCACCCAGGGTACAGCCAAGCTGTAAATGCTGTCCTCCAGGTGTCTGGTGAATCCGGTGGAGGCGCTGGTCTGGCAGGCTGAGCTCACATACTCTGATGGGACATCAATCTACCGAGTGCGCAGAAAGCGCATTTCCAGTCCGTAAGCTCTAGACAAAAACCATAATGAACACTGCCTCCTATGCCGAGGTTGAAAAGTTGGTCTTTAAGGCTGACACAGATATTTTAGATGTTGGAAAATCACTTATATAATTGGAACAGGGGATTAAGTGTCTAAATCTCTGTAAAAACAACCAGCCTGTTGTGAATCCTGAGACTAAGAAAGACCACCATAGGAAGGGCTTCACACCTGCCTCTCTTGTTCTCCAGGGGACCCCCACCTCCAGCCCACCCTATAAAGTCTCATTTGCCTCATCTTCTCCATTCTACCACTGAGAGTTAAAAAAATAAAGCTGCATGTTTTAAAAAGCAACGTGGGAAAAGACCAAGCAGCTGCCTTGACACAGAGGCCCCAGAGGAACATTTACAAATAATTTGTCGGCTTGCCCAAGAAAACACTCTCACGGCCCCCAAACAGCCTGACTGGGCTGGTTCAGGTCTGATAGGAAAGGGAGGTGAGAGGACTGGACATCTGATGTACTGTGGGAGTCTGTTCCTGGTGACCACAAATGCTTAAACAGGCATATGATCAAGTCCAGGGGAGGGTCTTGAGATGTGGTTTTCTGGAATCTTCCACACAAACCTGGAAATAGGCTTTTCCACATATTAGTTACAACCATGAAAACAGCTGGAAACAAAACCACTGCGTTTTGATAGCTTATCAAATAATTCTTTGAAATTCTAAACCCTATGACTAAAAAACAGCATGCTGTCTTTCTTCAAGTTCAGGAAACAGAACTGAAGTGTTCCAAATAAATATTCTGCTGCTTTTTAAATACCTAACTTTTGGATACATCTAGAGTTACAGGATTATAAAAGAAAGTGCTGATTAGTTTTCAAAATTATAAAGGAGCACAGCAGTCAAAAGGTGGTAGAAAGGGAAGACAGACTGCATTTTGAGGTCAACGGTTAATTCAACGGTAAATTACGTGATATAAAGAAATCTGCACTGATTATTGTTAGGCGAGTGAAAATCAGACTGCTGGGCATCCTTCTCCTATTTTCCAAGTCCTGACTATCAGCCACTTATCACCAGCATTTTGATAGTTTGCACGCTCCTAGAATTACTGGTTAAAAAAAGAAAGAAACGTGGAGGAGGACTCCGGTTACCTAGAGCTCAAACTTCCACCCTCTAAGGCTGTGACGGCGGGTATACGGGGTGCGCTGCTCCCATTCCTTGTGCGCAGTGCTGTCACCTGTAAAAACCCTCGACGTTTCTTTTCCTTGTTTATTTATAAGAAGTCAGTACATATCCCTGTAGATTTCTTGCAGCAGTGGGTGCAGAGCTGCATCAGACTCCGTCTTTTTGATGACCTGGACAAGCTGTGCATGCTCGGTGACCAGCTGCCGGAGGTCCGCCATTTTTTGCAGAAGTTTCGGGAAGAGAAAGGTGTTATCTGGGTGGTTGCTCTGCAAGTGCAGTTTGAGCACGTGCACGATGCCTTCCTGCATCTTTTCAATGTGCCCCACGTCGAGAAGGCCAGGACGGTCTATTCTCAAAGGAAAGAAGAGGTGTGTGAGTGTGATGACCACACGTCGACGCCTTGTGACTCTTATCCATCAGTTTGAGAGACCGAACGTTCTCACTTTACATGGCTTTTCTCATAAAAGGCTTCTCTGCCTTTAGGTACTGCCAACTTGACTAGAAGACAGAACTAGTTTTCCAGTCACAAGGCCTCTAAGGGCAGACAGGACACACACTCAGCCTGAATACTGACACTACCTTACTTAGATTGACAAGCTTCCTCACAGCAGGGCCTCTCATTCTGGATTTACCTGATTACCACCTGTCAGGGGGAGAACCCCCAAACAGCAGGAGTAACTGTATGTTCTGATGATGATTACAACAATCAATCTAGCATAATATAGGGAAATTAAATTCTCCCCAAGTCAAAACTAGGTATTTGGTTTCAAGTTTTTCACTAATATTTAAGGAGTGTGACTATGTCAGACTCGGGTTTTGTGGTACAAAGCACTGTAACAGCACCTTCAGATACGAATCAGCTGAAAAGAAAGCAGACCGAGACGGGAACAGGAGGATCATCGGTGTGGGCTGGAAAGGACATGAGGAGCCCTGGGGCAGGCGGCCTCAGGCTTGGGCCAGGAGGGGCCGCCGCTCCGACCAGGCAACGCCCCTGGGAAAGCTCGGCTTTGGACACCGGACTCCCTGGGACAGTCTTGGTGGCATGTCCTGCCCTTGGTCCAGAAAATACCCTCCCCCATCCGTGGTCAACAGGCATGGTTCTCTTCAAAGCTCCACTTATTGCTGGAACTTTCAAAAATGGGGCTGATGATGTGGAATTTTCATTGTGTTTTTGGTTGTTGTAAAATAAACACAATGATTAGGAACTGAGCCCCACGCCCCATTATTTTAATCCCATCATACAAGTTTCATGTACATCTCACTAGACATCTTTCTGTATCTAGGATTGACATATAATTGTAATTTCTTTTATAAAGCTATGATCATACCACATATAAATAGTTCTGCAATTGCTTTTTACCTGTAACCCTATGTCTGGAGTGTGCAAAGGACATTGATGGGTTACATACAATTGCTTCGCCATTTACGCTTTTTGCCCGAACATGACTCCCTCCGCCTGTGTCCAGCTGGGTGATAACAGGGACATGCCTCAAGGGACTTACAGAGCCCCAACTCTGTGAGTGAGTCAACTTCCGGCAGTTTGCAGGGGCATTTGCCCCACTGGTCTCCCCAAGGCTGGGTAAGGTCAGCCGAGTTTACAGTAGAGGGGTGACCTTCTTATTCCCAGGACAGGGCTATTTAAAGGAATATGACACCAAGCTAAAAATCTAGGTGCTTGCAGAGCCAGCTTCCCTGTAGAGAGGCCCAGATTCCCTTCGCTGGGATCCATTTCCTTTGGCAAAGCAAACGTTTTAGTTGCTGCCAGTTGGCTACTGATATTTTTCATTATGAAACAGTATAAATACACCAATAGTGGCAGTGACTTGTACTAACATCTGTATGGCACTTTGTAGATACCATCTGTAATGTGGATATAATACTATGAGAGTGTAATACATAATAACATTATACACCATACCTTATACAATCATAAAAATATCTAATACATTATATATTAGATATAATTATATAACGTACAATAATTATGTAAAATATCTAATATATTTGATATGGTTATGATTTATGATACATAGAATGTGTATTTATATACAATTATAAATAGAACACATTCATATAATGTACAAATATGTATTTATATATAATACATGCTATGAAATGACATGATATTGAGGTATTTCTTGCTTAATTCTAGTTGGTGGTGATGTAAGGGCTCTGACACCCTCCCACCCCACCAGCGCCCGTTCTGCTGCCCCATGTCTCTCACACTGGATTTACCGCTATTGAATTCTTCCAAATAGGAGGCTAGAAGTGATATGGCACCATATTAAATCAATAACTTACCTCCACAGCAAATTATAGCAGCCACAAAAAGGGAAATATCACTGTCGTCCAGTTCCAGCGCATTGAACTTCATTGCAAAATCAAACTTAGGCTCCATGATATCACAAAACGGTTTTCTTAGGCTTTTTAAGAATTCACGAGTTATAAAACCATTTCCGTAGGCTACTAGCATCCCATCTTTATTCATCACAGATGACAGCATGGCAAATATGGCCTCATAAACTCCGTATTTCAGCAAAGTAACTTGATCATTCAAGTCCAAGTTTGCAAAGCCGGGGATGGACTTGGCGAACTCCGTGAGCTCTGTGACAGTCTCCACAGATGTGTACTGGCAGCAGTGGAAGATGCGGACTTCTGCCTCCTTGTTCTGGATGCCGTTGGCCACCAGCTTGGCCACAAGTGTCTTCTCAGCCATACACAATGTCTCCATGTCGTGGATAACAAAAGGCTGCAAGGGAGACACTGCAGTAAGTCAGGAGGTGGGTGACAAGCTGTCCTCTTAACTGTAACAAGCTGATGAGTGGCCACCACACCCAAATCACCTGTGGAGAGTCAAAATATGTACAAAACACAATCCTTGCCCTTTAGCAACCACAAAGTCAGCCAGAGAGAAGGAAGCATTCACAGATGTACAGTAACAACACACACCAGCAAGATGACCAGCGTTGCCCACTACCAAGTGGGGGCCTCACTGCTAAGGGAGTGAAGTACTGATTTTGGCAACATAAAGCTAACAAGAGAAGATGAGTGAAGCACTTTCAATATTTTACAGTATTTTCTGAACTCCAAAATACTACTACTAAAATAGTCTTAATTATAATAATTTCTAATTTTCCCATTTTATGAACATCAGAGATAACCATCATTATCTAATACCGTTGATGAATAAATCTGGCCTGTAAATCATACAACTCAGAAAGCTGACATTTGTGTACAGCAAGTAGACATTGCTAAACCTGTGCTCCCTGGGGATAAACTGGAAAAGCCTGGAGAGCCCTTGTTTCCTTGTCCGTAAGGCTGAACCCTTCACATTGGCACTCCACATTCTGGAACAAATGCCAAATCTCCGTGGCCACCTCTCTGTTCCATTTGCTTCTAAACCCACTGGTCCTGCCACCTTGTATAGTTCTAGAGGAGGACGGGGAGATGGCTGGCCCCTGTTTGGCGCCAACGTGCCCAAAGGCATCGTCTATCTGGGGGGGCATGGGACCATGGCACCAACACCCAGCTGGCCAGAATGCATTCCAGTGGGTGCGCAGAGCAGAAATGGCAGTCTTCCAGGGATCCCTCTGACTCATAATGTGTTCTACACATCATAATGAAGTGGGCGAGGTATTATTTTCAATCCGTCCTGGAGTACATATACCAGGGCATAAGCAGCCCAGTGACTTTAAGAATCACCTGCCAGAGGGCAAAACACGTCTCTATGGTGCATTTGGACTCCTGGCATGCTGTGTCCCCTTATTTCTGGGCTCAGGAGAGCATCTTGGGGAATCAGGGCACAAAACCATCCTCAGGGCACCCAAGGGGTGTACCTGGCACACGAGCAAGGTGGGTGTGTCGGAGCAGCCCAATTGTGTTGGATCGTCTTTGAAGTATCTAAATAGAATTTGAATTTGCAATGCGGTGTTGGACAAGGAAAATTTGGTTCCGCAACCAAGGAAAAGGGATTATTTTTTAAATTACCTGTGAATGAGTGGAAACATTCTGAACACAAATTCAAAGCCAAACTTCTACATACCTCAAGTCCAATTAAGGAAGTTTAAAACCATTTCTCTCCAGAGACCTTACAAGCAGGTCAGGTTACATTGCTTTGGGAATGTTGGAGAGCAGTTCTGCTTCCTAGAAAGTTGGAGCTCAAATGGACGAAAGAAATGTTTTTAAAGGATAGAAGGCAATATTCTGAGTCCCAGAAAATACACTATTAGGCCACCTTGACTTTATTCAAATCACTGGCTTTTAAAAGTATCTTCAGTAGAAATAAAGGTGCAAAATTTTAAAAAGAAAAAAGTTCCGTGGTCAAAAAAATTCACGAAACACTGAGTTAAATGAAGTGGGGCTTCCCAGAGTCTTCAGCATGAGTGTGCACTGCACATTGCCAGGAGCAGAGACAGGGTATGCTTGGGTTACTATGCGTTTGATTACAGAATGCTTACTTTTTGGTAAAGCATCTCATAGGGTTAGCGCAGGATCAGCTACATAGTTTACAGGGCCAAGTACAAAACGAAAATGTGAGGCCCCTATTGTTCAAAATGATCAAGAATTTCAAGACAGTGATGACAGAGCATGAACGCCAGCGCAGGGCCCTCCTAAGCGGGGGTGTGGGGACAGGACACATGCCCACAGCGCTGGTGAGGGACTGGGTTCTATGTGCAACCCGCTCTCCTAAATGGAGACTCAAGTGGTAACAAATGCTCCATTTCATTTTTACAAAATTGTCACTTGGATTTTAGAAAGCAGGCCTCATTAACAGGCCAAATTAGAAGCCATTTAAATTCAACTAAGCACTAATGTCGAGACACTGGTGTTGACTAAACCTAAAGAGAAACCAAACACTAGCCCATTAGAAAATTTGCCAAACCTTATAGACAAACATTCTTGATAAGACTATCTTTAAAAATCCATGCAGCTTATATTTAACTTTGGAATGTACCTTTTCATACAGGCAGTCGTTTCAAATAAAGCACATTGTAAAGATCTTAAACAGCGCAGGGCAGAAGGCTGCTCAGGTTCCCCCAAATCACTCCTTATCAAGACCGGAAGGCTCCCTGGACACGGACTGTCCTGCTTACACCTGCTGGTGCTCTATTCGTGTTAGTGATGGTACTTACAAGAACTCGGCTCCAAAATACACTGAAATAGCATTTTTTATATAAAGTTAGGCAGTGCCATCTTTTAAGAAAAATTTAGCTGTGAATTATTGGTAGAATTTCTTTGGGTGAAATTATTTAATAAATGTTTGGCTAGGTTTTCCTACATATTTATAGAGACAATATAAAATATTAAGTATGTTTTCCAATCTAAAGACAAGTTAAGCAGTAGGGGTACTATTTCAATATATTGGGCAAGACCCCCGGATGGGGCACAAGGCATCACTCATCTGGAACTGCAGCGTTGTTCCAGGATGGCACCCAGGAGGCCCCAGACCCACAGATGCTGGGGTGTTGAGAATAATGCTGGGATTCCTCTTTCAAAACTCGTTTTAGACCCTGTTCTTAGCCACATGTCAAAAATGAGTCTCCCTGCTTCATTTCCTTTTTTTCAGACAGGACGCTTCACTCTATTGAAATCGCAGTTGGCACTCCACAATGGCTGCGACCGACTCGGGGTTTTGTCTCAGATTCAATTACATTCTCAGAGGGCACAGGTTTTTCCATATCCGAAGATATTCAAAGACTCTGAAGGTGATTCCTTACCATTCTGAGCAATGTGGGAATCTCTGACATGAACATATGCTGTCCCCTTCACTGGAATTTTATGAAGTTCTGATGTTTGTTACAGTAAACAGCAGTGCTACAGTATCATCACCTTATATTTGAATTGCTAAAATCTAAATCGTGCTAATGAGTTGGGTTGTTTTTCTTAACTGAACACCCTCACCCATTTTTCAGAGGGGCAGCTAGCTTCTAAAACCAGAACTAGCTGAGCCTGAGAGAAGGTGCTTGCTCACGGGAGTGTGTGTGTGTGTGCATGCGTGTGCTCATCTGTGTGCACAATGACTGTGTATGCCACATGTGACTGAGTGCGCACGTGTGCATGTGCAAGCCCTGGTTGCTGGGAAGCAAACATCAGCAGAAGATGTGGACGTGCACGCTCCTCACAGTCTCATTTGCATCATGTTGTTTCGTAAGTCTCCTTGTGACATTCTTAACACCTCACAGATCAGCATGTTTTCTTTTAAGACACTGTTGAAAAGCTCCTTTTTTCGAAGCTAGCTCAGAGAGGACAGCATTGCCGCTGCGCCTCAGCCCTGCTCTGCCCCTGTCACCCTCAAATCAAGGGGCAGTGAGTGCCCGAAGGGCTCTGGGCTGGTAACTCAGGGCCCTTTTGACAGAAACAGACGTCACGTCCACCCCATCACCCCCATTCCTCAGCTCAGCCCGTCTTTGCCCAAAGAGACTGAACCTTCTCAGCTTCCACACAGCTCCCTTCCCCCTCCTGGCTCACCAGCCTCCCAGCGGGGCCAGGTCAGCCACAGACCTTCCCTTTATCTCATCCCCAGGCCATGGATGTGGTTGGAATGCACAAAGGAATGGTCTACTGCCAGGATAAATTCCGCTCCCCACTTCTAGCAAACCAGAGCCCTGCGTGCAAATTAAATATCTGTGCAGCACCTCTCTTTCCCCAACAGGGTGTCACGCATCCCAGCCCCAAGTGGGTGAGCGTGCAGGAGCATGTACACCCTGGCCGAGGCAGTGCCCGAGAGAGTCTCTCCTAGGCTGGCTGGGAGGCGAGCCCCACTCTGAGCTGATGGCCAAGGGCCCCATCTTGGTCCAGGTCAATGCCTGTTCCCTGTGCACAAGTTCATGTTTTCACGGTCTGGTGAATAAATCTGTTTACGGCCCAAATTCATGAACCCAGGCCCCCAAACACCCCCCTGGTGGGTTGGTGGGCTTTTCTGCAGTGCTGTTAATGTCAGACATATCCTCTCTAAAACCTCCCAAGCCTGCACACGACTTGGCTGTTTGAGAAAGCCAAGACTCTGCTTCTCTGACCAAGTCCTGGGTCACAGGGAGCCTCACTGAGGACTGTCACATCACCCCAGGTTGGAACTTTTGTGAAAAGGTTATTAAATGGTGAGCACAGGTTAAGGTGAATGGGTCAGGGCCGAAGCTGGGAGACAGGAGGGCCACACAGAGGACACGGGTGGGATGTGAACCCAGCTCGGAACAAACAGTGTGATCAAAGGCAGTGAGTGGGCGCCTTTCAGACTGGCGCCCACAGCACTCTGGTCTGGGGGTGCAGGGCAGGAGCAGGTGCCTGACTCCACAACGAATTCTGTTGTTTACAGCGAAGCCCCATCATAAACCATTACTGCCTATCGCTTATTCCCTTGAGACCCAAATGCAGAGTCCTCTCCTAGAGTTTCTGTGTGGGAGTCCCCAAGAGCCCAGACCTCAGCACCTGTGCACAAGGGCGACAGGCCCCTCCTAAGAGCCTGCAGACCTTGGTGGGGAAGGCAGAGGGCACTTTGCAGGAGTCAAATTAGTGTCACACAGAAGTGTTTGCTTAAGAGTAAAGATGACTTTTGAGTTTGCTTTAAATTGAAAATCCAGGCAAGAAATAGAAAATCTCAGAAGAACTAAAAAGGCCTGAAGAGTTCAAAACTTTGGTTATTCTAATTTGGGGCTATAAAAATTATTTCTAGGTTAGAAGTCCAGGAAGGGTCTCATTTCTACAAGCCTCTGGGGCCATCCAGCATGGGTGTGGCTTTACCAATTTAACAGAGCTTGCCTGAACCCTCCTAAAATTCCTCAGCCTATTTAATTGGGGAGTTCACTGAAGAATTAAAAGACTCAGTAAAAGAGAGGTTTGGTTTGTTCATGAAAGTAAGTAGCTTGTGAAATACTTTTATTTTCCTGTGACTAAAAATTCCAGCTTGCATTTCCCAGTAAGGACTGCTTCAAGCTCTTCATTAGTACACATTAAACCTGTTCCACCATGCTCAGAGGAAAAAGGTAAAATATTTATTTGCCAACCTTGGGCCGTCCTCCTCTCTGAAGGCGACTTTGAGATCAGTTCTGTAATGGAGACAAAGACCGAGGTGGCTATGGGTGGAGACAGGGGGGTGAACGGCGGGTCCACAAGGGGTCTTCTTCGTTGCTACTGAAAAGGCCCAGAACTGTCCAAAGAGACAATAAAGTTTCTGTGACCCAATGACCCTTTCTAATCCCTGATACGTCCTTGCCTTCTCGTGGAAGGAAAAGAACGTGTGGGAGGTGGAGGGCGGGAAAGGGGAGGCTGCAGAGGAGGGAGCAGTTTCAGGAGAAAGGATGCAAGAGCATGTTCTGAGTGGGAAGTGAACGGTTTCATTTTCTGGCAATAAAGCAGGGATTTTTAAAAATGCACTTAAGAAACAACCCCAAAATCCGGTAAGCTAAAACCAGATTTTTTGGTGTATTAATTGCATAGTCATTTTAAGAACTTGGCTGCCAGGGGCTCCGAGGCGGGTGGAGCCCAGAGGACAGGAGCTGTTGCTAAGGTACGCCTCAGGGTTTCTGACGGCCACGTTTGCGTTCCGTGGTCTGGTCTGCCTCAGGGGTGAACATCACTGCCGGGTCTCAGCACTCGCCTTGGCCGTCCACTCGGACCCTGGCTGGCAGGCGATGGGGACACCCAGACCGGACGGTGAATGACAGCAAAGATGCCTACCGGGTTGCTGCCGGTTTTCCCCGCGAGGATGACCCGCGCCTTGACCTTGCTCATGTTGAAGCTCTTCAAGTAGGCCTCGTGAATTCTCTTGGCCAGAGATTTGAGATCTGCTGTTTCAGAATCTTCTATGTCGTGTTCACAGGTAAGAATCTCTGCCTTCAGCTTTGCTTTTTCAGACCTTGGCATCCGTCCAAACCGAATTGCTGGGGGTGAGAGAGGAACAGTGGGAAACAAACAGAAATGAGCGACACGGCGCAGAACCATGGCCGGCAGGGGCTGGACGGTGTGCGCGGGGACTCAGCTAGGAACGAAGATTCCTGCCTCTCGAAGCTACTCGACTTTCCACCTTGGACAGATGAAAATAAAACTCCAAGTCCACCAGTCCTGGACTTTCCTGTAAGTCTAGGTTAAAAGGCCTTACCATCCCTCATCTCATCAATAGGATGTGCTTAAGGTCGCTTGTGGTCACGGGGTACATAATCGATCCTCAGGTTAAAGAGGTGACAGTGACATTCGAGTGAGCTTGTATAATAATACTTTTTTCTTTTTCCAGAGGTAGACCTGCAACTCTTATGAACTAGTTGTTCTAAATTAAACTTTCCTGTAGTAATGGGTAGGCTCTAAAATTAGAGGGTGATTGAGTTTAATGAAATTCATAAAATGGTTAAGCTGTTTAAAATGGCACTTGCTTCATAGGTAATGATACAAACATTGTGACATCCCAGTGATTTCTGATCGGTTTTAAAATCTTGAATCAAGTCCTACTGCTGGGAGTTTCTAACAGTAATGTCAAGTGCTCTGTGGGACCTCAGCCACTTGAGACTTACTTTCTTAGGTCATCACGGTCACAAAATGCTCTGGGTTAATTATTAAACACTGAGGCACATTCATTCAAAACACAGTCCATTCTGAGCACACAAGGAAGCTGAACTGAGGCCTGGCCGGGGAAAGCATGAGAGCCAGTGAGCCAGCCTCGCCTACCGTTATGGGACATCCCAACCGAGAGGCACTTGTTGAATCGGCAGTACTGGCACTTATTCCGGTTCTTTCTCTGGATCTTGCAGCCACGGTCGCATTTGTCGTACGCTAGCTTTAGTCTGACGGTTCTCCGGAAGAAGCCCTGTGAGGGCGACAAGTGGTTTATTAAGAACTAAGGGCGCTGCTAAACCACTTTCATGGCCTTATCCATGTTTCTTCTTGTCCATTTATTCTCTCTTAAAATGAACTAAATTTAGAGGGACGGTTCTCAAAAAGTCTGATATAACTAGAACAAACTGAAAAATTTTGATTTCACGACAGGTAAAATGAAAAAAAAAAAAGAAGCCAAACTCAAAGTAATTTGAAAATGTCCCCATCTGGCTTGAGAAGACAGAACCCTGATCTCCCAAAGAGTTAAGTCAGCCCCGTTATATTTACACAAATGTAACTTTTCCTCTCATGTACCATCTGTATTTGTGACCAAAAACTTTCTAGGTATTTTTGGAAGACAATATTCATCCCCTAAAAGTAACCTCCTCAGGGCCCTGCCGCAAAGGCCCCGGACCAGCTTTCTGAGGAGCGGGCGGGTAAGACGGCTCGCTCTCGATGCTCCTCTCCGCTCTCCAGGTACCCAGTCTGACTGCCCAGAGGGGACAGCACTTTCTTGTGGAATGTAAGAGGAAGGCAGTGCCTTCACTTGACCAGTCATCTAGGTTTCTAAAGAGGGACGGCCGAGGAACGTATGGGGTTATAAGGAAGTGGGGGAGAGAGAGCTCCAAGTGTCAGGGCCCGGGTGACCATGACCGTGGCCTGTTCCGCCTGTGGACCAGGCCTCTAGGCCAGACCTGCTCCAGGCTGGCGTCCGTGTTTCAAGACTGCAGTTGCGCAGCACACCCTTAAAGGCTGCGCCACTTGCCAAACTGGCAAACCAACCCTTCCAGCACGCGCAAGGGAAGAAGAGTTTTAACCAAATATTCAGACTGCTATATTTCCTACGTATCACATATGTGAAATGCCAAGCCTAAGAATGGGCATACAATTCTAGGCGTATGTGATGCTTTGGGGGGTGTCGGCATACAAGTACGTGACCCTCCTTTTCGTCACACGGGGGAGTCACAGGAGGGCCGGTGATCCTGTGGGCAGAATGCTGGGGATGCTGCCTGGCCTCCTGCACTGCTGGCCCCGGTCACACGCAACTGGAGCTCCGGCTGACGAGCAGGAGAATGAGGGTGTCCACAGAGGTCCTGGGGTTCAGGGGGAGACCCCGGATGGCAGGGAGCCAGGAGCAGCGGGGGAGGAAGCCTTGCCTGGTGGGGGCGATTCTGACACTGCTGGTCGCCACGAGCACACGGCCCTACCTGACCTGGTGAGGATGGGACAGAAGTGGGCTCTCTGATCCCATATTCAAATGAAGGAATCGTTCTTAATGCGGTTGGTTTTCTTTGAAAAAACACGCTTCCTTAGGTTATTTACCAAGGACAGTCCAGCGATCTGTCAAAGGCTCTCTGAAGAGAAACGGCTGTTACTTAAGTCAGTTTCTTATCTACAACTTTTTGAAGCTCTTGTTAGTAATGAGAAACATCTGCATATAAAATAAAAGGAACTGTGCATGTACCCTGGAGAAGACCCCCTTCTCCTGCCGGGGCCACCGTACCTTGCAGCCTTCACACGCGTGAACTCCGTAGTGGTAGCCTGAGGCTTTGTCCCCACAGATCCTGCATTCAATGTTCAATGCTACACTGGACGGCTCATCGGTACTGCCAGGAATCCCAGGAAAAGTGACCGACGAGGGACTTGATGCTGGAGAAAGGGTATCTAACAACAGGAGGGGAAAGATGTATGAATATTCAAGGCATCACCAACCTATGTCTAAATCAGGGTTATGAGGCTACGATTTTGTATGTGAAGTATTTATTGAGGCCTCAGCTGGTGGGCAGAGCTCCCGCCCTGTGTTGGCCCCTGTCCTGGACCATCCTACTGCCCCTGAGCTCCTGCGATTAGTAGCATCACGCTGATATCCCAGGCCCCTGCTGGACTGTCCCCGGGCCCTGGACCCGCAGGTGGGGCTGTGTCACACACACCCCATGGGACTCCCCAAGCTCCCTACACAGAACCCACTAGTTTGTTTGCTTCCTTCCCGCTCTCCTGCAACCATTCACTGAGGAAACCACTGGAAACAGTCTAAAAGTCCACACGGGCAGCACAAAGACTGCACTCCATGGAAGAAAAAAAAAAGCTGGACTTTCTTAAAATCAACACTTCTGCTCTGCAAAAGACCCTGTTAAGAAAATGAAAAGACAATCCAGAGGCTTGGAGAAAAACACTTTCAAAATACACATCTGAGAAAAGAGCTGTATCCTAAATACACAGAGAAGTCTTAAAACTCAACAATAATAAAACAAACAACTCTATTTAAAAAATGGGCAAAAGATCCGAATAGACACCTCATCAAAGAAGACATACGGATGGCAGAAAAGCACAGGGGATGGTGCACCACATCAGCAGTCATTAGGAAATCGTGAATTAAAGCAACAATGTGACATCACTACACACGTACTAAAATGGCTTAAAAAAAAAAAACTGACACCACCAATTCCTGGCGAGGATGTGGAGCAACAGGAACCTTCATTCCCTGCTAGTGGGAATGTAGATGGTGCAGCCCTTTGGAAGACAGTTTCTTATGAAGCAAAACAGTATTAAGGGAATTACAGTCCTAGGTATTTACCCAAACGATCTGAAAACTTATGTCCACACAAAAACCTACACATGAATGTCTATAGCAGCTGTATCCTTAACTGCCAAAAATCAGAAGTAACCAAGATGCCATGGAATAGTGAACCAGTTTTTTAAAAAGCCAGTCTGAAAAGGCTACATACTATATGATTCTAAATAGCTGACATTTTGGGAGAGGCAGAACTACAGATGGTAAAAGCTCAGTTGCTGGAGTGGGACAAGGTCAAACAGAGGAAGCACAAAATTTTTTGCAGTTGGTAAAACTATTCATGTGAAAATATAACGGTGAATACAGGACACTTCATTTGCCAAAGCCCACAGGACGTTTTAGTACAGAGTGACCCTTGGTGTGCACAAATCAACAAAAAGAATTGAGGAGGTCCGGGGACCCCAGGATGCAACACAATATGTGACAAAACAATCGAACGGTATCACAAACGTGTAGAACCACCTCACTCAGGGGCGGAGGGAAGGGGCTGACCTAAGTAACCTTGGAAATGCATGGAGTCTGAGAAAAAGCAAAAGAAAGCACGCATAACACCTCATGCTGGTTGAGAAAGTCGCTCCCCATGAGGCCTGGGTTAACAATTCTGCTGCCACTTGAACAGGTGTACTAGAAACAAACAACTAATTAAATGAGGTGGGTGGCGGCAGCCAGGTGTCTCACGGCTGGAGTGTGAGCTTTCTGGCAAGCAAGGCGGGAAGAGGGACCCGTGTGGTGTGGAGGAGCGCTGCAGACATCAGGGTGGACTCACATTCAACTTCACAGAGATACGGACGGCTACGTATAGAAATATTTATACATATACACAGATACATAGGTCAGTACATATACGTATGCCTTTGCTTTGTCAGCTGTCAGAGCCGAAAAGAAAAAAGTCCAGTAGAAACCTGAAAGGATTAAAGGGAACAATACCCAGGACTCACGCAGGGTGGGACAGACTCCCATCTCACATGGGCTCAAGCACAAGGCCTGGAAGGGGCAAACGTCTTCCAGGTAATTCAGCTGTATCCGCTGACAGAACTCAAGAATATTTATGGGAATACAAAAATACCCATCACCACCAAGGCTACAGTGCATGGCATCCAACAAAAAATTACAAAACAACAAAGCAGAAAAGCAGAAAAACGTGGCCCATGATGAGGAGAAAAAAATCAATGAGCTGATCAGAGAGGTGAGTATCGGCATCCAAGCCTGCCTTTTCTTTCACTGTCCTTATAGAAGGAAGCCGTCTATGGCTCACATCGGGCGCTTGTCAGCCACTTAAATGGGACTAGCCCAGCTGCGGATCTCAATGTCTCGAGCGACAGGTTCCCCTGCGTCTCCCTCAGTGGATCCCCCGTCTCCCTTGGGGGCCGGGAAAGTCACCTGAGTGGAGGCCAGGATTCCCTTTCAGAGGCATCTCCTTGGATGCGAGGGACTGAGGAAAGCCGTGGGCAACTGCGAGAGTCTAGGCTGAGGGTACACCTCAGCGGCTTCTCAAAGGTCCGTGTGTCTGGAATCAGACCCTGACAGCCCGGCTGGGTATCCGTGACGAGTGTCTCTCTCTGACTCTCTGACTTCCAGCCTGCTTTTTCAGGCTGCCCTGGCCTCTGGGTGAGGCAAGGATGCTCTTTGCTTCCTTTACACACTCTATGTGTGCCTCTAAGTTCATCAATTTCATGGAACCCGATGCTCACCACCGCAAGGTAGAAGATCCGTGCTTCGCTCTTATTCCTGACTAAATGCTGTATTTTCCAGAGCATAAAAGGTGTCTGGGCACCCATTAGCCACTTAAAAGACGATTAGCATCGGCTACCAGTCTTAAGTCTCGGGTGAAAGGTTTCCCGGTGTCTGCCCCTCCTTGATCCCCCGCCTCGGACGGACGGGAATGTTGGGGAGTGGGTGGCCGAGCCGATTTCCTACTTTCCTGTCCTAATCTGCAGACTCCGAGGGCAGACCAGACTAGTAGACAGAGGTCCTTGGATCTCGGCTCTGGCCGACTGATCCGATGGCGCTGAGTGAACCTCTGGCTAGGCTGCTGCCTATGCGAGAGTCGCAGATGACCCCTGACCTCTTGTCTCACAGATCAGATTTATTATAGTGGGTGACTGGCTAAATAATTCCCAGGCAGTGGCAGAAACAGGTGTTTGAGTATAGATTTCCCCCCCATAAATGTCCCTGGCAGCCTCTGAATTTTATCTCTGGCCTTGGAAAAAGCTCCCCTGCTTCCCATTCAAAGAAGTCCTCCTAGGCCTGCGCCACTTTCTCCTGTGTAATGCAGATGAAGTCTATGAAGTTATCAAACTGAACCCTGAGCCCAATGTCACAAATAAAGAAGGGTATCTCAGTATAACCCGTGACTTCACTGTCAAGAGCCCTAGCAAGCAGAGAACAACCCAGCCCACCTTGAGGGCAGGGCAGGTGGCACAAGTCCACACCCCTAAGCCTTTTTTTTCATATTCTTGAAAAATCCTCATTTGCGTATAAAACCCCCTAGACAATGTACCACCCTGGGCTCTCTTGTCCCCTCATGGTGCGAGCCAGGAGCTCTTTCCTCTCACTTTATCTCTAAATAAAAGCCTGTACCTTGCTCTCCTAAAAAAAAAAAAAAAAAAAAAAAAAAAATCAATGAGCTGAAACTGACCCAGAAATGACACAGATGATAGAATTCGTAGAGAAGATATTTTGAAAAGCTATGACTGTATTCTAAATATTTATGAAGCTGAGACAAACTGAACATGTTAGGTAGAGACTGAGAATGAGGAAAATCCAAATCACACATCTAGTGATGAAAACTGCAATATCTGATAAGAAAAATATGGATGGGATCGGCACCAGATCGGACATTGCAGAGATCAATGAACTTAAAGACACAGCAGAAGAAACTATCCAAAATGAAACAGAGAGAAATAAGACTGAAAAAAAAAAACATAGCTTCATATGTGGAATCTACCAAGGATTTAAGAAAGAATCTCAATTCTACAGAAATACTTCCGGGAAACTTCAGAGAAGGCAGTACTTCCTACTTTATTCTGTGAGGCCAGTGTCGATCTGATACCAAAACCAAAGATTTTACAAGAACAGAAAACTAGAACGAATATCCCTCATGAACTTGGATACAAAATTTCTTAACATGATTTTAGCAAGTTAAATCCTGCAATATATAAAGAGGATAATCCCTTATGACCAAGTAGGATTTCTCTCAGGAATGCAAGGTTAGCTTAACCTTTGAATATCAAACAATGTATTCACCTTATCATTAAAGTAAAAAGAAAAAAAAACTTTGATTATCTTACAGGAAAAGTACTTCACAAAAATCCAACATTAATTCCTGATAAAAATTCAAAGAAAATGAGGATTCAAAGGGAACTTCAACTAATGAAGGGTGTTTATGAAAAACTATAGTTAACATCACACACAGTGGTGAAAGACTGAATACTTTCCTCCTAAGATGAGGAACAAGGCATGGATGTTTCAGTACTTTATTCAACAATGTCTTAGTGATTCTAACCAGTGTAATAAAGCAGGAGAAAGAAATACAGGCATCCAGCTTTAAAAGGAAGAACTAAAACAGTCTTCATATACAGAAGACTTAATTATCTGTGTAGAAAATCCTAAACTATATAAAAACTACTAAAACTAATGAATGAGTTTAGCAAGGGTGTAGGTTACAAGATCAACACTCAATGAATCAATTGCATTTCTATAAATAGCAACAAATGATCAGAAATTAAAATGTAAAAATAGCATTTACAATGGTATCAAAAATATGAAACACTCAGCAATAAACCTGACAAGAAACATGAAAGACCTGTACATCAGAAACTATAAAACTTTGCTGAGAGAAATGAAAGAAAACCTAAACCAAATGGAGAATCAAGTTTTGTGGCTTGGAAAACTCAACATTATGATGTCAATTCTGCTCTCATTGACCTATAGAGTCAATGCAATACAATAAAAATTTCAGCAGCCTTTTTAGGTAAAAATTGACAAATTGATTAAATAAATATAACAATGAACTCAAAATGTTGGCCTTGGATTCAGTGAGACAAGGACATGGACGCACAGTGGCTCACACAGTGTCGGGTAGCCTGGGCTGTCACTGTCACTGTTACTAGCACAGGTTGGCCACAAGGCGACCTACCTGGGCTCCGCAAGGTGGCCCCACATAGTGGGCACTTTTCCTTGTTCCCTCCTTCCAGCTTCTGGGAGCTGCTATCACCCTACATGTTTGTCCCCTTTCCCCAAAGCTCATCCTCTCTGTGATGTGTCATGAGAAAGGACCCAAAACTTGAACCACTCACAAAGGTCTGCCAGCGTCACCACAGAGGCTGCTCAACCATGAAGGTGTCCAGACTTCATTAACCCATTACTGTCTCAGGGTCTCACATGGGCCATACAGTCCCTGATTTACTAAGTTGAGTACACTGCTGGCTTCCAAAAGGGACACTCACGGTATGACAAAGAGCATGGCTCTGGAGCTGGCTGAGAAGCATGGGGTCAAGTCTTGTCTCTTTCCAGCTGTGTGACTGGGCCAAGTCACCTAGTTTCTCTGAGTACTTCCATATTTGTAAAACAATAACAGTCTTTTTTACCGAAGTTTTATGAGGATTATGTAAGCCTTAGTACATGCTTTCTCCTTCTGCCAAGAACACTCTTCCCCACTGTTTTTATTTTTCTTGAAATATTTCAAACATATAGGAAAACATCCAGTACAGGACCCACCACCCAGATCTACAAATGGTCACATTTTATCATGCTGCTTCATGTCGTTCTTTTAAAGTACAACCTAGAGAGTTGAAGGCCTGAAGGGACCCTTTCCCCAACCCCTCTCCATCTCCCTCAGGAGGTGACCAAGAGCTAAGGGCTGGCACACTTTGCAAAGTGTGCGTGTCCATAGCCACCAATGACATGCTACCCTGTTTGGTGTTTGACATGTTACGGGAACTGAATCATACTGAATATATCTTTAAGTTTGTTTGTTTTTATTCAATGTTTGCTTTTTAGATGGATTTGGTCATGGAGCTAATTCATTCTTTTAAATTACTATGAAGTTCCCACTGTAGGAAACTCACTATTCACGTTTCCCTTGCTCCCCATTCTCCCCTGTCACAAACATCGCTGCAGTGCACACACCATCACATACACGGCTGCAACACGCAAACCTCTGTGCAGGTCTCCGTTGGAACTATTCCCAGCAGGCGTGCTGGGTTCCAGAGCACACGCACTTTCACCAGCTCTCTCCACACAGGTTTTCTCAGTGTACCCCTTCCAGCAGAGTGCAATTGCTCCCTTTCCTGCACCCACTGAAGTCAGTGCACACCCATGAAAATGAAAACCATGTCCCCGAGTGGGAATAAGCCAGAGAGAGCAGGGGGTATGCAAGAGCAGCCCCAGGGGAGCCGTGGGGGGGAGCACAGAGACCATTCAGCAAAGGCCGCATGGAGAGCCCCACTATTCCATGTCAGAGCCGAAAACAAGGCACACACCTCATTACAAACTGTAGGCTACTCCTCCCGGCCGACCCAGATACAACTGTTTCAGCCCTGAACCAAGACCCAAGCTGCCAAGGAACCTTGGGAGTCCAGGGCACCCCAGAAGGTGCTTCCTCAAAGCCAGGGTGCAGTCTATACCACGCCAGCCTGGGCTGGCTGAAGTGCTGCTGAGGACGACGAACCGTTTCATGACTTCCTTCCCAATGATGGCTACCTGCGTGGACCCCACATTTCAGTTCTTTGTATCCACTTGCCTGATACCTGATGGAGTCCTCTGTGCCATGGAAGAGGCAGAGAGGTATTTCATATAAAGGAGGCATTTTTACTACAAAAGGAGCTTCTGCTTTGAAGAGACAGAAATACAGAATTATTTTAACACACAGCTACTGCTTTAACTGAATTTCAAGCAATACTCGGTTTGTGTATAGCTTTAGAAAGAAGGCACACTAGGAGACGTGAGATAAACCTAAGATGCTTCAAGGCCCAGGGGCCCGGGACATTGTGCTGTATCATGTCCAAAGATTTCACTGCAGAAAGACATGACTTCTTTTCCAGCCAAAAAGAACAATTTTCTCTGTGGAAAAAAACATTTCTAAATAAAGCTTTTGAGGAGCAGCATACTTACCAGTAATCACGGATCCGTCTGATCCCGGACCACTTCCTAAATATTGGTATTCTGTAAAACTAAAGCTTCCGGAACTGTCCTCGCCAATAGACTGAGAAATCTCTTGAATGTTTCCCATTTCTTGCAGGAATTCTTCAGATAACGGGCTTTCCAGATCATCAGGCTCAAGTGGGGAGAGGGGGCAAATCAGGCTTTCCGTGTCCACCATCTTGACCCAGTGTTGCCAGTCACGCTATTGAGCTCCTACCAGCTGGGGGGAGAGAGAAGTAACTGGTGAAACACACACAGAACACTGTTTTCCTTTAATGAGAACATCACTTACCCAGGAAAGATACACCTGAATTCATAATCCAGAAAGTTAACCGCTGACCATCTGTCCTCAGCTTGACTCTCGAGAGGCACACTCAAGACGATGGAAATCTTTCAACACAAAACTGTTTAAGGAACTAAAGCCGATCAGGCAGGAATCAGTCATTCGCTATGGAGCATGCACTGTTTGCTGAGCTCAACCCGTTGTATCTGCGGTGGACCCAAAGTCCCTGTTTTCTTGGAACACCCCCACTGGTGGGGGTACAAACAGTGAGCAGATGGACAAATACCCATGTAGAATGTCTGGTGGCGGTGTAGTCACCCAAGTGGCTGGGGGGACACCGCCTCACATGGGGAGGCCAGAACATGAGGAACGAGGGGGAGGGCTGTGCAGAGATGTCTTGGGGGAGAAGGTTCCAGCAAAACGAACAGAACCACCAAGGCCCCCGGGTGGGAGCAGGAAGGAGCAGGCCAGGGCAGTTCAGCTGAAAGGGGCGGGGAGGGCAGGAGGGACAGGGTCAGCACGCACCCTGGGCGCAATATGGTATGTCCTCCTGGTATCCCTGGGGTAACTCTGGTAGGTTTTCCCAGTAATAAATGCACCATGGAGTTTTAAAAGCCTGAACAGGTGAGTCCCTGACAGAGCTAGGCTGTGGCAGCCAGCTGACAGAGGACATGGCCCGTGGGGGTCCTGCTGTGAGAGTAACTGTATCCCACCGAAATTCCCACACTATCCGGGGCTTCAGAACAGGGCTGTCTTTGGAGATAAAGTCTTTAAAGAGGTGATAATGGTAAAATGAGGTCTTTAGAGTGGGCCTGGACCCAATCTGACCAGTGTCCTTACAAAGGGGAGGAGACTTGGACACACAAAAGACACCAGGGGCGTGTGCACGGAGGGAAGGCCTCCAGCACCCCAAGGAGTGAGGCCCCGAGAGAAACCAAAGCCACCGGCACCCCGATCTCGGGCCTCCAGCCTCCAGAGCTGTGGGGACACACGTCTCTGCTGAGCCCTGGTCTGCAGTCCTGGTCACTGCGGGCCACACACACGGCCAGTGACCAGCCAGCAACACACCCTGGTCTCCGGCTGGTTGGTATCATGCTCCTGCTTGAACATCTGCAACCTCTTTCCGTGACCTCCAGACCAGAGCCCCGTCTCTCGGCACAAGGCTGGGTGCCTTAGGACATGTATGCTACCTGACCTCACCCTTCACTGTCCCCATGTCCCCACGGCAGTCAGAGCTCTGGGCTACGGCGTGCCCACTTCGTGTTGGTGCCTTCGCCTGGGGCCACGTGCCCGATCTCCCTGCCATCTGTCTCCTGACGCCCTGGCTCCAGGTCCACCCCTGAGCCCAGCAGCCCTCATGGCCGAGTGAGGCCCAGGAAGTAACACTCAGCCTCCCCCCAAAGTGTTCACAGCGAAGCCACAGCTCCTGTCATGAAGAGGACCGGGGAGGGGCATGCCACCAGCAGTCCGGGCACACCGCAAGGCGACCACTGCCGCATGCGGCCACAGACGCCAGGCTCTTCTGACAGAATGAGAACAATATTCCAAAGCAAATCCCTGGAATGTACTTGTGGAAAAACATGTTCACATTTCAGCTTTCTTTAAAGTAAACAGCTTTTAAGTGCAGAGGTGACAGCATGTTTTGGCTTCCTTTAGAAATGAAAAATGGGTACAATTCACACATTTTTGTGAAATCCATATCCCATGCTTGGAATTCTGACAGTAAGTTACCATAGTTGACAATAACATGCAAGGAAAAATAAGAGAATCGTTTACCTTTCATTAGGTTTAGAAGATTTTTCTCTATATTAGTGTAAATCAGGCTGTGAATCTGTGCATTTTTCTATCATATTTTATTCTTCACAGATCTGAAGGAAGAGTTCCTCAAACAGCAAGCAAGGTAACAGGGTAAGCATTACTTAAAATACTTTTTCATCCCGAACACCAGATTCAAAACTGCTGTCACTAACTCGCTGTGTCAACCACAAAGTTGAGCCTGATCGACATCAGACAGCGGGGCAGGGTCAGTGCTGCCAGTAGGGCTGCGACCGCCTCTCGGCCCCCATCGCCTTCCCGGCGCAGCGATGGGAAATGCACACAGACAGCGGCCTTCCATTCCCGCATATTCTGTCTTCTAGCCAGGAGACCTGGAACAGGAGGAATTGGTCTTTGACCATGAATGATGCTCGTTCCCTTGTCATGACATTCAGGGACGTACAATGTTTTGAGATCTTATCATTGCACTTTCTGCTTGCTTTTAAAGAGTACATGAGATTTATTTAGAGAGATGTGGGTCTGTTAATGAAGAGCTAAGCAAGATAAAATGCCTCGCAGAGTGGGGCAATACTGTCCTGAACTCTGGCCTGAGGGCTGGCTTTCACCAGATCCCTTAAGGCACTGACCCTTTCTCGCTTCCAGTCGGGGCAGATAAAGAGCAGTTCCCTTTGAACGCATCCCGCATCCTGGAGGGAGGGGAGCGGAAGTCGCGGGGCACACCTGCGTCCCCTTCCCCAGGGTTTCTTAGCATGCCCTGGCACCTGCTTTCTCTGATCACTATCGCTCAGTTCAGGGAGCAGGAATATCACGGCAAGTCTCTGCCTCTAAAGTCCGCCGAACATGGCCACTGGCCGGGTCACCAAGAAGAGCAAATCAGGCGCCAGTCACTGCTCCCTATGCCCTGAGCGCTCCAGACAGACAGAGGGCATAACAATCTCTTTTCTCAGTGGTCTAAGAAGATCTGGCCAAGGAGGCAACGCAAACTGGCTCAGGCAGTCATTAAGAATGCAAATGGTGCTGAAATAGCCTTCAGTTTCCCAGCACAGAGACAGCTTCCCATAAGCCGTGGCCCACGGCAAAGAGCAGAGGAATAGGGGGAAATGCAGTGCTTTGCCCCCGTGCCCTGGCCGTGATGTTCTGTGATACCGTCCCTCCTGCCTCGGCCCAGACCCGCCAGGTTCCAGACGTGCTTTGTTCTTCCATCCAACTTAAATGGTGGAGCTGCACGTTGTGCATCAGAAACCCAAGTGACTGAAGTTCTATGTTTAGGTCTCAGGAGAACATTCATCAATTACAATATTCCTTTGAGCTCTATGAAAAAGAGTGTATGAAAATATAGAACATTAAGAAAAAAAGAAGAAGACAAGTAGTGACTCTATAGCATCTCACTATGATGGACAGTGACTGTAATGGGGTTGGTGGGGGGGACCTGATGAAGGGGGTAGTGTAATCACCATAATATTGCACATTTAATTGTAGATTAATGATATCAAAATAAACATTAAAAAAAAAGAAATAAGCCACGCCGAAAAAGACAAGTACCAAATGATTTCACTCATATGTGGAGTATAAGAACTAGGAAAAAACTGAAGGAACAAAACAGCAGCAGACTCACAGAACCCAAGAACGGACTAATAGTTACCAAAGGGAAAGAGACTCGGGACGATGGGTGGGAAGGGAGGGACAAGGGGGAAAAAGGGGCATTACGATTAGCAGATGTAATGTTAGGGGGGCACGGGGAGGGCTGTACAACTCAGAGAAGACAAGTAGTGACTCTATAGCATCTCACTACGCTGATGGACACTGACTGTAATGGGGTTGGTGGGGGGGGACCTGATGAAGGGGGTAGTTTAATCACCATAATATTGCACATGTAATTGTAGATTAATGATATCAAAATAAACTTAAAAAAATAAATTAATTAAATTAAAAAAAAAGAAAAAAAGAGACAAGAAAGAGAGAAAGGGGGAAGAATTTTACATTAACTGGTAACCTTGCACACTACCATATTTTCCAAATCACCAGCTCTTAGATGGCCTGCAATTTGGAAGACTATGCTAGATAGAATGAGTTGTTCATGGCAGAATGACCTCTTCCTATGCGAAGCCAAGGAGGGCTCAGCACGCTCCCCTGGGGGTTCCCACAGCTCGCCGAGCCCAGTTCTGATTACGGAGCATCAGAACTTTTTACATCTGTCTCCCCCCAGACCCAGACTGTATGTTTCTTGAGGGCAGGGAATGTATTTTGCTAATCTTTGTATCCAGGCTTCTAGCAGAATTTCTACCATGCAGCAGGTGTCCCATTTCTCTCTCTAGCACTTGGTTACGCCTGGCACAGATACTCATAAATCACCGACTCCACCAGCAACTAGGTGAGGGGGAACTCAAGTTGCTCATGTGAGCACCTACAGCCTGCCGTAGCTCAGATGGCAAAATGGCACACACGCGTTCAAAGACAGCATAACATAAGGCTATCCAGAACAGAAGCCAGGGTGGTTCCACCTGGGAAAGGGAACAATGTGCACAGGGAATTACTGTCATAGGGATTTAACGGCAGAGCAGGTAAGGGGAAACATGTAAGCATACCAGAGAACAACAAAGTTCCCCATGGGCAGGAAAGAGCAGGCTTCACACAGGACAGGGATGTGGGACACAGAGGTGCTTGGTTATCAACCCTGAGTTCGAGGGCTGTGCCCACGGCCTGGGCACGGGACTGGCGCACAGCAGGCACTCAATACAGACTGCTCAGTGCAAGTAAAGGCATGAACAGATTGTCAGTCTGACTCTACCTTAGAGGGAGAGAAGTGGGGAAATGCTCTGTACTAAAATAAATAAGAAATTTCAAGAAAGAGTAAAGAAGTTTTATCATCTGATCAGAATAAAAGCCCAAGGGGAATTATCAGCCCCCAGGGGTGCTACTATGTCTGATCCACCTTTCATTCCTACATTATTGATGGAGTTTCTTAGACCTAGAAGACCACGTAACACTGCAATATTTTCTGAAATTAAGTGTTGAGTAACATTAAATATATTCTGAAATTAAATATTAAACAACAGCTCGATACTGTCCCAACTACCACAACATTTTTATATGCTATGGGATCAGATACTTAAGAAAGAGCACAAATGGAACTTGGCTTGAATTTTCACATTCAGAACTTATATTTGACACAAAAGGGTCCAGATAAACAGTTACAAACATTACTTTTACTTTGCTACTATTTATCTTTCTATAATCAACCCTAATTTATTGTATTGTAAAACCCTCTCAGATTATCACTTAATATTCATGCTTAATAATGCCACCTTAATGCTAAATTGTCTCATAAGACTACATAAGACTACTGAGCGGTTGAAAGTAAAAGATGTAATTTTGGTCAAAAGTGTACCTTTTATGCAGCAGATGTGACTGCTACCAAGGAATTTTTCCATTTTCTACCAATTATAATTCACAATCTTGTCAGATTGATTCTTTATACTTTTCGGTGTGCTTTTTAGATATTACATTCAATATTTAGAAGACTTTTAGCTCAATTTGTTGGGCTAGGATTTAAAACATTTCAAAATAAACAAAAGAATGCTAAAAAGCCCTCTGTATTAAAACGGGAACCCTCCTACACTGCTGGTGGGAATGTAAATTGGTGCAACCATGGTGGAAAGCAGTATGGAGGCTCTTCAAAAAACCAAAAATAGAAATATCATTTGACCCAGTAATTCCACTCTTAGAAATTTACTTGAAGAAAACAAATCCCTGATTCGAATAGATATATGCACCCCTGTGTTTATCACTGCACTATTTGTAATAGCCAAGATATGGAAGCAAACTATCCATCAGTAGATGAGTGGATAAAGATGTGGTACACAGACACAACGGAATATTATTCAGCCATAAAAAAAGAAATCCTTCCATTTGCAACAACATGGTTGGATCTAAAGGGTATTATGCTCAATGAAATAAGCCAGGAGGAAAAAGACAAATACTGTATGATTTTACTTATTTATGGAATATACAAACAAAGCAACACAGAAGGAACAAAATAGCAGTAGACTCACAGACACTGAGAAGGGACTAGTGGTCACCAAGGGGGAGGGGCTGATGTGGGTGGCGGGGAGGGTGAAGGGGATAAAGGGGCACAATAATTCACAGTCACAATATAAGTAGGTCAGGAGTGCAGGGACAGGAGTGCAGCATGGAGAATACAGTCAATGACTATGTAACATCTTACTACATTGATAGATAGTAACCACACTAGAGGGGGTGAGGACTTAATAATACGAGTAACTGCTGAAACATTGTATATTTGAAACCAACATAAGACTGTATATCAATACTTTAATAAAAAAATTTATCAATAAAAAAAGAGCACTGATTCAAAACAGAGGCGAACAATATAGAAATTAATATAATCAAAGTAAATCAACTGCTTTATAAACTTTGTATTTTTATATAATTCACATTATATAAATCAGCACTAAATTGTAAAAAAAAAAAGCCCTCTGTACCTTCATCAGGAAGCAGAAGTTCATCAAAATAGGTTAATCATTACCATCTGCATAATGATTAACATGCTCACAAACTAAGCATAAAAAATGCCTATGGAAACACTTTTAACACAGACCAGAAGAAGTACCAGAGGATAATAAGGGGAAAGATACCAGTGTCTGCATATTTCAATGAATTAACTAAAATACATTATGAATAGTTTGCACATCACAAGGGTTTAACTAGAGATAACCAGATCTTTCTGAACAATCCCTAAGGCACTGAAATTTTGTAACCAAAGGGATCTGGCATGTGAAGAAGGGTGACACAAAGAGGAGCTGTCCACCTTCGTGCCTTTAGCTTAAAGGTGCAAGAATGTTCCCAACCATTTCCAAGAAAACACCCTCGGGTTTCACAAGGAGTTCACGCTGTATGGCGTTTATTACTTCCGCTTCAAACCCAACACTCCTTCCCATTTTCCTGAAAATGGAGTCACTGTTTTTGCCTTTGTTGACAGTGATGTCCAAGTAATTAAAGGAAAGTTACAGCTTTTGGCACGTTTTGTGTCAGTGGCAATGAAATCAGAGTGAGCGGAGAAGCTCGGCACCAGAATCAAGTCACTGGACAGGAAATCTATGTTCACTGCGCAGGAGCTTTGATCCAAAGCTGACAGAACCAGCAGCCATGGGGCTACACCGAAGCCTTTACTAGCCAGGAGACAGAGAAGCAGGGAGGACTGAGAGTCCAGCCAGTCAGAAAGCCAAGGGACGGCACTCCAGAATGAGGGAGGCCCACTGGCTTTGGGCAGAAATATGTCAGACACATGACAGGCAAACTCTAAGGCTGACCTTCATTCTCAGAGATGAGCTGATGGCCACCTTTGGGACAGGAGACCGCGTTTTATGAACCTCATAGAATGGGAATATCTGCCTGAGCCAGAGGGAGAGAGGGAGGGAAAAGGGACGGGAATATCCATCAGGCCCCCCCGGCGAGCCAGGCCCTCAGTAAGCAACATGAATTGTTCTCTTTAATCTTTCCAATCCCAAGGCAGGGTAGGTAGCACTGGGCCTATTTACAGAGGAGAAAATGCAGAGGTTCAGGAAGGTAAAGAATGTGTCTAAAAGACGGAAAAAAATCATCACAGATGCAAGAAGAGGGCTGTGCTGTGGGGGACCCAGGCCCTGTAAAGGAGGACACCCCGAGCTGAACCCTAAAAAGTAACCAGAAAGAAATGCAGCAAAAAAAAAAAGACAGAAAAAAGCCCAAGAAAAGGGAGCAGTCCGTGTGCATATATGACCTGAATAAGTGCTAGAATGAATGGGCAATGAACATGGAGGGTTGTGTCAGTGACCTATACTGCCTAACAAACAACCCCAAAACCCAGTGGCTTGAAACCATCACCTTATTTGCTCACAGCCCCAGCCAGCAGTGTGGGCTGGGCTCAGCAGGGGAACCTTCTGGAGTGACGGGTACGCCTGAGGTCTGTGGCGGCTCAGCCAGGGCAGGACGGTCGTGGAGGTCAGCGCCGGCTGCTAGCCAGACCTCTGTCACCCTGTGACCTCCGTCCTCACAGAGGCCGGTCCAGGCTGCTCACTTGTAAAGGGTACAGCGTCACTTCTGCCATGTTCTGGGGGTCAAAGCAAGTCATAAGGCAAGCTGAGGTCCAAGGGATGGGGAAATAAGCCCTGGCTTTGATGGGGAGCCTCAGGAATCTGTGACCGTGTTGGACGGCGCGCAAGGGAGGAGCGGCCATGGAGCTCCTGCAGGTGCCCGAGGCCGGCACTGCCAGTCATGCTGCTGAGGAGTGTGTGCTTTACCCCCTGAGCAGGAAGGACTGTGGAGGGTGTGGGGCAGGATGTGGCGTGGTAAGATCTGCATTAGGACGGGTCTGGCAGCAGGGTGGCACCTAGATTTCAAGGAGGGGAGAGGAAAAACGAAAGACTCGTCATAAGGCTGTTGCAACCATCCCCGTAAGAGGTCACGGTGCCTAGGTTGTTGATAGAGAGAGGCAAGGAGACGTGGAGCTGGCGGGTCCGATCGGGGTCAGAGGCAGGATGAGCTGGTGATCTGGCCTGGCTAGCAGAGTGGATGACGTGATATCCACAACTGGAACAGAAAGAGAAGAGGTTTCCGGGGCTGTGGGTGTGGGAGGGGAAAGGTGGAGAGTGCAAGCCCGTGTTTCGGGGTCTGCCACCGTCATCTCCTCGTCTGGGAAGGTGTCCAGAAGCTGACGGTGTCCGTCTCCTCCAGCATCCAGCAGCAGCCGCATCTAGGGAGGGAACAGGTCCTGTCCTTCGGGGGCGGGCCGGACTATGTGTCACCTTCAATACCTCACTGCACTTCTTGGAACCTCAGCTTCAATAACTGTAAATTGGGGCTCATAACAGCCAAACGGCAGGTTGTTCTGCATGCTGGTGGAGCAACAGGCACGTGGCAGTCCACCTTCCTCCTCCCTCACTGGGAATCCCTGCTCCCCACCCCTTCCCCAGGCCTTTCTCCTTTAATCCCCCTTCCTGGCTGGCCTTCCCCGAGTGACACTGTCCCCAGAAGCAACTCAAGTGCATGCCCATATTGCACAAAGACACCGTGAAAGCACTGACCCGAACCACCAGGGGGTGGGAAAGACGTTACAAGTAACTAGGAACAAAGGTCTCAGACATAGGCAGGCCTTCACATCACTTAAACAGAGGCAATATGAAGCAGGTTACTCAGGCTAACTGGTGGCACCCAGTCCATGCATATATTTCTCTACTCCAGTCTTACAGCACCTGGATTCTCAGACAAATGTGCAGGACTAGTTTAAAGGAAAGAGGAAAGTGCCTTTCCTCTTTATCTTTGACTTCCAGAGGCGACTCAGCCAAAGTGCTCACGACCAGGAGCAATCAAGTACAAAGATTATTACGTCAGGTGTCATTCTGTATCCTGGAGGTTTGTTCTGGTTTTGTGACTTCAGGGAGGTGATAAAAAGATACGTCCATTTTTAAACCTTCCCTTGAACTTTCTTTCTCCTTTGGTTTTTAGATTAAGTCAGTGGTGCTGCATTTTGCCAGAGCAGGCAAGTCCTAAAGATGCTCCTGCTTGAGTCTGGGGAAGCAGCCCTGAGAGAGCAGAACAGGGTTCAGGGCAGAGCTCTGAGACCAGGGAGCTCCGAGGTGAAGCGCTTCTTGCTCTTTGTAAAGGCATGGGAGACCTTGAATGCCAGGAGTCTCTGAAGAGGGGCAAGCCCTCCAGCGATGTTCTGAGTGCCCAGGGCACTTGTCTACAGAACCGGCTGGGAATTCATCACCAGCCCATCTATAAACACACTCAGAATAACCAGCTTACCAATATGGTCCAACTTTTTGCAAGGTGAGAACCATTTCTATGATAATTCCATAAATAACACTTAGTTCAAGGTCAGTGAATGTGTGCCAAGGTCTTTGATATTTTCTGCCTTTCAACTTTTTCTACTTAACTGAGATGGATACCTGCTTGTTCTCATTCTGTGTTCTGTTCCATGGCAAATTAGACAAAAGTACTAAAAAGAGCCCAAATCTGGGATATCCAGCATAACATTTTCATACATAATATTCCATGAGGATAAGGAGAATGGAGAAGGAAACACCTCTTCTCTCCAGCACTTCCATTCAGATCATCGACATGCAGTATTATAATTCTACTCCTAGAGTCACCAAGCAACTGGTTCTCTTCAGCTTGAGTGGTCTGGGTGTGGCCTGTCGTAGGCGTTTCGGGGGGACAGCTGACTAGAACGTGGCTCTTACCGAAGGAGCTCCAGAGTAAACGAGCAGGGGGAGAATAAACATGCTGACCCATAATCACCCCACAGACAGATGACTTTCTGGTAGCGAGGACCGCAGAGGGAGAGACCTCAAGAAGCCCAGCACACTCAGAGGACAGAGGAGGAAAGCTTGGCAGGATCGCTTTCTAATTCAAAACCTCACCTTAGCCCAGAGGTGAGGAAGTGCAGGCTCTGAGGTGAGTCTAAACTGCTGACACAAAACTCCTCTGAGTTGTGTAATATTGAGCAAATTTACTCAGTTTCTAAGCCTCCATTTCCTTATCTATAGGGAGGTGGACTTCGAGACCAGGTGGTGAATCACAAGCACTTCATATCACTTTTTCCTGAATTTCCTCTGAAACCACAGCAAAAAGATTTAAAAAACAAAAACAGAAGCCAAAGCATGGATTCATGAAGACAGAAGAGCAGGCAGTAGATGAGGGAAGGGACAGCTAGGGACAGTCAGCAGATGACGACCCAACAGCCCCGGGAGTGCAGCGGGCAGGCTGGCCCAGCAGAGCCACGTGCTCCTGGGTCACTGGACTCGGAAGGGTGGTAGGCCGCAGGGCTGCATGGGAAACAGCCGGCTGAGGTGGCGCTGGGCAGGCCAGGAGGAGGAGGGGGCCCGGGGTGCGGGCTCAGCGGGCTCCACCTCGGGAGGCTCCCAACCAGCTACTCCCCCCTGCTGTCCCTCACAGGGCACTGAGGTGGCTTGTCTGGGAAGCTAACCAGGACCTAAGGACCCTCCGGCCAGCACAGCAGCCCGAGCCCACCCCAGCCTGACTCCACACGGAGACCCAAAGGGACCAACGGCCTGGCCCCGGGCCTGTTTTGTGCGCCTCCCTGTTGCATAGGAGCAACAGCCCCAGTGCCCGACATCTGGGGAAGGCCCGGAATGCGAGGGGAAGAGAGCCGAAAGTACAGCAAAATCAGCTTGGAGGCAACAATTTACAGGAGGAAGAACACTGAGAAACTGGGAAACATCCCTCATAGCCTGACGACAAGACCCGCACTCCTGACGACAGAGGACTGGGCCTCAGGAAGGAACCAAACCTCCTTTGGGAATTAAAGACATGGCCACAAACTTAATAAAAGGGTTGGAAAATAGAGACCATCATCTCCGAGAAAGAAAAGTGGGAAACAGGGGCAGAGAGAGAGGAAAGTGAGGGGCCCCACCCAGGAGTCCAGTGAGGCCAGCCCGTGACAGGGGTCCAGTGGCAGGGGCAGGAGACGGGGCAGAGGAAATCAGCAGGTGACCGCATGAACATCTTCCAGAAACCAAGTCCATGATCTCCAAGTTGAAAAGTCCACCAGGTTCCCGACAGAATGGAGGAGGGCAGGCCCCCAATCAAGGCAGGTCACTGGGAATCCCAGACATACTGGGGACAAAGAGGGGAAAACAAGTCACATGCAAAGGATCAGAACACTCTTGGGTTTCTCCACAGAAGCACTGGAGGCAAAAGACAAGGGGCAACACCTTTAAAAAGGTGAAGGATGGTCACCTCCAACTCAGAACTAAATATTCAGATTAACCTCCCATTGGGTGGGTGGGAAGAAAGGTTCCTTTTTAGTGTGCTAATGGCATCTCTGAGTCTCTGGAATCTCTCCCCCTGTAATACTGGGTACTAACCTCGTGTCGGGAGTAATCACTGGTGAGTGTGGGTTTTGCGGGCATGGAATTGAACCCAGGTACCTTTCCTAGATGCCTCCCTTGCAGCAGAGTGCTCAAAGTCACTTGTACGTCATTTAGACCTGTCATCACACTTCTGCAGACCTCTGTGGGCCGACTTTAGGACCTCCCCATCCTCACCTGTTATTCAGAAACAAGACGGATCTAAATGAGACTCACGATGCTGATGCAGAATCCACCACGTGCCAAGCACATATTAACTCCAGCCTTACACCAAGCCCACAAGGTAGGCACTACTGATGTGTTTACTTCACCGATAAGGAAACTCAATCACAGATTCATTAAAGTAATGGGGCGGGGTCACAGAACAAGCGGAGCTGTGGTGTGAACCCAGCTAGGCAGCCTCTTTCTTCCCCTAGCTAGCACGTGAAAACCTTCTGTACAGTTTCCTGCCTCATGTCCCCTGACACTAATCCTTCACAGCTTTCAAGCCAACCGTCAGCGATGCAGAGCTCTCTAATTAACTTCTGATTACCTGATCGTTGTTCTTCCTGAGTTTATCTATGTTAAAAGTACACATTCTGTTGGGTGAATATAATTCTTTGCTAGAATCTTTGGCAGGGTTTAGAGATGAGAAAAAAAACAACAGTACTGCAAAGACCGGAGGTTTAAACTAACTCCCAGTTGAATGTGAGGGCTACCAGAATTCCCAGCACCTAGGCTGTTAAACGTTGCATATTTCCTGAAGAACTGACTACAGTTCAGCAGATGGAGTCACTGAAGCTGGGCCACCTGAGCCATAAGTTAAGACCTCAGAGCCAAGGCTCACGATGAGCCAATAGTTTCATTTTTTTTTAACTGGCTTTATTGACATGTGACTGGCATACAATAATCTGTGCATATTTAAAGCATACAATTTGTTAAGTTTTGACATATGTTTACACCTGCAAAACCCCCATTCCAACCAAGACAGTGATCATCCATCACCTTCAATGTCTCCTCATGCTCATGGGCAATTCCCCCATCTGGCCACTCCAAGCCCCCATCCCCACTGATCTTTCTGCTGCTACACATGAGTTTGCATTTTCTAGAGTTTTATACGAATCGAATCATACAGTGTACAGTCATTTTTCTCTGGCTTCTTTCACTCAGCATAATTATTCTGAGACTCATCCACGTAGTCATGCACATCAACAGTTCATCGCTCTTTATGGCAAAGTGATATGCCAATGTATGGATAACCACAGTTTGATTCTCCATTGACCTGTTGATGGATATTTGAACTGTTTCCAATTTTTGGCTGTGGCAAATAAAGCCACTATAAACCTTCATGTCCAAGTCTTTGTATGAACACATGCTTTCTTTTGGCTAAATACCTAAGTGCGGGATTGCTGGATCATATGGTAGGTGTTCAACATTTCAAGAAACTGACAACCTGTTTCTCAAAGTGTTTGTATCATTTCACATTCTCACCAGCAGCACGTGAGAGTTCCAGTTCCTCCACTTCAAGGCTGACGTCCGGTATGCTCAGTCACCTTAACTTCAGCCATTCTGATGGGTATGTGGTGGTGTCATAGTCCCACTGTGAAAGCTGTAAACATTAGCACAGGACGGCACTTCCCTGGCTAAGACTGATGTTGAGTATTTTCATACTACTATCCATACATCTTGGGTAAAGTGCTCAAATCCCTTGCCAGTTTTAAAATTTGGGTTGTTTTATTATAGGTGGATTTTCAGAGTTTTTTTCCTGTATTCTACATACAATTCCTTTATCAGATTTATGCGTTACAAAGATTTCTTCTCCATCTGTAATTTGTGTTTTCATTCTCCTAAAGTTATCTTTTGAAAGCAAGAATTTCTTTTTGAGGAAGTCCAATTTGCCCAATTTTTTCTTTTATGCATTATGCTATTGGCATGGTAACTCTGAAATCTCTGCCTCACCAGAGGCACAAAGATTTTCTCTTGGGTTTCTTCTAGCAGTTTCATAGTTTTAAGTTTTACATTTAGTTCTATGATCTATTTTGAGTTAATCTGTGTATATGGTATGAGGTACAGATCAAAGTTCATTTTGGGCATAAGGATAACCAATTGTGCTGGCACAATTTGCTGAAAAGATTGTCCTTTTTCCACTGAACTGCCATTGCACCTTTGTAAAAAATCAGTTCTTTTGATTACTAGTGAACATGGAATTTTATCAAATGTTTTTTCTGTATCTATTGAAATGACCATAAAACTTCTCTTTTTCATTTCATTAATATGGTAAATTCATTAACTTTTTACTGTTAAACCATCCTTGCATTCCTGGGCTGAACCCCACTTGCTAATGATATAATATTTTTATTATATATTGTGGAACTAAATGTCCTAAAATTTTGTTTGGAATTTTTGCACCTATGTTCACAAGGGATTATTGATCTTCAATCTTCTTTACTTATAATGCCTGCCTAGTTTTGGTATCAGATGATGCTGGCCTCGTAGAACAAATTTCAAAGTACTCTCACCTCTTCAATCTTCTGGAAGATTTTGGGTAGAACTGGTATTATTTTATTCCTTAGATATTTTGTAAAATCTACCAGTGAAGCCACATGAGTCTGGGATTTCTTTGTGGGAAGGTTCTCAAATACAAATTCTATTTTTTAAATAGATGTATGAGCTTTTCCTCTAAGATAGGGAACAAGACAAGGATGCCCACTCTCCCCGCTTTTATTCAACATAGTACTGGAGGTCCTAGCCACGGCAATCAAACAACACAAAGAAATAAAAGGCATCCAGATTGGTAAGGAAGAAGTCAAACTGTCACTGTTTGCAGATGACATGATATTGTACACAGAAACCCCTAAAGACTCCACTCCAAAACTACTAGAACTAATATCTGAATTCAGCAAAGTTGCAGGATACAAAATTAATACACAGAAACCCGTTGCACTCATATACACTCACCATGAACTAGCAGAAAGAGAAATCAGGAAAACAATTCCATTCACAATCGCATCAAAAAGAATAAAATATCTAGGAATAAACCTAACCAAGGAAGTGAAAGACCTATACCCTGAAAACTACAAGGCATTCCTAAGAGAAATTAGAGGACACTAATAAATGGAAATTCATCCCATGCTCTTGGGTAGGAAGAATTAATATTGTCAAAATGGCCATCCTGCCTAAAGCAATCTACAGGTTCAATGTAATCTCTATTAAAATACCAACAGCATTCTTCAATGAACTGGAACAAATAGTTCTAAAATTCATATGGAACCACAATAGAGCCCAAATAGCCAAAGCAATCCAGAGAAGGAAGAATAAAGCAGGGGGGATCTCGCTTCCCAACTTCAAGCTTTACTACAAAGCCACAGTAATCAAGACAATTTGGTACTGACACAAGAACAGACCCACAGACAAGTGGAACAGAATAGAGAATCCAGATATTAACCCAAGAATATATGGTCAATTAATATACGATAAAGGAGCCATGGAAATACAATGGAGAAATGATAGCCTCTTCAACAGCTGGTGCTGGCAAAACTGGACAGCTATATGTAAGACAATAAAACTGGATTACTGTCTAACTCCATACATAAAAGTAAACTCGAAATGGATCAAAGACCTGAATGTAAGTGATGAAACCATAAAACTCTTGGAAGACAACATAGACAAAGCAAGTTTTTTGAACATAACCATGAGCAACTTCTTCCTGAATGCATCTCCTCGAGCAAGGTAAACAAAATAAAAAATGAACACATGAGACTACATCAAACTAAAAAGCTCCTGTATGGCAAAGGACACCATCAACAGAACAAAAAGGCATCCTACAGTATGGGAGAATATATTTGTAAATGACATACCCAACAAGGGGTTAACATCCAAAATATATAAAAAACTCACACGCCTCAACACCCAAAAAGCAAATAACCCGAATAAAAAATGGGCAGAGGATATGAAGAGACAATTCTCCAAAGAAGAAATTCAAATGGCCAACAGACACATGAAAAGACACTGCATATCACTAATCATCAGGGAAATGCAAATTAAAACCACAATGAGGTATCACCTCACACCAGTAAGGATGGCCAACATCCAAAAGACTAAGAAATAATTGCTGGCAAGGATGCGAAGGAAGGGGAACCCTCCTACACTGTTGGTGGGAATGTAAACTAGTTCAACCATTGTGAAAAGCAATATGGAGGTTCCTCAAAAATCTAAAAATAGAAATACCATTTGACCAGCGAATCCCACTCCTTGGAATTTACCCAAAGAATACAGTTTCTCAGATTCAAAAAGACATATGCACCCCTATGTTTATCACAGCACTATTTACAATAGCCAAGATATGGAAGCAACCTAAGTGTCCATCAGTAGATGAATGGATAAAGATGTGGTCTAGAGCCACAGTGGAGCCCAGCGACAGCTCGAAACTGAGCCGCAGGATTCGGGCGACTGGAGGGCAGCGCCGTCCAGCAAGGTTCTGAACACACTGAATAAAAAGACAAAGGAGGGACTTCTGGGAAGATGGCGGCGTGAGCAGGGCGGCGGAAATCTCCTCCCAAAACCATATGTATTTATGAAAATACAGTAAGTACAACTATTCCTAAAAAAGAGACCAGAAGACACAGGAAAGCACATAGCTTGCAGCTACACCCGAGAGGACTCGGCACCCCGCGAGGCGGTCTTAAAGAGCCCAGCTGACATATGTGGCACCTACCAGCGACCACTTCTATAGCCACGAAAAGACAGAGGAATATGGTCCAGACTAAGATCAACCAGACAACCCCAGAGAGGGAGCCTGAAGGGATGGAAATGCACAATCTTCCTGAAAAAGAATGCAGAATAAAAGTCATAACCATACTGATGGATCTACAGAGAAATGTGCAAGAGCTGAGGGAGGAAGTGGGGGAAGTGAGGAAAGACAATGCAGAAATCAGACAAGCGATCGACCGGCTTAACATCAGACTGGATTAGTTGCAAGAGACTGTTAATGGAATAGAAATCAGAGAACAGGAATACAGAGAAGCTGTGGCAGAGAGATATAAAAGGATCTTGAGGAATGAAAGAATATTAAGAGAACTGTGTGAGCAATCCAAACGGAACAATATTCGCATTATAAGAGTACCAGAGGAAGAAGAGAGAGAAAAAGGGATAGAAAGTGTCTTTGAAGAAATAATTGCCAAAAACTTCCCCATGTTGGGGAAGGAAATAGTCTCGCAGTCCATGGAAGCCCACAGATCTCCCAACACAAGGGACCCCAGGAAGACAACACCAAGACACATAATAATTAAAATGGCAAAGATCAAAGATAAAGACAGAATATTAAAGGCAGCTAGAGAGAGAAAAAAGATCACCTACAAAGGAAAACCCATCAGACTATCATCAGACTTCTCAACAGAAACCTTACAGGCCAGAAGAGAATGGCATGATATATTTAACGTAATGAAACAGAAGGGCCTCAAACCAAGAATATTGTATCCAGCACGATTATCATTTAAATATGACGGAGGGATTAAACAATTTCCAGACAAGCAAAAGTTGAGAGAGTTTGCCTCTCATAAACCACCACTACAGGACATCTTAAACGGACTGCTCTAGAGGGAAGCACCCCTAAGGCTAAAAAGCTGTCACCAGAGAAAATAAAATCATACCAAAGAAAGCAGACCATCCAAATACTAACTAAAGGCAAAGAATAAAACCCCTAGTATATAAATAATGGAGGAGGAAGAATTAAGAAGGGAGAGAAATAAAGAAAGATCAGATGGTGTTTACAATAACTTAACAAGAAAGTTAAGTTAGATTGTTAGATAGTAAAGAAGCAACCCTTGAACCTTTGGTAACCACATATCTAAAGCCAGCAATGGCAATAAGTACATATCTATCGATAATCACCCTAAATGTAAATGGACTGAATGCACCAATCAAAACACACAGAGTAACAGAATGGATAAAAAAACAAGACCCATCTATATGCTGCTTACAAGAGACTCACCTAAAACCCAAAGATATACACAGACTAAAAGTGAAGGGATGGAAAAAGATATTTCATGCAAACAACAAAGAGAAAAAAGCAGGTGTGGCAATACTTGTATCAGACAAAATAGACTTCAAAACAAAGAAAGTAGCAAGAGATAAAGAAGGAAATTACATAATGATAAAGGGGTCAGTCCAACAAGAAGATATAATCATTATAAATATATATGCACCCAACACAGGAGCGCCAGCATATGTGAAACAAATACTAACAGAATTAAAGGAGGAAATAGACAGCAATGCATTCATTTTAGGAGACTTCAACACACCACTCACTCCAAAGGACAGATCCACCAGACAGAGAATAAGTAAAGACACAGAGGCACTGAGCAACACACTAGAACAGATGGACCTAACAGACATCTTCAGAACTCTACACACAAAGGCAACAGGATACACATTCTTATCAAGTGCACATGGAACATTTTCCAGAATAGACCACATACTAGGCAATAAAAAGAATCTCAATAAATTAAGAAATATTGAAATCCTACCAACCAACTTCTCAAATCACAAAGGTACAAAACTAGAAATAAATTTTAGAAAGAAATCAAAAAGGCTCACAAATACATGGAGACTTAACAACACTCTCCTAATTAATCAATGGGTTAACGACCAAATCAAAACAGAAATCAAAGAATATATGGAGACTAATGACAACAACAACACAAAGCCACAACTTCTGTGGAACGCAGCAAAGGCAGTTCAAAGAGGAAACTATATTGCAATCCAGGCCTATTTAAAGGAGGAGGAACATTCCCAAATGAATAGTCTAAAGACACAATTACTGAAATTGGAAAAAGAAGAACAAATGAGGCCCAAAGTCACCAGAAGGAGGGGCATAATAAAGATCAGAGAAGAAATAAATAAAATTGAGAAGAATAAAACAATAGAAATAATCAATGAAACCAAGAGCTGGTTCTTTGAAAAAATAAACAAAATAGATAAACCCCTAGCCAGACTCATTAAGAGAAAAAGAGAATCTACACACATAAACACAATCAGAAATGAGAAAGGAAAAATCATGACGGACCCCACAGAAATACAAAGAATCATAAGAGAATATTATGAGAATCTATATGCTAACAAGCTGGAAAACATAGAAGAAATGGACAACTTCTTAGAAAAATACAACCTTCCAAGACTGACCAAGCAAGAAACAGAAAAACTAAACAGACCAATCACCAGCAACGAAATTGAATCGGTAATCAAAAAATTACCCAAGAACAAAACCCCCGGACCTAATGGATTCACCTCTGAATTCTACCAGACATATAGAGAAGAAATAACACCCATTCTCCTGAAAGTTTTTCAAAAATTAGAAGAGGAGGGAATACTTCCAAACTCATTCTATGAAGCCAGCATCACTCTAATACCAAAACCGGGCAAAGACCTCACCAAAAAAGAAAATTACAGACCAATATCCCTGATGAACATAGAAAATACTCAACAAAATATTAGCAAACCGAATTCAAAAATATATCAAGAGGATCATACACCATGACCAAGTGGGATTCATCCCAGGGATGCAAGGATGGTACAACATTCGAAAATCCATCAACATCATCCACATCAACAAAAAGAAGAACAAAAACCACATGATCATCTCCATAGATGCTGAAAAAGCATTTGACAAAATTCAGCATCCATTCATGATTAAAACTCTCAACAAAATGGGTATAGACGGCAAGTACCTCAACATCATAAAGGCATATATGACAAACCCACAGCTAACATCATACTTAACAGCGAGAAGCTGAAAGCTTTTCATCTAAGATCGGGAACAAGACAGGGATGCCCACTCTCTCCACTGTTATTCAACATAGTACTGGAGGTCCTAGCCACGGCAATCAGACAAAACAAAGACATACAAGGCATCCAGATTGGTAAAGAAGAAGTCAAATTGTCACTATTTGCAGATGACATGATATTGTACATAAAAAACCCTAAAGACTCCACTCCAAAACTACTAGAACTAATATCTGAATTCAGCAAAGTTGCAGGATACAAAATTAACACACAGAAATCTGTTGCTTTCCTATACACTAACGGTGAACTAACAGAAAGAGAAATCAGAAAAATTCCATTCACAATTGCATCAAAAAGAATAAAATACCTAGGAATAAACCTAACGAAGGAAGTGAAAGACCTGTACTCTGAAAACTACAAGACACTTATAAGAGAAATTAAAGAGGACACTAACAAATGGAAATGCATCCCATGCTCTTGGCTAGGAAGAATAAATACTGTCAAAATGGCTATACTACCTAAAGCAATCTACAGATTCAACGCAATCCCTATCAAACTACCAACAGCTTTCTTCAATGAACTCGAACAAATAATTCTAAAATTCGTATGGAACCACAAAAGACCCCGAATAGCCAGAGCAATCCTGAGAAGGAGGAATAAAACAGGGGGAATTACACTCCCTGACTTCAAGCTCTACTACAAAGCCACAGTAATCAAGACAATTTGGTACTGGCACAAGAACAGACCCACAGACCAGTGAAACAGAATAGAGTCCAGACATTAACCCAAACATATACAGTCAATTAATATTTGATAAAGGAGCCTTGGATATACAATGGAGAGATGACAGCCTCTTCAGCAGCTGGTGTTGGAAAAACTGGACAGCTCCATGTAAGAGAATGAAACTGGAGTACTCTCTAACCCCTTACACAAAAGTAAACTCAAGGTGGATCAAAGACCTGAATGTAAGTCATGAAACCATAAAACTCTTAGAAAAATACAGGCAAAAATCTCTTGGACATAAACATGAACGACTTCTTCATGAACATATCTCCCCAGGCAAGGGAAACAAAAGCAAAAATGAACAAGTGGGACTATATCAAGCTGAAAACCTTCTGTACAGCAAAGGACACCATCAGTAGAACAAAAAGAGATTCTACAGTATGGGAGAATATATTCATAAATGATGTATCCGATAAGGGATTGACATCCAAAATATATAAAGAACTCACGCACCTTAACAAACAAAAAGCAAATAATCCAATTAAGAAATGGGCAGAGGACAGGAATAGACATCTCTCTGAAGAAGAAATTCAGATGGCCAACAGGCACATGAAAAGATGCTCCATATCGCTAATCATCAGAGAAATGCAAATTAAAACCACAACGAGATATCACCTCACACCAGTGAGGATGGCCAACATCCAAAACACAAACAACAACAAATGTTGGTGAGGATGTGGAGAAAAGGGAACCCTCCTACACTGCTGGTGGGACTGCAAATTAGTTCAACCATTGTGGAAAGCAGTATGGAGGTTCCTCAAAAAACTCAAAATAGAAATACCATTTGACCCAGGAATTCCACTCCTAGGAATTTACCCTAAGAATGCAGCAGCTCAGTTTGAAAAAGACATATGCACCCCTATGTTTATCGCAGCACTGTTTACAATAGCCAGGAAATGGAAGCAACCTAAGTGTCCATCAGTAGATGAATGAATAAAGAAGAAGTGGTACATATACACAATGGAATATTATTCAGCCATAAGAAGAAAAACAAATCCTACCATTTGCAACAACATGGATGGAGCTAGAGGGTATTATGCTCAGTGAAATAAGCCAAGCCGAAAAAGACAAGTATCAGATGATTTCACTCATATGTGGAGTATAAGAACAAAGAAAAA